>CAMZMU010000043.1:66437480-67086398 GCA_947311845.1 Poa pratensis
AGTTTTGGACTCCGGTTCGGGGCTGAGAAGCTTTGACTTTGACGATTTTGGAAACTTTATCTTAGGCATCTAAAAATGGGTCAAGCCCCATCTCAAATTCAATCCAAGCAAGGCGCAATAGCCAAAAAGAAGTCCTAGTTTGTTCCAAAAACGAGATCAAAAGGCGGCACGCCAACTCCGCTTCGGCACGTGTTTCGTCGGACCAGGGAGGTCCGCCCACCCCCTTGCATTTGCTTGCATGGAATTAGCATCAGTGTGTCATGCTCTTTGAGTCGTGAGATAACACGCTTGTCTGCAATTGAGGATTCATTGGAACCTGCATCGCCAAGTGCTTCCCTGCCGTAACCCGGCACCCACCGAACCAGACTGCAAGAAATGTAATTGCTCCGAGAAGCCTCCAAATGAGAGCCTGCCGGCCGCTGTATGGCTGCACCATTTTCCTGTGTGTATACACTGAAGTTTGCTGTTGGAGGCGCAGGTACATGCCGAAAAACAGCTGCACTTGAGGACAGTAATGCGGTGCTCATGCTTGATAAACTTGCTTGATGATTAGTATGGCTATCATGGCTGCTGCAAGATTTGGGAAGGCTGTTTCTGTTGCGAAAAGCTAGAATTAGTAGCTTGTCCTGCAGGTGGATGGAACTGTTGATGTACTTCTCGCTGCACTGGCTTCCTTCTTTGTGAAATCAAGATTTTGATGATATAATTTCTCATATTGTGGAACTTTGTACCTCATGCAAGGCTGGATAGTACTCTTGCTAATTTGCATAAACTGTAACATACAATCCAACATTTTTTTTAAAGCTTTCATTCTTTCATACCGCTCAGATGGCATTTGACGTGGTATGATGCTGTCAACATGTTGTAGCTTCAGAGAGATCTTATTGAACAATTCATTGAGTTCTACAAAAATGTTGGTCCTTCAAGCTCTGATCTGTCAAAAACAAAGACCACATACACAATAAATTTGGTGCCGAAGCTATGTAGATGGAAACAGAATACCATGCTTTGTCATTAAGTCAGATAAATATGGCACCATCAAGATATTTTAAGTAGCTATTAAAGCATACAATCTAAAAAAAGAGGAAATGACAAAAAACCACCACAATTGCGCACAAGGCGACGACGAACCACCACCTTAGGGCTTTGTGACACATAAATACCCTCTTTTCGGGCTAGGTCGCGACGCGGAGCACTAATTTGTCTGCATTAAGCCTGTTAACAGTTTTTTGACAACTTGGCCCCACCCGTCAGGGCTACGTGGCAAAGAAAAAAAAATGGTCAACCCTATCTCTAAGCTAGGGACGGACGGGAGGCTGCACGCCGATGGCCGCCGCGCCTGCGCCTCTGGCCACCGCGCCGGGCTCGCCTCTGGCCACCGCGCCCGCGACCACCCTGGCCACGCCTGCCCCTCGCCTCGCCGCGCTCTCGCCTGCCACCGCACCGTGGCGTGCGCCATGAGGGCCAGCCAACTCCAGCATGCCGCCGGCGCGGCACGCCACTCGCCGGCGAGCCCCGCGTCTGCCTCCGCCACGGCCCGTGCAACCGTGCCCGGAGCTGCGACCGGCACGCTCGCTGGAGCCATAGAGCTCGTCCCGCTCGTTCGGCCCCACCAGCCGCCGCGGCGACCGCGCCCTCCGCTCGGTCGAGATCACCAGCTCGGCGTCCGTTCTCGGCTTGTTCAGAACGCATCCTTCGCGCACCTGAACGTGCGGCCGCTCGCCGGAGGACAGGACGCTCGACTCCACGACGGAGGCGGCGCGCTCGCGCCAGCACTCCAGGTCGGCCACCGAGCTGCGGCCATGGCGTCGGCCACCGAGCTCCCTGGCTTGTACAAGCTGACCACAACCTAGCGCGGGAGCTGACCACGACACGGCGCTCCATGTAGCTAGCATGAACGCACGTACAAGCAGCAAGTTCAGAACGCAACAAGTTCAGTACGCAAGCACATCTCAGACTGGATGGTAGAGCAAGGAGGCTGTCGCCGTGCGGCTGGCACTGATCCAGCTCGCGGCTGTCGCCGTGCTCTGCTCGCTCTCCTACCTCGCCGGCCGTCTGGCACCAGTCCGACGCCACGGAAGGGACGGAGGCCGAGTCCGCGCCGGCGCAGCGCTCGTACGAGGCGTGCCCGCGGGACCAGCTCATGTACCGGGAGCGGCACTGCCTGGCGGAGGGCGAGCGGCTGCGGTGCCTCGTCCCCGCGCCCAAGGGTACTGCAACCCGTTCCCGTGGCCCGCCAGCCGCGTAGAGAAGGCGGTGTAGAGCTGGCCGGCTGCAGCTGCTCGTCGGACGCCACGGCCGCAAAGGCGCCACCGAGCTCCAGCCCGTCGGCGTTGCACAGGAAGGAGCGAACGAGGTTGGCGAGGTTGGTCTTGCGCGACATGGACTTGCGCGACGGCATGGACTTGCGCGACGGCGTGGGGTGCGCGTCGGCGGACGGGTGGACGGCCGAGGAGAGGACCACCCTGGCCACGCCCGTCCCTCGCCGCGCGGACGGGTGGACGGCTGAGGTCGCTCTGCATCGCGGGAGAGCTATCTGAGGCAGTTAGTCTCCTCCACCGGAGCGCCGCACGCCCCGT
Source organism: Poa pratensis (assembly GCA_947311845.1). Classification (NCBI taxonomy): domain Eukaryota; kingdom Viridiplantae; phylum Streptophyta; class Magnoliopsida; order Poales; family Poaceae; genus Poa; species Poa pratensis. Next base: position 66,440,060 of record CAMZMU010000043.1, read on the forward strand.
CCCAGGCACCTACCGTCCATGCCGTCTGACTACGGCCTCAGCCCGAAGCCTGAGCACTACGCGGTGGTGGTCGACATGCTCGCCAGGGTCGGCAGGCTCCACGACGCCTACGAGCTCGTCAAGAACCTGCCTGACTGCCAGGACACTCGGTGGTCTGGGCGCGCTGATGGGCGCCTGCAGGAAGCACGGCAGTGATGTGGTGAGATGCGGGAGTTGGCCGTGTGCTACGGCGAGCTGCTGGGCAAGCGGACCACGTGCGGGAAGAAAAAAGGAAAAAAGGAAAGAAAAGGAAAAAAAAATGTTGACTTTTTTTGCCACGTAGACCGACAGGTGGGTCCCACCTGCCAGAAATGCAGTTAAAACGCTAAACAGAGGTGATCAGTGCTCCGCGTCACGACCTAGCCTCAATAGTGGTATTTATGTGTCACAAAGCGCTAAGGTGGTGATTTAGCGTCGTCTTGTGCGCAATTGTGGTGGTTTTTTGTCATTACCTCAAAAAAAAGAGTTTGTGCTTATGAAAGGAAACAGCCCTGTGCTTTACTACATCCAGATATTAACACAATGTATAGCTGTGTGCTCCATAGCCCACATTCTTACAAATTCCTTACAAAATAAAATACTCACTCCGATCCGAATTTATTGTCATGGAAAGAGAGCTGCGGAAGTACAAAACTGTAGTACAACTTACAACATTTAAAAGAGATCAGAGGGAGTACATCATATTATAAGACCGTCATAATGTGGTGTATCTAAACAGCAGACTATTGTGTTCTTGTATGAAATTCCAGTCGGTTTCCAATTCTAGGAGTTTATTGGAACACAGACGAAATGAAGAAGATATGGGCAAAAATGAACTGCAAAAGTTAAAAAAAAACACCATCCAACATGGCACTTTGTTTCATCTTCTAATAATGTAAATCAGGGCAATTTTAACGTCTTTCTTCTAGGAGCCACCGTCTATGTATTTTAGAAAACTCCACGAAAGGGAGTGCCAAAAAGGATGATATCAATAGCATTTCTTACCATCTGATATATCTCCTCTTGCGAATCACCCGCACCTCCACGGCCTGTGTGAGCAGTAGAGTCCGCAGATGCTGCATAAAAAGCAAGGTTGTGAAAGAGTACCACATATTAGTATAGGCCAACAAATAAGGAGGCGGCGATTTGGCTTGTACGTCCAGATGAACATACAACCTGGACCGTGGTTTGTGCATGGGGATGTGGTGTTGTCAGGGTGGTGCTATTTATAGAAAACGTGTTAATAAAATAATTTGCATTATTACTTGGCCACTTTTGGAGCGGCACATGAAGCGACTGCTTTATAAGTCTAAGACGAATCGCACCGCCTACAGGTGCGATATAGGCGCTCCCGACTAGAGTGCAAATGAACCGGTGGGAGTTTTAAGATTGTGTCTGGACCAAGTTGTCAAACTACTTTAGTGTTGTGGTCAGGAATGTACCCACATGGTCAAAGTCATGGCGTTGAAGACATATGGTCTCTGTGCAGATCGTGGCGGCATATTTTTGAGCCACAGTTTGCGGTAAGAACCAGACTCCTTGAAAAACTCCATGTAGATGCACTTCATGGGCAAGAAAGCTCGGTGGATTAACTATGACTCAAACATAATGATGTGTTTTGCTGTCTTGGTGTTTTGACTCATAGGTGTAAATGCATCCGGTGAGGTAAATACTTCTAAAATGTCAAAAAATTCCAACCAAAAATTTCGGATGTACATTCGACCATTCTATGTTCACACACAAAGTTTCATAAAAAGAAAGCGTCTGTAAAAAAAAAGATTTTGTCTCGTGAAAAGTCATTTTGGAATACTGAAATTTATCTTTTATACACAGGACACAAAAAATATCATTTTTTCGTGAAAATTTATTAGCGGATATAAAATGTGCGAATGTATAGCCAAACAATTTTGTTTGAAACTTTTTACATTTTAAAATACGATTGCAGACAACCTTTGTGCATCTACCATGCATGCCGATGCAAGTACTGGTGATAAAAAGTAAATCTGAGAGCAAGGTGCTAGCATATAAAATGCTAAGTCAGTTACAACCAATCTTCAGAACAGCAAGCTAGGAACGGTTTTGGACAGCTGAAATATAATTGACATGCTGCTGTGTTAACTGACGCGGGCATGGTGAGCAATCGTCTACCAGCGGTCCAAGTTCTTCAGACGTTGGTCCAAGATAACGATCTCCGTCAGGGACTATGAGGAATAAACGGACATGCTCGAATTGAATGCTGTAAGGACGTGGGCCCGTACAACTGTTCAATAATGGTGAGGTAAATAGGAATACAGTTAGAATACACATGAGAGCGGGGATCACGAGAAACGCCAATGGTCCAGACAATATGATCATCTGGACATGCGACCCGAACAGATTTCCGAACAAATAACAGGCTACAAGTACATTGTAGGATAGAATGCACTAGAGACAACAATGCACTAGATGCCAGATTAAAACGTTTCTGCCGAGTAGCATACAGCCAAAGAGTCAACAACTGAAAGAATCAAATATGGTGCATCACACAAGATCAATAGGGTCAGCTTAGCCAACTTACCATGACGATAATTACTCATGGTTCAACTGACACACATACACATTAGCTAGATGCAAAATTATATACATGATGCCTAAGAGGGAGGAGGTTGATTGTGCAATAGAGCGCATAATCTCAGGACTTGATGCAACAAAAAGATCGTCATACAAGCAAAGATGATACAAATGTGCAACGCTCAGTTTACTTCATACTGTACCTTGAGCATTTCCAGGAGCTTGTTATGTCCCCGTCTCCAGAGTTTCCAGTCTACACGTATGACGCAAGATTGTGAATGAATTTTGGGATACATATATCAGATGGAATCCGTGTTAAAATTAACCCCAAAACACGCGGAAAAAAACTCTTTTTTTTTTATAGATGTGGGGAAACAAAACAAAAAAGCAGAGAGAGGATCGAATTGATACGATTAGAGGAAGGGGAAATAAAGGAAAGCAAATCAAATCGATTGGAGTCCGTACATGTTATTGACGATCCTGCTGCGTGTCTCGGGATGGAGCTCGGCGCGCCAGTCGTCTCCGGCGGCGGCGGGGTTGGACCCTGCATGGGCCGCCAGTTCGCGTCCATGGTGAGAGAAAATGACTGAAAACTACGACATTTGGGACTCAGTTGTCACTTAACTACGACATTTGGGGCAAATGTCACATGACTACCATCTCAGGGCAGGTTGTGACACAAAACACTAATTCGTCGTCTTAAGAGTGTTAACCCGTTTTCTGACAACTTGGACCGCCTGTCAGTTATACGTGGCAAAAAAATTAAAAAAGAAACGAGGAAGTCAACGCTAGCAGCAGCTCTGCTCGGGCAGCAGAGGCAATGCCGGCGGGGCGCCAGTGGTGGCTCTAGGTTAATAGTGCCAGAAACAATGCTTGTACGTCACACGTCAGTTGGGAACCCCAAGAGGAAGGTATGATGAGTGCAGCAGTAAGTTTTCCCTCAGTATGAAACCAAGGTTTAATCGACCAGTAGGAAAACGAGGTTTGCTTCGAAGGTGTTGGTGAAGGAGTGTAGTGCGGCGCAACACCAGGGATTCCGGTGCCAACGTGGAACCTGCACAACACAATCAAATTACTTTGCCCCAACTTAACAGTGAGGTTGTCAATCTCACCGGCTTGCTGAAAACAAAGGGTTAAACGTATCGAATGGAAATGATGTTTGTTTGCATAAAACAGTAGAGAACAATGATTGCAGTAGATTGTATTTCAGATGTAAAAGAATGGACCGGGGTCCACAGTTCACTAGTGGTGTCTCTCCAATAAGATAACTAACATGCTGGGTAAACAAATTACAGCTGGGCAATTGACAATTGATAAGTGCATATAACATGCATGTGTGAGCTGTGGTGTCTACTATGAGATTCATTTGGGCATTACGACAAAGTACATAGACCGCTATCCAGCATGCATCTATGCCTAAATAGTCCACTTTCCGGTTAACATCCGTACCCCTTCCAGTATTAAGTTGCAAGCAACAGACAATTGCATTAAGTAATGTGCGTAATGTAAACAATACATTCATCCTTGAATAAAGCATTGCTGTTTTACCCCTAGTGGCAACAACACATCTACAACCTTAGAACTTGCTGTCACTATCCCAGGTTAAATAGAGGTTGAACCCAACTATCATGCATAAATACCCCCTCTTGGAGTTACAAGTATTCACTGGCCAAGGCTTCAACAAGTAACGGAGAGCATGCAAGATCACAAATGACATAGACATGATAATATAATATTCAGCTCCACATAGGTATCAATATAAGTCAGATCCCAGCAAACACAACATGTAGCATTACAATAAGATGATCTTGATCATGATAGGCAGCTCACAAGATCTAAACATGATGGCACAAGTGGAGAAGACAACCATCTAGCTACTGCTATGGACCCATAGTCCAAGGATGAACTACTCACGCATCACTCCGGAGGCGGGCATGGCGATGTAGAGCCCTCCGGTGATGATTCCCCTCTCCGGCAGGGTGCCGGGAAGAGCTTCAGAACCCCCCGAGTTAGGGTTGACGACGGCGGCGGCAGCGAATATGTTCTGGATGAAAGGCTCGGTGTTTTAGGGTTTTCGCGTCTCGGGGAATAAATAGGCGAAGGGGCGATGTCGGCGGACCCCCGAGGGGCCCAAACCACCAGGCGCGGCTGGGGCCCAGCCGCGCCAGGTGGTTTGGCCACCTCGTGGCTCTCTTCGTCTCTCCTTCGGACTCCGTGTACGTGCTGGAAAAATAGGGACTGGCCTTTTGTTTCGTGCAATTCCGAGAATATTTCCAGAAGTAACTTTCTGAAACCAAAAACAGCAGAAAACAGGGAACTGGCACTGTGGCATCTTGTTAATAGGTTAGTCCCAGAAAATGCATAAAAGTGATACGAAGTGTATATAAAACATGTAGCAAATGGTATAATATAAGCATGGAACAGCAGAAATTATGGATACGTTGGAGACGTATCAAGCATCCCCAAGCTTAGTTCTACTCGTCCTCGAGTAGGTAAAACGATAACAACAAATAATTTCTGAGGAGACATGCTTTCACACAATCTTGATCAATATATTGCAAGGCTCATGTCATGAATGAAGTGACTCAAAGCAATGATCTATAGTTTGCTAACAAATAGATAAAGAGTAAACAATGAATCATATAAGCAAAAACTTTTCATGAATAGTACTTTCAAGACAAGCATCAAAAAGTTTTGCATAAGAGGTAACTCATAAAGCAATAGATTCAAAGTAAAAGGCATTGAAGCAACACAAAGGATGATTAAGTTTCAGCATTGCTTTCAACTTGTAACATGTATATCTCATGGATAGTTGTCAACATAAAGCAATATAACAAGTGCAATAAGTAAATATGTAAGAATCAATGCACACAAAGTTGACACAAGTGTTTGCTTCTAAGATAGAAAGGAGTAGGTAAACTGACTCAACATAAAGTAAAAGATAGGCCCTTCGCAGAGGGAAGCAGGGATTAAATCATGTGCTAGAGCTTTTTAAGTTTTCGAAAGCATATAGAGAGCACAAAATAAGTATTTGAGAGGTGTTTGTTGTTGTCAACGAATGGTAGTGGGCACTCTAACCCCCTTGTCAACCAGACTTTCAAGAGCGGCTCCCATGAAGGACGTTATCTCTACCAGCAAGGTAGATCATCCCTCTTCTCTTTTGTTTACACATGTATTTTAGTTTCTTTATAGATGACACTCCTCCCAACCTTTTGCTTACACAAGCCATGGCTAACCGAATCCTCGGGTGCCTTCCAACATTCACATACCATGGAGGAGTGTCTATTTGCAAAATTAAGTTGCTTACTGATAAATCAGGGCAAAACATGTGAAGAGAATTATTAATGAAAGTTGTAATTAATTGGGGCTGGGCACCCCGTTGCCAGCTCTTTTTGCAAATTATTGGATAAGCGGATGTATATGCCACTAGTCCAGGTGAAAGTCTGTCAGAAGTAAATGACAAGATTGAAAGATAAAACACCACATACTTCCTCATGAGCTATAAAACATTGACACAAATAAGGAGTAATAAAGTTTTGAATAGTTTAAAGGTAGCACATGAAATATTTACTTGGAATGGCAGGAAATACCACATAGTAGGTAGGTATGGTGGACACAAATGGCATGGGTTTTGGCTCAAGTTTTGGATGCACGAGAAGCATTCCCTCTCAGTACAGAGTTTAGGCTAGCAAGGTTGTTTGAAGCAAACACAAGTATAAACCGGTACAGCAAGAATCACATAAAAACATATTGCAAGTATTATAAGACTCTACACTGTCTTCCTTGTTGCTCAAACATTTTACCAGAAAATATCTAGACCTTAGAGAGAACAAATATGCATCCCAAGTCTCAACAAGCTCTACGGTAGTTCTCCACTACTAGGCTTTAACTACATGATGCAAGAGCTTAAACATGATCTACTTGAGAGCTCAAAACAATTGCAAAGCATCAAATCAAAACAAGACAATGATCTACAAGAATGCATATGTCTTTTCCAATACCAACTACTACATGTAGCATTTTCTTTCTTCCAAACAAACACCAATAATTTATTTAAACATAAACTCTCCAAATGATAATATAATGCAGCAAGAGAGTATTTATAAACAAGTGCTAACAGCTCGAAGAGATGCATGAAAAACAGGAGCTAAAAGCACTGCAGTAGCTAGTTAAGAATACTCAACAAATATAAGTGAAGAACATGAGTATTCACATGAAAAAGCGGAGCGTGTCTCTCTCCCACACAAGGATTGCTAGGATCCGAATTTATTCAAACAAAAACAAAAATAAAAACACACAGACGCTCCAAGTAAAGCGCATAAGATGTGAAAGAATTAAAATATAGTTTCACTAGAGATGACCTGATAAGTTTGTTGATGAAGAAGGGGATGCCTTGGGCATCCCCAAGCTTAGACGCTTGAGTCTCTCTGAATATGGTTGGGATGAACCACGGGGGCATCCCCAAGCTTAGGCTTTTCACTCTTCTTGATCACATAATATCACCCTTCTCGCTTGATCCTTGAAAACTTCCTTCACACCAAACTCAAGACAGTTCTCATTAGAGGGTTAGTGCATAATCAAAAATTCTCATATTCTGTAATGATACAATCAATCCCAAAGCTTCTGGACATTAGCTACAGCCACCAATGCTTTGTGGAGCAAAGAAATCCACACAAACACAGTAAAAGAGCGAATGCAAAACAAAAGGCAGAATCTGTCAAAAACAGAACAGTCTGGAATGACGAATTTTTTCGAGGCACTTAAGTTGCTCAGATGGATCTGGCCTAAAATAATGAAAGTTGCGTACATATCTCAGGAATATGCGTGATTTTTCTCAGAATTTTTTGAATTTTCTACAGGGAGATAAGCTCAAATCCGTGACAGCTAAAAATCTGTCACTGCGCAGAAATCCAAATCTTGCATCAACTTTCAATATAGAACTTTACTTGGCACAACATTGCGATAAAATAAAGATACAAAGGAGTTGCTACAGAAGTAACAAAACTCCTTGACTCAAAGAAAACAAAAATAACAGCAAATAAAAACGATGGGTTGTCTCCCATAAGCGCTTTTCTTTAACGCCTTTCAGCTAGGCGCAGAAAGTGAAAATCAAGTGTTGTCAAGTGGCAAATCATTCAAATCATCAAAAGCTTCTTCCAACACACAGCTTGTAACAATGGGTATCTTAGATGTTCCTGGAGGTGTTTCATTACCTTTAACCGTACTAAAAGTTTTATCAATTTTAAGCTCATAATGAGTCTTTGGTTTTGGCACTTTAGGAACATACATAAACTTTTGCTCTCTACCCACATAAACTTTCTCCTTTTTAGACTTAAGAGAAGTAAAGGTTGAACTTAAGGTTTCAATAGCTTCCTCTAACTCATCAATTCTATGATTTTGGGTGTCATGGATATTATTATCCTCAAGAACAGTGATTCTTTCATTGATGGTGGCTATTGATTCATTAGTCTTACCAATACAATCAAGAAAATTTGGAAAAAATTCTCCATAGAGTCTAACTTATTTATAACATCCTCCAAGGTGATCTCAACTTTAATATCTTTAGTGGGTGGTGTTCCTACCAAACTTTCAATAATATTACAGGCTTCTAAAGCAGGAGTACCCAAGAAATTTCCACCTGTAAGAGTGTCTAGAACATACCTATACCAACTAGAGATACCAACATAAAAGTTCCTAAGGAGGATAGTGGTAGAGTGTTTCTTAGTACATCTATGATGAGCATCACTAATTCTATACCAAGCATCTTTCAAATTTTCACCTCCTAGTTGCCTAAAAGAACGAACTTCAACTTCAGGAGCATTCATTTTGAAAAACAAAATCAAACTGAATTAAACAAGTAACTAATTTTTTTGTGTTTTTGATAAGAGAGCAAACAAACTAAATAAAAATAAACTAAGCAAGACAAATAACAAAGTAAAGAGATTGGGTGTGAGAGACTCCCCTTGCAGAAGCAATTCGTTTTCCCCGGCAACGGCGCCAGAAAACGTGTTGGTGGCTCTAGGTTAATAGTGCCAGAAACAATGCTTGTACGTCACACGTCAGTTGGGAACCCCAAGAGGAAGGTATGATGAGTGCAGCAGTAAGTTTTCCCTCAGTATGAAACCAAGGTTTAATCGAACCAGTAGGAAAACGAGGTTTGCTTCGAAGGTGTTGGTGAAGGAGTGTAGTGCGGCGCAACACCAGGGATTCCGGTGCCAACGTGGAACCTGCACAACACAATCAAATTACTTTGCCCCAACTTAACAGTGAGGTTGTCAATCTCACCGGCTTGCTGAAAACAAAGGGTTAAACGTATCGAATGGAAATGATGTTTGTTTGCATAAAACAGTAGAGAACAATGATTGCAGTAGATTGTATTTCAGATGTAAAAGAATGGACCGGGGTCCACAGTTCACTAGTGGTGTCTCTCCAATAAGATAACTAACATGCTGGGTAAACAAATTACAGCTGGGCAATTGACAATTGATAAGTGCATATAACATGCATGTGTGAGTGTGGTGTCTACTATGAGATTCATTTGGGCATTACGACAAAGTACATAGACCGCTATCCAGCATGCATCTATGCCTAAATAGTCCACTTTCCGGTTAACATCCGTACCCCTTCCAGTATTAAGTTGCAAGCAACAGACAATTGCATTAAGTAATGTGCGTAATGTAAACAATACATTCATCCTTGAATAAAGCATTGCTGTTTTACCCCTAGTGGCAACAACACATCTACAACCTTAGAACTTGCTGTCACTATCCCAGGTTAAATAGAGGTTGAACCCAACTATCATGCATAAATACCCCCTCTTGGAGTTACAAGTATTCACTTGGCCAAGGCTTCAACAAGTAACGGAGAGCATGCAAGATCACAAATGACATAGACATGATAATATAATATTCAGCTCCACATAGGTATCAATATAAGTCAGATCCCAGCAAACACAACATGTAGCATTACAATAAGATGATCTTGATCATGATAGGCAGCTCACAAGATCTAAACATGATGGCACAAGTGGAGAAGACAACCATCTAGCTACTGCTATGGACCCATAGTCCAAGGATGAACTACTCACGCATCACTCCGGAGGCGGGCATGGCGATGTAGAGCCCTCCGGTGATGATTCCCCTCTCCGGCAGGGTGCCGGGAAGAGCTTCAGAACCCCCCGAGTTAGGGTTGACGACGGCGGCGGCAGCGAATATGTTCTGGATGAAAGGCTCGGTGTTTTAGGGTTTTCGCGTCTCGGGGAATAAATAGGCGAAGGGGCGATGTCGGCGGACCCCCGAGGGGCCCAAACCACAGGCGCGGCTGTGGGCCCAGCCGCGCCAGGTGGTTTGGCCACCTCGTGGCTCTCTTCGTCTCTCCTTCGGACTCCGTGTACGTGCTGGAAAAATAGGGACTGGCCTTTTGTTTCGTGCAATTCCGAGAATATTTCCAGAAGTAACTTTCTGAAACCAAAAACAGCAGAAAACAGGGAACTGGCACTGTGGCATCTTGTTAATAGGTTAGTCCCAGAAAATGCATAAAAGTGATACGAAGTGTATATAAAACATGTAGCAAATGGTATAATATAAGCATGGAACAGCAGAAATTATGGATACGTTGGAGACGTATCAGCCAGCGCCGATGTCGAGCTCCACGCGGCCATCGCGCTGGCAGACATGGCCGGAATCGAGCGCGCGCTCCCTGTGCAGCACCACGTCGCTGCCGCCGTGCCTCTGGTAATCGATTTCTTTGCTGTACGTACGCCCTGCATCTCCATCTAGCTCTAGCCAGCCATGGTTTCTCAACGGTGGCTGACGCGCTTGCAGCTGACGGCGACGGAGCACGCGGAGGGGGAGCTGGCGAGCTGACCAGCCGACCTCGCTGTGCGATGCGTCCGTGCGCACTGTGCTGGCCGTCGTATCATACTCCAGACAAGGCCGTGCTCTGCGCCGTGGCCGCGCGCGTCCGTCGCGCCTTCCCGAGCTAAGGCCGACACGCACCGTGCCAGTGAGGTGCGCCGCCGGCCGCCCGCGCTGGCGCGTGCCCGTCCTGCACCATGCCCGCTCCAGTGAGGTGCGCCGCCGGCCGTACGCGTAGCAGAGGCTCGATCCCCTTCCGCTCCTGCCGTCGCTGCGCACGCCGCGTACGAGCTCCTCGAGCGTGGCCATGTCGCTGGCGAGCCCCGGCCAGGCCATGTCGCGGGCGGCTCCGGCCTGTGGCCGCGCTCGACCTCGGCCGTCTCAAGCTCCCCGCCGCCGCCTCCCTCGCCCCAAGGTGCGCCGCCCACCTGCGGAGGCGCCGCCCGGGAGATGCGGCAGTTGCGCAAGCGGCGGCGAGCTCCTGGTGCACGCACAGACACGGAACCGGTGAGCTGCGGGGCAGCAGGTGCTGGCCACGGGCGATGCACAGGGGCAACGAGGAGCGAGGGAGGTGGCGCGGTCAAACTGCTGCAGGTCGTCCTGGAGCTCGGGGACATGGCGCTGGGGGCCGAGCTGTTCTTCAACGAGAGGGGGGACATGGAGAGCTCGGCGGTGGATACGCGGGTGGTGGCCGAGGCCGCGTGCCTCCTCGGCCCGGCCGCCGCCGCGCGCGTCTCCGGCGAGGGCCCAGCCGTCCCAGGCCGCGCACCCGCCCCACGCCCGCCGCGCTGCCAGCCGTAGCCCTGCGGCCAGGGACATGGACTGCGTGGGGAAGCAGGAGGGGGTCACCGGCGTCGAGCGCCATGTAGGCGAGCATGGCGGTGGCCAGCGCCGCGGTCTGGGCGAGGAAACGAGATGGGGGTCGTGGAGGTCTGCCTCGGAGAGTGGATGGGCGGCGATGAGCCGGGGCACCAGCGGCGCCACGGAGGCGCAGGGCGGCGGTACGCTGCCTGTAGCGCGTGTTGGAGACGAAGGAGTAGCGTTGACTTTCCTCTCTTTTCTTTTTATTTTCTTTTTTCTTTTGCCACTTATATCCGACAAGTGGGCCCGAGCTGTCAAAAAAGTGTTAGCACTCTTAAAACGAAGAATCAGTGTTTTGTGTCACGACCATGCCCCTGAGATGGTAGTCATGTGTGATTTACCCCAATTGTCGTAGTTCCGGAACAACTGAGCCCCAAATGTCGTAGTTTTCAGTCATTTTCTCGGGGTCTGATTGGCGACGACGAGGAAAGACTGCGAGAGGCCTGCCGAAGTGGTCAACCGGGCCGCGGGCGTAAGCACGCGTGCTAGCCCGTCAGGGGCCTGGCCCAGCACGTGACCATATCCTACATGAATACATGATCTTGATTACTCCCTCCGTATCAAAATATAAGACTCTCTACGTACTTTTTACACACATATATCTAGACATGTTGTACTGTAAGGTTCATGTGAATTTTGCACTAAAACATATCTAGATACATGTGTGCAGAAGATAGGTAGAGAGTCTTATATTTTGATACAGAGGAGTAGAAAAGAAAAAAAAAAACTTGCCAGGGAACTTCCACCCTCATATCTCTACTAAGTTGGTCTACTAAATGGATCACAAAAGTAAGCATGATCAAGTACATTGCCGATGAGGATCAATTAGGTTTTGTGAAGACAAGGTGTATTGCACACAATTTTATGCATGCCTTGGACCTAGTGCAGACTTGAAGGAAAGAAACACAATGATCTTGAAATTAGATTTCAGCAAAGCTTTTGACACCGTATCTTGGGATGCGTTATTTGCAACCATGAGAATCAGGGGCTTCGATGACACGTGGGTTATGTGAATGCGTTGTCTTCTATCAATTGGAAAATTTGTTCTCCTCCCTTCACGGTAATACAGGTTTCGCTGACAGGATCTTTCCAACATCATATCCTTAGAGTGTTGTTGCTCATCAACTACAAGTAGTGGTTATTTCCATTGCCAATCATTGTTGCCACATGTTTTACTTATGTTGAGGATTTCTTCAATTTTGCTCTGCTTGTCAACACTATTGGTGCTTCTTTTAAGAGAAATAATCAACTTCTCTAGGACCACCATGACAAACTTGTGGAACAATTGGAGTCCTGTGAATTTTTTCCAGGAAAAGGACAAAACCAAGCCACTAGTCTTGCAAGTCCTCATGACACACCGTGGGCTACACATAACAAAACTTTGGTTTGTCTATAACTAATGTGGACCTTTGTATTGGAAGATATTTGTAAAGATGGAAAGTGCAAGTAAAGAACGAGACTATCAAGTTTGATATCAAGTAAAGAATTTTCACAATGCGTACATAGTTGGATTGACTAGGTCAGTATTCACGAATATGAATGACACGAGGGCAAATGGTGGGGAAGATATTTTAGAAGAAGTGAAGATCTTTTGTGTTAATAGGAAAAGTATTATGCCAAATACGGAAGATACAATACGTTGTTCAACGGTTGTGGTGCAAATTTAGTAAGTTATTATAATTATTTTCATCATGTAATTTTAAATGCTTATCTTGACCATATTCTAGTTGAGTTAAACCAACGCTTTGCCGAAAAAGGAACTCAGCTGTTGAGATATATTGCTTGTCTTGATCATATGAATTCCTCTGCCAACTTTGACGGAGACAAACTAATTTAACTTGCCAAGATTTATGCTATTGATTTCTCGTAATATGATTGTGTTAGCTTAAGGACCAACTTGCCACATTTATTGTTGACGTGAGAAGTGATAAAGAGTTCTCAAGGGGTAATGATCTCGGCAATCTTGTTGTGAAGATGATTAAAACTAATAGACACACCTGCTTGTTGGATGTATGCCAAAAAGGTAATAAAGTTTAATATCTGATTTATAATTATACTTCATGATTCTATGCTATAACTGCGGTGACTCCTGAATATGTGATTCAGAGGAAAACTCACTCGCACGTGTAGAGACATGCACATAATAAAGTATACCCTAGTCTTGCCTTTTAGACTAATTCGTTGATTGCTTGATGACCACGTTTTCCTGGTCTGGGACATTGTTAATGTCAGCATCAATGAGTGGCATATTGTTGGTGGAAACAATATGGCTGGGTAGACCCAAATCGTTGATATGCTAAGAAGATTCCAAAGTGTCTTTTTGTCCTTAGTGCAATATCGCAGATGGTTATTATATGACATGTCCTTAGACCATGAGGTTATTAGGGTTATGTATACTGGAAGAATTACTTTGGTGCTGTCAACCATCACGGCCGTCACTGGGTGATCATAACGGCAGTTACTGGGTGATTACAAAGGTGTGCATATATCGTAATGTTCCAAGATGGGAAATTACTCCTCTGTCAAAAGAGAGATACTTCCAGGACCCACTCGGTATGTATGATATCCAGTATGTTCTGCAGACAATGCATGATGAAGTTACATCATGTGGGATATCGGATTACGGGAACGAGAAAAGGAAACTTACCGGTAACGAGATAGAGGAAGATATAGTGAATCAGGGATTGATTCACGGCAATATCAGAAATACTTAATCTCGCGTAAGTTCAGTATCATGAGTAATGGGAATGACAAAATAATAATCAACAGGTTCAACGGAGTGTTATTCGCATACCGGTAGCAGTTATTCAGGTTGCCCATGAACCTGACCCTGGCCGGTGATTAGATGGAAACATCTAATTATAGCTACACGTTATCGAACATGTAGGGCAACACGCTTAAGTCAGTTCTAATTTGTTGTGTCTATGGTTGGTTTGGATACCGAGAGAGTATCACCGGAATGGTTTCTGCGTGGTAGATAATATCTTTATCAGAGAGTTTGGATTATGCAGACACTAGGTGTCTCGGAGTGATAGAAATAGTTTCTATATATCACTAGTCGGATTTATTCCGAGGGTTTATATATAAGAGGGAAATATTTATTCAGAGTATTTTGTCTGCGGATACTAGGTGTCCCGGATCATGTAAAAGTGTTTTATATGATAAGTAATTAATTCCGAGAATTTTCTGTAAAGGGAAAATTTCAATTAGGAATTAATTAGACAAAATAATTAACTAAATATTAATTTATTTAATTAATAAATAAAAAGAATAATATTAAATAAATTGGAGCCACCAAGAGGGGCTGCCAAGTGGGCCCATGGGGCCCACTAGGAAGCCGCACCCCCAGGTGGGCTAGGTGGGCCAAGTGCATGAAGGGAGGAAGTTCCCACCCCTTAGCCGAACCCTAAATGGGCCTATGGCCCATGGGGGGATGTGGTTTGGGGGATCCTTGTTGGACAAGGACTCCTCCCCCCAAACCGAATAGGGGAGGAATTGGAGTCCAACTCCAACTCTCCTAGGGCCGGCGGTGGAGGGGGAGGGCTTGCCCCTCCCCCAAGCCTCCCTACCCCTTGGCCTATTATATAAACCCCGACACCCCCTCTCCTTTGGAGACACACAAGTTTAGATCTCTTCTAGTTGAATTAGAGGGAACCTCTCATAATTAGAGGGATCCTCTCCGATTAGATCTAGATATAATATCTAATCTCTCTCTCCCTCCTTCTCATGTGTTGAGATCTCCACCTTCATATACACCAGCGATGAGTGCTTCAAGCATGGACGGCGAAGCCTTGCTGAACTAGTTCCGATGTATGCGTGCGAAACTCAGAGGGGTGATCCGTTGAGAAACGGTTGACCCTAGCTCACTATGTTGGATCAAGGCGGGGCGCGAGGAGTCTATGATATTCTCTCGGCTAGGCTTAGTCGAGGGAATTCTTCCACAAGCTTCATCAACGTCGTCATCGACATCTCTTCCGCTTCAACGGTGTCGGTAACGATTTACAATTAGATCAAATATGCATTTTTTTTGTTACTTGTATCTTCATGGAGATCTTGGCTGTTGCGTAATATTGGCGAAATTTTTGTTTTCCATGCACGCAACCCAACACTGCTACCCGTTGGTGTATGGCCTCACTAAACTTGCCTTGATTTTGTCAATTGCCACCGCAACAGTTGAGCATTCTTTCCGAGCTATGAATATTATCAAGACAGAGTTGATGAATAAGATGAACGATAAATGGGTGGATGATGGCATGGTGTGCTACATTGAGCGAGGAATTTTGCAGACATTGAAGATGACATCATTTTACATGCCAATTGCCCAAAGGCATTGATAGGACTTAGCGATTTACTGGTATGTTAATTATTATTAAATTCAGACTCCATATTTATGATGTTTTTTCTAATTGTATATCAATACTGACGTTGTAAGTGGATGGCTCATGAATCATGGTGATGAAGTATCAATTCCGGAAATGTCACAATGTCATGATGGTGTTTCTAAAGACGATGCAATAGTTTTTCTATTGTTTATCAATTACTCAATTAGCTACTTATTTTTGTGTCAGTATCATTGTATTTTTTATTATGGTGAATTTTGGTTGCAGTCTAGTAAATTTTTTAGCAGGCAATTAGTTAGAGCATCATTTTCTCCATTTTCAGCTCCTCCACTGGAAGTACGTGCCCTCTACAATAAACAAAACGGGTGTAATGTACTATCCTCGGACCCCATGAATGCCTCCAAAAGAAGGCTTTGCTAGTTCTAGATAGTGCCATAGTTCTAATAAACAATGTGTATTCTGCGCCGAAAAAGGGCAAGTACATGAACCGGTGAAATCCTGGTTGAACGATTTTTTTTCATAAACTAGCGAATAAATCGGGAGGTTCAACAGGCTGCACACACACAGGTGCTCGCGCATCGGGCAGTCCACCTAATATGATTTGAACGCCATGCATGCCGTCACATTGCAATAAATATCACTGTTTCAGGATTACAGTGGGTAGAAGCTTCAGGGTTCCTCACATAACTTCAAAGTTGACAAGACGACATTTGTCACATTGCAATGCATACTAAAAGCATGATAAAGCAAACATATTACAATAAATATCAACCAAAATTATTAAGTACGTTATTTTAGAACTCCATAAAATCATCATCACTGTCTTCGGTGTCATCATCACTAATTACGTATTTGTTACTTAAAGGCCAATCATGATCAGGCGTTGATCTCTGATAGTCACCTCTGGCTGGATGCTGAAGCTGATCAGCCTTCTCGTTCTGACATCCATAGCACTCACCGTTGTCTGATAGCTCCAGCAAACAGCAAAAGAAATTCTGTACACCACGTTCTACTTTGCTGAAACTCGAGTCCAGATTCCTGACTCATTGTTCTTAATCTCAACAATGAAATTATAATGCCAATACGTTTTTCCGAAAATTTCTGGGATATAACAATGCCAAAGAAGCTTGACAAACTTGTATTCGAGGAGCTGCAATAATTATCAAAACGAAATTACAAACATATAAATATATTTGCACATGAAAAATACACTGCAACTTGAATGCTGACAAAGGATTATATACCTTATGTTCTTCTTGTTAATCAAATGCAATACAGCAATCTCTAGATTTTCGCTTGAAAAAATCCTCTAAGCTTGACTTTTTCCTGTTCTTGCAATTTAATTCAGCATAAACAGCTACCAAATCGGAGCTGTTATTAATCTTGCGCAAGGCGAGAGACCTAGATATGTAGTTTATGAAGTATTAGGCATTTGTCATCATTATAGGTTCAAACCAACTTATAACAAAATTTAAGGTAGGAGTGTTGGATTCACATACCCAGCTAGATAAAATCGGTGCTTCTCATCTTCTAACTCCAACTCCTTGGACCTAAACAGTTAATTTCAGTACATTAAAGTTAACAAAACTGCACACAAGGCTAAAGCTGAATGGTTTTCTATCTTGTTTCTCAAACACGCAGGACGGAGCAGAATAGGAGCTCTGAATAAGAAGACAACGCTAGCTAAGAAAGCACTAAGGACACAAGTTATTTCAATCTAGTAAAGTTCACAAAAATGCGCACAAGATTAAAGCCGAATGTTTGCTTGTTCTCAAACACGCACCAGACTGTGCGTTTTGAATATGAAGACATGGCGAAGAAAGCACTAACAGCCAGAAGTTATAAGAATTCGCAAGATCGAGCAGAGCACCACACTTGCCAACAAGATAAGAAAAACAACCATCCTCAACAACTGTCCAACGCAACGACATAAACTCTTCTTGTCAAAACATTCATGGCGAAGAAGCAGAGGCCTCAAAGGCCTTTTCACCTTGGCCCCCCTGCAAGGACGGAGCCAAAAACAGGAGATAGGGTGGGAGCATTGAAGACATATACCATACAGTACATATCGTAAGAGGCCTTTTCACCTTGGCCCCCTGCAAGGACGGAGCCAAAAACAGGAGATAGGGTGGGAGCATTGAAGACATATACCATACAGTACATATCGTAAGATTTAGGTCGTTTTTGAATTGATCTCGGTCTCTCTTTCTCTTCATGTCGGCGAAAGCGGATATTTTCTGATCAGTTTGTCATGTATGTAGTTTCAACAATTCTAATTTTCAAGTTTTCAAGGGGAAAAATCATCCAATATCGGTGATGAACTGAGGACTAACAATTGAGAATCTGAAACAATAAGAGTTATAGGCGAGAGGACTAACAATATTTGTGCCTCGCCGCCGTCTCTCATGCTGGTCCTTCGACCGGCCGAACGGCCGTGCTCGCTGTGCCGTGCAGCTGCGCTCTGTGGCTCGCCGCTCCTTCCGATCTTCTGGCGTTATATTGATCCGCAATTGGAAAGATCTCAGCGGCCGGCAGGCGTCAAAGTCTCTGTTCTACGATTTGTTTTCCGATGGTCACTACAAGAAGGAAGTTCAACGCTGAGGGTGTTCCCCCTCGGCTTAGCTCTGTTTACTGTCAGCTTAGGCCAATGCCGATGGTGACCCTCGGCATTTAACCCTCAGCTTAGGTGGTCCTCGGCACAGCTGAATACCCTCGGCGTTGCTTCGGCCGTCGGCATAGATGCTTGTGCCGACGGTTTACTTTGCCCCTCGGCGCAGTTTAGCCGTCGCCATAGAAAGTTAACGGGACGGAGAAGATGGCGCCCAGGAGCAGTGCCGAGGGGATACCCTCGGCGTAGGTGGACACGTGGAGCACGCTGGAGGGCTGGGTGAAGACATTGGATGACCAGTGCCGAAGGGGTAACGCTCGGCATTGGATGATCAGTGCCGAAGGGTTAACGCTCGGCATTGGGTGACCTGTGCCGAGGGTGTTACCCTCGGCGTTGGTGCTGCGTGTGCCAGGCAGAAGAACCTGTGCCGAAGGGGTAACGCTCGGCATTGGGTGACCTGTGCCGAGGGTAACACCCTCGACGTTGGTGTTGCATGTGCCAGGCAGAAGAACCTGTGCCGAAGGGGTAACGCTCGGCCTGGGTGTGACCAATGCCGTCGGTTAAACCCTCGGCGTTAATGTCCACTGATTTTTTTCCGCCTGTATTTTGTGGCTAAAAATTTCCGCCGAGGGTTTAGGGTTTAGGGTTTAGTGCACCAGGGAGCATCTGTTAAAATTTCTGCCTGTATATACACTCCAGCTATTCTACGACCACTTGTAGAATAACTATTCTACAACCCTTTCTGAACTTCGCTCGTCACAGAAGTGAACTTCGTCCGTCACAGAAGTGAACTTCACCGAAATTTCACAAATAAAATGCTCGGCTGGCATAATTTTTTCTGAACTTCTTTCACCCTCTCTGAACTTCGGTCACCACAAAGTGAACTTCGCCCGTTGCAGAAGTGAACTTCACAGAAATTTCACAAATGAACTTATCGGCTGACATATTATCTGAACTTCACCCATGACATAAGTCAACTTCACAAATATTTCACAGATGAACTTTTCGACTGAGCATCATTTTTTCTGAACTTCGTTCATCACATAAGCGAACTTCAGAGAATTTTTGCAAATGAATTTCTCGACGGACCATCATTTTTTCTAAACTTAGCTCGTCACATAAGTGAACTTCACAAAAAATTATAACTGAACTTGACCATCATTTTTTTTTCTAAACTTCGCTCGTCACATAAATAAACTTCAAAGAAATATCGCAAATGAACTTCTTGGCGGAGGATATTTTTCTGAGCTTCCCCGATACATAAGTGAACTTTCAATAATTTAAAAAATAAACTCTTTTTTGAGACCATCTTTTTTCCAAGACGAACTTCTTGGCCATTTGCCTCAATAAAAATAATGAACTTCGCAGATAAAAAAAATGTGAACTCCTGATGGACGAACGTCAGGCCATATCTAATAAAAAAGTGAACTTTAGTACACACCAAGAAAACTTCCCGCGATAGTAAAATCGTTAAATACAAAATAAAAGAACTTTCAGACAAATAAAAATAAACTTCAAAGTCACACCTATTTTCATTTTGTGTTCTAAACTGAAAAAATGAAGTTCGCTTGTTAAGTGAACTCTATACCTTAATTTTATGTTTATATCTTCTCAGTGTTAAATGCATTTTTATTTGTGTTTTCAACTGCGCTGACGAAACTAACTCCCTAAAAATAAAAAATGAACTTTGCTTTTAATCATAGTGAAACAAACTGAATTTTGGTACAAACAACTTGTTATAATATTTTTTCAATGGGGCGCTCCTCGCACCTGTATGATGTTGAACTTCCACATCAGTTTGCACAGCATGCTCAAGCGGCGCCACAGTGAGGTTCAGAGCAGCACAAATTTGTGGTCCACGTCGCTGAACTATGAGGTTCAAAGCTACACTGTTGGGAGTTTCGGAGCTAAGTAGACAGGGACGGCTACCAGTGGACCGCGACATCTCCGTCGTCATCAACTCTGCCGCAAATAATGTGAAGCACGTTTTCACACCTATTCGGACGATCAGATTTTTTCAAAGAGAAAGGTTAACTTCTCACGTGGACGCAGAAGCTAACTGTCACAGACCAAAGAACTGAACCCCCAAGCGGACCAAAGTAAACTCACTAATATTTTTGCAATTGTACACATGTAGACCCACGACATCACTGTATACCAGCAGAATGAAAAAAAATCATCTGAAAATCGACGGGGAGTTTAGAATTGACGCACGAGAGAGTTCAGTGCGGCCGCTGTGTGGTCCGTTGTCCTGTTGACCTGCAGGTCTAGCTCATGTGCAGAGGTGACACTCGCCAACGACGGTGGAAAGCTGCAGAGCTCGGTAATTCGTTGGACGACGGTGTTCCTTGGCGAGTGGAGTCCCCTGGCGCTCGGATGGCCAAACGGCGAACTCAGGAGTCCATGGCCGGCGCCCCGCGAAGTCTGGCGGCGCACCCTGGAGTCCATGGCCGGCTCGCCGGGAAATCCACGGCGCATCTGGGAGTTCGCAAGACAGTACACGGTCGGCGGCTCGCCGATGAGGAGAAGAGGCGGCGCACGGCTGTGGAGCGGGGCGGCTCGCCGGGGAAGAGGACGGGTGGCCGTAGGGGAGGAGCAGGGGCGGCTCGTCCGAGAAGAGCTCGGATGGCGCGGCGGCGGCTCGCCGGGGCGGCGCGCCGGCAGGAGGTGGGGCCAGCGTGAGGTTAGGTAGGTGGGATTGGGTGGTTCAGTTCGGTGGTGGACGGCTGGTTTTCTCGGGTGCGGTTTGGTTTTAACGGTTGGCGTAATAAACAGTGGTTGTAGAATAACTATTATACAATCTCTTAAGAGGGGTTGTAGAATAGTTTCACCCTATATATACACTAGCAGAAGTGCCCGTGCGTTGCGACGGGAGAGAACCTTTTGTGCCACATAGGCACACATACATCCGCGGCATCTCACAGAAACCATGGCTCCACTGCCTCCTCTGCCCGCCGCTTCAACCTTGCCACCCTGAACAGGTGCGGCACCACCAGCATAGGCATGCGCCGCCATCGTTAGTTCACCACCTCACCCTTGTCCGTGACGGTCTAATTCTCGGATTAGGAACCTCTAGCCCCACACTATATAACCTTATATCCAGGAATCTACACTGACTTTTTTAGAATCTACACTGACTTTTTTAAAGTCATTGGATGGATCAGCCTTTTTTCACAGTAGATATCTTTCCAGTACCTCTTCCTTGATTTGGCATAGTTATCTGTAATTTGTATGGTTGAAAGAGAGAGCCCCTGAACTGAAATAAGGACGATAGCCGTTCAAAAGTTAGCAAGTCATCTCGTTGTAGCCTGTAGGTGTATGCGGCTTCCTTTTCCCTCCTGAAGAAGTGCTTACACACTTCACGGTCTCGATCACCCCTTTGCCATGTCCCTCCTCTTACTCCTCCTCTTTCTTCTGGACGTCATCTTCAAGTCCTCCACGCAGGACCCAACGAAGGCTAGGCTAGGTTCGTACGTGAGAATAATCGGGCCACTATGACGAATATGCGCCGGCCGGATGCAGCAGCTGCAGGTGGAGGCGTGCCTTTTTCCTCCTGCTTGGTGGAGTCGGGGGTGATACCCGCAAAGAGATGACAGGCCGCGTGGCCTTGAAGGACGCCGTAAGCGCGTGACGCTAGAGCAGGGACTGAGATGACGACGCTGTGCCTGGCCGAAGAGGACGACGGCGGGAGAGGCCCGTCGTGATAGTCGCGCCGCTGGTTTGATCACGACAGGAAGAGGAGCTCCGGCGAGCAACGCTTTTGCCGCGGCCTGGTGCCGGAGAGATCACACGTCGGCAGGGCTGCGGCCTCTAGTATGTCCCAGCAGCTTAGACCGAGCAAGCCGGCAGGAGTATGCCTCCATGCGGGCGGGGCCTCTGCGGTCCCGTTGTGACCAAGTACGCCAGCAGCTGGCATGGCCTCCAATTCCATGGTCCCGGTGAGCTAGTGCGCCGGTAACGCGCGCGACCTCTACACGGTTCCGGTGACGGCGAGCGAAAGCGAACACGACGGCTGAGATGTCGAGGAGTCTCCGTTCCAGCGCTTGGATATCGATCATGAGGGCGTACGTGCTGGCTTCCGTGGGTATTTATTTGTAGATGAATAAGGCAGGCAACACAGGAACCGTGTAGACCTCAAATTTTACGTTTCCCGTTTTGCTTCCTTTCTGGACTCTGCCAACCACAGAAACCAGACTAAACGCGTTTTTGACATACGAAACCAAACTGAAACGACGTACGAAACGAAGGAAACCTTAGCGAACGACGACGTACGAAACGAAGCCAAGACAGACGAAAAAAACAGGAGAAGAAAGCTTAGTGCTTGTATTATTAGGTATATAGATATAGGGTTAGGTATATTCTACAACTGGTTGTTTTTTAAGTGCGCTACAACCGGTCCTACCTATAAGAGGTTCACGAGCGAACCTGTCGGAACAGGAAACCCAATCCCGAGCGAACCCCCAACCCCGGTACTTCCTTCTCCGCCTCCGGGTCGGTCCGAGCGAGCGAGCTGCGGCGCGGACGCCGACGCGAGGGAGCTCGGGGCGCCCACGGCAAGCTCCCCAGCAGAACCAGCTTCTTCTCCGCTTCCGGGCCGGGCGAGCGAGCGGCGGCGCGGGCGCCGATGCGAGGGAGCCCGGGCCGGACACAGCAGGCTCCCCAGCAGAACCAGCTTCTTCTCCGCATCCGGGCCGGGCGAGCGAGCGGCGGCGCGGGCGCCGACGCGAGGGAGCCCGGGCCGGACACGGTAGCTCCGCCACGGGCGAATCGAACCTTCTTCTCCGCCTCCGGCCGGCGAGCGAGCGGCGGTGGGAAGCGAGCGATAGCTGTGGGAAGCCGACGCGAGGAGACTCAGGCCTCCGACAGAAAAAGCTCCGCCACACAAGCTTCGTCTCCGGCACCGGCCAAAAAAGGTTCTAGCGATGGCGGGGACGCCGGGGTCAGATCCTCATACACCACCACCTCTCAGATACAAAAAATTTCAGCATGGCTCCTGTAGAGAAATTGACAGTGAGGAGGTCTCCAAGATTTCAACAAATTGATGTCTCGGAGGCGTCTGCTTCAACTACTGCTACGACTCGCAAGCGGCAAGGCATAAGCTTAGTCACTGAACTGAAGGTAAAAAATTTAGTTACAGCAGTTCCTGTTTTCGGAAGTACAGTACGCAAGTGAAAGAAGTACGATGAAGTATTTAGAGAAGTTCAAGGCTTGTACTGCCTGTCAGTAGTTGATTTTTTTTAATGATTACACCTAGCATTAGTGCAAACCAACGAAGTTCAGTATAGTTTACAGCAAGTACAAGTGGAATGGTTGCGGCAGTACACTAATATACAAAAACCCTGATTTTTCTTGCAGGGTGGTAATGAAGAAAAGCATATCAGAACTAGCAGTAATGGCTTTGTTCCAATGCCACTACAATGGAGAACTCCTGACTTGCCTGCTGGCTACTTTGTTTCATCAAGCAGATTCAAGTACTCTCCCAAAACAGAGGATGATTCTTCTCCTCCTCTAAAAATGAGGGCGACGATTCTTTTTCTGAAAAACAAAGGTCTGGTGGCCCACCTATCTCATCACGTATTGAACGCGTTGTGCGGGCAATTGCAACATCTCGTCCTCCAATGGTGCGAGCAGCTGTCGGACCCTCTCGTCCTCCCATGGTGCGAGCCGCTGTCGGAGCCTCGCGACATCCCATGGTGCGAGCCGCTGTCGGAGCCTCATGACCTCCACCTGGTGTCTCAGATTGGGGTAACCCAATGATGGAAGCTGGTGTATCTGGCTCGGGAGTCGCAGGTTCACATCATCCATCAAAGCCTCAAGAATTTGCACCTCTCCATCCTACAGCAAAACGGCCTGCATCCACAGCCTCTCTTCCTCCTAAAAGGAGACATCATACCCTGCACCGTATTAAGGAGGAACCAGAAGAAGAACACGTGTATGATACACACAGAACAGAGCAGGAAGAGCGAGAAGATACACACGGATCAGAACAATACAATCAATATGAAGAGCGAGAGGACACACACGGACCAGATCAATATAAAGTGAGAGAAGATGACAGAAAGACAAAGCAGCAACAGAGAAACATGAGGATCCTCTGCTGCAAAGGCCACTGGTCACACCACCTCCTCCTGTAGTTCCCGGGCTGAATGAAACCCCACCGGAATTACGAAGATACACGCATGTAAAGTTTCTTAAAAAAAATTGATGAATCTCCGTGTTGCAAGGATTATGTCTTTAATTCTTACAGTGCGTTATTAAGTTCCAAGTAATTTGATGATTTTTCTTGGTTTGTCTGCAGAATGCTGATCTGCCAGCTTACTTGCTACCAACATTGAAGCAGCGGTTCGATAGCTTTCATAAAGCAAAAGACTTCTACAACAGATATGCTAGGCATTGCGGATTCGGAATAAAGGTTGGACAGCATAACGGGAACAACAAGTATTTGCAGTGCAGCTGCGAAGGCTTACACAAAACCAATGTTCCTGAATCCGAGCGTAAACGAACAAACAACACCAGGAGGTGTGGCTGCAAGGCACGGCTAAGATTGAAGGAGAAGATGGATGGTTCGTGTGTCATTGAGGACATCAACTTCGAGCACAGCCACAAGTTGATAATAAGCGAAAGCATGATGGTGTTCCTGCACTCGCACAAAACATTCGACCCGGCTCTCCTCGAGTATGTGAAATTCCTGCAGTTCCAAAATCTCAGACATGGTCAGATACAGTAATGATATCCAGTTCTATTGGAGGCAGTAGGTACATGACAATGCACGGTGGTGACCTCATAAACATGTAAGATACACAACATTTATTTTGTAAAAAACACAAGGATTGTGCTTGAAGATATGCACTAAAAAAATTGTCCTTCTTTGTGTACAAATTGCAGGAAGGCTAAAAACTCACGAGAGGACGATGTCGACGACGTCCTGAAACTATTAGCTTTCTTCACCGAAATGAAGGCTGCAAACGAGGAGTTTTTCTTCGAGATACAGATTGACGAGAGTGACAGAATAAAGAATATTTTCTGGGCAAACGCCAGTTGCAGGGGCTCTTATGAAGATTTTGGTGACTGCATAACTTTTGACACTACATACAAAACCAACAGTTCCAAAATGCCACTGGGAGTTTTTGTAGGTGTCAACCACCACCTACAGTCAACTATCTTTGCCTGTGCTCTAATTAGAGATGAAAGCGAAGATTCTTTTACTTGGATCTTCAGCACATTTCTGAATTGCATGAAGGGGAAGCAGCCTATGATGATATTAACCGGTATGATGTAGATTTGGACTTTTTGCAGAATAAATATGATCATCATTAACCCAGTTAAAAATTATTAGCTTTAGCAACTACCATGTTTATTGCAGATGAGTGCCCCGCAATGCTGCAGGCGATTCCCAAAGTGTTTTCCCGAACGTTGCACAAACTGTGCCGATGGCACATGAGCTTCAAGCTTGATTTCACATCAATTCTGAACTGGCCACTCATGCCAACTGAGTTTGAAGCTGCATGGCATGGACTTGTTCAGAAATATCAGTTGCAGAAAAACACAATGATGATTCAGCTGTGGGAAGGAAGGAAGGAATGGATATCAGCATACTTCAAAAATGTTTTCTGCGCAAGAATGACCTCGACTCAGCGCAGCGAGAGCATGAACCAAATTCTTAAGAAAAGCTTTCTAAAACCGGGGTTGAATCTGCACCGTTTTGTTCAGCAAGTGAAGTAGTGCATTCAGTCACGGCGGATGAAGGAACACGAGGCGACAATTGTGGACATGGTAAAGCAAACATTGCAAGCTATGAACTATACAAAACTATAAAATAGGTGTTGGTTGTGACAATAAAAATCTAACTGAATCTCATGTCTGCTTTTTGCAGGATGAATCAGATACCAGAACTCACTATGGATTCGAACGCCAGATGATCAAGAACTACACAAAGGCAGTGTACCGTGAATTCTGGAAGCACCACTCTTCACGTTATCTTGATCTCTGACATAATTCCTGAACATATTGACGGCTCTCTCCACGTTAAAAGTGCTGCTGCTGGTCATACCATCCATTTCAAGCACGTACTGCAGTCCAAAAAAAATGTTACATTCAATATTTCAAATCACAATGCATGAACAGGGTAAAGCTGAGTTAGCATGTAAATAATAGATGGTTACCGTCATGAAATATGGGCTTAAGAGAACACGAGTAGTCGAGCCAAACACACTGTTATATACCGGGTCAAACTTCCATTGCCTTATGATGAATCCCATGAGTTCACCCTCAATCTGACCACATTCGTCGAATGTTCTGACCAAATCCTTGCCGGTGAATACAGTTTCAATAGCCTCACCGTCAGGGTCCTGGCCATGGTGAAAACGGCAAATTACAGTACTACCTTGGGAGAAAGAAGAACAAATGTTATCAAATTGAGATACAGATTTACTGAGAAAAACAATTGTTATGAACTATGCTTCAAAGAACATAATAGAGACAAGGAAAAAAAAACTCACTCTTGGTGCTTCCTCTTGGCGTAATCGCTGATCACAAATTGACGCAGAAGACGAGCACTATTGAGATGAGGAAATTGGCCAGGTTTAATTGCCTCAACAGGTCCACTCCACTTCAACGCCCTTTTAGGAGGCCTCCTTGTGGTGGTTATGTTTCTGCTGAGCAATGCAGGGTCCTTCCTCCTCCCAGCAGGTGCTTGCTTCTTCTTCGTTTGCTTCTTTTTGAAAGGAGATGTGTAGTCCTTACCAGATCTTGTATTCCGAGGAGGCATAAAATCATCAGATGAATCACCTTCAGATTCTAGGTCAACGACAGGCAGATTCGGCTGAGATGGAGTTTTACAAGCAGTTGACTCAATTTTTTTTATCTTTTTACTAACACTGGACAATTCGCGACGTCTTCCAGGCCAACTTGTCTGTCAGCATGAATTGCATCTGGCTGAGACATTTGTGTTTCAAAAATTTGGAAGTTTAATACATCTTCGTCTAGCTCGAGGACTGCATATTGTAAAAGGTATGAAAAAATCGGTAACATATTTGTCCGTCGAACAAAAAAATGCACAGAAGTACGCAGACCAGAATAGAAAAACGGATATGATAGAAAAACATGCTTACAAGGGTCGTAGCCAAACAAGCGTATAAAATCAATCTTGAACAAACCAGAAGTGGCCCAGTTCCAAAGCATGAACTTCTTCAAAATGGGAATGTCCCTGTAGGTAAATTTCGTATGCTCTATACCATTCCAGGACTGAGGAATTTGAAGCATGAAAAGTGTTTTCCAGGCTGCAAACACGAAATGTCAGAGACATAATTACAAGCAGTACACTAAGCAAACAAGAGAAGTACAACCTGATGCCTACAGCAGTACAAATCAGGAAAAGCAAGTGAAAATACTATTACTATCAGACAAAAACAGTACAAATTAAATGAATAGGGAAGTACAACTAAGCAAGTAAGAGAAGTACAACCTGATACCTAGAGCAGTACAATCAAAAAAACAATTTGAAAAAAATTACTTACATACAAGCAGTACAAGCAGTACAAGCCTGATAAGTGAAGTACAACTAAGCAAACAAGACAAGTACAACCCTGCTGCATATAGCAGTACAAAACAAAAAAGCAAGTGGGAAACTATAACTACCAGACAAACAGTACCAGTCAACTGAATATGGCAGTACTAACAGGTATGAAAAATATTATAAATTAGCAGGGTGTTACCACAAAAATAAAGGAAGTACAAGAACAAGTGCAAAAAGAACTACAAAGTCATAAAAAAAATGAAAGTACAGTTACTGGACAGGAAAACATACTGAATTCTAGAATTTAAATAAAAACTGTTGGAGAGGTAACTAACTTATTATTTTGCTTCGGCGATATCATATAGTCAGTCCTAAAGTTACTAACGGTGGACGGTTTCAGAGGAAACGCCCCTAGGTGATTACGCACATGATCCCATAAGGAGCATATGTTTTTAACCATCTTATGGTAGATGAACCAGCCTCCTGGGTCATCATGTCCATACAATGAGTCAAGGTACTGAAAGCACTCAGCCCGTAGGTTCAAACAAACAACAACCCAGTGGCCAACAGTATCTTTGATCTTAGGGGGATCTAATGTTGGAAATATAATCTGCAAAATCAATAGAAAAATGAGTTATTAGGCAATACAACAGAATGGAGACACAATCTTTCAATTCATTCTAAAAAAAACAAAAGAACGGCAAAAAAATTTCATGAACTGGCATAAATCACTAACATTGTCGTAGCTGTCTAGCCGACCAGTGATTGTTTTAGTAAACCATTTCCTGACATTCCTGTCACCCTGAGCCCCATCAAATATCTTAGCCTACAGAAAAATACAAATATGCATTAAAGAAATTAAGAAAAAAATGAAAATATATTAATATGCACAAAAAAGGATTAGTTACAGTAATCCAGTAGGGGCAAATCAAGATATCAGATCCCTCATAGTACTTCCTTATATGATATAGACCAACGGTTGCTGATTGTGAGTTGAGCATTCCTCTAGGTTTGAATGCTTTAGCAATATCCCAAACAGTGGCTTCACATTCTTGATTACAGAACATAATCATTTTCCTGGCAATCACAACAATTATAAAAAGTTATAAAAAAGCAACAAAAAGGAATAAAACCTGATGATAAAGAAAAAAGTGTAATGCATTGACTTACGCAAGTGTTGATCCTTCCTTGACACTTATAACAGATTCATAAAACTTTTCAATGACTTCAGGAAGTTCAGCTGGTACTATCAGAAAATCATCCCCTGCAAAAAAGAACAAAATCAGACATATTGAAGTACAACTTCATGATGGGTGAAGTACAAATTAGGCTTGAATGGCAGTACAGATACAGAGATTGGGAAGTACAAAACGTCCCAGGTATTAAAACATACGGGATAGAACATCGATATCATTTAGAGGAAGTAGGGGTGTGGGGACGATGTACTCACACAGACTGATCATAGGGAAGTTGAAGTGTGAAATATCCGTTCACAAAAGAAAAAAGCACAGCAGAAACTGTTGCCCGGCGATATTCACGCACGGATGGATCACATATTATATCGTACGCACGTAAAATACTTAGGAACTAGAAGTAGAATTTCATATTTACATCCCATGTTTTCACCCGCATTACATCCCACGATCCCTCCCACAGCCATAAGAGGTCTGTGCAAGGGGTCTTAAAAAAAAGCAAATGCAAAATAAAAAGTTTCTTAAAAGGGTGGACTTCATGGGTTCTTGCCTATGTCACGAGCGGAAGAGCTTGGCGTGACGATGACATCCACTGTATCAGGATCAAATGGCACATTCTTGTCGACCGAATTATCAGGATCTGCATCGGGCTGCAGAGCATCTGCATCAGCCTGCGCATCATCAGCTTCCCCTCCAGGGAGATGATTAGAAGCATCAAGCTCCACACCAACAGCTAATCCTCCAGGAATGCAAGCAGCAACATCTTCATCAGTTTGAAGATCCACAATAACATCATCAACTAATGGTGCATGTACACCCGATGTATCCGCACCAACTAAAGGAGGGGAAGAAATATCTTCAAGTGGGCCATCACTTGTCTGGTCATGACGAATATCATCAGATATAGTCTGGTCGCTATCGAGTGGAGGAGACTCAGGAGCTGGAGCCGCATTTGTAGGGGGACGAACTGGAGAATTAACCGACGCATCTTTGATATCACCCAGAAATCATAATAGTGATAAAAATGGGAAGTTCAAATGAACTATTAGATATGTTCAAAAAGGCCAATAAAAGTTGAAAAACTAACAAAATAATTAAGAAGCAAGAAAATATATAAAAAATATAGGTGTAACTCACAGTTTTATCAGTATCATGCGCATCAGCACCTCCATCGTCTTGCTTCTTCATATCATCTAGGTAACGTTTCACCTCTTCCTCATAGGGCTTGCACCGACTGTCTTGCATAGACTTTAACATTAGAAATGTGTTGCGCATCTGTGAGAGGCCACTTTGCATCTGAGCAATAGTGTTAGCTTCCAAATCAAGATCACCCTTCAGAGCTTCCTGGTCAAAACTGTGGCCAGAAGGTAAAAGTCCAGAGGTAAAGTTCAGACGAACAGTAGTTGTAGGGATTTGAGAAGATAACTCTAGTGCAGCTGAAATATGATGATCAGAGCTGCTGAATAAATTGGCAAAAACATCAATGCTGTTGCCTTCAGCTTGTAAACCTGTTTCACTATTACTTCCCGTCTTAAATCATTTGCTGGAAGGTTCCCCCGAAGAACAGGCGCTACGCTTAAGCAGTGACATCCTCATGGATAACGGTATAGAGGGGACTGTAGTATTTGAGCTCTTCTCAATGTAAATTATCTCATCCTTGGTCTTCCACTGAAACCAAGAAAACATCAAAACCAAAACATGAATATGCATGTGAGAGTGAAAAATCTTAAATTGGCAGAAACTAGATAATACAAACTAAAAAGGGTGCATGGAAATGCTCACCGGTTGAGCCCCAAAGATCCATGATCTAGGATCCCGTGTCCCTGGCACAACACAGTCTAGGTCAGCAAGTTCCCTGAGCTTATCCGGATCAAAGTAGAGCACACGTGGAGTACGATGATCATTTGGGTTCAGCTTCTGATTATCGATAACATCCAAGTACAACAATAAAGGAGCGATACCACATCCTGGAACTGCTCTCCAGTTTGCACCAGCTTTCTGCCAATTTATAATTGCCCTCTTTAACTCGTCCACAAGGAGCTGACATAGGTCAACATCACATAGTTCAGGTATGCTCTTCTCCTGGACCATAGGAGCCTCCCTAGCAACACGAACCGAGTACCCAAGACAAATAAATTTCATGTACAATATAAGACCAAAGACCTTCATAGCCAACACATCTTTGGTTTCATCTTCCACAAGCTGTTTGAGCAGTTCCCGAAGCTTATCGGTATTTATGTGCTTGTTCCTTGGTATGTTAAGTTCAGCCTTCAGCTGCATTACAGCTTCATCATGGCCATTGTCAGATGGCCTAGGAGGAGAGTTTCTGCCACGGGGCAGCCCAAACAACTTCTCAATAGCATATGCATTAATCTGCAATTTCTTCACACCGTCACCAAGATCCATTATCATTGTCCGAGGATCAATTCTGTACATCAGAAAGCAGATGAGACGGCGGTTGATGTTACTCTTGATCTTAAATTCTGGGAGATGACCAAGACCTCCAGCCCGAAGCAAATCAAGGTGGCGACCCTTCAGATATGAAAGGCAGAGAGCCAACTCTTTCAGAGAGCACCTTGCGGTGGTATTGAACCGATTGTTCTTACTGGCTGCCTCAGATTCACTATGCACAGGGTTTTTGGCTCCCCTCTTCCTCTTACCACCTCTCTTAACCAACTCATACTACACATTAAAAAAAATAAATTAGCAAATAATGCAGAAAGGGAAGTACAATTAAGCAAATAGATAAGTACATATAAGAACCGAGTACAATATAAAAAGCTAATGCATGTAGAGATACAATAAGAGTCATGCAGATACCTACATGATATTAAAAAATAGGCAGTACATGCTGGTAAAACAAAGAAGTACATGCTGATGCCTAAAGAAGTGCAGTTCAAAAAATCATATAAAAAGAACTAATCTGTACAAGAGCAGTACCGCTAAACAAATTAGAGAAGTACAACCTGATGCCTACAGCAGTACACCCAGAAAAAAGCAAGTGGAAAACTATTACTACCAGGCAAGTAGTATAAGTCAACTGAATAGGGAAGTACAAATAAGCAAATAGAGAAGTACAACTAATGCATATAACAATACAATCAAGGAACCAGGGTGAGAAACTATTACAGCTGATGTAATAGCAGTACAACTATTACAGGTGAACTATATAGCGAAGTACTAAACAATTAGGGAAGCACAACTGATGACACAATCAAAAAAAAAACAAGTAGGAAACTATTACTAACAGACAAGCAGTACAGAACTGAACAGGGAGGTACAACTAAGAAAAAAGAGAAGTACAACCTAATGCCTACAGAAAATGCAATTACAAAAAATCACAGTAGGAAAAACTTCATACTTATAGGAAGACTGTACAATTAAGATTCAAAAGAAAATAAAAGTATTAAAGAGATGAGTACCATAACTAAAAACTGAACAAAAATATAGCTCACCTGAGACAAGTCAGCAACCTCGTCAGATTCAACAAAATCTTCATCCTCACCATGGCCTCCCACATCTTCGAAATCAGAATCAGCGTCCTCGAAACGAATAGCTTTCTTCACCGCCTTTCGAGGCGACTTATGGACAATAGCAGCAACTTTTTTAACTTTTACAACAGCCTGCTTCCCCTTATGAACCACCTTCTTCGCTGCAGCAACGGACTTCTTGCCAGATCCAGCAACCTACTTCACCACACGAGCAGACTTGGTTGCATCCCGAACAACTTTATTCACCTTGTGCCCAGTTTTCTTAGCTTTACCAGCAATAACTGGGGAAGAAGGTGAAGGCTTTTGATTTGCTGAAGTACGAGGACTCCTGCGAAGAGTCCCTCCATCAACAGCAACTGATGGATTCCCTGCAAAAAAGTTCAAATGAACTATTAGATTGTTGGATGTTAGACATATAATCTGCAAAATCATGAGAATCAAAAAAGTGAGGTACCTCCAGGACCCGTAGCTGAAGCATTTAAATGAGGGCTGCTGCGGGGAGCTGCATTTTCACCCTGCCTCTTCTTTCGGACTGCAACCCTATCCTTAACAGCAGATAATGGATCAGTAGCAGAAGGCGGGGAAGATAACAGAGCTTCCTCATCAGATATCCTTCTACGTTCTTTAGCACGGAGAAGCTTCCCCGCTGACTGCTTAATGAAACACACGTTCGTTGGGAGACCCAAAGAGGAAGGTATGTTGTAGTCCAGCAACAAGTTTTTCCTCCGTATGAAACCAAGGTTATCGAACCAGTAGGAGTAGTAGCACTTCAGAAGGTTGTTGGCGGCGCCGTTTCTCGATCACCAACGTGGAATCTGCACACAAACAATCAAATTACTTTGCCCCAACGAAACAGTGAGGTTGTCAATCTCATCGGCTTGCTGAAAACAAAGGATTAAATGTATGGTGTGGAAAACAGTGTTTAATTGCAGAAAGTAAAAGAGAACAATTGTTTGCAGTTTGGTGGTTTTATCAGTGTAAAAGAATGGACCGGGGTCCACAGTTCACTAGTGGTGTCTCTCCATAAAAATAAACGACATGTTGGGTAAACAAATTACAGCTAGGCAATTGATAAAATATTGAGCGCATGACAATGCATACATATATGACAAGATGGCTACCATGATATTTAATTGGGTATTATGACAAAATACATAGCCCGTTATCCAACGGCATCTATGACTAATAATCCACCTTCAGGTTGACATCCGTGTTCCCCGTCGGTAATAAGTTGCAAGCAACAGATAATCGCATTAAGCAATGTGCGTAAAGTAAACAAGTACATATGACCGTGGACATAGCATTGTTATGTTACTCCTAGTAGCAACAGCACATCCACAACCTTAGGTGTTGATGTCACTTGCCCAGATTACTGGAGACTGAACCCACTATCTAGCATAAATACTCCCTCTTGGAGTTACAAGCATCTACTTGGCCAAAGCATCTACTAGTAACGGAAAGCATGCAAGATCATAAATAACATGTATCATAGTTTAATAATCAACTTGATCATAGTATTCAATATTCATCGGATCCCAGCAAACACAACATGTAGCATTACAATAAGATGATCTTGATCATGTTAGGTAGCTCACAAGATCTAAATATGATGGCACAAAGTGGAGACACAACCATCTAGCTACAGCTATGGACCCGTAGTCCAAGGATGAACTACTCACGCATCACTCCGGAGGCAGGCATGGTAATGTAGAGCCCTCCGGTGATGATTCCCTCTCCGGCAGAGTGCCGGGAAGAGGTTCTGGACCCTCCCGAGCTAGGGTTGACGACGACGGCGCCTCTGGAACTTTTCGTGGAATATGACTCTGGTGTCTAGGGTTTTCGCGTTGGGGGGAATAGTAGGCGAAAGGGCGGCGGCTGGAGACCCCCGAGGGGCCCACACGCACCTAGGGCGCAGGCCCACTGATGGAGGGATAATAACCCGGTAGGCCCATGAAGAGGGAAGCATGACCCGCCAGGCAGGAGGCCCGGTGAGGCCAGCTAGCCATCAACATGGGCCGGGTTATGTTATTGGGCCAGCATCTTGACGGTAACCCGGCTAAGGAAGGAGATGTTCTAGAAGGTCCAGAGGCGGTTCAAGACTTGGAATACACGAAGACTAGAGGAGTTAGACTAGGACTTCGAGTTTGGGTAGAACCCGGCTTATCGTGTATGCGACCAGGAGACCCGGTATCTATATAAACCGGCCCCTGAGTCATAGCTAGCAAGACTTTCGTAACCCAAGCCTAGGCGAGAGAACCAGAGAGAGGTGCATCAATCTTGTAACCTAGATTGAGATCCAGCTCTGTTGTTGTAGCCGGGTTATCGAGATCGAGATCAATAATAAGATAGCAGGAAGTAGGTCTTTATCTCCAATGAAGAGGCCGAACCAGGGTAAACCCTTTTCCCCTGCAGTGCTAAACAATCTCCCAGACGCCAGTGTCGCCTTGCCCAAAAACTCAAGCTATCCCAAAGTAGCATCTGCCGTGTTATCTACCCCACGACACCCACCCTTGGCCGCGCCCAGGGTGCATGTGGGGCCCTTGTGGCTCCTCTCCATCTCCCCTCTGGACTCCATGTGTATCTTGATAAAATAGGTGCCTCCGTAAATTTTCGTCCAATTCCGAGAATATTTCCTGACTAGCTTTTCTGGAATACAAAAACAGCAGAAAACAGAAACTGGCACTGTGGCATCTTGTTAATAGGTTAGTCCCAAAAAATGTATAAAAGTGACATAAAGTGGATGCAAAACATGTAACAATTGGTATAATATCATCATGGAACATCAAAAATTATAGATACGTTTGAGACGTATCAGCATCCCCAAGCTTAGTTCCTGCTCGTCCTCGAGTAGGTAAACGATAAAACAATATAATTTTTGAGATGACATGCTACCATCATAATCTTGATCATATAATATTGTAAGGCACATGTAAATGAATGAGGTGATCCAAGTCAATGGTCTATAGTTTGCTACCAAATAGATAATGAGTAAACAATGAATCACACAAGCTAAACTTTTCATGAATAGTACATTGGAGGCAATGCATCCACAGGTTCACATAAGAGTTAACTCATAAAGCAATAGATTCTAACAAAAGGTATTTAACCAACACAAAGGAAGATTAAGTTTCAGCATTTGCTTCAACTTTCAACATATTTATCTCATGGATATTGTCAACACAAAGCAATATAATAAGTCCAATATGTAGCATATAACAAATGTTGTACAAAGTTGACACTATGTTTGCTTGTGGAAGATAGAAAGAATAGGAAAACTGACTCAACATAAAAGTAAAAGAAAGGCCCTTCGCAGAGGGAAGCAGGGATTAAATCATGTGCTAGAGCTTTTTAATTTTTGAAATCATATAGAGAGTAAAAATTAAGTTTTGAGAGGTGTTTGTTAATTGTCAACGAATGGCAGCGGATGAAAACAATATTCTCCCTATCAAACAGACTTTTAAGAGCGGCTCCCATGAAGGACGTTATTTCTACCAGCAAGGCAGATCATCCCTCTTTCTCTTTTGTTTACACATGCAGATGTTTCACTGAGTAATCAGTTGACAAAATGTGAAGAGAATTAAGCGGTTAAAGTTGTAATTAATTGGGACTGGGCACCCCGTTGCCAGCTCTTTTTGCAAAATTAATAGATAAGCGGATGTATATGCCGCTAGTCTGGTGGTAAAGTCTGTTTACAAGTAAATAAAGAATAACCCACTACTTCCTCATGAGCTAGTAAACATTGACACAAAAAGGAATAATAACATTTTGAATAATTTAAAGGTAGCACATGAAAAATTTACTTGGAGTGGCAAGGAAATACCACATATAGGTAGTTATGGTGGACACAAATGGCATGGATTTTGGCTCAAGGATTTGGATGCACGAGAAGCATTCCCTCTCAGTACAGAGTTTAGGCTAGCAAGGTTATGTAAGCAAACAAGAATATCAACCAGTACACCAAGTTTTATATGACAAACATATTGCAAACATTATAAGACTTCACACCGTCTTCCTTGTTAACCAAACCCTTTTATTAGAAAATATCTAGACCTTAGAGATACCACTCATGCAAACCAAATTTCAACAAGCTTTACGGTAGTTCTTCACTAATGGGCTTAACTTGCATGATGCAAAAGTTTAATCATGATCTACTTGTTAACTCAAAACAATTGACAAGTATCAAATTATCCAAATTAGTGATCTACAAGAATATGCAAGTTTTTCCATTATACCATTTACCACATGCAACATTTTCTGTTCCAACCAAACACCAATCAATTTATTTCAATAACTCTCCAAACAAGTATAAGTGAAGCAAGAGAGTACTTTCTTTAAAAGAACTAATAGCTCTGACAAGAACTAAAAGCTGAACAGCGCTAGATATGAATACTCAACAAATATAAGTGAAGAATAGGAGTATTCTCATGAAAAAGCGGAGCGTGTCTCTCTCCCAATCAAGAATGCTAGGGTCCAATCAAGTTGATCATAAAATAAAAATAAATACTGAAAATAAAAGCACACAGACGCTCCAAGAACAGCACATATGATGTGAAAGAATAAAAATATAGTTTCACTAGAGATGACCTGATAATTTTGTCGATGAAGAAGGGGATGCCTTGGGCATCCCCAAGCTTAGACGCTTGAGTCTTCTTGAAATATGCTGGGGAGATCCATGGGAGCCTCCCCAAGCTTAAGCTCTTCACTCTTCTTGATCCTATTATATCATCTTCTCTCTTGACCCTTGAAAACTTCCGTCACACCAAACTCAAAGTAAATCTCATTAGAGGGTTAGTGCATAATCAAAAACTCACATGTTCTATAAAGACGCAATATGACTTGTTACTTTAAACATTAGCTACTGCCACTGATGTTATGTGAAGCTCTTCCACCCAAAAAAGAATTTCACTCAACACTAGTAAAAGAGAGAATGCAAAATAAAAGACATAATCTGTCTAAAACAGAACAGTCCGCAAAGACGAATTTTTTCGAGGCACTTACGACGCTCAGATCGAAAAACTTTGAACTAACGAAAGATGCAGACATACATAAAGATTACGCACAAAAATTTCAGATTTAATTCACTCTGGTGATTTTAGAGAATTTACGGTGAACAGCAAAAACTGTTTCTGCGCAGCAATCAAAATTAGCATCATCTTATCATTAGAGGCTACTCTTGGCACAACAATGCGAAAAAGTAAAGATACAAAGGAGTTGCTACAGAAGTAAACAAACACCTTGACTCAATAAAGAAAAATTGCAGAAATAAAAATAATGGGTTGCCTCCCATAAGCGCTTTTTTTAACGCCTTTTAGCTAGGCACAAAGCATGCATCAAGTATTACCAAGTGTAGAAAGGTCTAATTCATCAAAAGCTTCATCAAGAACATGGCTTGTCACAATAGGATTTTTCAGTTTATGTAATTCTTGGGAAGAAAATTTAAATAGACCACTATGTGATTCACCCCCAAGCTCACTAAACACTTTATCAGTTTTAAACACACCTGTGGGTTTTGGTTTAGAAACTTTTGGCACATACATAAATTTTTGCTCTTTCCCCACAAAAGCCTTTTGCCTTTTAGTTTTAATAGAAGTAAAAGTAGAACTTATTGCATCCATAGCCTCCTCCAATTCACCAATCCTAAGATTTTGATTATCTTGAATAGTACTAGTTTCTAAAACAGCAATTCTTTTATTAATGGTTGCCAGTGATTCATCAACTTTGCTAGCACTACCAAGGAATTTGGCAAATTTTTCTCTATAGACTCCAACTTCTTTATAACATCTCCCAAGGTAATCTCATTTTAATGTTACTAACGGGTGGTGTTCCTACTAAACTCTCAATAATATAACTAGCTTCCAACGCAGGAGTACCAAGAAAGTTACCTCCTGTCAAAGTGTCCAAGACATACCTATACCAACTAGTAATGACAACATAAAAATTTCTAAGTAGGATCATGGTGGAATATTTTTTAGTGCACCTTCGATGAGCATCGTTGATTCTATACCAAGCATCTTTCAAACTTTCTCCACCTTGTTGCTTAAAAGATCGAACCTCAACTTCAGGAACTGAAACATATTCAGCAAAGCCAGACATGATAACTAACAGGAAACAAAACCGAAAATAAACTAAATGCAAGTAACTATTTTTTTTGTGTGTTTTTGATAATCAAAAGCAAACAAGATAAAATAAAATAAGCTAAGCAAGACAAAAACAAAGTAAAGAGATCCCTTGCAGAAGTTTGCTGACTCCCCGGCAACGGCGCCAGAAAATCTTTTGACTGCTTAATGAAACACACATTCGTTGGGAGACCCAAAGAGGAAGGTATGTTGTAGTCAGCAGCAAGTTTTCCCTCGGTATGAAACCAAGGTTATCGAACCAGTAGGAGCAGTAGCAATTGAGAAGGTTGTTGGCGGCGCCGTTTCTCGATCACCAACGTGGAATTTGCACACAATACAATCAAACTACTTTGCCCCAACGAAACAGTGAGGTTGTCAATCTCACCGGCTTGCTGAAAACAAAGGATTAAACGTATGGTGTGAAAAACAGTGTTTAATTGCAGAAAGTAAAAGAGAACAATTATTTGCAGTTTGGTGGTTTTATCAGTGTAAAAGAATGGACCGGGGTCCACAGTTCACTAGTGGTGTCTCTCCATAAAAATAAACGACATGTTGGGTAAACAAATTACAGCTGAGCAATTGATAAAATATTGAGCGCATGACAATGCATACATATATGACAAGATGGCTACCATGATATTTAATTGGGTATTACGACAAAATACATGGACCGTATCCAACCGCATCTATGACTAATAATCCACCTTCAGCTTGACATCCGTGTTCCCGTCAGTATTAAGTTGCAAGCAACGGATAATCGCATTAAGCAATGTGCGTAAAGTAAACAAGTACATATGACCGTGGACATAGCATTGTTATGTTACCCCTAGTAGCAACAGCACATCCACAACCTTAGGCGTTGCTGTCACTCGCCCAGATTACAGTAGACTGACCCCACTATCTAGCATAAATACTCCCTCTTGGAGTTACAAGCATCTACTTGGCCAAAGCATCTACTAGTAACGGAAAGCATGCAAGATCATAAATAACATGTATCATAGATTAATAATCAACTTGATCATAGTATTCAATATTCATCGGATCCCAGCAAACACAACATGTAGCATTACAATAAGATGATCTTGATCATGTTAGGCAGCTCACAAGATCTAAACATGATGGCACAAAGTGGAGAGACAACCATCTAGCTACTGCTATGGACCCGTAGTCCAAGGATGAACTACTCACGCATCACTCCAGAGACAGGCATGGTGATGTAGAGCCCTCCGGTGATGATTCCCCTCTCCGACAGAGTGCCGGGAAGAGGTTCTGGACCCTCCCGAGCTAGGGTTGACGACGGCGGCGCCTCTGGAACTTTTCGTAGAATATGACTCGGGTGTCTAGGGTTTTCACGTCGGGGGAAATAAGTAGGCGAATGGGCGGCGGCTGGAGACCCCCGAGGGGCCCACACGCACCTAGGGCGCGGGCCCACCCTTGGCCGCGCCCTAGGGGCGTGTCGGGCCCTCGTGGCTCCTCTCCGTCTCCCCGCTGGACTCCATGTGTATCTTGATAAAATAGGTGCCTCCATAAATTTTCGTCCAATTCCGAGAATATTTCCGGACTAGATTTTCTGGAATACAAAAACAACAGAAAACAGGAACTGGCACTGTGGCATCTTGTTAATAGGTTAGTCCCAAAAAATGTATAAAAGTGACATAAAGTGGATGCAAAACATGTAACAATTGGTATAATATCATCATGGAACATCAAAAATTATAGATACGTTTGATACGTATCACCCGCCATCTTCTCACGATACGCAAAAAACTGAGCAGGACCGTCCTCGGGCTGTGTGACAGGCTCAGTAAAATCATCATCCTACGTCTGCGTTTCGGATAGCTCAAGAGAATCATCATCCTGATGACCTGGATCAGCCAGCTTTTCATACTCCGCATGGACTGATGCACAAACATCAGAAATGTCTTTGCCAGCCTGTAAAACTAACTCACCTACAAAAACAATCGAAAAAAATGGAGAGTTTACTTGCACGGCATTTACAAAGCCAAAAAATAAATGACACAGGATGCATAAGTTAGACTAAAATTAAGAGTTCATCATAAAAATGATTTTAAACAGTAGCTCACCAGAAGGGGTTGAGCTGACTAATTGGCCAATCAATATTAGATGAATCTGCAGCATCCAAAACAGGATGGACATCAGGAACTGCATCAGCATCATCCTTTGGTAGATCCATGGCAGCAGCACTATCAGAAATATTCTCTACAAACAGAAAAAGTAAAAACAGTTACATTTCAATTGGAGGATAAAAGTCCAAACACATGCAACTGAGAAAGTAGCAATGACCAAAATTATGCCAATTTTACCAGATCAATAATGCAAACGGAGATAACTTCAATAACAATATCAAACTAAGTACAAGCCTACACATGGTTAAATCACAGAAGTACACACATATGACAAAGAGAAGTATAAGCTAGAATAATACTAATTACATATTCACAAATTATAACGAAACAATAGGCAATTATTTAAAAATCTAGATGTTCACAGAAAACTCAAAAAATACGAGCATTATTTAGATTAAAAAAAAGCAAAAAAAAAACGAACACAAAAAAATTAGAGGGATATATAGCAATGCACCTTCGCCTGAATGCGACTGTAGATTATTCACTGGTGAATCCATCATCCAAACAGTACAGTAGCAAAACCCTAATTCCTAACGATTCTCCTAGTGGAGACAGCAAACAAGGACACCGGAACTAAATC
This sequence comes from Poa pratensis, assembly GCA_947311845.1. Classification (NCBI taxonomy): domain Eukaryota; kingdom Viridiplantae; phylum Streptophyta; class Magnoliopsida; order Poales; family Poaceae; genus Poa; species Poa pratensis. The sequence continues at coordinate 66,481,334 of CAMZMU010000043.1, forward strand.
AATAAGGGAACAACAGGAGAACGAAACATGCTACGGAAATAGAAAAGCATCACAAATAATACGGAGCACATCTATGGAGAAACATGAAAATGGAAAGGGGAACGAACCCTAGGAAGAGCTCGTTGCGCGGGGAGTCACCGCGGGAGCCCGCAGAAAGCGGCGAATCCGTTTCGTGCGCGGGGGTTCACACAGCGGCGGAGAAGCGCGCCGCCGATCCGCCGTTCTCTCGAAGCAGTTCCACCCCAGCGGAGAGATGGGCTCGGAGACGGATCCACAGCGAGAAGAAGCTAGAATAGAGAAGTGGGGTGGGAGGTGGGCACGAGGGGTGAGATAAGGACAAAAACTACCCGGTCTACAGGGACCCACAACGGTAACATTTCTCTGAAAAGTCAAATTTATTACTGCCGTGTAATAAAATCTTAAAACAGTACATATGAAAAAAAATATTGGCATTACAAAAAATATTTAAAAAAATCAATAAATCAAACAGATAATGCAATTATTTTTATTTAAACAAAAAATTCTATCGAGTCACCCCCTATATATAACATGCTATTGTACGACGGGCACGGCTTCATCACCAAATGATCGGATGCGTCAACCATCGGCAGTGCCGTGTTGACAGCAACGAAAACCTCCAAAAACATATAATCGTTGCTATCGCGTCATGCATATCACATATGCAACCAAAAATGGCGACCATGTTCAAATGGATGAGACATTTAGTATTAATAACAGAGAATTAAAAATTACAAACACCATGGATATGTGAGAAGTACATGGTTGATCATTGAGAAGTACAAGTGTAATTGATGGGTAATTAAACAATGATCGGGTAAGAATTCAGAAAAAAGAAGTACAATTGTACTGCTCAAGCATACGCGATTCAACTGATATATTTGCAACAAGTGCATGATAACATAGATGGCCAGGCAACACCTAAGTACATAACACTTCCCTGAAGAGATTACAAAGAAAAAACAAAGCCATTCCTAAAGGAAAAAATATTAGGGAAAACATTTAAACTCATATAGGAAATACAAAGACCATTTACGAAAGAAGTACAGACATATATACAGAAGTATAGTTGTACTTCCTGGGAAAATAACAATACAGTTAGAAACACTAGGGGAAGTACAGTTGAACTCCACTGATCATAGAGAAGTACAAGTGTACTTGATGGGTAATTAAACAATGATCGGGTAAAATTCATAAAAAAGAAATACAGTTGAACTGCACTGATAGCAGTGTGCTAAGGCAGGAAGTACAGACTTACAGAAGTAGGAAGTACGGATTTACTATAACGGAAGTACAGAGTAAAACATGTGAAGTACACACTTTATAATGCTAGGATATCGAACAGAAGAAGAATAGGACAACATCCGGATGACTTATCCGATATGAAAATTCTGATACAACTAATCAGGATAAGGATAAGCGGTTGTCAACTACCTAGCAGCACAGAGTATATAACGAGAGAAGTTCGGAAAAAGAATAACAAAGAAGTACAAAAATGTTTTACGAGAGTTAACAAAGAAGTACAGAGGTATAACCGAAAGCAGTCCAGTGTCAGACAACATGCAGTACAGTGTCGCCGGGAAAGCAGTACAACAAGACTGAGTTTGCAACAACCACAAACATGGGCTAAACACAACTAACAGATGTACCCGCAAAATCAGGTATACAATATAAGAATAATGATAACCAATTACACAAATCAAAGTCGCAAACATGATGTATTGAAGATAATGGCTAGATAATCTCAATTTAACCGAAATCATAAGAACGCCCGCTGTGAGGGTTCAAGGTGGAAATCAGAAATTCAACGGCTACGGGAATCAGCTCAAGAAATTGAAGGTGTACCAACTAATGCGAACATTTTCGCTAGTATTGAAAACATATGCATGAATTAATTCCATCTCCGACGACCTGTGGCATCGAGAGCAAACCCGCCACGACGAACGGGATGGAACGAGGCGGAAATAAAAAATTCAAAGACTACATGAAATCAGATCATGAAACTGAATGTATACCGACTAGATGCGCACATTCTCACTCGTATTGAGGTAAGACGCACGAATCAATTCCATCTCCTACGATCCATGTCATCGAGAGCAAATCCCACCACAAAAAACACGATAGAAAGGACCGGCCGCCCCGTCGATCACGAAGTACAAATTCGAATACTATTCTTCGACCAACAATGCACAATTTAGTAAAAAACTACATTTCGAAAGATCTGCGCACAGTCAAAACGGAAAACACACGACAGACAAGCGTTAATCTGAAGAAATCCGATCGTGTACTTCCAAAAAAGCAAAGCAGTACAGAACGTAGACATAAGAAGTACAGAAGTGGTTGTAGGGAACTATTCTACAACCGGTTGTAGAATAGCTCGTATCTATATATATACATATGAATTCACTGTAATAATGCAAAAACATTGGGCATAGACGATATACACAAACATATCACATGGCTTGCATCAAATCTCGGTAAACATGTAGTCATAGATACAAATCACTACAAGTTCATTACACATAGTCATCACTACAAGTTCATTGCACATAGTCTTCGAGAGCATCATCAATACAAGTTCATTACACATAGTCATGACATAGATGTCACATGGCAACCAATCTTGAACGGACTTCGAGCACCGGCACAACACACACTTTGTCTTCGAGAGCATCGTCACTACAAAATGAAAGAACACACCCGTTTAGCATGGCAAAATGTCTAAGTCAAAGTACATGCATGGCAAGTTGAGCAAAGTTAAAGTTTTTGCATAGCAAGTTGTTCTTAGTCCAACTTTTGCATGGCTAATTATTTTAATGGAAGTTTAGCATGGCAAATTATCTAAGTCAAAATTCATGCATTGTAAATTGTGTAAGTGTTGGTTGCATGCAAGGGTTTGCTTCAAACTAACCAGGATCGGCGAGTCACGGGCAGAATGACCAGGACTAGGACCTCCTTGGTGAAGTGGAGTGGTCTCGGGCGACTCGCGAGACGAGGCGGAAGCACGGCCAAAGGGCGTCTGTGAATAAGCCGGTGGCGCTGCTATTCTTGGGTTCATACCTACGGCTTGAGAGTAGGGTTCACGTGGTCAGGGGAAAATAAAACTTCGTCGGTCAAGCATCTTCACCAGAGCCCTGATAAACACTCCCGATCCGGAAGACCGTCACGGCACCTACGCTAGTACACCCTCACACTTTTTCGAGTTTTTTCTATTTTATATCTCTCAAAAAATATAGCATAGAAACTTTGCAGGCCAATGAAATATTCTAACTAGAAAGTGGAAAAAATATTTCGAATTTTTTGGTGCGATTTATATTTTAAAATATTTAAAATTCAAAATAATTTCATTCTATATATTTAATGTCAGAAAAACCCCGAACTATTTTCCCCCATTCTATATCAATTTTTTTTAGTGAACTACAAAGTTTCAAATCCATAGGTTGTACGACTTGAAAAATACAAAATAAGAGAAGTTCTTTGAGAGGAAAAAAAGGCTAGCATGGATTTTGATGCACGTATGAACAATCCCGATAGGGGTGTGTAAGTGTAACTCAGTTGGTGTTCAGATAAACTGCTCTCCATCTAAAATACGTGAACAATAACTAAAGTAGAGTAGGAAACGTTTGAGCAATGAGCATGATAATCCATCAACTGTTTGTTTTCCTGCTAGTAAAGAGCAAAATACCTCCTGCTATCATTTGAACGAATTAAATATCTAGCCAGGCCGAAAATACGATGTGACTCTCGGGTACCAGCGCACCCGATATTCAATTAAAAAGAGGTTAAAAATTCAGAAATTCTGAAATTTTCAGTCAGGCTAATATTATCAAGTATTGCACCCGTACAAAAATTGTGTCAGACAATAACATTAATTGCAACATGGGTCAAAGATTTGCCAAAAAATACGCTACATACAACTATATTCGTCAGAGATTTGTCTTTTTGCCCAGAAGTCAATGAAAATATTTGTTGGCCAAATTATTTACACGAGTAGAATAATTGGTAATTTTTTAGCGTAAAAAGTTTAGGAATTTTTGACCATTTTAAATTTCTAATTTTTTCCGTATATCAGGTGCGCATGTCTCCATGTGCCATTAGTTCGCGTCCTACCCCAGACTTGCATGTTTAGTCAAAACCAAAACGCTACCATAGAAACACTAAGCATTTCAATACCAGTGCCATACTGCCAGCCGTGCATGCGCTTTTCAATTTAATACTTATGCTGATTTGGTGTTATTTCTCTCCATTATAACAAGGTCAATGCACCATAAAATTTGGCGCCAAGATTGATATAAACTCATCAATTACAAATTATTAGAGCAAAAGTTTGTGAATATAGTATATTAAGTATCTCACACGAAATGTTCAAAGATTCACTAAAATTATTTTCGCTTCACTAAGATGTGAACATATAACTGAAACCATCTGTACTCGTACAACATAAAAGGGGGCAACAAATTAAGCTTAGCTTTTCAGCATTAAACTCTCCATCAACATAAATGCTTAAGAATATATGAGTTCACACAAGTCTCGCTTAAATCAGAGACACAATTCCATGACACGCATTACACAACAAACTTGTTTTTGTATTGCAAACAAGACTATATGTAATTAACTGACCAAAATCAACTCCAATAGAGAACCTCAAGATCCTATTAATGTTCACTAACCAAGACACAGCTAAAATATGAAGTTTCCAAGCTTTTCTAATCCATGGCCAGTACATTAAAAATACGACTCTGTTGCATGTACAAACTCATACTACATCTCAATATTCACAAGTGCACGACAACACCAAATTATCAAAACAAAACCAAAATCAAGATAGAGAAGAAACACACTCTCTTCTCTGTTGCTATCGACAATAGGCTGAACTAGAGGCAGTGTTTCCCAGTTTGTGGTGCCTCCACTGACCAAATCAACACCGACCTATAGTGACAACTCTTGTTCGGATTGTTGAGTCAATTCTGACCTTGAACACCTATACATGCTGCATATATAGGGAGTTTGAATTGGGTTATCGAATACTTTTTGCAAAGCTTATCCCATGCATCTTCCAAATGGAAACCAGCCCCATCTCAAAATTCAAAACACAATTGCACGACCGAATCAGAAGGTGTCGTGTCACTCAGGTCCATGTGAGCCTTGTACTCCCTCCGTTCCAAATTAATTGACTTCCATTTGGATAAATGTGGATGTATCTATACATGTAACGTGTCTAGATACATTCACATGTAGACAAAAGGAAGTCAATTAATTTAGAACGGAGGGAGTATGACCTGGAGATGTTTTTCCGCTGCCCACCCCCTCACATTTCCTTTTGAGCATCCATTGTACCCTGCATAGGCCAACTGCTTCCCTGTTGTAACGCGTCACCGCCACCCATCGAACCATACTGCAAGGAACTGAAATTGCTTCCTTGAGCAGCCTCAGTGTAAGAGCCTGCCTTCCACTGTATGTTTGCACCATTTCGCTGTGCAGGACACTAAGGTTTGTAGTTGGAGGCGCAGGTACATGCTGGATAGCAACTGCACAAGAGGACTGTAACCCTGTGCTCATGCTTGACCAAATTTGGGAATGCTGTTGTTGCTGAAAAATGTTGGAATTAGGAGCTTGTCGTGCTTGTCGCTGGAACCTTGTTCTAGCTGCCTTAGATTTCGTTGAGATACTGATAATATATTTCTCGTATTGACGAACTTCATCCCTCGTAGCAGGTTGGATACTACTCTTGCTAATTAGCAGCAATTGTAGTAAACGGTCCAACACTATTTTAGATCTCTTCATTCTATTATAGAACTGACCGTCAAAAAAATTTCTATTATAGAACTCAGAGTGATTCTAAGGTGGTGGTATGATTTTGTCAACATGCCGTATCTTCATAGAGATCTGATTGAACAATGCACTGAGTTCTGCCAAGTGTTGGTCCTTCAAGCTCTTAATCTGTCGACAACAAAGACCACATACAGTTAAATATGGTTCAGAAGCTAAATACACGAAAACAAAACACCATGGTTCGTCCTTTAGTCAGTAAATATGGCACTGGCAAGATATCTCAATGAGCATACAAATCTAAAAAGAGAAGAAGAACAGATTATGCCCATTAAATAAATTTGCTACAAAAAAGGCTGCTAACTACGCTCTGGCTTTACTACAACTAGATACTAACACACTGTATAGCTATACGCTCTATTGCCGGAAATGAGCTTCTCCAACTCATATGGCGTACAACTCATATCTCGGCCGTCCGTTTCAACGATTGAACGACCGGGATTTGTTGTTGAAAGCGTTGAACGCTTTCAATTTTAAATTTCGACCGTTCAATCGTGGAAACGAACGGCCCAAGATACGAGTTGCGCCAAATATGAGTTGTAGAAAATCCGTTTTCTGCATTCATACATATCAAGTTGAGTCTTCCCTATAAAAGAGGGACCCCTGTACTCGTTATGGGCAGTCAAAAAATAAATCAATCCAGTTATCTCATCTCCTTCCGCCCTGCCCTTGAAGTGCGACTACCTTCATGGTACTGTCGCGCCTCATGGGTCCAGGGCAACCTCGTGCAGTCCTTAGGGCCGTTGTCCCCTCTGTCGTGAACCAAGTTCATGACAGGTAATTGTCTATATATTTTAGAATGCTCCAGAAAGGGAGTGGCAAAAAGGATGATATCATATCATGTCTTACCATTTGATATGTCTCCTCTCGCCAATCACCTGCACCTGGATGGCCTGTTTGAGTAGTAGAGCTCGTAGATGCTGCATAAAAAATCAAAGTTGTCAAAGAGGACCACCATACAGTAAATAAGCCAACAAAATAAATTGTAGGCTCCAATGCAGTAAATAAGCCATGAGGTCACGGGTTCAAGTCCTGAAAACAGCCTCTTGCAGAAATGCAGGGAAAGGCTGCGTACTAAAGACCCAAAGTGGTCGGACCCTTTCCCGGACCCTGCGCAAGCGGGAGCTATTGCACCGGGGCTGCCCCCCTTAATGCAGGGAAAAATGGAAAGCTTGTGCAATTTCCGTTAACAACGTATAGAGACAACAATGAACTAGATATCTGATTGCAACGTTTAAGGAGAGTACCACTTAGAGCAAAAATGTCCGCAAATATGGTGAACAATCACAAATGATCATTAGGGTCAGCCTAGTCAACTTACAATCACAATAACGACTCGGCATTAAATAACTAGGGAAACACAACACATAAGTTAGATGCAAAAATCGTATACATGATGCAAAATAGGTTGGAGGTTGATTTAATGAAATAAAGCGCATAAGGTCCGCACTTTATGCAGTAAAAAAATTATACAAGCGAAGATGATAAGATATGCAAGACTCAGTTTACGGTATATTGTACCTTGACCTGGGTTGTTTTGATTTGGAATCACTTGAGAATATCCAGGAGCCTGTTGTGTTTGCATCTCCATAGAGAGCATTTTCATAGAAATCTTCCGCAAATAATCAGACTGAGTATACAAAAGAAAACAATATAAATTTCGTACCAAATTACCAACAGTAGAGTAATAGTGGCTTGAAACCAACAGTTCTGGTGTGATTAACAGTTTGGCACGGTCAGGAAGGCTTGAACTTTTTACATTTTAATCATAATCATACAAAAACGGTAATCTAAGCAGCCAAACACATGCCTCAAATAAGCGATATGAACAGAAATCCAAATCAAGTTATTGACAGGTGAGTCAGGCAATATGATGAAGACTTCTCCAACAAAAAAAAGGAAGTGGTCTTAACACAAATAAGCCAGATGACCAGAAATTGCAAATAGAAATAGTGATATGGTACAAAATAAATTGCAAAAGAGTCACCCCAAACCCGAAGGTAGTTAAAGATAGCACGCAAAACATGTACTGTACAACATTTGGAGAAAACTTTGCTCTTTTTATTAGCCCGTTTGACCCCACATAGCTAAAAGTCTGTGCTCTGCTCTGAGAAGTACCAAGGATGGTTAAATTACCCGGTTGGTCGCTACACAATAGATCCTCCCTTCGAATCGCGCAGCGATGCCATGAAGTGCGTTCAGCCCGTCCGCCCCTGATACTGGCAGATGCTTCTTCAGAGTTTCCATTCTACATGTAAACGCAAAATGTGAATAATAAGCTGGGGATGCATTGCTTCTAAGGGTTGTGTGCAGCAAAATATGAGGCATCTGAGATGCCGGGTGGAACAAGTAGGCAGACCAAGACCAGCCCATTGAGGTAGACCTCTAAATCTGAATCAACCCCCTCGATACAAGTTGACTAGCGAATTCCATCAGGAAATTTAGTTTTGAAATATGTCTGGATCGTAGATGTATCAGATGGACCGGTGACAAAACTTGACCAGAAAACATTGCAAAGCAAAGCAAATCAGTTAAGAGTCCCTACATCTTACTGACGACCCTGCTGCGCGCCTCGGGCTGGAGCTGGGCGCGCCAGTCGCCTTCGGCAGGGGCGTTCGGATCAACGCCGGCGGCGGCGACGGGGTTGGGCTCCTGCATGGCCCGCAAGTTAGCGTCGTCCATGGTGTAGATCGGCGATGGTTAGGTCTCGATCGGGGGATGGAGGTGGAGTATATACGAAGTTAACGACGGCGACGAGGAGGAGAGAAGCTCAGAGGCGTGCGAGCGTGGTTTACTTGACCGGGTAGTGCCCGTTGAATTGAAACAGTGTGACCGCGCTCGCCCAACCTTTTAAATTAGGCCGACCGTTTACTCGGAAAAAATAAATATATTCCGACCGATATATCAGCCGATATATCGTCTACGAGGTCCGACCAATGAAAGTGTAGCATTTCTCTTTATAAATATAGTTTCCACGTATATCATCCAATATGTCCACCGATGTAGAGCAATTTCCGACAACAATTCTTTCACCCATAAAAGATGTTGGAAGAAAAAAGTGTATTTACAACTTTCTCAAATTGTCAAAGGCACCCACAATATTCCTCAAGTACACATATATAACGGAGTTTGAATTTTTGGAACCCGGGTTATATGGAACCCCTTTTTTCAAAAAATCGAAAATGATATTTTTGAGTTTCCAAAAACCGTGAAAAAAATCACAGACGTAGATAGTGTCGACATATACAAGCGTGCAAAATTGTACCTGCAAATTCGTTATATTTTGGGCTGCACAAAAAGATAGCTATGGAGTAAAAGGAAACAGATGCCTTACCACTTGGCTATACTCCAAACGGGGGGAAGGCTCGATGAAAACGAGCTGACATATATTTTTGAGAAGGAAGATCTACCCATTTGTATTTTTTGTGCAGCCCAAAATATAATAAATTTAGAGTTAAAAATTTGCATGATCATAGATCTCGACAATATCTACATCCGAGATTTTTCTCGATTTTGGAACTTAAATGTCGATTTTGAATTTTTTAATAAACGGACACCATGTAGCCCGGGCTCCATTATAGGTTTTCGTATATAATGTACCTTTTGATGTTAGAGTAACGATGTTTCTAGCGAGTATTTATTATGCCTCAACCACCAACATTGTTCATTTTGTAGTACTAACGAGGGATGTTTTGAACAAGAATAATGAAAAACACAATTATCTTTTCTCCGGTATAACTACATATCATTTGATCTCACCATCGTATGCTCAAGGAGGGCAGGTAGCACCGTCGTAACATCCTCCAATTTACCTATATCCTGCATTTAACAGTGGACCCTAACTAACACACACATAGTTTTTACTTCTAAGGGTTCAGAATATATTGCATTGAGGAACACGGTCAAATATTACAAAGCTCTTATCATTTATCAAGAGTGCAGGGAACTACCCCTAGGAGCACAAACATAAGGTAGCCAAGTGGACACTAATAGTTGTACCATCAAGCTCATTCATCAATTTTGCCAGTCAAACAATAACAAAGATTCCAAAAATCCGTTTCATGAGTAATACAAATACCAGACATAAATTTTTCAAACAAATATATGCATCCTCAAGAGGAACACAAATTTGCCAATTCTCATGAAAACAAAGTCAAAACGAATGTAACTACATTATGTTTGACAGTCTGTATATTTGAAATGATTTGAGCTGGGCAATGGTTACAAGGTTACAAGCCATACAATAACCACAAAGATCACTATAGCGACGACTGGATAGTGTAAGAACATGCAGGAGCAGCCACCCTTGGCGCGCTTGTTCAGAACTGCAAGCCTCTTTTGCACAGGCTGAATGATAAGGGTTCTGAGTCAAATTCCATTCACACAAAGCTTAAAACTATTAATAACAAACATGGATATAACTTTCTTTTGAGGTCTAAGGATAAAAAGAAAGTATATGTGAAACACAACCTGGAGACGCGAGTTTGCACCAAACACGATCATCTAAGCCACCCTGCAATCATGAACATAGGACAGTGATTATCTAGTGTAAAGAAACAAACATACATGTGACTTTGCAGTAACAAACTAACAATAACTCTTGTATGCAGGTCAAGTTTAAACTACACAAGAAAACTTTAGGCCACAACTCGAAGATAACATAAGAACAAGGAGAAAACGAAGAGGTAGAACAATAAGAGCATACCACAGTATATGTGAAAACTTACTCTATTGTTATCTTCGTACTTAACATTGTTTCTACCATATGAACAAAAAAATAAGTGCGATAATATTTTGTTGAACCAACAGGTTGGACCGCTAAACCAGCACTCAGACCACTGAACTGGGGAACAATAACCACTCTGAGTTCAATAACTACGGACACATGAAATAAAAGCTAGATGAAAAATTCTTATATATCATGTCGGAGAGGGTGGAGGTTGATTTAATGCAAAAAAAAAACATTATCTCAGCACTCGGTTTATTGTATATTGTACCTTCATTGGGGTTGTATTGATTTGGAATAACTTGAGCATTTCTAGGAGCATGTTGTGTCCTCGTCTCCATAGAGAGCATTTTCAGAGAAATCTCCCGCATATAATCAGGCTGAGTAATACAAAGAAAACAATAAAATTATAAACCAAATTACTAAAAGAGTATCAATGGCTTCCAAACAACAGTTCTGCTGTGATAAGCAGCTTAGCAGGATCAAGAAGTTGCTTCACCTTTCAACATTTAAAATATAATCATACAACAACGGTCACTAAGCAGCAAAGCACATGCCTCAAATAAGGGATATGAACAGAAAATCCAAGTCAAGATAGTGACAGCGAGTCGGGCAACTCCAACACAAAAAGGAAGTGGTCTACCGTCTGCCACAAATATGACAAATGACCAGAAATTCCAAGTAGACATAGTGATGTGGTACACAACAACCCAAATAAATACATTTGAATTTGTTTACTGGACTATATTAGATGCAATTAAGATGAAGCTCCTTCAAATAGAGGGAAGGAGGGAGTAAGGTCTTGCTTGATATCTGGTCCGGGATAAATAATTGTATACCATCTTGTATCCATGGACTTGGGTGGTGATATTGTTTTAACAGAAGATAGTTCTACTTCATAAATGATAACTTCAGATGCATGGACACACGGCATACAAACATGAATCGGAAGAGTAACTGACTGAAGAAACTCAAGGTGCAACACTACAAGATTCAACACGTTATCAATAATAACCAAGATCATGATCAGCGTTTCGGTCTATCATTTATGTAACATAACAAGGATTAAAAATATACTAGCTCATTAACTTAATATATTTGACTGGTATGCGCTCCAAATGTTTTGAGTGTGGGCGTTGGCACACCCAAGGCCCCACAATAAAAGATAACTGCTAAAGGAACTTAAAGATTATGTAAAAAACATGTACATCATTTGGATACAGTTTTGCTCTATTTTTGTTAGAGCATAAACCCTGTTCCATTATTAAGGTTAATGATCTGCTAAGAGGTAGCGTTCCTCAAAAAAACTGCTAAGAGGTAGCAAAGATAGGTTAAATTACCTGGCTGGTCGCTGAAGTATAGATCTTCTCTTCGAATCGCACAGCGATTTTTTGAAGTTCGTTTACTCCCTCTGGCACTGATACTGGGAGATGTCTCTTCAGAGCTTCCATTCTACATGTAAACGCAAAATGTGAATACAGTGGGGAATGCATTGCCTTTAACGGTTGTGTGCAGTAAAATATGCGGCATCTGATATTTCAGGTGGAACGAGTAGGCAGAGCAGCCAACTGAGGTAGATGACCAATTGTTAATCATATACTCCCTCACATTCCTGTAAGCAATGCGCAATTTCGGATGCCCTAAGACCAAGGAGATCACGTGGGAATATCCCTTGGGGAGGAATACTATAAACCAGAAAAACAATTCCATCCCGGAACGGTAATAATAGATCGTTTCTAATCTAAAGATAATTTAGGATGGTTCGCCCTACGAGATAAAACGCTGTGACAAGACACATTTTGCACCTCTTCGTCGATAACCTTGTGCCAAAAATATTTAGATCTAGTTCTAGTTAAAAGTAATTGGGTGTGTGATACGAGTCGATTAGTGCATCCCCCACTAGGAAATCTTCACCTAAGAATAGAGGCGCCGAGACTGGGAACTCGTGTGCAGATCAGATCGATGACAAATCTGTTGCTGCTGCTACGGATATGGCTAGATCAAAGCCATGTAGATGGATCAGTGACAAAATTGACCCGAACACACACATGATCGAATAGATAAGATTAGAGTGAGGGGAAATCAAGTCAAATCAATTAGTGTCCTTACATCTGATTGACAATCCTGCTGCGTGATTCGGCGTCGAGCTGGGTGTGCCAGTCGCCTCCGGCGTCGGGAGCGGGGGCGTACAGGTTAACGTCGGCGGGGGTTGGACCCCTGCATGGGCCGCCAGTTGGCGTCCATGGTGTGGATCGGCGTGCATGAGTGGTGCTGATTGCTGTATGCCGACCAGTGCTAACTCGTGTATACTGGGGTTGTTTTGTATTGGCATCACTAGAGCATTTCCAGGAGCCTGCTGTCTCCTCGTCTCCATGGAGAGCATTTTCAGAGAAATCTTCTGCATATAATCATGCTGAGCAGTACAAAGAAAACAATGTAAAGTTTTATACCAAATTACTCTATAGAGTAATAGTGGCTTGCAACCAACAGTTCTGGTGGGATTAGCAGTTTAGCACAGTTGAGAAGGTGCTTCGGCTTGTAACATTTGAATCGTAATCATACAAATAATGAATATGAACAGAAATCCAAAATCAAGATAGTGAGAGCGAGTCGGCAATATGATGAAGACTGCTCCGACACAATAAGGAAGTGGTCTGCCACAAATAAGCCAGACGAGCAGAAATTCATAATAGATATAGTGATATGGTACACAGCAACCAAAATAAAACCATTTGAATTTTTTACCGGATTGTAGTACATACAATTAAGACGGAGCCCGTTCAAACTGAGGGAAGGAGATATTACGGTCTTGTTTGATTTCTGGTCCAAGATAAATGATTGTACACCATAATGTATCCATGGACTTGGGTAATGCTATCGTTTTAACAGAAGATTGTTCTACTTCGCAAATAACAATTTCGGATGCATGGACACATGGAATACAAACATGAATTGGGAGAGTAACAGACCGAAAAGCAACTCAAGGTGGAGCACTACAAGATTCAACATGTGTTCGATAATAACCAAGATCATGATCAGCGTTTTGCTCTATCATTTATTTAACATAAAAGAAAAGATCAAAAACATATTAGCTTATTAACTTACTATTTGTATGTATACTAAGTGCGGACATGCTAAAATAGCTGGGATGTGCTCCATATGGCCTCCACAGCCCCAGTTCAAATCCCGGCACCACAAAAACATTGTATTTGTTCCCAAACATGAGAAAATCAGGATATGTTCCAAAGAGCATGCAAATAAAATTTCGGCAGCTGGAGAGAAAAAAGAGTCACCCAAGGTTTCACAATTAAAAGGGAAACTGCTAAAGGTACTTAGGTATGGCATCAAAATATTCTACAGCATTTGGATAGCCAATAAACTCTGTTTTATCCCCATAACTAAAAGCTTGTGCTCTGCACTGAGAAGTAGCGAAGATAGGTTAAATTACCTCGCTGGTCGCTGCGGTGTAGATCTTCTCTTCAAATCTCAGAGCGATTTTTTGAAGTTCGTTCACTCCCTCTGGCACCGATACTGGCAGATGCCTCTGTAGAGTCTCAAATCTACATGTTTAACGCAAAACGTGAATAAATTGGCGGACACATTAAAATATGTGGCATCTGAGATGTAAGCTGGGCAGACCAGCCAACTGAGGTAGAATTCCAATTGTAAATCATATATACTCCGTTGCGCTAAGACAAAGGAGATGCTGTGCAGGTCAGTTTAGTCATGACTTGTTATCGCGTGAGGAATATCCCTCGGGGAAGAATATGATAAACCAGAACAGAATTGCATATCGCGGCACAGTACCAATACAGCATGGTTTTCCCTACGAGACCAGACGTTGTGGTATTATCTGCGTTATGCTAAATCGGTGAATGCCGCATGAGAAATTGCACCACTTCTTCAATAAACTCGTGTCAAAAACTATTCAGAAATATATAATTTTACCTAGTTGAATAAAGTGACTAGGCTGTATAAATAAAGCAGGTGCGATACAGGTCAGATCAGTGAATCCCCCAGCAAGAAATTTTGAGGCGCATAAACTCGGATATTGTGTGCACATCGACAACGTATCTGTTTCTGCCGCTACGGATACGGCTGGATCGAAGCCGTATAGATGGATCCGTGACAAAAAAGTTTACCCAAAAACGGAGGCAGGATCGAATTTATACGATTAGAGGGAGGGGCAAAGCAAAGCAAATCGAATCGTTTAGGGTCCGTACATGGTGTTGACGGTCCGGCTGCGCGATTCGGGGTCGAGCTGGGCGCGCCAGTCGGCGGCGGCGGCCGGGGCGTTCAGGTCAACTCCGGCGAGGGGGTTGGACCCCTGCACGGGCCGCCAGTTGGCGTCCATGCTGCGGATCGGCGATGGTTAGGTCTCGAGGCGGGGACGGAGATGGAGCCGGTGCCGGCGCCCGCCTCCGCGTGCTTTTGTGTATAAAAAATGAGACGGCGGCGGCGACGACGAGGAGGAGAGACAATCCGCGGCGTCAGCCCGAGTGGTGCCGGTTGCTATATACCGACCAGTGCTATCTGACTCCTCGGTGAAAGTTTGAAATTTCTGGTCGTACTATCGCTACTAGTTGAATGCCCGTGCGTTGTTACGGGCATCTAACAACCAAGCTTTTGCGTTGTAGCAGTATAAAAAATCTGCAGTCAAGAACGCACTCACAAAATAAGTTCTCATGCTGGGTTAGATGGCGTTGGGCCAGCGTGTGATAAAGTGTGTTTTATAGGTAGGGGGTTCCTAAAACATCAAAGAAAAAGATCAACGAGACACCAAATATGGAAAGCAAAATTGGAGCATGAGAAATAATTTTGTGACTAAACCAAATCTAAAATGAAATGACATGTTGCCGATTCCCTATGAAGGAATAAGCTTACATGATCTTTCTGCAAGATTAAACACACGGCCCATGTTATTAGCATCTGCATGGATTAATCCACTGAATTTGCAATTCAATTTCGAGCTGAGCATAAACACGCTCTTTTTCCCTTTATAGTAAGAATAGCATATGTTTAAACGATGTAGAGCTCAGCTCACACACAAGAAAAATCAGGTCCGAACTTTTCCTAGTTGCACATACGGAAAAGTAACATGCACGTGACATATATAAATTCATAGGATGTTTCGAATGAGATTCACAAATTCCACAGCCGTGTATGAGTTATTTCTAGGAGCTATTTCAGCCTTACGCAACATTCATACTTGCTTACATTGGAAACGTAAAACGGAAAATCAATATATCAAGGTATTTTTAAATTTTAAAACTGTGACCGTAACTGAACTTTCTATAATTTTGATTGACGAATTTTGACCTATGACCTAAGCTGAAGTATCTTCGGCTTCTTTGTTAAATGTGTTGAAGCATTGGAGGTGTATGGGGCACCGTACTTGTTAACAAGCCGTGTGACAACCTCACGCTGCTTACCCTTGCTGTTGTATATGCCACAAGTTGAAGCATCTCCGAAATTCAATTGCCCAAATCCATCAGCCCTACACAAGCATACTGTTGTCATCATCTTTCCAACAGCTCCTAGGAATAATTAAGGATTATATGAGGAACTTAGATACATCACAAAACAGTTATCAAATCAGCAACAGCAAAATGAAGATGCGGTCTGAATTGTAAAATTAACAAAAATTTCATTGCGGCACAACTATAATGTTTCACTCCCTCCATGTCTCACGGCCAAATTCGATGCACAGTCTTATCATTGATTGATAATGGACCAATAAAAATTGACCACTGTATATACATTGGATGTTGACGAATTATCAATTGTGCAGAGTGCTTTCTTCTCTTCACCTGAAAATAAGTTCAGTTATATCTACAAATTCACAATCTCATGGAGTATAACAGTGTCTAGTTGTCCTTCACGAAAAGAAGTAACCACTTAATATAATGATTCAAATTAGCAAATCCCAAAGAAGTCAGCATTTCGAGCATAATAAACTAAGATAAACAACATTTTTCTAAACAGAATTATGTGTTACCATGATTAAACTCTTCTTCGGTGGATAAAAAACGTGGCACCACTGCTATTGTTTATTGTATACAGCTTCTCATTTAAAACTAAATTTCTGTAGTAAACATGAAGCAAGAAATACAATTAAGATAATACATTTTCTCTGAACAACAGTCAGCTTGTGATAGCAGAAGATAGTTTCTAATGCAAGGGCCCATGTTTCAGACTAACCATATCAACACTTATCAAATCGAAGCTGCAAAATCTCTTTACATTTACGAAAGTCATTTTGTGGTCATGACTCAAACATACTCCTTGCTGGCATGTTTGTGAAAATAAATTTCTTCGGATCCTATGAACCAGGTTTAACAGATCTTCTATTTTACAAACTCTAAATTGACAGCGCTGCAAGGTAGAGTGCTGGATACAAATCGTGTAACTTTGATTTTGTCATTTTAGATGTATGCTGGCTTTCTCTCAGATTTCAGTTCTCTCTTACATGTCCCGTTATACGACAATTCTCACAAAATAGAAAAAGAGTCACTTTTTTTTCTAATATTCTTCACAAGTCACTTGTTAAATTATACGAGCCTCGCATGGATCTTTTTTATCCATCGGGGCATCAGACTCATTTTTGCTATAATCCCAACATATATTTAAGAACATCAAAGAATAATCTGTCGGGATTAATTTTTATATTTTTTGTCACCCATCAAGCACAACATTGTTAAGAAGTAGGACTATATTCAGCAATCAGTGATACGGTGAGATTCATTCAGAAACTAAGGAATAAGGCACCATGGTGCAAGCGTGAGGTAGACAGGAGCTAGAGGTCCAGACCAACTCAATCTACTACTAACCAACCACCAATTCCGTCAATGTCATACCCAAGTGTAGCAGCTTGGACAAGAGCAGCTTCTTATGATAAGTGCAGCACGGATGATGAAAGCATTGGTAACAATCGAGAATTTCAGTAATGTAATTGTGATGACTGAAGAGCATACAGAAAGGGCACCAGCTTTATGTAGCAGATGTTCCAACACATCTCTGAATATACGGGGCATTTGCAAACAAAATAACATTCAACATCGCATAATTTTTTCCTAGATGAGGCAACCAACTGGTGGAACAGTAAGTCTAATAATGATTCGATCACAAACAGGATCACCTACCTCTTTATATTGATCGAAACATAAGAAATCAGATCAGAGACGCAAGCTCACCTGCCTAGCAGCCGTATGGACGAACAGAAAAACAAGTTGCTATCAGATGACCAAGCATCACATGGAACCGCTTTTGGAGGCATGGTGATGGGCAGCCTTCTGTAAAAAATATTGTGGCGATTGTGACCGACTGCTGTAAAATTTGCAAGAACTGTGTGAGGTATTGTCATATTATTCACCCGTCAAATACTGATTCATTGCAGCTAGCGTTTCCTCGGTAGAAGAAAGGGGGAGGGGTTGGTCGGTGACGAGACCGAAGTGTGCCACATATCTGAGTGACAGCAAAATTCTAATCTGGCAGCTAAATGCAGCATTCAACATGTAAAACCAAAGCACTAATGTGGACGAAAGCGTCAGGGATTTTACAGCACAGAGGCATTGCATGCTTCAGATATATATGATAGACAGATACTTGGATGGTGAAAAATCAGAAGGGACCACGGTTTAGCCTGCTTAAAGCTGAAGAAGAGAGGCGAACATTTACCAGATTTCTCATCCAAAGGAAGATAGAGTGGCAGCTGCAACGGCAGCTGGCAGCGCTGAAGGCAGGCCTTCTCCAGCAGCAGCCTCTCCGGCTCATCCTCCCACACAACCTCCTGTCCTTCCACCGCTTCTGATCCGATAGCATCTGAAATAAGAAATCGAATGTCCCCGGTAGCTGCATCCACGCAGCCTCCAGCAATACCATGGCTCGCCCTCTCCCTGAACAACCGCTCCCTCAGCACGCCAGCCAGCTCCAGCGCTCTACCGGCACTCCCCTCAAAATTCGCGCTCCCAACGAGGAGGGCCCCCACGATGTCGAACCCCCTCACGAGCAATCCACGGATTTCGTCTGCACGCGAGATCGTCAGATCAGAGAGACCATCAGGGAGTGGTGCTAGCTACAGATAAACGACGAATACGACAAGTGGTAGTTGTGATCGGGTTTGGGAGACTCGCCTGCTTCGTGCGGAAGATTGGGGGAGATCGTCGGGTAGGCAGCGGAGGGCGGCGGCGACGGTGACGGGCTGGAGGAAGCAAGGGGAGCCGACGAGCCAGAGAACGGACGGGGAAGGGGTGGAGAGGATGGACGTCTTGGGGCAGAGGAGGCAGAGGGCCGGGCAACGGCGCGAGTCATCGGCGGCAGCTTGCGCCGGCGGCGACTCACTGTACCAACGCCTCACCGCCAAGAACGCCACCGGACGAACAAACCGGAAGAGCTGCCCGCAGCGTCCTCTTGCGGTAAACGACGGTAAAAGAAAAAAAACGAACCGGTATGACTTATGGGTGGCAGTGGTGGTTAATATTTCTGATAATACGGAGGTAAAATTGGAAAATAAAAAAACGTACCAACACCTGCTCAATCCATATTATATAGTAGAGATATTCTGCCGCTTTTGTATCATTTTTTTTTAAAGATATGGTATGCATTTATTTATTTTTTGAAATGAGCCAAAAGTTTTGCCTTTATATTGATATAGAAGGAGCAAACATGACACGGCCGAGGCCAAAGTAAAACAGTAACAACAAGGGGCGTACTAATACAAGAAAAGCATCCCCATGGAGATAGATATCAGCCAATCCCATCCACTCTCTCTGCAAGATAGATCGTCATATCTTCAAGAGGCTGTCAAAAGAGCCAGTTGTTTGGCCCCAGCGAGGATGCAGTTCTTACTTTCGTCCTTTATCTTCTGCAACAGGGTGGATGGCATGATCGATTTGTTATTGAAAACACACTCATTTCTCTCCTTCCAAATCTCCCAAGCGATCAAGGTGATGGCGGTATTGAGGCCCCTGGGGAAGGCAGTGGGCGTACGGGAGGCCGCCTGCCAATATTGAAGCACCGTTCCGCGACCAGAGCCCACGCACGATGGGAGAGACGGACAAGACAGCCAAGACGCCGCGGCCTGCCAGACCCTCATAGAGAATCGACACTCGAAGATGATGTGTCGGGCAGTCTCCGGCTGACAATTGCAAAGCTTGCAGACAGGCTGGTGAGGCCAGCCCCTTATGGCAAGGCGATCAGAAGTCCACAGGCGGTTTTGCACCGCCAGCCAAGCGAAGAACCGGCATTTTGGAGGGGCCCATGGCTTCCACACGATGGGCGAGAAGGAGCACGGGATGGAACCCGCAAACTGAGCTTTGTAGGCAGACCCTGCAGTGTAAACCCCACTCTCCGTGAGGGTCCAAGTGATTGTGTCGGGCATGTTGTTGGAAAGAGCCACGTCCTCTAGGAGCTCCGCAAGCGCGATGTATTGGGCAAAGTGGTCCACCGTGAAGGCGACAACGTCAATGTCAGCCACCCACCTATTATCCGCCAATGCATCCCGCACACATATGTTCTTTCGCTTGGATGCTTTGAAGATGAGGGGGGCACGGACCTAGGTGTGGCGCCATTTATCCAAGGGGAAGTCCAGAAAACCGCATGGGTGCCATCACCCACAGTAACCTTGGTTGCGGCGTTGAAGAGATCGCGGTCTTGTTGATCATTCGGAGTGTCAAGCCCAACCCAAGGTTTATCCGGCGCAGTCCATTCAAACCATAGCCAGCGTAGCCTCAACGCTCTGGCGAATTTTTCCAAGTCCAGGATCCCAAGCCCAGCCATGCTCTTTGGACAGCACACCTTTTGCCACGCCACCTTGCACTTGCCTCCACTAACGCTAGTATTGCAGTCCCATAGCATTCCCCTCCTAATCTTGTCAAGAGTTTTTAACGTCGCTTTGTCAAGCTTGATGGCCGTAAGTAGGAAAATTTGCATGGAGGTCAGCACCGACTTGACAAGGGCCATGCAGCCAGCACGGTTCATAAACTTGCTCTTCCACGGGCTCAGGCGCGAGGCCGTCTTGTCGATGTAGGGTTGTAGGTCAGCACGTCGAAGCCGGCCCAAAGAAAGGGGAAGTCCCAGGTACTTAATAGGAAACTGGACCGCGGCCGCAGGGAAGTTTGCGAGGATGGTGGTAAGGTCGAGCCCCTCACATCTTATGGCAGCCACCGAGCTCTTCGTGGCATTTGTGACCAGCCCCGAAACCTCACCAAAATTTCGAAGCAGCGTTGCAAGGTTTGGAGACGTCAACAGCAGATGGGGCGACGAAAATAACAGCGTCATCAGCATAGAGAGAAATGCGGGCCTTGATCGCACTGTCAGGCAGCGGTTGGAGCAAACCATTCTCTGTGGCAAGCTCGAGGATCCGCTGCATCGGGTCAATGGCAAAGTCGAATAGCAGCGGTGAAAGCGGGTCCCCCTGCCTGAGACCCCTTTCATGGAGGATGTCTAGACCAGGAATGCCATTCAGAAGAACGCGCGACGTGGAGGTCGTGAAAAGTAGGGCAGCCCAAGCGCGAAAGCGAGGCGGGAAACCCCTTCTCTGCAGAACATCAAGAATGTAGTCCCACCGCACAGAGTCGAAAGCCTTGGCAATGTCAAGCTTGAAAAGCAGGGTTGGCTTGTGATTCTGGTGCAGACGGCGAGCCGCATTTCTGACATAAAGGAAGTTGTCATGAATGCTCCTGGATTTTATGAAGGCACTTTGGCTTGTCGAAATCAGGTCATTCATCCGCGGACGCAATCTAAGCGCCATAGCCTTGGCGATTATCTTCGGAATCATATGGATGAGACTGATGGGCCTGAAATCAGTTATGGAGTCCGGTCCCTCTTTTTTTGGCAGCAGGGCAATGTTTGCCGTGTTCATGATGTTGAAGTTATTAACCGAGAGCTCGGAGAAGGCGTCGATGACCCGCATGATATCCTCCTTGATTATGTGCCAGCAAGAGCGAAAAAACGCGACAGTGAAGCCATCCGGTCCAGGGGCTTTATCCAGTGGCATGACATCAATTGCCCCTTTTATATCCATCTCAGAGAAGGGCAGCCCCAGGCTTTCCAGGTCTTCAGCAGCAGGGTTTATCAGGTTCCAGTTGAAATCCAGCGAGCGCGGTTCGGGGTGCCGAGAATTCCGGAGAAGAACTCATGGATGTGATTTCCTTTCTCCTCATGTGATGTGACCCATCCCTCTCCCTTTTTAAGGCGCATAATGTTGTTCTTGCGACGACGTGAGTTTACGCGAAGATGGAAGAACTTGGTGTTCGCATCCCCCTCACGGAGGAAGGAGATTCTTGACGCTTGCCGCTTCCGGGTGCGCTCCAGAGCTGCGAGACCCATGACCCACACTTGAGAGCGGTGCGAAGAGTCCTCTCAATCTCAGTGAGTGAGCGTGATTCCTGGGCCATATCAAGCACGAGGATGACCTCAAGAGCCATTAGCAGCTGCAGCTTGTGGTTGGAGAAAAGCCCTTTGCTCCAGGCTCTCAGTTTCTTGGCTGTGGTCTTGAGCTTATGGTTGAGGACGTGAACAGGTTGGGTATGGTAGTAGGCTCGTCCCAAGCCGACTGAACAATGTCACTAAAACCCGGCATCCTCGTCCAGAAGTTCTCAAAGCGGAAAGTTGGGGCCTTGCGCGGTCCGCTATGATTTGAGAGCAGAATTGGGCAGTGGTCAGACAATGATGAAGAGAGCGCGTTGAGGGAGTGATGTTCGAAGGTCAGCTCCCATTCAGCATTGCAGAAAGCCCTGTCCAGTCTGCTGAGAGTAGGATCATCACGCTCGTTACTCCAAGTAAACTTTTTGTTCATCAGCTTAATCTCCTTTAGCTGGCAAGTGTTCAGAGCTCTCCTGAATTTGCCCATGAGACGAAGGTTGAGGTTTCCGTTGCTTTTGTCAGCCGCCTGATAGATAAGGTTGAAATCACCGAGAATTAGCCATTTGGATCCATCCGTTGGAGCTGCAGCAATGACCTCATCAAGAAAGGCCCTTTTGTCCACGTCAGTGCTTGGCCCGTAAGCATTTGTTAACTTGAAGGTGGTGCCGCAAGCGTTCATGACCACATGTGTCAATGTGGATGTTGGTGATGTCCACGTGGTCGTTGTTCCAAAGCAATAGGATGCCCCCTCTTGTGCCGGTTGCGGGACGATGCGCAAAGGAGCGCAGACGGTAGCCCCCGAGGTAGGCGGCAGTCCGATGGTCGATGAAGTCAAGCTTTGTTTCCTGGATGCAAGCGATATGGCAGGTGGTTTGCGCGAAGAGGGCGTGGACGGCATCTTTACGGGCTTGATCATTTAGCCCCCTGACGTTCCAGCACAAGATGTCAAGCAGAAGTCCAATCATGATGAAGAAGAGGGGGGCGACGATTCTGCCTGAGCTTCAGCTTTGGCTTTGTAGCTGGACGCAGCTTGGAGAGGTTGAGCTTGCGTAGACGAGGCGAGATCGAAAGTAGCGCAGTGCCGATACTTTAGAAGTTCAGGGAGTGACAAGCCCACTCCCAAATGGCTGAATAAACTAAACTGGTAGCAGTTTTTGATCAACATAATACAGAAAGAACTAAGAGACTAGCGATGCGATTTAGAGATCGTCTTAAGCGGATGCTTCCAGCTCGGTGCCACCCGCACCCTCCATGCTGATCAGTGCTTCATCAGCAGCCGTGATGCTCGGCATGTTTAGCTTGAGCAGCGTCGAAATGGCCTTCACAGCAGTGTCCGAGAACCCATTTTTGCCTCCATTGGCGTATTCTTGCCGTGCTTGCATCAGAGGCATTCCTTTGGATTCATATCCAAGCTTTGTATGCAGAACATGCACGGCACGATCGACAGCATGCATGTGTGGCTTGGCCCCCAAGCGGCTACTCCGACGCGCCGCAATGGCAGAATCGGCATCCGGCAGCGCCGCGGTCGTGTCGTGACGGGCAGCGCGAACAGGCGCCGGCAGCAGAGGAATGCTGGGCCTGTCGAAGATGTCTTCAATGGAGTTGATTGCGTGCACTCCGCCAGCAACTTGCAGCGTGTCAGTAGCAAGGAGGTCGCCAATGGCGATGGCCTCAATCCATTTATAAAAACTAGTCGAGTGCCCGTGCGTTGCCACGACTCCTCTTCTTAACCCACATGAATATTTACGTGCGACTACAGAACATTAGAAAAATAGGTATTTGTCAAAAAACCGCAAAATAATATCAAACTATTTCAAAAATATACCCCGACAGAAAGTCAAGGTGTCATATTGCTCCATCTATGAAGAAAAAACATTCATAATACACTATAGAGTCTCAAGTGAATACATGTTTGCGGGCTTTAAGCCTTTAAGTGTTAATAAAAAACACTAAGTCATAGGAGGGATCAACGTAGAAGTAGAACAAAATTCTCAAAAGAAAACGTAGAGGTAGAACATTATATTTGGATCAATCTGCAAGGACTACAAAATATTTCTTACATTAGCTTGTATTTTTCTCCATACAGATTAAAAAGTAAAGACCATCGGCTTTTGAGCCGAATATGAAACCTATTGCATAAGCTTTTGGTCCTTCTGGGTTTCACGGTGCACTATAATAAACTTTAGCCACATTTAGCTGCAAGTGAAGATCACTTTCAACTATATCATCCATCAAGTTAGTAAACACTACCATGTCGGAGCACTCGACCATACCTTGTTAGGGAAGTCCGCACTTTCCATGGCGAGCAATCAAATTGAGTGATTATAACAAAATATCATATCCTAAATACAAATACGACTTGATCCCAAGCAACACGAAAAACTATATACTCCCTCCGTCCACAAAAGGATGTCTTAACCTAGACAATATTTATATGTATCTAGACATAATTTAGTGTGTAGATACATGTAAATTTGGATTAAGTTGAGACATCTTTTATGAATAGAGAGAGTATATTCAACTATTCAAGTAGTACCACCAAAACATAATTTCCCTCTAACATAAAGTATAAACCGATGACGCTACAAAACCAGTTTCTTAGAAAAATGTCAGATTCAGGCCATTCCAAAATTATTATATAAATTAATTCGGTGTTTCTAGAAGAGAGATTTGGAGTGCATTTCAATGTTTTCATGGTTCAGCAAGCAGTACAAAGTGTCTGGTTGGGAGTGCATTTGTTCTTAAGAAAGTAGCCACTCCATGAGGACCAAACCGTGTGATTTTCATATCATACGCCTTATCGCATGCCTCCAGTTTTCCATGCATATCACAAAATTGCTTGAACAACAAGGATCATTCAGAACGCACGACTCAGGGAATTGAAACTACCAGGACATATATCAAAGAAACTGATTAGTAAATACTGGATCCAAAGTTGAACCACATTTACTCTCAGTGGCGGAGCCAGGATCTGGCGACGCCCCGGGCCAAAAACCAAGGGCAAAAACACTACTACTCTCTCCGATTAATAAAAAGTGTCGCAAGTACAACTATATAATTGTATTAGCCAAGTTCATTTCCCACGACACTTTTTGTGGATCGGAGAGAGTATAAAATTTTCCATTTTGAATACATAGCAAAAATAAAACTAAATTGCACACATAGTACGGATTGTAGACGGAATATTTTACAGACTTGAGTGATACGAAATATGGTGCCTAATCATAAAAGTGGTTGATTCCGCCCTCCCGTAACTATAGGTAATCATAACTATATCGTCAATAATAAAAGAAGCTAGACGATTCAATTGAATTTTTATACTATGGAAATCAGGCAACGCATCGGCCCATGTCTCCATCGATGCTTTTCTTTTCATTTTTGTTGTTCGTTTTGCCTCAGCTGTGTGCGAGACTGCGAGTAGAAGTTGGACCTGGACTCTGGAATGTTTTGGGCTGTGCAGTGCGGTTCTCAAAGGCCTGTAAAGCTATTTAAAGAGTGTGGGCTGCATGACATCCTGGGCTGGAATGTTACATGTCCCGGGCCAAATCCTATACGTAGATAAACTGATGCCTGCGTAAATTCCCACGCCCCGGGCCATGGCCCAGGTTGCCCGGGGCCTGGCTCCGCCTCTGTTTACTCTCACCTTTATGTTGTACAACTGGGAATTCGTATACTTCATCAAAGATGCTTTCTCAGCACCTGGCGTCTCAAGTCATCAATGGTCGAACACACCGCGTTCATCTCGCTCATAGTACTATGGGAATACCTCAGGACCTCTTTCTAGTGCAGCTGCTTCTGCAGCTCGTCGATCTGTAGCGAACCCATTACACCTGGGACTCTGCGAGAAGGGTTGCTCTTCACCGCCGCCATCTTGCACTGCAATCTTTCGTCCTGCTTGCCGACCAGTATGCCCCACGACGCAGATGGCCCGACACACTCTTTCTGATGGTCGTCACGTCGTGGTCGCTGCGCCACTTAGGGTTTCCTACCAGCCAATGGTCACGGCGCCTGCACGAGGACGTCCTCGCGCAGGCGGCGCGTCTCCTGGTACTGCAACAACAGAGTCAGTCACTACCCTTGCAAAAGAATGAAGCGCTTCATCCTCGACATGTTGGTAGATCAGAAAACACTGAAAACATTAACCACAGTAGTAAAGGCAACGTGGGTAAGTGGCTTCATATGCTCATGGAGGACCAGCAAGAAGGAAATGAAGTATACCATTCTTCAGAAGATCGCGATGGTGCCAAGGAGAATGATGCTTTGGATGAGCAGCAAGTGCAAAGCAGAATCAATGACGATGAGAGCTGCAGGAATGAGATAACGGAATGTTCATCAGAAGAAATCGTCGAGGTGTTGAGACCGCTACTTGCCATGGCACTCCAAGATGCAGGGGAGGAGAAGAGCGGCTGCAGGCAGGCCGGCGCGCAGCACGCCGCCGGCGACGTGCTCGGCTCGATCGGCGACGTTCCGGGGGAGCACGCGGAGGGGCAAGAATGCGGCCGGGTAGAGGGAGGAGAAGAGTGGCATGAGCAAGCGCGCGGTCCGCGGCCAGGGTGATGGCGGCGCTTGCTGCTGTGGCGTCAACCCCAGCGTGCGGTGTGACGAGAAGGTCGACGGGTAGTTTGCGTTTTCACGCAGAGAGGTTATGGAGATGAGATCGTGGGGAGAAGAGTGGAGGACGTGCGTGGATTTTTTTTCCATCCATTTTTTCTTCCGTGCGGGAGCGAGAAGAGGGGGCGAGCGACGTACCGTAATCACCATCACCACCGGCTCCGCTTTAATATAGTAGAGATCCGTCGCGTACGGATGAGGATATAATATTGATCAGCCGGATACTCAATGATATGGTATTGTTATTACTTATTATCCGATGAATGCGGTTATCTCCAGCAGTGATATCTGGGCCGGTCGAATTGAAAGTTTGAAATAGTGCTATCGTCTACTGTTGGAGCTGCGGTGTCACTGCACAAACTGGCCTATGGGCGTGTTGTCGTGTTTGGTTTTTCGTAGGTGATTACAAGTTCTGCGATATATTCTGTCGCTTTTGTTTGCCCGTATCTAGGGAGGATAATTTCCAGTTATTTACCCGCCATTTTTCGCGTATTATCCATTTAGATTAGCCCAGATTAGCAATTAGCTACTCCATAGCTGAATGATAGTCTTCATATATAATAAATTAATAATATAATCTTAATGTGATCACATTGTAACCCCACAGATGTAATTGATCAGCTAGTGGTGATGGACGAAGTGTTTTGCAGTTTGCTTTAGTATCGGTATCTTGCTATTGTCACTGTGAGAGCGATGAGCGGTATCTAGCTTGGTGTTGCATCACTACCGAATCGAGATCTTTGCCGTGCGGCCAAAATACACGGCAAAGGGCTTGCGGAACACGGCAAAGCCTTTGCCGTGCTTACCTACACGACAAAGCCCACACGGCATAATACGCGTCGGCAAAGAATCTTTGCCGTGTGTTTTTCAGAAAATACACGGCAAAGCATTTGCCGTGTGTTTTTTCCACCACACAGCAAATCAAATCTTTGCCGTGTGTCCAGACATAAAACACCCGGCAAAGTCTTGCTCCTTTGCCGTGTGTCCAGTCACAAAATACACGGCAAAGCCTTACTCCTTCACCGTGTACCTGGAGAAAACACACGGCAAAGGCATACCCAAGGTTGACCGAGGAGCTTTCTTTGCCATGTGTATACACACGGCAAAGGCTATAATTTTTTCATTTTTCTTCCTATTTTTGCTTAATCCCTCCATTTAAACAAACAAACAAACAAAGAATATATACTATTTCACAGAAATTTTACTGGACTCACAAATATATGACAAAATATAATCCAAATATGTTTTCATAACAAATAATTCGACAATACGATAATACACATGAGTGGGCATCATGCACAAGATCCATAACAACAAATAGTTTAACAAGTTCCATAGAGGTCATAATAAAAGTTCGACAATACGATAATACACATGAGTGGGCATCATGCACAAGATCCATAACAACCACGTGTCGAAGGCGTCGCTGCCAAAGCCTCGTGTCGATGCCGTCGTGTGCAGCAGCGTGTCAATGTCGCCACAACAGCCCGTGTCGATGTCGTCGCCGCAGCCGCGTGTCAAAGGCGTCGCTGCCAAAGCCTCGTGTCGATGCCGTCGTGTGCAGCAGCGTGTCGATGTCGTCGTCGTTGCTGACTTGTGTCCATGTCGTCCTCATCGTC
This sequence comes from Poa pratensis, assembly GCA_947311845.1. NCBI lineage: Eukaryota > Viridiplantae > Streptophyta > Magnoliopsida > Poales > Poaceae > Poa > Poa pratensis. The sequence continues at coordinate 66,509,501 of CAMZMU010000043.1, forward strand.
GTCGTCGTTGCCGCCCTTTGTCGATGTCGTTGTCATCATCGTCGTCGCCTCAGCCCTACACAGCAACAAGAAACTTTACACAGCTGGCCATAGCTAAGAACATAAGTACCCAAAACATCTCATAAAGATAGCTTTCATCTACATCATTTGTTCTCCATTTTTCTCAACAAGCATATGCATAAAAGGGACAGAGTTCTGGAGAATGTACAAATGTGTCAAGTAGTTTACTGAAGCCAGCTAATTCAGGTCATGGTGATGGATTGAAACCTTTATTCACTGCTAGTTTAGTGTGACACTTGGTAAATAAAGAAATCAAGAGCACGAGGGGGAAGCAGGAGACTAGTACCACATGAGCAAGCTGCAGTTATGGTCAAGCAAGCTAGCATACTGAGATGTACTACGATTCTGTAATTGAGATGTACTACGATTGAACCAGTGTCAAGCAAGCTAGCATACTGATGTACCAAAAACTGCAGTAATAGTAGATTAATAACAGGCTGGACACTTGGAAAATTTACACTAGTGGATTAATAACCAATGTCAAGCAAGATCATCACAATACAATTATAAATTGCATCAGAGCTTGCAAGATCTTTGCACCAATCCAAGCTATAATCTCTACTACTCCCTCCGTCCAAAAATAAGTGTCTCAATTTTGTCCAAAAGTGTATGTATCTATACATGAAACATGTCTAGATACATCCATTTTTTTTGCAAACTTGAGACACTTATTTTGGGACGGAGGGAGTATATAATATGCCTAGAGGTGGTGATGGTCATGGTCATGGTACGTTTTTTCAGTTTCCGATTTTGCCCTTGCGTTTAGGAGATATTACAGCACTGCCACCGCCAAGTGATTTACCGGTTCGTCATATAAGAAAAAAATCCCCAATCCTCAACGCCTTCATCCTGCCTCGCCGGCGATGGCTGACGCGCTGAGCCCCCCCCCCCCCCCCCCCCCCCCCAGGAGGAGTACGCCCGCGTCGGCGTCTTCGACTGTGAGGCTGACCTCCCTGATACCCAGGAGGAGGAGAAGATGGGCGCCCCCTTGTGGTAGACGTCCACGGCCGATACCAGCTCGCCGGGGAGCCACAGCTCCCCCACCATCTGTTCGTACATAGCTACGTCGGAGACAGCGCTCCCAGGAAGTCTCCTCCATCTTAGTCGGTCGGCGGCATCGCTAGGAGAGGCAGCAGCTGACAGCGGCGACGCCACGAAGTCGGATCTGGTCGGCCCCCGTCCTCGCAGGTGATCGAAGATTCGAAGTGTTCAGCGCGAATACAGCCTCCCCGACTCACATGTGCTACTTCTGAGCCATTCGTGCGGTGATTTTGGTCTGGATTTGGAGAGTTGGGTTGACCGATTTCAGTTTCTCGCTTTGTAGCAGGTGGAGCAGCATGTTCCGTTCGTTCTTCGGCGGCGCCGTCGATGGGCCTCCTCACCGAGATGCAGGCGATGGAGCCCATCAATGTCTCTGCCGCCTCCACAACCCCGAGGTCCCCGCCCTTCCGCCTCCTCCTTTCCCGCGCTCACGTTTTCCGTTGCCTCTCCCTGGGACATCGATGCCTCATCTTATCCACTAAACACAGTACCAACCGAAGGCAGCTTTCATGCTCACGACCTCCCACTCTCCCAGCCATCTCCTCTGATTTCGTTTTGCCTTTTTAGCCCAGATCTCATCCTCCTTCCCCTCTTAGTAATTGCTTCACCATATTATTGTGTTGTTCTGTTTCGTTTTCTGTTCTTTGCCAATTAGTATGTGCATTGAAGTGAATATTATGCATCTTCCATTCTAATGTCATCGCTCTCTTCAGGTTGAGCAGAGGAGGAGCTCATGCCAAATGATTACAAGCATCCAAGGTTTCTTTCGGAACTGCGCCATTAGCATCAGTGGCCAGGTGCCGAGCAGCACCTCATATGATACAGAGTCTTGCTGCTACAAGACCCGTTTGGTGAAGAGGCTCTTTGTAGCCATACCGTACAATTGTACATCTTAAATAGTACAAACTCAGGAAATATGTTGATGACAAAACATCAATTTTGTGGCCAGGAACTTAGCACCATATATGAGTCTAGCAAATTTGAGCTGAAGGATATGACAAAGGCCTCCCTGATGCTTTCACTGACAACAGCTTGGGTCAATAGATGAGAATATAAACTTTATAGAAGGAATATTCCCGACTGCCATCATTCAGCATTATGGATCATCTTGCACTTAATTTGTAATGGTGATATTGCCAACAATGTAATATAGAAGTACTAGCTTTTCAGGGTTTGTTGTAAGAAACAATTGCACTTAGCGTTTTATCGCAGCAATGGGCTAATCCTGTAAACAAAAAAAAATGAGGAAATGTCTTAGTTAGTCTGCAGTTCTTCAAAGTACAGTTCGGTATATGTTTGGAGAACCATTTCCTGATTTAGGTCTTTTCTTTGTTTATTTCAGGTTGAAAGCCTTAGCTGTACTATCTTAATTTGGAGGCGTTTCATTTTAGGTGTTAAATTGGGGTGTAGCTAACTTGGTTCGGAGTTGCATTTCATTGACTTCTTATTTGGTGAAGAATACATCAAAGATCCTTTCTCTCAAATCGAATGCCCCTTGGCAAGCCAGCGGACGTAAGCGACAATCAAGTTCTTCCTTTTGTGCTCTTCTTCTCGAACTCTGAGTGAGGAGATGAGATATGTTTACTGAGTATTATTCATGCTAAAAGAAAGTTTCATCATTCCAGTGTAGCTTGATTCTTAGATTGGATGCTTGTGACTTTTTTATTTCTAAAATACCTTTTCAGATAGCAAAAATTGTATATTTCTAGCCCACCACTTCGTATCTCTTTTACTGAGCGGCCATGAAAATTGAGGCGCACATGATATCAGAAACGGGTCCAATGCAGTTTTCTACAATGCTAATATTAAAGGCAGTTCATCAAACAACTGATATTCATCAGTTTAGTTACGCTAATTTGTGTTCTGGTCACATGGACAAAGCTATGTTTTGTGTTCCAATTAGTTTTATAAGATTGGGTTGAGTTTTGGTGCTTGTCGGTGTCTTTGTGATTTGAGGATCTCATGAATCCAGAGCCTCCATTTTGGAGCCTATCGAAGATTGTGTAGTGACCTTGTTGTTGTGAATTAGAGTTGCAAGATGCAAAATTTCCCAAGTTTGATAGGAGTAGAAAATCAGATGACAGAAAATATTTTATTCTAAGTTATTTAGTGATTATTTCTTAGCATTTTTCTATGTATACTTGACCGCAATGTCGTCACTATTAAATAGGAGTTGGACGTACCAACAGTACGTCAATTGTCTATCCAAGTCGCCCGAGGCCTCCCGCTCGAGGAAAAATTGCGCCAACATGTGGGCCACGCTTCCGGAATCGATGGTGAACCTTTCCTTTCTCCCTACCAATCTGATTTATAAGTTGCATTTTCCTAAATGATACTGACGTCGGTACCTCTCCTATAGGCCCTATCTACCGGAGGCGATGTGTTGGATCAGACGCTGGTGTGCCTAATGGAGGCATTCTCTCGGTTAGACCTGGAGGACCTGTGGTGTGGTGTCATGTCGTGCTGCTGCTCATGGCGGGAGAACAATATATCACATCATCATGTTACACAAGTTTAGGAATTTTCTTGGCTAATATCTTGATATCGGTTTGTACTTAGTACCGGTAGGCACACCAAGGTATCAGTGCTTTATTATTTCCTTATTCTGATCGGATGATACTTATTAGTGGTGTCTACGCATAGAAAAGGTCAACAGATGTGGTCGAATTTGGGCATGATTAAATTGGTGTCTATGCATAAGAACTATATCTGTGACTATTATATATGTCTCTCTTGTTGAAGTAATGAGACATGTTACTTGATTTTTACCACATTGATCGAATGTTCATGACATATATGTATATAGGGCGTACCCAGTGCGAGAGCTCCCGCGCTGTGCGGGGTCTAGGGAAGGGTGTCAGTGGCAAGCCTTACCCTCGCCTTGTGCAATGCGAGGAGACCGCGACTCGAACCCGGGACCTCCTGGCTACAGGCGGTAAGACTCTACCGCTGCACCAGGCCCGCCCTTCATGACATATATGTATATAGAATTTGGATAATTGATTGTGAGCAGTATTTTTTTTTACAAGGTGCATGTTCTGACAGTGGTCATTTAGAATTCACTTAAACTTGAAATTCTTCAGGAGTACACAGATTAATGTTCTGGTTGCTTAAGCATAATGGAAAATTATATAAAATTTAGGATCTCCGTAGCAACGCACGGGCACTCAGCTAGTACTTAGTAAAATCTCTAGCACTAGTAGCACCCAAACTACAGCAAGATCTGGGCGTACAGCAGCTACTATATGCACAAGGTTGACTGTAAGGTCCATATCTAATGCTAAAGTGCATGATTCACATTATCTGGTACGAAGTTTAAAGAAGATATATTTTTTAACAAGAGAAACTAGTGTCGAGATGATTATTGACTAACTAAAATGTAGCCCACGATAGTGGCCAATGCTAGCACAGATAACACATCATGTCAGCACATTCGTTGCTCCGTCCACAAATTATCCAAACTGCAAAATGTGCAAAATGGGTCTCCCTGATCTGAAACACAAAACCACGCAAATCTTTACAACGCCAACAGATTACACCAATACAATCACCTAATGTAACAAGGGAAGAAAGAACAGCCCACATCGATGGAACTATCAACATTAGGTTCAGAACTTTGATCACAAAATAAGCAGCAATATTCAGTATAAAATTCAGCTACAAAATTCTTCATATTACCAGCAGCAAAATTGAGTACAAAAATAGCAGTAGCACTATACATCTCCGTTCTAAACAAGAGCAGCACCATACTAGCAGTAGCACTACACATCTACGTTCTGAACAAGAGCAGCACCATACTAGCAGTAGCACTACACAGAATTCAGTCTTGATTCACGTACACCATACTAGCAGTAGCACTACACCGAATTCAGGGAGCAAAACGTCCACCACCAGAGATCCAATCAGTCTTGACATCACTACACAACCACCACCGAAAAAGGAGAAGAACCGTACCTGTGTTGGAGGGGGTGGCGACCTTGAGGAGTTGCTCGCGTTGCCAGCGTCACGGAGGTGGATGGGGAGCGGCAGCGAGATGTCCAGGTCCACCCCGACGACAAAGGCGCCTTCCTCTTGCTGCTTGGCTGCGTCGGCGGCAGGGGCACGACGCCGGTGGTCTTCTCGACGAGGTCGGTGAGGGAGAGCTCGTAGTCGGACTCGGCAGCAGCATCCCGACAGGCTCCCCGCCGGAAGCGGCCGCACCACCGCGCGGCGACCCCATCGATCGGTCCACCTTCGATCTGCGCGAGAGGGGGCGTTGACTTGCTTCTCGTGCCGGCGCGAGGCGGAGGAGCCGGAGCTGCGGTGAGATGCGTTGGGCGAGGATGGCGGCGGGGACGAGGGACGGCGCTCCTGGCCGCGGGCGTGGAGGAGGATGGGGCGGGCGTGGAGGTGGTTGAATCGGGAGGATAAGGAAGAGAGAGGGGAGGTATGTGTGCGTGCGCTGAGAGGATAAGGAGGAGGAGAGAGACGGCGCGACGCGCGCGGTGGTTCGTTTGCCGTGCGTTTTGGTGGAAGGCACGGCAAACACACCTTTGCCGTGCGTGTTTACGAGGAACACTCGGCAAATATATATTTGCCGTGTGTTTTACCAAACACGGCAAAGATCTGACTTTTTTAATTTCTGTATAAATTAATTAAGGCAAGGATAAAGACTGGCTTTCAATTTCAACCTAGCAAGAGCTAGGGCCACATGTAATTTTTCATATCAACTACTACACATAAAAGGGCTCCATGTCAAAGGATTTCATTTTTTGAGCAATTTATCACTTTATTTGATTTTTTTGGAAAAAGGGTCAAAATGGCCACCATGGCTATTCGTCGGAAGGGGTCAAATTTTTCAAAACCATCGACAGTTCTATGACATAATCACTACTTATGTAGCTTAAAATGATTTTTGAAAAAATTTCAGAGCAAACTATCACACACTTGTAGTTCAAATTTGAATTATTTTCGAAAAATCGGCATAAAGTCATTTAAATAGAAGAAATTAGATAGAAACCGAGAAAATTCCTAATATTTCTGGATTGTCCATAGAATATGGTCTACTTTGTGTGAAATTTAGATGGGTGCCATTTTGCACCATATTTTTGTACTTGCTTCACAAAAAAGTCATTTTAGCACTTAAAAAATAAAAAATGATATTTATAAAAATAATTTGAACAAATTCAGTTCTACAACATTGTTTGCCATACCAGGACACACCTATGTGTCAAATATGGACACATTATCACAAACTATGCCACGGGAATGGTCATATCTTGGTTATTTGTCTCGAAACTTAAACATATTTGTAGACGATAAACCTTTTTGTGAAAGAATTTTTGAAAATTTCGTCAAAACTCAAGTTTATTATTTTTATATCAACTACTACACCTAAAAGGGCTCCATGCCAAAGGATTTCATTTTTTGAGCAATTTATCAGTTTATTTGATTTTTTTGAAAAAAATTCAAAATGGCCGCCATGTCTATTCAATGAAAGGGGTCGAATTTTTCAAAACTATCAACGGTTCAAGGATATAACCACTAATTGTATATCTTAAAATGATTTTTGAAAAAAATTCAGAGCAAACTATGACACACTTGTAGTTCAAATTTGAATTACTTTCGGAAAATCGGCATAAAGTCATTTAAATAGGCGAAATTAGGTAGAAACCGAGAAAATTTCTAATATTTCCGGATTGTCCAAAGAATATGGTCTACTTTGTGTGAAATTTAGATGGGTGCCATTTGATACGTCTCAAACGTATCTATAATTTTTGATGTTCCATGCTTGTTTTATACCAATTGCTACATGTTTTGCATCTACTTTATATCACTTTTATACATTTTTTGGGACTAACCTATTAACAAGATGCCGAAGTGCCAGTTCATGTTTTCTGCTGTTTTTGTATTCCAGAAAAGCTAGTCTGAAAATATTCTCGGAATTGGACGAAACTACACGGGGGTGCCTATTTTTCCAGAACACGCCTGACGGAGCGAAGGAGCAGCAGAGGAGGGCCACCAGGAGGCCACACGCCACCAGGGCGCGGGCCCCCCTCCTGCCGCGCCCTGGGGTGGTGTGGGCCCCTCGGGGGTCCGCAGCCGCCGCCCTTTCGCCTACTTATTCCCCCCGACGCGAAAACCCTAAGTACCTGAGCAAATATCCACGAAAAGATCCAGAGACGCCGCCGTCGTCAACCCTAGCTCGGGAGGGTTCAGAACCTCTTCCCGGCACCCTGCCGGAGAGGGGAATCATCACCGGAGGCTTCTACATCGCCATGCCTGCCTCCGGAGTGATGCGTGAGTAGTTCATCCTTGGACTACAGGTCCATAGCAGTAGCTAGACGGTTGTCTCCCCACTTTGTGCCGTCATGTTTAGATCTTGTGAGCTGACCTACATGATCAAGATCATATTATTGTAATGCTACATGTTGTGTTTGCTGGGATCCGATGAATATTGAATATTATGTCAAGTTGATTATCAATCTATCTTATATGTTATTTAAGATCTTGCATGCTTTTCGTTACTCGTAGATGCTTTGGCCAAGTAGATGCTTGTAACTCCAAGAGAGAGTATTTATGCTAGATAGTGGGTTCATGTCTCCGTTTAACCTGGGACAATGACAGAAAGTTCTAAGGTTGTGGATGTGCTGTTGCCACTAGGGATAACCTAACGATGCTATGTCTACGGGCATATGTGTTTGTTTACATTACGCACTGTACTTAATGCAATTATCCGTTGCTTGCAACTTAATACCAACGGGGGACTCGGATGACAACCCGGCGGTGGATTATTAGTCATAGATGCTGTTGGATAACGATCTATGTATTATGTCGTAATGCCCAATTAAATATCATAGTAGTCAACATGTCATGTATATGCATTGTCATGCGCTCACTATTCGTCAATTGCCCAGCTGTAATTTGTTCACCCAACATGTTAGTTATCTTTTATGGAGAGACACCACTAGTGAACTGTGGACCCCGGTCCATTCTTTTACACTGATTAAATAACCACAAACTGCAAACTGTTCCTTTTTCATTCTCTGCAATTTAATACTCATTTTCCACACCATACGTTTAATCCTTTGTTTTCAGCAAGCCAGTGAGATTGACAACCTCACTGTTTCGTTGGGGCAAAATAGTTTGATTGTGTTGTGTGCAGATTTCACGTCAACAGTGCAGACTCCCTGCGACAGCTATTTTTCTGGCGCCGTTGACAACCTTCTGAAGAGTTGCTGCTCCTACTGGTTCGATAACCTTGGTTTCTTTCTGACGGAAAACTTGCTGCTGACTACATCATACCTTCCTCTTGGAGTTTTCCAACGAACGTGTGTTTCACGTCATCACCATTTTGCACCATATTTTTTGTACTTGCTTCACAAAAAAAGTCATTTTAGCACTTAAAAAATAAAAAATGATATTTATAAAAATAATTTGAACAAACTCAGTTCTACAACATTGTTTGCCATACCAAGACACACCTATGTGTCAAATATGGGCTCATTATCACAAACTATGCCACGGGAATGGTCATATCTTGGTTATTTGTCTCGAAACTTAAACATGTTTGTAGACGATAGACTTTTTTGTGAAATTTTTTTTTGGAAATTTCTTCAAAACTCAAGTTTATTATTTTTTATATCAACTACTACACCTAAAAGGCTCCATGCCAAACGATTTCATTTTTTGAGCAATTTATCAGTTTATTTGATTTTTTTGAAAAAACGGTCAAAATGGCTGCCGTCTCTATTCAATGAAAGGGGTCAAATTTTTTTAAACTATCGACGGTTCTATGATATAACCACTAATTGTATATCTTAAAATGATTTTTGAAAAAAATTCAGAGCAAACTATCACACACTTGTAATTCAAATTTGAATTACTTTCGAAAAATCGGCATAAAGTCATTTAAATACGCGAAATTAGGTAGAAAGCGAGAAAATTCCTAATATTTTCAGATTATCCATAAAATATGGTCTACTTTGTGTGAAATCTAGATGGGTGCCATTTTGCACCATATTTTGTGTATTTGTTTCACATAAAATATCACTTTTGACACTTAAAAAATAGAAAATAATATTTATAAAAAATATTTTGAAAACTATTTTTGACAACATTGTTTGCCTTATCAAGACACACCCATGTGTAAAATATGGACAATTTATCACAAACTATGCCACATGAATAGTTATACTGTTGTTACAAGTAGATAAACTAAAGTTGAAAAAAAAATTGGTCTTTGCCGTGTGCCGTGGCCACGCGGTTTGCGTTTCCGGTTGGCTCCATTTTTTTGCTGTGTACCTATCTTTGCCGTGTGTTTTTGCTTTGTCTTTGCCGTGTGTATTTCTTTGCCGTGTGTTTTTGCTTATCTTTGCCGTGTGTATTTCTTTACCGTGTGTTTGCGTGGACGATACCGTGCGCTGAAACTTTGCCGTGTGTTTTTCCGGTCAGCACGGCAAAGTCTCTTTGCCGTGTTCCGCAAAACATGACACACACGACAAAGAGCCGTATACACGGCAATGATTGATTTTCCGGTAGTGCATGTTGCGCTCAACCATTTTTATCTCTACGTATGGCGGTAAACATGTAATAAACTAGTAATGCACAAAGCTTAGCTACTTAACTACTGCCTAGTGCAATGCACCTGGAGAAACTTTTTATTCACATTGTTTTCATGGTGAAAATAATACACATCTCTTTGCGCATAAGTATAAGATATGTTTTGTCCATTTCTGGTCCGAGTTCGGTCCGTTTCCGCTCTTAATTCGTAGCCTGATATAATCATCACCAAGGTGGAGAATGCTCGTCGCACTTGATGACAATCTCGGTGTAGTAGTTGGAGATGATGACCGTGTAGATATCCGGCTTCAAGACCTTTAATTTAATGTCAAGAAGTGTTCAATCTTTATCTCGTGAGTAACGTCAAAGCCTGGCGTGCCTTGATCCATGGCAGCCCCTCCCATTGACAATTTGACATCTCTGAGCGTCACCATCTAGTTTGCATATGGTATTTTTTTTTCTTTACAATGGTAGTGCTTGGGATGAATCACAGTCCCGTCCCGCTGCACGACGACTACAACCAGGAGGGAGAAGCTGTTTACAGACATATGCTTGGGTTGGCTCAAGTATTAACGCTATAGGATGCGCTGACACTACCGAGGAATCAGCTATATCTATTGTCGACAACATATCCTCATATATTATTTCCGGATGATACAATAACTCCATGAATGGGTCCAAGCGATCCCTTAAACGGTTTATGGAATCTACCTCGAAACAACTCATAAACAAGGTGCTTGCGGCTGTTTTGTACTGTCAGTCCTGTTCTCCCCGGAGCTCCAGGGAGCCTCTCCAATTCTGACTAGAGGTTACGAGTCTACGAGTCCAGGGAGCATATACTTGACACAATTTTTCATCATAGGCCAAATCAGTGTGCAAAATCAATTAGAATGTTCATGCAGTTGATGCAACCCAAACCTAAGAAGATGATGCGAACTAATCCTCGGCCTAATCGGAACAAAGCAAGAAATATTCTCAAATCTAAGCCGAAAATTCCCAAATCGCTCAGGCATGGAACCCTACCAAAACAAAATCTCCAAACCAGTTAGGCATGAGTGTTGTAAGAGGGGTTGAGTTTGTACCACCATGGACGAAGAGCTCGAGGTTTGACGGTGATGACGCGAGTTGAGTAAAATTGGATAGGGTTTAGGGTTTTCCGTGGGGCAATGCCTCTCCACGCCTTCCTTATATATGATCAGCACAATACAATTTACATACGTGTACATGACACACTAGACCTATTTTAACACTCCCCCTCAATCTGAACTTCTACTCTGTACAAGGTTTAGATTGGTACTAAAACGGTCTAGCATCTGTCGAGTGGCTGGTTTGGTGAACACATCAGCCAGCTGATCATCGGAAGAAATGAACCTGACCTCAAGGGCTCCAGAAGCAACGCGCTCGCGAACAAAATGGAAATCGATCTCAATGTGCTTCGTGCGTGCATGAAAAACTGGGTTAGCAGTCAGGTAAGTGGCTCCTAAATTATCACACCATAAAACGGGAACACGCTGCTGTGCAACACCAAGCTCCTTGAGTAGTGACTCTACCCAGATGGCCTCAGCAGCTCCGTTAGCCAATGCTTTGTACTCGGCCTCGGTACTGGATCTCGAAACTGTCGGCTGTTTCTTCGAACTCCACGAAATGAGGTTTGGTCCAACAAAGATAGCAAAACCTCTTGTGGATCAGCGATCATCAGGACACCCTGCCCAATCCGCATCAGTGAAGATACTAATACTGGTGGATACAGCCTTCCGAAAATTCAGACCTGTAAGCAAAGTCCCTTTGACATAGCGCAGAATGCGCTTAACTGCTTCCCAATGAACATCTGTGGGCTGCGAAAGGAACTGGCACACCTTGTTCACCGCAAACGAAATATCTGGGCGATTGAGTGTCAAATACTGCAGTCCACCAACAACACTGCGATACCGGAAAGAATCAGCGGTACTAAGAGGATTACCAGACACTCGTGCAAGGCGATCCGTTGTAGACAACGGTGTGGAAGTGGGCTTGCAATTCTCCATACTCACACAGTGCAAAAGATCCAAAGCTATTTCCGTTGAGTCAATGTCATCCCCCCGGAATTGTAGGACGCTTCCAAGCCAAGAAAGTACTCCAGCGACCCAAGGTCCTTGATGGGAAAACTGGCTGCAAGGGAGTGAGCAAGACCATCGACAGCACCCTGAGTAGAGCCCGCAATAACGATGTCATCCACATAGACAAGCATATAGATCTGAACATCATGCTGGGAGAAGAAAAACAGGGACGTGTCGGCCTTGGAGGAGACAAAACCCAACTCAAGGAGACGTGCACTAAGCCGAGCATACCACGCACGAGGAGACTGTTTGAGACCATAGAGAGCCCGCTGCAACTTGCACACATGAGAGGGATACCGAGCATCCTCGAAACCAGGCGGCTGCTGCATATAAACATCCTCAGTCAGGAAACCGTGAAGGAAAGCATTACTGACATCAATCTGCCGAAGACTCCATCCTCTGGACACTGCAAGGGAGAGAACCACACGGACGGTAGCAGGCTTAACAACCGGACTGAAAGTGTCACCATAGTCAATGCCATGTTGCTGAGTGAAACCACGGGCGACAAGACGAGGCTTATACTTATCAACAGAGCCATCTGGACGATGCTTGGTCTTGAATATCCACTTACTCCCCACAATGTTAACACCTGGCGGACGAGGCACAAGAACCCATGTCTTGGTGTGATGAAGGGCAGCGAGCTCATCAGTCATCGCTGCGTGCCAGGCAGTCTCACGGAGAGCATCGTGATGGGTGACCGGTGTCTCAAGAAATGCACGCCGGCGAGGATCATAGCGCACAGTCCCATCAGTGATCTTCTTCTCACGCCATGTATTATCACGTGTACGCGTGACCATCGAGTGTCCAGGCGCAGCTGGGGGTGTCGCGGTCGAGGAAGCACCCTCGACAGAAGGCGACGTGAGCTGAGTAGCCGGTGCTGGCGATGCATCGCCGGCTGACGGAGAAGAAGATGGGCCGGGCGAGCCGGGCGAACCAGCCGGCGATGGGCCGGGCGAGCCAGCCGCAGGCGAGCCAGACGCGGGAGACGTGCATGGGCCATGCACGTCGATCACCGGTGAAGAGCGGACGTCGATCGCAGGTGGGTGAGGAACATCACGAGCAACCTGAGTGACCTGCACGGGAGGTAAAATGCCTGAAGCAGGCGAATCAGTACACTAGTGGAAACAGGGGCTTTGGTGGAGAGGGGTGTTGGGCTCTAGTCCCGGGCGTGGTTCGATCCCGGACTAGAGGAGGGAACTAGTACCGGGCCGGCTGCTCCGACGCTGCGCAGGTCGGGTCCCGGGTTGTAGGGCACCTCTAGTTCCGGGCCGTGATACCACCCGGGACCGAGGCAGTCAGCGGCAGGGTGGAGACAGGAGGGTGGACCTTTCGTCCCGGGCCGTGGTACAGCCCGGGACTAGAGGTCCCGCTATATCATCTCCCACCCCGGGCCAGCCACCATTTTTGAACTCTCAAGATCATCTCCATTGTTTCCTCTCTCAAGCTCAAGTGTAGCCCCATTTTTTTCCAAGATTTGTCAAGATAGACGGCACCCATCTCTCCAAGGGTTAGCAACACTTGATCCTTTCACCCGGCGGCCGAATTTTAGCCATTTCCATACAAGTTTAGCTCATTTCATTTTTATAGTGCTACCTAGGTGTTTGATGAAATGCCTAAGCTAGGTAGTTCATTTTTTATGTATTTTGAGCTCAAATTAATTTATTATTTGTGGATTTTAGTGTCGTCTCGGTCCTCACCGCCGTCGATAGCCCCCGCCATCCCGTGACCGGCACCACCTCGGTGAGCCTCTTCTTTTATCTGTTATTTTACAAAATTACTTGTATGATTTGATTGCATAATTATTTTTCTTGTATAATTTTCTTATGTTTTTTATGTATAGTGTCATGGTTTTGATATCCGTCCCCGTCGTCCCTCGTCCGGTCTATGATTCGGATGTGGTATATTTTTATCACTATTTATTTTGTTTCGTGTTTATAACAATCATGCCGACCAAATTGACATAGATATATTTTTATTTAGGAGGTAGTTGAACCGGAAATTCCAGCCGACCCTATTGTAGAGTTTTTTATAAAAGAAAACAACGATTTGAAAGCAAAATTGAAGATAAGTGAAGATCTTCGTCTCCAATGCCTAGAAGAGAAGATGGTATTGGACTTGAAGATTGCCGACATCGTTGATGCTCACGGGGTCGAGCTTACCGACGTCGTCGCTGTTCACGAGATGAAGATGGATGCAATGCGCTTGAAGCTTAGAAAGATTAGAAAATATGTCATTAGTCAAGAGGCTTGGTATCATTATGCTGTTGGTTCAATAGTTACCTTAGTTGCGATTCTGATCGCATTTGTTGTTGGATTTAAATTCTTTAGATAGTTGTATTCTAGTTTCAATTAATTTATGTTTTATGAGAACTATGTATTACATTTGGTCACTACTATACTTTGGTTTTAATGTGATGAACTTGTATTAATGAATATGATATGTTTCCTATTATGTTGGTTTATCGTAATGGGTTTTAGCGGTGATTTGCAGATGAGTCATCCGTGGATGTACGCTGACCGACGCTCTAAAGAGTACATGGATGGCGTGCAATCTTTTCTCAATGTGGCTAAGGATAACAAGGGGCCCAATGGTTTTATGTGTTGTCCATGCAAGAAATGTCGGAATGAGAAGGATTACCCTAACACAGACAGAATTCACCTCCACCTGATAACTTCTGGTTTCATGCCCGGCTATAATTGTTGGACCAAGCACGGAGAAAAAGGGGTTATGATGGAAGATAACGAAGAAGAAGAGAACGATGACAACTACATGTACCCTGAATATGTTGGTAACCCAACAGGGGAAGCTGATGATGAACCAGATGATCCCATCATACATGATGATTTACGTGGGGTCATCGTTGATGCACATACCCTAGCAGAAACTACACTTGAGAAGTTGAAGTTGGAGCGCATGTTAGAGGATCACAAAACAAAGTTGTACCCAACTTGCGAAGATGGCAACACAAAGCTCGGTACCACACTGGAATTATTGCAATGGAAGGCAGCGAATGGTTTATCTGACAAGGGATTTGGGAGTTTACTGAAAATAGTGAAGGACAAGCTGCCGGCTGGTAACGAATTGCCCGAGAGTGCGTATGAAGCAAAGAAGATTATCTGCCCTCTAGGATTAGATGTGCAGAAGATACATGCATGCATTAATGACTGCATCCTCTACCGCGGTGAGAAGTATGAGAATTTGAATGAATGCCCGGTATGCGGTGCATTGCGGTATAAGATCAGAGCAGATGACCCTGGCGATGTTGAGGGCCTGCCCGCCAGGAAGAAGGTTCCTGCCAAGGTGATGTGGTACGCTCCTATAATACCACGGTTGAAACGTTTGTTCAGAAACAAAGAGCATGCCAAGTTGTTGCGATGGCACAAAGAAGACCGCAAGAGCGACGAGATGTTGAGACACCCGGCTGATGGGTCGCAGTGGAGAAAAATCGATACAGAGTACAAGGAATTTGCACGTGACCCAAGGAACTTAAGGTTTGGTCTTAGCACGGATGGCTTTAATCCTTTTGGGGAGCAGAGCAGCAGTCATAGCACCTGGCCTGTGACTCTATGTATCTATAACCTTCCTCCTTGGTTGTGCATGAAGCGGAAGTTCATTATGATGCCAGTGCTCATCCAAGGCCCGAAGCAACCCGGTAACAACATTGATGTCTACCTGAGGCCATTAGTTGATGAACTTTTACAGTTGTGGCGTGATGAAGGGGTACCTGTGTGGGATGAGTACAAACAAGCGGAATTTAACCTACGAGGGTTGTTGTTTGTAACCATCAATGATTGGCCTGCTCTTAGTAACATTTCAGGACAGTCGAACAAGGGATACAATGCATGCACACACTGTTTAGATAGCACTGAAAGTATATATGTAGGTAACAAGAATGTGTACCCGGGTCATCGTCGATTTCTTACAACTCAGCATCCCCTAAGAAAGAAAAGCAAGCAGCAGCATTTCAAAGGTGAGGAAGATCGCCGGCCGAAGCCACCCCTCCAAAGTGGTGAAGATATATATGATGCGGTCAAGGATTTAGATGTAATCTTTGGAAAGGGTCCTGGCGGACAGTCTGTTCCGAAGGACGCTAACAACCACGTTCCCCTGTGGAAGAAGAAGTCTATATTTTGGGAACTACCCTATTGGAAAATCCTAAAGGTCCGCTCTGCAATCGACGTGATGCACGTGACGAAGAATGTTTGCGTGAACCTGCTAGGCTTCTTGGGCGTGTATGGGAAGGCAAAAGATACTCCGGAAGCACGAGAGGACCAGCAACTTTTGAAAGACCCAAAGAACCTGCATCCAATGAGGACGGATAAAGGACGTCTACGTCCTGCTAGCTACGTTCTTACCAAAGAAGAGAAGGAGATATTTTTTGAAGTCCTGAGCAGTATGAAGGTCCCGTCTGGCTTCTCGTCGAATATAAAGGGAATAATAAATATGGCAGAGAAAAAGTTCCAGAACCTAAAGTCTCATGACTGCCACGTGCTGATGACTCAACTGCTTCCGGTTGCATTGCGGGGGCTTCTACCGGAAAATGTTCGAGTATCCATTGTTCAGCTATGTGCGTTCCTCAATGCAATTTCGCAGAAGTCAATCAGCCCAACCACTCTATTAAGGTTACAGAAGGATGTGGCTCAATGTCTCGTTAGTTTTGAGTTGGTGTTCCCACCATCCTTCTTCACTATTATGACACATCTCCTAGTACACCTGGTCGACGAGATTCACATTCTGGGTCCTGTATTTCTACACAATATGTTCCCCTTTGAGAGGTTCATGGGAGTGTTGAAGAAGTATGTTCATAACCGTGCTAGGCCAGAAGGAAGCATCTCCAAAGGGTATGGAACAGAGGAGGTCATTGAGTTTTGTGTTGACTTTATTCCCGGCATTAAGTCGATTGGTCTTCCTGAATCGCGACATGAGGGGAGACTAAGTGGAGAAGGCACTCTAGGAAAGAAATCATACATATGCAGGGACGGGTATTCTTTCACAAAAGCACACTACACAGTTCTGCATAATTCCACTTTGGTGGCTCCGTATATCCAGATGCACAAGGATATTGTACGCTCTAACAACCCGGGGATGGATGACTCCGCCATTGCAAAGGAACACATGGAGAATTTTGGCGGTTGGTTGGAAACGCATCTGAACAACAACAACACAGTCTCAGATGAGCTGTTCTTGTTGTCTAAGGGGCCATCTTCGACTATTTGGACTTTCCAAGGGTATGAGATAAACGGGAATACATTTTACACGAACGCCCAAGATAAAAAGAGCACCAACCAAAATAGTGGTGTCCGCTTTGATGATAAGAGCACGAATGAGGCCACGGTCACATATTATGGTTGCATAGAGCAGATATGGGAACTTGACTATGGACCTTCTTTGAAGGTCCCTTTGTTCTGGTGCAAATGGTTCAACCTGAGAGGCGGCGGGGTAAAGGAAGACCCATTGTACGGAATGACTACAGTGGATCTCACGAATGTTGCGTACGACAACGAACCATTCGTTCTAGCCAAGGATGTGGCTCAGGTTTTCTATGTGAAGGACATGTCTACCAAGCCAAAAAAAAGAAAAGATAAGGAAGTGAATACATCAGCCGATGAGCCAAAGCGCCACATAGTTCTTTCAGGGAAAAGAACCATCGTGGGAGTGGAGGACAAGACAGACATGTCAGAAGATTACGACAAGTTTCATGAAATTCCGCCCTTCAAAGTGACCACTGACCCAAGTCTCAAGTTATAGACCCTTGTCCATGGTTACGGAGCGATCAGAAGAAAGGGTCTCACAAAAAGAAAAAGCGAAGACTAAATAGGGATGTTGTTCATGATGTGTAATAATTTATTAAACTTTTATATAATTTATAGTATGGAGGACAAGACAGACATGTCAATGAAATCAAGCGTATGGCGGTGGCGGAATGTAGTACTTAATTTATAAATTTTTGATGTAGCATCAAACTTTGTGATGTGAAATGATCCACTGCGCATGTAGTACTTGATTTATAAATTTTTGAATTGATTTTAAATTAAGCGTATGTAGTACTTAATTTAAAACCAAGCGCATGTGATACTTCATTTTAAACCAAAACAGAAAACAGGAAAATGAAAGCAATTTTTACTTAATTTAGACAAGTAAATCAAAAGATATAAAAAAAGTAAGAAACCAGAAAATTAAAAAAAATTAACCTCTAGTACCGGGCCGTGCGACCACCCGGTACTACAGGTCCACTGGGCTTGGCGCGCAAATTTTCGCGGCCCTGAGGGACCTCTAGTACCGGGTGGTAACACGGCCCGGTACTAGAGGGTCTCTAGTACCGGGTGGAGCCACGGCCCGGTACTAGAGGCCTTTTTGGCGCTACTTCTAGTGGCTCGGGCCGAAAATTTGCCCAAGTCCAGCAAATCGACGCTCCGCCTCCGGGCTCCAGACGACGCCGCCCCTGCGCCGCCAGGCTGCCGGATTTCGTCCCCGCGCCGCTGCCGCCCTCACCGTGGGTCGCCGTCCTGCTCCTGCTCCGGGCGCGGCCGTCCCCGCTCTTCCCCCGAGCAAGATCGTCGTCCCCGAGCAAGCAAAGCTCGCCCCCGACCCACGGTGAGCTCGTCCCCCCGACCAACTACTCTCTCCCTCTCTCAGATCTAGCGCGCGGCGGCGGCGGACCCTAACCACGGGGCCGGCGCCGGAGTTGGCAAACAAGAACAGATTTTTAGGGCCTAAGGGCCGATTTCATTATAATTAGGCCACAAACGGCCGATTACATTGGGGGGGAGGCCATTGATAAGGCCATTACATTGGAGGGGGGAGGGTCGCCGTGCCGGTGCCGCCTAGTCGTCGAGGATGAGAAGGGCGGCGGGGTCCAGAGATGCTCCGGTGGCGCCTCCTGCTCCTGCTCCGGTGGCACCTCCCAGCTCCCGCCGGTAAAGACCCAGGACTGGCCAACGAGGCCGGTAGGCAGAGGAGGCGGCGGCGGAAGGTCCTGCTCCTGCTCGCGTTCCATGGCGTAGTGCCACGGCTCGACCTCGTCCGGGTCGTACTCCTGCTGCTGCAGTGGCGCGGCGGCGGCATCAGGGCCGCGGCCGCGGCGCCGGGCCGGTCCTCACCTTCTCCCACCTCTTGATCTCGTCCTCGACGAGGCTGAGGTTGGAGGCCTCGTACGCGGCCACCATCTCCGGGTCGTCCTCATCCTCGGGGACCTCCTCCTCGAACCACAGCGCGTCGGGCAGCGCTGGGTAGGCGGATTGGACGGCGCGGGGCGCCGGGGCGAAGTAGGAGTGGCGGCGGTCCTCGTGCTCGTCCTTGAGCCACTGCTCCCAGTGAGGGGAGTCCGCCGCGTAGGGGGTCGTTGCGGAGCGCCGGAGGGAGGAGGCGGCGCCGGCGCGCGATCTCCCTGTCCAGTTGCCTCCCAGGGAGCGGGACCGCCGGCACCGGAATCCTCTGCGGGTTCAGGTGCCAGCCCTCGTTCCACTCCAGCGTGGCGGCGTTGTCCCAGTGCCACTGGCACTCCGGCTCCGGCACGTAGCGCCGGCGCCGGATCCTCCTCCCTCCAGCGGTGGTGGTGGTGGTTCGTGGCGGCGCGTCGGGTGCGTGGGCGACCCGCACCGGTGGCGCGGTCCTCCGCACGCCCTGCGGAACGACGCCCAAGGCCGCCGGCGGTGGAGGCGGTGGAGAAGCGCGGCGACGGTTGGAGGACTCGCCGGTCTCGTTCTTCGGGGACTTCCCGAACCAGCGCGACATGGCGGCGAGGGCACTGGACGGGCGGAGGGGAACCGTGGGAGCGGAGCGGAGTGGAGTGTCCACATCCGCACGGGCGCGTCCCTTTTTAAAGACCAGGACCGTCGGGAGGGGAACCGTCGGTGGGCCAGCGCCCGAGTCGCTGGCAAGTGGGCCAGGAGCATTGACTCCGGGTGGGCGGGGGCTGTTGGTGCTCCGCATTGACCACGGGGGGTGAAGGCGAGGCGGCCGGGTGGGAACACGAGGCGGGGAGGTGAAGACGAGGCGGGGCGGGAACACGAGGCAGGGCGGCGGGGTCAGAACTGGGTCGCTGGCAGGTGGGCCAGCATTGACCACGCGTGGCCAGTGGGCGGTCACACGTGGCGGTGGGGCGGGTAGGCGCTGGCAGGTGGGCCAGCGATGACCACGGTGGCCACCTTTGACCAGGTTCTGGCCCAAATTTGGGCTGGGCTGGGATTGGGACAGCCTATGTTTTTTTTGAAAGATTTTTTTCTTTAGATGCAATATTAAATTGTTTTTGTTGCATATTTGTATAGTTCCCTCCTTTGAATTATTGTACTAATGCTATTATTGTTTTATCTTTTTTTTGTATTAGTTAAACAATGGATGTCGATGCTCCCTTCGTAACGAGAGAAGGGGAAGAAGAGATACTTTCCTACATTTTGGAACCCGGTGAATTTCGGCATCCCGCGGAAGGAGCTGAAGATGAGGACTCGGAAATTGGTGGACCCACGCCGTCTGGCGAGGTATATTAAGCCTATGTTGAGCAGATGCAATAACTGATTTGTGCATATATATGTATTCACACATGTTTCATATTTTTAGACCTCCGCATCGAACCAATCCACTAAACGAGGCCATGCCCAAGGGATGGGCAAAGATGAGCATCTCACAATTGACGAGGTGAATGCAACTACTGGCCAACCACTGGCACCCGTGCCGAACGCAGTTAAGTTTGTGCATCAATGCGGAGTCACTGTCAGGGACAACGTTTATATCAGCACTCAGGAATGGATTAAGCCAAAGTTAGAGGGAGTTAGTTACGTCGACAAGAGAACCAAAGATGTGCTTTGGAACAAGCTCATTGCACATTTCACCCTACCGGTCTTGGAAGATGAGGTGAAGACAAAAAAAATGACGGACAAAGTCAAGCATTTCGCTCTTAAGAAGATGGCTCAACAATTCAATAACTACAAGAACAAATTATTCCGTGAGTGGGAAGAAGATGGGAAACTTCCGGATTTCACCGGCACACGAGAGAGGCAGCGGCCTCACTGGCCTGCATTTCTGGAGTACAAGAAATCAGAACGAGCTAAGAAAAGGTCGCAAACGAATAAGAATAATGCAGCGAAAAAGAAGTATCACCATAAGATGGGGCCAGGTGGCTACCGAGTTGCCGAGCCTAAGTGGGAAAAAATTGAGTCCGAGTTGCGTGCAAAAGGGCTCACCCCGGTCACAGAGGAATGGGACAGAAGGATAAGGAATTGGCTACTTGCGCATGGAGGGGAGTATGACATGGAAACAGGGGAGTTAATAATTGATGAAAGCAAAGTAGTCAACGGAGCCCAAAAAAAATTATTGACTTAATTGCCAAGTCTAAAGAGGGAAAGTTTATTTCCGACAGAGAGAAGGACGAGCTGTCAGAGGCCCTCGGGACCAAAGAAAAAGGAGGATCAACACGAGGCTTAGGAGAAGTGCCGTGGATTGAAGGGTTTCCCGAGGACCGTGCCTCTTATAGAAGCCGATTGAGAGCAAAGAGGAGGAAGGAGCAGCAGGAATCAGACCGGTTGATGATCTTAGAAAGAAATCATGACCAGATGGTTGCTCTCTATAAGGAGCAGCAGAAGCAAATAGATCAAATGCGCGAGCAAGGGGCGCCAACTCTTCAGCTGGAACAAGCGAGTCAAGGCGGCCCATCGCATCGCAGAAGCAGCGTGGCTTCCTCGGTTATGGTCGGTGATGATGAGACAAGTTACCCCGTGGATTATATCACGGAGAAAACAACTTGTGAGCTGCATGTCCCAGTATTTAACTTATCCATGAAGGCGGCGGACGGCTATGCATTCTCCATTGACTCTACAGCATCGTGGCTTGGCAATGCCATTCCAGATGGATTTGCTCGTGTCGGCGTGGATCAAGTTGTACAAGGATATGAATCACTGAACCTTGAGTTCCCAAGAGCTGATGATGAGTCGGTGCTAGGGGACGTCGTGGGTGGTCTAATTCTATGGCGGAAGAAATACATCAAGTTTGAAGGCTGGGCGCCAAGGCCACCATCGTCTCCGCCAATTCACGATTCACCACCTGATGACGATGAAGGGGACGACAACCATCAGTCGCCTCTGCATCAGTCGTCTCCGCCGCCGCGTGCGCCGACTCCACCGCCGCGTCAGCCCACTCCACCGCCGCATGAGCCGACTCCACCGCCGCATGAGCCGACTCCTGAGCCCCGACATAGGAAGGGCGCCACTTCGTCGTCCATGGGATTCGGGCGAGACCCCCGACGTTCGCCCCTCCCAAAAGTACCCAAAAGCCTTGACGACCTCAGAGCTTGCGACATGACTAAAGAGCAATTGGATGCGTGGGTGGATGCAGACACAAAAAGACAGCTTGCACGGAAAAAGCCCGAGGAAAAGCAAACATTTACTGCAAAGGAAAACAAGTGGGCTATTGGATTCATCACGGAACCATCGCAATATGAGAAAAATAAGCCAGATAACTATTTACGAGCTCTGAGTAAAAGTAGTAGCTCTCCCAAGACGAGAAGTAGTAGTGCCAGAGGGAAAAGAGACGTTGCCCAGCTCGGACAACAGGCAAACCAGTCGATAGCCCCGCTCGTAGTTATACCCAGTGGTCATGGCTCCGTGACGGACCTAATTCCTACTTTATCCTTGAAGAAGGACTTTGCTGCAGATGCTGGTATTACTCTTGCTCAACTGGACAACGAAAATCTCTTTCCGTCTGATGTAGATGATTCATGGAAATGGAAATGGGGGAGGTCCCTGCTGCGAGGTGATCAGATAAAGTGTCTACCGACATGTATGCGACAACTCCATAGTTGGTACATGAAAACCACAAAGGAATTTGATGACTTTTTGATCTGTGTGAAAGTTACAAAAAATCATTTCGCGGGTGAAGACATGTTCACAATTCAGCTCGAAGAACTCTGGTACTTATACAACCTTGACTCCCTCGACTTGGCTCTCGTCGGTGCCTACTGTCTGTAAGTGATTCAATTCATTTATTTCCAAAAAAGATAAAGTCTTTAGCTCTCAGCTCGTTCATTGCCATCGCTAATTATGCTCACTACGGTATTATGCAGAATGAAGAGTGATGAATGTGGTAGAAAGGGCATCTATGGCTTTGGGTTCGTTAACCCAGTACGAGTTAATGCAAGGACACTAAAAAACCACGTGAAGGACACGGAGAAGAACTTGCTAAATGCCCTAATGAAGCAACATTTCAACACGGAGATAATGTTTCCTTACTTCTTCAGGTAAGAGAGTGTTACTCGCTTGTACAAATTAAGTGTAACTGATGAGTTACTGACGTGTATATAATCATGCGCAGCGATCATTACATTCTGCTAGTCATTGAAGTTGATAGATCAAGAGTTCAAGTCTACGACTCATTGGACTGGCCTGAGGAGAGGTACCAAAGCATTCTAGATACGCTCCAAAGGTAATTTCAAACATTATCGCACTATATCAGTCTCTCTTATTGATTTCAGAGATATCAAGCAACTAATAACTCATTTATTCTTTTTTTTGCCGGCAGGGTTTGGAAACAATTCAAAGCGAGGACAAAGGGTTCAGGTTCATTTGAAGAACAGCTGACTTTTGTTCACCCACAGGTAGGTAGTACGGTCTAGCTAGGTTCGCGCATCTCTTTATTTATTGTTTTCAATACCACTATATGTTGACTATGATTTGATTGAATTCTATTCTCGTAAAGTGGATCGAGAGGCAACCACAGGGGACCAATTTCTGTGGATATTTCGTTTGCGAGTGGATTCGTCGTTCGGTCACTGAGCGGGACCCAAAGAAATTTTTAGACGTACGTGAACAATCATATTCATCAATTGATCTCCAGTGTCATTCATAATTTTTGATAGTCATGATTAATATTCGTATTGATCTCCTTCTTTTATAGGCAGAGCCATTGCGCGAGAGTATGCCACTAAAGAAGCGCTTTCAAGCACTAGCAGAGGAACTTGCGGGGTTTCTGCTCAGCGAAGTCATACCTACAAAAGGAAATACAATGGAGAATAGCGGTGAAGTCCCGGTTATGATCTCCCGTGTAACCGAATAGACGGGCTCTAGTCCCGGTTATGATCTCCACACACGTGTAATCGAATAGACGGGCTCTAGTCCCGGTTATGAGCACCTCCATGTAACCGGATAGACGTGAACATATTTTTATTTATGAACATTTTGATATGTTATATGTAGTTTCTGTTTTTAATTAATTAAACGCATATTTTTTTGCACCATTTCAATATTAAATTGGGAGGAAAAACAAAAAATTACAGGCTGCCACGTGTGAGGTCCTTGGTCCCGGGTCGTATGACCAATCGGGACTAGAGGTCCTCCACCACGCCCGCGCCTCGGCGGCCACGTGGGAGCCTGTTGTTCCGGGTCGTAACGGACCCGGTACTAGAGGGGGGGCCTCTAGTGTCGCCTTGCTAGTCCCGGGTGGACACCCGGTACTAGAGGCCCTTACGACCCGGGACCAGTGGCCCTGTTTCCACTAGTGGTAGACAAATAGGACAGGTCATATTTACGCATATTGTCACCCGTAGCCGGTTCATTGGAAGGAAATGAAAGCGCATCAGCTAGAGTGGAGACATCGACGGTAACACCGGGTGTGGAGTAGGGAAACACAGACTCATCGAAAACAACATCACGAGAGATGTAAATCCTTCCCGTGGAGCGATCTAAGCACTTGTATCCCTTATGCATTGGGCTATACCCTAAGAACACACACATGGTGGAACGGAAAGCAAGCTTATGGGCATTATACTTGCGCAAACTCGGCCAGCACGCACGACCAAACGTGAGGAGAAAGGTGTAGTCGGGTTTCACCTTGAGAATGTGATACATGGGTGTATCCTGTTGAATAACAGGTGTGGGCATGCGATTAATGAGATAACACGCAGCGAGAAAGGCCTCATCCCAAAAACGCAATGGGAGAGAGGAATGAGCGAGCAAGGCAAGACCCGTTTCGACGAGATGTCGGTGTTTGCGTTCAGCTATCCCATTTTGCTGAGAAGTGTGTGGACAGGACACACGGTGAGAGATTCCCGTGCGCTGAAAATAACGATGCAGTTTATGGTACTCGCCACCCCAATCCGACTGAACGGCTATGATTTTAGTGTGAAGGAGACGCTCAACATGAGCCTGGAAAGCATAAAACACTTGCTCAACATCAGACTTGTGCTTGAGGAGATATATCCAACAAAAATGAGAGTAATCATCGACAAAGCTAACATAATACTTATAACCTCCGGACGAGGCAATAGCAGGCCCCCAAACATCAGAATGAACTAACTCAAGAGGCATAGTAGAAACACGATGAGACAAATTATACGGCAATTGTCGACTCTTAGCACGTTGACAAGCATCACAAACGGAAGTCTGATTCTCCGAAGAACACACTAAACCATTACTCCTAACAATGTTTTGAACTACATTATTGGTGGGATGACCGAGACGCTGATGCCACTGGGACGGGGTGGTCTTGACGCTGGAAGACGCCTGGCGAGTGGAAGTGGACGACGCGCGACTAAGCGGGATGGGGTAGAGGCCGCCATGACTTCTACCGTGAAGAAGGATTTTCTTCGTGGCCTTGTCCTTAACAAGGAAAAAGAAACGATGAAATTCCACAAACACATCATTGTGGGTGACAAGACGATAAACAGATAGAAGGTGTTGGTTTATATGTGGAACATGAAGAATATTTCTTAAACGAAGAGATGAACCGGCTAAATAGGAATGACCAATATGCGAAATAGACAAACCTGCACCATTGGCCACTTGCACTTGATCCTTCCCGCCATAGCGCTCGTGGAAGTGAAGACGCTCCAGGTCACTCGTCAGGTGGTCCGTCGCACCGGAGTCCATGACCCAGTGAGGCGGCTCGTGGGAGGAGGAGGTAGACGCGGAGTTGCCGGCACGGTTGTCATGATCATAGCGGCTGCGGCAGTCACCCGCCTCGTGTCCCCAGTTCTTGCAAATTTGGCACTTGGGGCGCCAGCGCCGGTTGCGACCATTGCCGCCACCGTTTCCTCCTCCATTGCGGCCGTTGCCATTGCCGCCATTGCGGCCCTGGCCGCCACCACCCTGACCTTGGCCGCCTTGGCTGTAGCCACCTTGGCCATAGCCGCCTTGGCCGTAGCCACCATGCCCTGACTGAACGGGACCGCCAGCCGGGCGGCTGCCATTATGGCGACCTGCATCGTATGCGCGACCCGGATTGGTGTTGTAGACCGGGCGCGAAGCAGCGTTGGCCGAGGAAGCCCAGTCCTCGGTCTCCGATTGCTGCTGCTGTAAAGCCTCGTAGTGAAGAACACTGGAGTAGAACACGGTGAGCGTGACCGGGGCGCCCGCGAAGTTCATCGAGGCGGCGATGGGGTTAAACGCCGAGCCGAGCCCGGTCAGCATGTAGTCGATGACCTCGTCATCGCGAAGTGGAGAGCCGGCGGCGGCCATGGCGTCGGCAAGCGCCTTAACCTTCTGCATAAACTCGCCAGCGGGCTTGTCCCCCTTCCTCAGCGCCTGAATCTGGCGCCGGAGATTCCGAACACCGGCGCTATTCTGTGCGCCGAACATGGCATGCACGGCTGCCCATGCCGCATTAACCGTTGTGCAGCCGATCAACTGGGTTGAGATCTCCACGTGCATTGATCCGAGGAGGTGCCCGAGGACCTTCTGGTCGAGGGTCCACCACTGCTCGTACTCGGGGTTGGACACGGTCCGAGCAGCGTCGCCGGTGCCTCTCGTCACGGTCGGGGCCGGCGGCTTTGCCGTGCCATCGAGGAAGCCGTGGAGGCGAACTCCGGCGAAGTTGGGAAGGGAGAGAGCCCTCCATAGCATGAAGTTGCTGCGGTCGAGGGAGACCGCGATGGACGGAATTGTTGGGACGGCCGCCGATGCCGAAGGTGGAGCGATGGGTGGAGTGGGCACAGCGAGAGGCGCGGAGGTGGAGGGGGCGTCGCTGGAAGAGGCGGCGGCTAGGGTAGGCTCTGATACCAAGTAAAATTGGATATGGTTTAGGGTTTTCCGTGGGGCAATGCCTCTCCACGCCTTCCTTATATATGATCAGCACAATACAATTTACATACGTATACATACGTGTACATGACACGCTAGACCTATTTTAACAAGTTGTCTGTATTCATTACCAACATGCCGAAAGAGGAGCCGGAGGTTGCCTGGCCCAATCTTCACCTCCGATTGTCGCTGCACCGCTCTGGATATGCTGGCGGGAGGAGAAATACCAGCGGAGAGAGAGGAGAAGAACACGAGCGAGTGAGAGGGGAAAGTGACCATGGGTGAGTGAGCAGTGATGGGATTATTATGTGGGTTCTGAAAACGACGTGGCTTCTCCCGATCTTCCCCACCACCACACTTTTGCCCTGTCAAGGTCAGCATGAACAAATTGCTAGCAACCAATCAAGGCCTTTTTGTTGGCTTTCGGCTCTTTGTTCGTCCTAGCTAGGGTGTGCTCTTGGGTGGGCGTGGAAGCTAGAACGGTGGCTCCGGACTCTGGACTCCAGATTTGTCTCGAGCACCAGGAATTCCTGACGATGTTCTCGTCCAACAGTTTATGGAGCTTCCAACTCAGCAACATCAGAAGAAAGTAAACTAAGGTACATGACCAAGTGGGCCGACCTCATACACCAATCCATAAAAAATCTCAACTTCCCATTTCAACCTGGGAAAGGGCATATGTGGATCACATATTTGCCAATTCTCCTATGGAACACATACATGTTTGCCAATTCTCGTAAAAATGGAGGCAAGACGAATGTAACCATCTTATCTTTGAAAGTCTACATATGAAACTATTTGAGCTGGGCAAAAGTTTACACATACTCCATGAAAGCTAGACAATGACTATTGGAATAACTATAGCGACGGCGATAGCAGCATGAACATGCTGGAGCAGCCACCTTGGCGCACTTGTTTAGAACCGCAAGCTTATTTTGCACATGCTGAACGAGAAGGGCTTTTGCGTTAGCATTCAGTTCGTCCAAAGCTTGAAATTATTAATACCAAAGAGAGATAAACTTACAATCTGGAGACACGAGTTTGTACCATCAACATGATCATCTAGGTCATCCTCCAATCACGAAGACATGACACTGATTATCCAGTCTAAAGAACAAACATACATCTGGCTTTGCAGTAACAAACTAACAATCAGTCTTGTATGCAGGTAAAGTTTAAACTGCACATGAAAAGTAAGGCCGCAACATGAAGACATAAGAACGAGAAAATGAAGAGCATACCATGGATCTACAAAGAAAGTTGTGAAAATTTACAATTGTTATCTTCATACTTAACATTGTTACTAGCGTACAAACTGAAAAAACCGTCCAATAATATTTTATTGAACCAACAGGTTACAATGAAATAATCACTCCTTGTTCAATAAATACAGACACATGACCCATAAGCTAGATGCAAAATTCTTATGCATGATGCTAGAGAGGGTGGAGGTTGATTTTAATGCAATAAAGCACATTACTCAGTACTTGATGCAATGAAAAACTGTCACCCAAACGAAGATGATAAAATGTGCAACTCTTTGTTAACTGTATATTGTACCTTGACCATTGTTTTGATTTGGGATCTCTTGAGCATTTCCAGGTGCCTGTTGTCTCTCTGCCTCCATAGTGAGCATTTTCGTAGAAAGCTTTCGCACATAATCAGACTGGGTAAGATAAAATAAAACAATGTACAGTTTTATACCAAATACTAATAAAGTAATAGTAGCTTGCAACCAACATTTCTATTGTGAGTAGCCCTTTAGCACAGTGGATAAGGTGTTTCAGGCTTTAACATTTGAATCATAATCATACAAAAATATTCTAAGCAGCAAAACACATCTCTGAAATAATCGATATGAACAGAATATCCAAATCAAGATAGTTACAGTGAGACACCCAAGGATACATGGCATACACAAATATAAATTGGAAGAGTAAGTGACTGAAGCAACTCAAGGTGCTACACAACAAGACTCAATACGTGATCGATAATAACCAAGATCATGATCGGTGTTTTGGTCTATCATATCTATAACCTAACAAAAAGATTATAAACACACGCTAGCTTATTAACTTAACTTTTGTATCAGTGTATGTATACTAAAATGCTAAAATAACTGGGAGGTGCATGTGCTCCAAATGGTTTGAGTGTGGGCGTTTGCACACCCATGGCCCCAGTTCAAGTCCTGGCACCACAAAAAAAATTGTACTATTTGTTTTCAAGCAAGTACGAGAAAATTCTGGATATGTTCCCAAGAGCATGTACAGAGAATGTTGGCAGCTAGAGAACAAAAAAGTCACCCAAGGTACTAAAATAAAAAAGGGAAACTGCTAAAGGTACTTAGACATGACGTAAGAATCATGCATGTACATACTTGGAGCCAGTTCTGCTCTAAAATTAGCCCATAAGCCCTGTTTGAGCCCCATAGCTAAACTGTTGCGCTCTGCTCTAAGAAGATATATAGGTGAAATTACCTGGTTGGTCGCTACGCTATAGATCTTATCTTCGAATAGCACAGTGGTTCTCTGAAGTTCATTTAGCCGTTCTGGCTCTGATACTGGAACAGGCTTCATCAGAGTTTTCAGTCTACAAGTATAACAGAAGATAAGAATACATTGGGGGTGGATGCATTGCCTTCAACAGTTGAGTGCAGTAAAACATGCAGCATGTATAAATCCCAATGTAAGGTGGATCATGTAGGCTGAGCAGCTCTCATTGACGTAGACCTACATATCACAAATCATATATTCATATGTACTCCCTCCATTCCTGTAACTATAAGCAAGGCGTGGTTTAGACCAAGTAGGTGCTGCGTGGGCTGATTTAGCCATGATCATGTGAGGAACAACCCTTGGGGAAGTATGCATTGCATGCTATAAACCAGAACAAAACTACATCCCGGCAGAAGAAACTGGGAGCTTGTGTGCAGATCGAACAACGAATCTGTTGCTGCCGCTACGGATACGGCTCGATCGAAGCCGTATAGATATGGATCTGTGAAAAAATGACCTGAAATCGGAGGAAGGATCGAACTGATGTGATTAGAAAGATGGTAAAGCAAAGCGAGTCGGACCAACTAGAGAGTCGGTGCGTACATATTATTGACGACCCTGCGTAAGTCGCCTCCTTCGGGGGGTTGGACCCCTGCACGGGCCGCCAGTCGGCGTCCATGGTGTCAAGTCCTCAAGACACTCCGATTGCGACAGGGAAGGGGAGCTCAAGTGATGAGATGATCAGATCCGGTGACAGCTCTACTGCTATAGAAAGAAGAATAGCAGGAGAGTAGGTACTGGAAAGATTTTTTTTTTTGTAGCCACGGATCACTCATTCATTGCGAGGAGTAAAACCCACACGTAGCCACTATCTAGATATAGACAATCGAAAGATTGGTTGATCAATACTTTTAAACAAGGATCCCGCAAAATAACACAAAGATTTCCCTAAAAAAAGGACCCTTGGGGAACCTAGAAGCAAGGCAACCCTCTGCCACGACCACTCGCCCAAAGATTCGCCGGAGATAGGAGAGACGCAAACTTTTTTTGTTCGATTCAAATAAGGTAGAGGCGAGCCCTACCTTATGGTTAGAGACACAAACTTGCCTAGGGCCTGAAGAAACGCCATACCACACAAATCTTCATTGTGACTGTTGAGCATATGAAGCGGACTGTTGCGTGACCCGTAACTTTGTGGCTTGTCGGCCGCATCGTCTCGCTGCTCGTTTGTCCTATTCTCACACCATCGAAGAGGGACCCGAAGCCGTCAAACTGCACCCATATTTCTCGTGTGTGGAACAGTTTGTCTTCCAGATTAGGACGTCACCACCACGCTTGACGGAGACAACATCGGTGACTCCCCCTGCATCCTGCATAAGAGGCACCAGAGCAAATACCGTTGGTCATAAACTAGTGTCAGTGCCCATTTTGACATATACTTCCTTAATACTATCAAAAAATATGGTGTAAATTAGTTCTTCCCTAAAGCAAGCTTTGTAAATTTTGACCAAATTTATATGAAAAATAATGATATTTAAAATGTCAAATAAATATAATACATAAATATATGTTATGATGGATCTAACGATATCAATTTCATATTAAATGACAAAACTGTAAATTTGGTCAAACATTACCGAGCTTGACTTAGGATAAAACTAACATGTACACTATTTTGGCAGAGGGAATATTTATGATGGGTCTTATGATAATTTCGAATTATAGATGTTAATATATTTCCTATAAATTTGGTCAAAAGTTTACCAAGCTTGATTTAAGACAAAACTAATATGCACAATATTATGACAGTGGAAGTATAGGTTGAGTTTTCTTTGTTTCTCTCCATCAACATGTGTGTGTGAGACATGAATGATATGAGTCTAATATTACACACATAATCCATAAAAGAAAAATCCTCAAACTCAGGGTTATAGTCCAATACAATATTTATCCAAAAAACACCAATAGCTAGGTTTTTTTTCTCAAAAAGGTGGCAGTCCCAGTCTCTGCATCAAAATGATGCATACGACCGCTTTATTAATTTATTACCAAGGTTTCGCTAGTCTGTTACAGTTTAGGATCACAAAGGGTCGATACATGTGTCAACCAACGAAAAAAACAAAACAGAAAATAAGATTCATAGCTAGGATGGTGCCGGTCACTGAAAATGACGGTGGCTTCGGATTACTTTACGACATGAAATTTTTTTACCAACAAATGGACTAGGAACATAATCATACACAACTAAAGCAGAAATCTAAGATACATGGAACAACAAATAAACTAGGAAACGTCAGAACAACCTATCAACTGTTTGTTTTCGTGCTAGGAGAGACCCAAACTTGCCTAGGCCTGAAGAAAAGCCATAACACACAAAATCTGTTGGAATTAATGGGCCTTTAACTGAATTGGGCCTAATAGAATTTCAGAAAATTGGTGAGAACTCAAGGGGTCAAGGGCGTGGACAGCACGTGGGAGTTTAGTCCCACATTGGCTAAGGGAGCAAGATTTTCACCAGCTTACAAGGGGGCCTTTCATGGTCTCCTTCAGTGAGAAGACTAGAGAGAGCTATGCTAAGTGTACTCCACACGCGCTCGCTCGCATTTCACATTTATTCACGTTTAATTATGCGTGACTTGTGACTTGGGATCTTTGGGCTTTGCGAGCGGTGACCGTGGACAAATAAAATGCATCTCTTTTTATGTTTTGTTGAGCGGTTTTTTAATCTTATCCACCCGCATCTATCTCATGCACGAACCAAAGAAAAATAGCTGCACGTTTACGTGCCGTTACAAGCCGTTCATGATGGAGATATCCCAGGGGGCGGATCCTAGAATATATGCAAAACGTGCTGCGTGGGGTTTATCGATCTAGGCCTATAAGAGGGAGACGTCCCTCTCGATAGGAACGATGAGCAACATAAACCCTAAACAGTTCTCCTCTGAGCCACCGCCACCGATCGTCATCGATCCTTTCCCTTCCGTGCAGCAAAGCGAGGAAAGCAGTAGTCTCCGGACTTTCCCTGGCGATTGGAGTCCTGCACGAGGGAGTCGGGCGATAAAGTTTATGGGTAGTGCTTCGCACGGCTGCTTCTTCTTCCTCGTTTACATCGCGTCACGTTGTTCGCCAACCCCCCATCAATGTCTTCGTCCTACCGCTGTAAGAATTCAATCTTGTTTTGATCCAGCTAGCCGGAGGTTTTTATGTGCATGTTGTTTTCATATGCCATGTTGGGCTTCGTCCTTGTGATTGCATTTATGAATTTGTTAGATCTATCTATGTCATCTAGACTGTCTCATAAATTGGGAATAATATTAATACTAGGCCATGCATTATTTCCAACAGTCCAGAAACTTTATTACTGTGCAATGGCTGGATCAAGCGATGTGATGAAACCTGAGAGGTTTGGGGGTGAGAACTTCAAAAGATGGCAGACCCGTGTGAAGTTCTCGCTTATGAGCATAAACTTATGGTGGGTGATATCCCCCACGTTGAAAGGCCACTGACGCAGGATCAACATCGTGACTTTGAGGTGTCTTCTGACACG
This sequence comes from Poa pratensis, assembly GCA_947311845.1. NCBI lineage: Eukaryota > Viridiplantae > Streptophyta > Magnoliopsida > Poales > Poaceae > Poa > Poa pratensis. The sequence continues at coordinate 66,542,283 of CAMZMU010000043.1, forward strand.
GCAATGGGCTACCTGCTCTCCTTCATGACCGACCAGCTCTGTGACATTTACATGAACTATGCCAGTCCTGCCCTTGTGTGGGAGGCTCTCGACAAAAAGTATGGAGAGTCGGATGCTCGACGTGAACTATACGTCAATGAGTTGTATCACGATTTTAAGAAGGCCGATAACAATTCGGTTGTTATGCAAGCTCATGAGATCCAGCTACTGGTGGGGGAACTCGCTGGCTCTTGTGTCGTTTTGCCTGACAAAGTTTGTGGTGGGGGCCTTATTGCCAAGTTACCTCCATCATGGAGGAGCTTTGGCACTACACTCAAAACGGGAGGGAGGTAATGACTGTCGAAAGTCTCACCGCTACTCTTGATGCTAAGGAAAAGGCCAAGGCAAAAGACGCTGATTGGTGGATAGATACCAGAGCTAATGTACATATTTATACTGATTACAACTTGTTTTCTTCTTATCGAGCTTGCAACAGCTCCACCATCGTGATGGGGACAGGACACGTGTCATTCACTCATTGCTCATTATGAGGAGTAAAACCTGCACGTAGCCACTATCTAGATATAGACAATCAGAAGATTGGTTGATCAATACTTTGAAAAAAGGATACCACAAAATAACACAAAGACTTCCCTAAAAAAAACCTCGGGGACCTAGAAGCAAGGCAACCCTCTGTCACGACCGATCGCCGTCGCCAAAGCTTCGCCGGAGATGGGAGAGACGCAAACTTGCCTAGGCCTGAAGAAACGTCATAGCACACAAATCTTCATTGTGACTTGTGAGCATATGAAGCGGACCGCTGCGTGACCCATATCTTTGTGGCTTGTCTATTCTAAGATTAGCAACATTAGAAAAAAACAAACTAAGGTACAAGACCTAGTGGGCTGACCTCATAAACCAATTCATCGAATTCCGAACTTCCCAGTTCAACCTGGAAAAGGGCATACGTGGAACACATATTTGCCAATTCTCCCATGGAACACATACATGTTTGCCAGTTCTCCCGAATGGAGGCAAGACAAATGTAACCATATTATCTTTGAAACTCTACATATGAAACTTATTTGAGCTGGGCAAAGTTTACAGGTACTTCATGAAAGCCAGAAAGAGACCACCAGAATCACTAAAGATAGCAGCAGGGACATGCAGGAGCAGCATGCTGAAGGAAAAGGGTTTTAGCATCAGCATTCAATTTCTGAAATCTTGAAAATATTAATATCAAAGAGCATAAATCATTTTTAAGGCCTATGGTAAGGCGCAGAAAGAAGGGTCTGAAATATAACCTGAACACACGAGTTTGTACCATCAACATGATCATCTAGGTCATCCTGCAATCATGAAGACAGGACTGATTATTCAGTCTATTGAACAAACATACATGTGACTTTGCAGTAATAAACTAACTATCAATATTGTATGCAGGTCAAGTTTAAACTGCACATGAAAAGTAAGGCCACAACAGGAAAATAGACATAAGAACGAGAAAAAGAAGTAGAACAATAAGAGCATATATACCAAGGATCTACAAAGAAAGTATATGTGAAAACTTACTATTGTTATCTTCGTACTTAACATTGTTTCTACCATACAAACAGAATAAAAGCATGCAATAATATTTTACTGAACCAACACTTTGGACCGCTAAACCAGCACTCTGACCACTGAACTGAGTCACTTACCATGACGATAACCGCTCCGGGTTCAATAAATACGGACACATATGGCACATAAGCTAGATGCAAAATTCTTATGCATGATACCAGAGAGAGTGGAAGTTGATTTAATGCAGCAAAGCACATTACTCAGCACTTGATGCAATAAAACAACTGTCACCCAAGTGAAGATGATAAAATGTGCAACTCTCAGCTAACTGTATATTGTACCTTGACCGAGGTTGTTTTGATTTGGGATCACTTGATGTCCAGGAGCCTGTTGTCTATCCGTCTCCATAGAGAGCATTTTCAGAGAAATCTTCCGCAAATAATCAGACTGGGTTATACAAAACAAAACAATGTACAGTTTTATAGCAAATTAGCAATCATATTCATACAAAAACGACCATCTAAGCAGCAAAACAAATGTCTCAAATAAGCGATATGACAGAAAAATACAAATCAAGATAGTGACAGTGAGTCAGGCAATACGATGAAGCGGTCCAACAAAAAAAGGAAGTGGTTTGCAGCAACCAGGAATTCCAAATAGAAATAGTGATATGGTACACCGGAACCAAAATGAATTTGAACTTTTTTACGGGACTGGAGTAGATGCAATGAAGGTGAAGGCCGCTCAAATAGAGGGAAGGAGGGAGTAAAGTCTTGTTTCATTTCTGGTCCGAGATAAATGATTGTATACCATCGCGTATTCGCGTGTCCACGGATTTTGGTACTGCTATCGTTTTAGCAGAAGATAGTTCTACTCCATAAATAACAATTTTGGATGCATGGACACATGGCATACAAGCAACTCAAGGTGCAACACTACAAGATTGAACACGTCATCCATAATATCCAAGATCATGATCAGCGTTTTGTTCAATCATTTCTGTAAAACAAAACTAGCTTGTTCACTTAATATTTGTATAATTGTATGATTACCAAGTGTGAAAATGTTAAATAACTGGGATGCGCTCCAAACGGTTTGAGTGTGGGTATTGGCACACCCATGGCCCCAGTTCAAGATCCGGCACCACAAAAAAAATGTATTTGTTTCCAAGCAAGAGAAAATCAGGACATGTTCTGAAGATCATGTAAAAGAAAATGTTGGCAGCTAGAGAACAGAAAAGTCACCCACGGCCCTAAAATAAAAAGGGAAACTGCTAGTACTTAAAACATGAAGTAAACCTTGTATGGCATTGGAGACAGTTCTGCTCTATTATTAGCCGATAAACCATGTTGACCCCCATAGCGCTCTGCTCCTTTTTTCTAGAATACATAGCGCTCTGCTCTGAGAAGTACCGAATACCTGGTTGGTCGCTACGCTATAGATCTTCTCTTCGAGTAGCACAGCCGTTCTTCGAAGTACGTCCAGCCCTTCATGCTCTGATAAAGGGTGATGCTTCTTTAGAGTTTCCATTCTACATGTATAACGCAAAATGTAAATAACTGGGGGATGCATCGGAAAGTCCTTTTGGAGGACGAGCTCCACATAGCCCGTTTTTTGAAAAAAAATATACATTTTAAAGTATCAGAAAATTCTGAAAAAAAATCCTAGACGTTGATAATGACCTATTCAACGATTCTGAAAAAAAATCCTAGACGTTGATAATGACCTATTCAACGATTCTGCAAATTTTCAGCCCATAATAGTTTGTATTTCGGCCTACACTAAAATGACAATTGCTGTATCCAGTATTTTGTTATTTTTACATAGACCAAAATACAGAATATTTCGCATTGGTTTTTTTTTTCACAGTGGTAGATATAATCAAGTTCTACTTCTAGGATTTTTTTCACATTTTTTCAAAACTTAAAATGTCGTTTTTTATTTCTTTTCGATAAAACGAGCTCCATGGAGCTCATCCTCCAAATCACCGTACTCCTCTTTTAAAAGTTGTGTGCAGTAAATATTCGGCATCTGAGATGTCCGGTGGAACATGTAGGCAGCGCGGCTAACTGAGGTAGACCTATAAATCTCAAATCATATGTACTCCCTCCATTCATTTAACTATAAGAAAGGCGTAGCTTAGGCCGAGTAGGTGGATTATATAGTCATGACTTGTGATCATGTGAGCAATATCCCTTGGGGAAGTACAGATACTGTAAACCAGACAAAATTGCATCCGGCACTATAGTACTAACCGCATGGTTTCCCCTACGAGATCAGACGTTGTGGTATCTGGAATTGGTGTATGTCATGACAAATTTGCAGCCTTTCGTCGACAAACTTATGTAGAAATATCCAGATAAGTATTCTCGAAAAGAATTATTCAGAATAATAATTTTAATAAAAATTGAAGTAATTGGGCTGGATATAAAGCAGGTATGATACAAGTCGATTTAGTGAATCCCCCAGCAGAAAGGAGTTTCTGTGTTGATTGAACAACGAATCTGGTGCTGCCGCAACGGATACGGCCAGATCAAAGCTATATCTACGGACCAATTGACCAGAATAACGGAGGAGGGATCGAGGGAATGGAAAGCAAAGCAAATCGAACCATTTACATACATCTTGTTGACGATCCTGGTGCGCGCCTCGGGCTGGAGCTGGGCGCGCCAGCTGCTGCCGGCGTCGGGGGGGGGGGGGGGGGGGGGGGGGGGGTTAGACCCCTGCACGGGCCGCCAGTGGGCGTCCATGGTGTCAGGACCTCCGATTGTTGGAAGGAAGGGGAAGAAGAACTCTGCTAGGAAAAGAAGAGCAGGAGAGACTGGAAAGAATATGTTACTTAACTCACTCAGGTGTCGTTCATTGAGTTGGAGCAGTACAAACCCACACGTAGCCATTACTATCTACTCCCGCCTTTCCAAATTAGTTGACAAACATTTGTCTAAAATAGATATATCTAGACAGTAAACAAGTATAGATACATCTATATTTGGACAAATTCAAGTCAATTAATTTGGATCAATGCTTACAAAACAGGATCCTACTCCAAGAGTACAAAAATAACACAAATACCTTTCTTAACAAGGAGAGCCCCGTTTTCCTCCTCGCGCCGCCAGGAGAGAGGAAAAGCAATCTAGCTTTCTGACGCTGCTTTCTGGCGACTCCCCTCCGCTAATGATCTCTGGTCGTCAGTGGTGAGGGGATCGCTGAATCCCATGCGTACGGATTAGTTTAGGTTTTCGGTCCCTCAACCTGTTCGTTGTGGTGAAGGTAACGGTGGTGATGAATAAAAGTGTTCCAAATTCTCCTCCAATGTGATGTTCTATTCTGTGATCGGCGAGAGATCTTGGTCGTAGCACGTTCAAACGGAGATGGTGTGGCAGCAGCGGCATCCTTGTGGTGAACCTGTGTCATCGGGCTCCATCGTTGTGACGGCGTTAGTGTAGGAGCAGAGTTTGGGAGGTTGTTCAGAAGTACGTGTAGACGGTAGTCTACGTTGGTGACAGCTGGAACATGATGAATCATGTGCTGGGTTGTGGTTGTAGGCTGGCAGATTTGGTTTCCTCATCCAACGTCGTCGTGTAGGGGTGTCAAGTCTGGAGTTTGATGGCGTGGGTGCTGCCCGGCCAGATTCTTTCAACATGTAAAGTTGCATATTAGCGATGGAGCTGTGTCGATCAGGTGAAAAGATGATCTGTCCACTTTCACTTTGATGCATTCTACGGTGGTACTGGAGGAGAGGAGCATGCGTTTGTATCTTGCTTAAGATTTTTTTGGGTCTTTGCCTTTTTTTTCCTTTGACCAAAGATGGCTTCTCCTTCGTTTTCGTTCTGTAGGTGTTTACATGGCTAGTAATTTTGATCTTTATTTCATAAATGAGACACATATTACCAGAAAATAGATAATTCTGCATAATATTGAGCGGTGGGGTGACGTAATCGTGGACATCCCTATATTTTACAGAAAAGACCTTGGAAAATATGAAAAAACGAGTCCCTGACCACAAGTCCTAACTGGCTCCAAGCTAGCTCGGAATTGGTGTTGTTTAGTGTGGCATTTGGTGGAGGACAAGGAGGGAGGCATACATGTGCCAGTTTTGGACGGGCACAAGAGTAGCTCTGACTGACATTGGATGGTTTATTGTGGTATTTTTAACCAAATCTGGCCGTTTTCTCGAACTAACGACGCAAATGGCCGTTCGGCAAAACTATTTCCAAATCTGGCCTCTCGGGTCGGCGCCAACGACAACGGCGCCGGCGTTGTGCAGTTCGGCGCCAGGCCAAATCGTCGCCGAAGCCGGGTCGGCGCCAATGGCAATGACGCCGACCTCTTTGGTCGGTCTAGTGCCAGTTTTGGTTGGCGCCGACCTGCACGATGTCGGCTCCATCTGCGTTGGCGCCGACCCGAGGGGCCAGATTTGCAATTAGTTCTTAAGAAGAGCCAGATACGCTGTTAGTCCGAAAAAGGGCCAGATTTGGCAAAAAATACTTTATTGTGCAAGGGACAAGCTGTCAAGCTGAGCTTCAACGACGAGGGATCTTCAAGGAGCTAGGGAGGGGTGTCCTCGCGCGCGTCGGCCGCTATAAGTAGGCGAGGCGCCGCAACGAAAACCTCACACAAGCATAGCTACCACTACGAGTGAGCAAACTGCAAGAGCATAGTAGCATAGCAATGGCGCCGTCTTCCAACACCACAGCAAGCAGGCCGCACGTGCTGCTTCTGCCGTACCCGGCGCAGGGCCACGTGAACCCGTTCCTCCGGCTGGCCAAGGCCCTGCACGCGCGCGGCTTCCACGTCACCTTCGTCCACACCGAGTACAACCACGGCCGCCTCCTCCGCTCCCGCGGGCCCGCCGCCGCCAACTCCCCCGCCGACGGCTTCCGCTTCGAGACCATCCCCGACGGGCTGCCCCGCTGCGACCTCGACGCCACGCAGGACATCTGGGCGCTCTGCGAGGCCACGCGGCGGGCGTGCCCGGCCCACCTCCGGGACCTCGTCCAGCGGCTCGGCCGCACCGAGGGGGTCCCGCCGGTGTCCTGCGTGGTCGCCGACGGCGCCATGGGGTTCGCCGTGCACGTGGCCAAGGAGCTGGGCCTCCCCGCCTACCTCTTCTTCACCACCAGCGCCTGCGGCTTCCTGGGCTACCTCAACTTCGACCAGCTCGTCAAGAGAGGCTACGTCCGCTGAAAGACTCGAGCTGCCTCAGCAACGGGTACCTGGACACGCCCCTAGGTCACTGGATGGCCGGCATGACCAGCGGCGTCCGGCTCCGCGACCTCCCGACGTTCATCCGCACCACCGACGCCGACGACGTGATGCTCACCATCAACATCAAGCAGTGCGAGCTGGACGCGCCCGCCGCCGACGGCATCCTCCTCAACACCTTCGACGCCCTGGAGCTGCCGGCGCTGGAGGCCATCCGCGCGCGCCTGCCCAACACCTTCACCGTGGGGCCCCTGGGCCCGGAGCCGACGTACCTGCCGTCGCTCACCTCCAGCCTGTGGAAGGAGGACGACCGGTGCGGGGCCTGGCTGGACGCGCAGCCGGCGGACGGGTCCGTGCTGTACGTCAACTTCGGGAGCATCACGGTGGTGACGCGGGAGCAGATGGCGGAGTTCGCGCGCGGGCTGGCCGCCGCGGGGTGCCCGTTCCTGTGGGTGGTCCGCCCCGACATGGCGCCCGTGCCGGAGGGGTTCGCGGAGGAGGTGGCCGGCCGCGGGATGATGGCGGGGTGGTGCGACCAGGAGGCGGTGCTGGGCCACCGCGCCACGGGCGGCTTCCTCAGCCACTGCGGGTGGAACTCCACGGCCGAGAGCCTCTGTGCCGGCGTGCCCATGCTGTGCTGGCCCTTCTTCGCCGAGCAGGTGACCAACTGCCGGTACGCGTGCGAGGACTGGGGCGTCGGCGTGGAGCTGGCGAACGACGCAGGAATGGCGGAGGTGCAGGCCGCGGTGGAGGAGCTGATGGGCGACGGGGAGAAGGCGTCGGCGATGAGGCGCAAGGCGAAAGAGTGGAAGGACATGGCCGCCAGGGCGGTGGCGGCCGGCGGGTCGTCGCGGCTGGGGCTCGATAGGTTCGCCGACGAGATGGCGCGCGCGTCTGCGGCGGCTAGCGATGGTCGTTCATCTTCCGTTCACGTGGCACATACCGCGCCTAAGCTGACGGCATGAACTTCAAGCTAGGAATGGACTTCGTACGATCGAGTAGGGTCGTTTTCTGTTTACTTAGTTTCGTGTTAGTTTGCTTTGATCGACTCACCATGAATTCATGATCGTAGCTAGATGGCACCGCCATAGTTGATTGATCATGGAAATTATGTTTGTAGGGCTTTCTTTTTCAGTCTGAATAAAAGCTTGAAGCGCAGAATCTTCTTGCCTGCACTCGTAGAGACTAGACGTGTGTTCTTAGGTGATCCTGTTAGCTAGGAAATTAAGGACTTGTGTTCCCATCAAGTTATATAAACGTATACAAGTAGAGATACCATGCAGAAAACCTCTTATGCATCTAAAAAAATACAATAGGGTGTACGGCAAAATAATACAACTCTAACTTCCTCTCAAACTCATGGTAGAATAACTATGGTCTATGAGTTTGGAGAGATCCGCAAACTATTACTAACTATATTAAAGTTGGCCGGATCCGCGGCCTGAGAGCGCTCCGGTCACTGTAGATAACACTATTCATCTACAGTGTTCTACAGTAGCACTTTTCCTCTTTTTTTTTTTTTTTTTTTTACAACTTTTTTTCCTCAAATTTTTTTTTGTTTCCCCAAAACTTATATACATAAAACATATTCGTGTCGACAAGTAGGTTCATTCTCACGAACGGTTTAGAGATTCGTCGACTCTATCTTCTCAATTTTAAATCCAAACGGTTTCGAGATTCGTCGACTCTAACTCCTCGATTTTGAATCCAAATTCGGGGAGATTTTGCCGGCCTCTCCTCGCTCTGTTACTTTAGATAAACAGTACTCTACAGTACCCGGAGCACTGTATCACTTTTTCTTTTTCTTTTTTTCTTTTTGCAACATTTTTTTCCCCACTTTTTTTCCTCAAATTTTTTTGTTTCCTCAAAATTTATATACATGAAATATATTCGCGTCGACAAGTAGGTTCATTCTCACGAACAGTTTCGAGATTCGTCGACTCTAACTCCTCAATTTTAGATCCAAATTCACACAAACATTTGACGAATTTTTGTGAAATCTTTTGCAAAAAAAAATCCTCACGTTTTTAAAAAATTAACGGTTTCGAGTTTTGTCGGCTCTAACTCCTCGATTTTAGATCCAAATTCGCACAAACGTTGACGAATTTTGTCAAATTTTTCGCAAAAAGCCCCGCGTTTCCAAAAAATTATATACACAAAATATATGCGCGTCCACCCCGTGATCGGTTTCGAGTTTTGTCGACTCTAACTCCTCGATTTCCGATCCAAATTCGCACAAACATTCGACGAATTTTGACAAAAAATTTCTAGAAAAATCCCCGCGTTTCCCAAAAATTATATACATGAAATATATGCGCGTCGACGAGTAGATTCCATCCCCGTCATCGCTTTCGAGTTTGGTCGACTCTAACTCCGCAATTTTTAGATCCAAATTCGCACAACCATTCCACGAATTTCGTCAAATTCGAATTTCCTTCGACATTTATTATGTCATTATAACAAAACATTTCATACATAAAATTTCTCTTAAAGGCCGTGGCGTGTCGCCGCGCCAATTTCAACTAGTAACTTAGAAGAAACATACTCTAGAGCAATAACATCATCATGCACACGAGTGTGTGCCAAAGAAAGTATCAACACCAACATGCTTGGTAAGTTGATGCTTCACATAGTCACGCGGGCTACTAATAGCACATGTATTGTTTGACAAAAGAGCACCAGGTGTACTAATAGAAACACCAAAATTCTCAGGCAACCACAACTTAGATTGTGCACTCAAATGGGATACTGCAGTTTTTTTCTTTTTCAGACAATAAATGAAATGACCAAAAAAGACACAGTAAACACAAAGGAGCATATTTAGAGTGATCACTATCCCAAGTAGCACCCGAATATATATGCCTAAAGTTGAAAGGAACTGATGTTGCAGAAGAAAAGACGCGAGTGAGTGTGTCACGAAGATGCATTAACCACTCCATTTTCATCCCTTGAAGCGAGGCCGAGCCTTCCCGATATTCTCCCGACAACTTTGCCATCCGGTCGAGGCTAGAGTTGAGCATAGATATATATCTACTAGGTTTAGGAGTAGTACTGTGTTTTGGCGGGTTGCTGGTCGCCAGTGGCGGAGCTTAGTTGATGTCAGGGGGGCCACCGCCCCCCTCCCCCCCTAGCTTTTGGAAATCCATGAAGATTTTTTTTTGTGAGTGCTGAGCTTAGATAGATTTGTGTGTTTTGGCCCCCCCAGGAACTCATATATCACATTTTGCCCCCCCCCCCAACAGACTCTGGCAAGCTCCGCCACTGCTGGTCGCATGCTATATGCTAGGGGACGAACGCCATGTCTCCTCGGCCTAATCTGGCGATGTGTGTGGTTCTTTCTCATCGACGCAGTGCTCCGATGGTTAGAGACGTAGGTTGGAGCGTTGGAAACTACGGGCTAATCCAAAAATAAGGCTTGCCTTGGTAGATCGAGCGTGGTTCCAGGTGAGGTCTTCATTCCTTCTTCTGGGCACCACGGTGGCGAGAGTGGGTGGATTTAGGCGGAGCCGTGACCTTGTCTCGGGAAGCCTTGGAGTTGGGATGCTGCAGATCCTTGGTGAAAATCCTCGGAGCTCAGAGCTTTGACGTTTGACCTAGATGACCAACTAGTGGTCTCAATTCAAGCTGGCAAAGAAAGTTGGTGTTTCTTCAACCTCCCAGCGGAGGCCCCCATTCGAGTTTGAGAAGGCGTCCCCTGATTTTTCAGTGCCAAGTGGCTTCGTCCCGGCACCGTCGAGAATGTCTACTATCTGAGCTCGATTTTCTGCGAGTGCATATTTACTCAAAGGTATTTTTTGTAAATGTTTGGGACTATTTTGTAATTTTTTCTTTGGGGTCCCAGATGTAATTTGTACTGAATACTAACTGCATCGAGGCCATTCGAGGCCGCTCCAGGTTCAAACAAAAATGCGTTTATTTATACGTATGACCTTAATGTTGCCAGGCAGCACAAGTAGGCTTTAAAATAATTTAAACGAACTCTTAAATATGCCTGACAGGCCACTTGAATTTCTTTGATCTCAGTGCTGTCAGGCAGCAGTCACAAGTTGCCTACGAACCTAATCTGAATATAAATGGACAGACCGTCCACTTCACGTTTATTGGCTTAATGTTCTTAGGATTGTGTGTAATTAAACGTTTAAGTTTTGTCATCTCCGATCTCTGCAGCTCAACTAGGCTTCAAATCTAAATTACACGATCTCCTAAAAATGCCTGACATGTGCAAGGGCTCCCCTGTCCAAAATCAGTCAGCTTGATTTCCGATCTCCTCGTTGTTTTATACTCTTGCATATTGCATTGTGTCAGGTTCGGGAGTAATTAAGCCTCATTGAGACAGGTACTTGATCAACACTGTGCAAGTTCAGGATAATTGGTTAGTGAACCCAAATACAGCATTTTCTTTAGTCCAAATATGGATGTTAATATGAGAGCAGTTGTCTGTACAGAGCTAAATATTATGACTGAAGCAATTTCAGAAAAATATTTGGGTTTGCCTGCTCTGGTTGGTATAGACCGAAGTGACAGTTTTATTTATCTGGTTGAGAGAATTATTAAAAGACTTGAAGGCTGGAAGGAAAAATTCCTTTCTATGGGTGGTAAGAAAATTCTATTGAAGACTATAATTCAATCTATTCCGGTGTATGCAATGTCCGTATTCAATATTCCCAAAAACATATGCAAGCAAATTACTGATGCAATGGCAGCGTATTGGTGGGGTGATTCAGATGTACGGAAGAAAATGCACTGGATGGCATGGTGAAAGTTGTGTCCCCAAGAAGATGGGTGGCATGAGATTTCGGGATATTCATGCTTTCAACTTAGCTATGCTGGCAAAACAGTGTTGGCTTATCTCTAATCCTGACAGTCTGTGTGCACAGGTGCTGAGAGCTAAGTATTATCCACACGGAGATTTTCTCAAAGCAGGTCCAAAAAGCGGATCATCTTTTACTTGGCAAAGCATTGTGGCTGGGCTGAACACGTTTAAGAGAGGCTACATTTGGAGAGTTGGTCTCGGTAACAAAATTAACATCTGGACGGATCGTTGGATCCCAGACAGCCCTGATCGTATGATCCAAACACCAAGAGGACATGTACTTCTTAATACGGTTGATGAGTTGATAAACCCCTGGACTATGTCTTGGGACCAACGGTTGCTTCGAGATAATTTCTCCCCCATTGATATTCAGAGAATTCTCCGAATTCCCTTGAATGAAAACCAGGAAGAGGACTTTGTCGCATGGCATTTCACCAAAACTTACAGGTTCTCTGTAAAATCGGCGTACTACGTTGAGTGGAACCACTCGAATGGAAATAGGCTCACTCGCTCTGATGGACAGGGTGCTTCGGCTCCTAACCCTGTCTGGGACATCTTGTGGAAACTTAAGATACCAGCAAAAGTAAAAAAAATTGGATGGAAGGCCCTCCACGGTACTGTTCCCGGGATGGTTGTGCTTGCAGATCGTCATATACCCGTTTCTGGTCATTGTCCTGTCTGCCTGCGAGGTCCTGAAACTATACACCATCTAATATTTGGGTGCTTGCGAGCAAAAGAGGTTTGGAACTCTCTTGGTTTGTGGAGAATAATCATGCAGTTTATGAACTTGGATAGATCTGGGTCGGTTGTTTTGGAAGAAATACTTCGTAGCAACACAAATACTCCTGCACATCTGAGTCACATTGGGCTAAATGAAGCTATCCTTGTGGCAGCCTGGTACATCTGGTGGCAGAGAAGAGAATTAGTTAAGGGAGAACAAGTTGCAACACCTCAAAGATCCGCTTTCTCAATTCTGGGGCTGGCAACCAACTATACAAGAGCTGAGAAGCTAGCACCACCAAATAAAATGACCTGGGTAAAACCTCCTCTAAATACTTACAAGTTAAACATTGATGCCTGTTTCTTTTTGAATGGTACATGAGCTACTGCTGCTGTACTGCGAAACGATAGAGGAGAAGCTGTTGCAGGTACAAGCGGCACTATGAACCACCTTCTGAATGCAACGACATCCGAAGCAATAGGTCTGCAAAAAGGACTTCAATTCATTGAAGATCTGGGATGTAGTTATTATTGAATCAGACTCCTTGGAATTAGTTCAAGCTTTCAATGGTGTGATTGAAATTTGGAGCCCTTATGCGGCCATATTAGCAGATTGCTTCCAAAAGAGCTAGAAGAATTGGAGACATCTCAGTCCAACATTGCAATAGAGAGGCAAATGGAGTAGCCCATAAACTAGCTAGAGTAGCTTATGATTCAAATTCTATTATTTCTTGGGATGATGAACCCCGGGGTTTATTGTAACCGATGTCTTAAACGATGTAACTCTGTTTGAACCTGGTTGAGCAGCAAGTTGTTGACGCACACTTTTCCTTACCAGGGTACCTAAGGGGACTGGAAGGTTTTTAATGAGGCGGCTTGCTGGCTCGGGTTATATATACATGGAAAATTCAAAAAAAAAACCTCTCTTATGTGCCATAGTTTCAGGCCACCCACGGCGAAAAAAGATACGGCACGTCAGGGCATTGACGTTGAGCACCAACAATCTTGCGAAAATATTTTGGATCTTTGTATGGACTCGAAGACTTGCGAAAAAACTTGAAAATTTTGAAATTTGAGTTTCAAAAAGTTTATATCTTTTTTTGTTGGATTGATACGCGTACGTATCTTGATATTTTGGGTGAAAATATTGGTATTTCGAGCTACAAAAAAAATGTGGCTGTGAATAAGGGAAAATAACACCTTTTCCCCTTGGGAATCTATCTTTTGTGTAGTCTAAAATATATGTTTATTTGAGGAAACTTCCGGCGATATGTGTATATATGTGTATGTCGCACCGTTACAGGGTGATAATAACGACACCTTCTGAGTAGCTCGAAAGATGGGTATTGGACTTGATGATCCAAGACTGGGAATTGCACCTTGACGATGGAGAGATACAATCAGGGTCCAGTCGGTATGACGTATCCATCATTGTATGTGCACACACGCATGATGTAAATCATGGGAATACCGCAATACGGAGACGAGAAAAAGGAAACAAACCACTAACGATGATAACAAGATATAGTTAACAAGAGTTGCTTCACACATATATCGGAACATCTCTCACCTCGGATATGTTTAGTATCGTTAAGCATTGGGAACTGTGTACAGGAACTAGCAGGTTCACTCGAACGCATTCGTATAACAGTGAAAATCAATATGGGCACGCTCCTCTATTGGTTATTGACCAGAAAGTATTCCAGGTCATGTCCACTTGTTATCGAACCTGTAAGGTCACAAGCTTAACTATTGTTCAGTTAGTTTAACAAGTTGGTGGATTGAAAACGTGAGAAGTAGTCACTAAATAGTTTCAGAGAGATTTATGGAAATTAAATAAGCATGGGAGAAAGAAAAAGAGGAAATGAGAGCACATGCCTCCTCCACACAAATATCCTTGGCGGATCCGGAAGCAAAGCAACCCATTGTCACCACAATAGGTTGACGTCGCCAAAGCTTCATCGAAGATATGAGAAACACCGGCTTGCATAGGGGTGAAGAAACGCCATAAATCTACGGCAGAAACTAGTTTTGTCATATTCTTCCGTTCAGTCCAAACTAGTGCGACTGACCATTTTGACATATACTTTCTTCTTATGGAGTATCAAAATACCGTGTAAACTAGTTCTTTCTTAAGTCAAGCCTTGTAAAGTTTGATACATTTATAGGAAGAATAAAAAATTTATAATTTGAATAAATAATGTGAAACTTTATTTAGTGATGGATCTAACTCATTTTTATTTCCTATTATAGGACAAAAGTATAAATGGTCAACCTTTACCAACCTTTGACTTATGACAAAAACTAATATGCATAATATTTTGGCAGGTCTGAGAGAATCTCCAATAGGGCAATGGGTTTCTAGGGTACAAAAACTAATATGTAACATGTAAAGTCACCCCTATGGGCACAACCTTTACCAACCTTTGACTTATGACAAAATATTATGCATGTAAAAAATAGCAGCCAAAAAACAGGGTGATGTAAAATATACATCACCAAAAACGTGATTTATAGGGCACTGAAAGTGTCCACCTCCAACAGGTGATGTATTCTAGGGCACGAGATCCTAATCACTAAAATCACTCAAACTTCTTCTTCTCCGTTGATATTGATATCGATATCGACGGCTCCTCTTCATAGGCTGGTGGAGGCGGCGGCCGCGGCGAGAGGTGGTGGCGGGGCGCTGCCTCCTCGTCCCTTCGTCTTCCAACGCACTCTTCTTCCACGGCCGCGCGGGGGTGGCGGCGGTGACGGAAGGTTCGTCCAACTCCTCTTCCGGCGGGTGGAGCCGCGGCGACGATGGAGGGCTGCGGGTCTCGACAGAGGGACGGCTACACAGACCCGCGGTATCGCGACGGTGGCGTAGGGGCAGCGGGTCTCGACGGTAGGACCGAACGGGCGACGGGAAGATGGTGGGGTCGAGGCTGGATCGCGCCGGCGGTGGGGTGGGGGCGAAGGGGCGTGGGGTCGTGGCGGTGGTGCGGGATGTCGGTGGGGTCGCGGCGGGTCGAGGAAGGGCGGCGGCGCCGGCCACGGTGACGAACCCACTTTTCAGCCTCGCGCGTGATGTTTCAGATTGGCGGTTGGAGTCGCGTGCGCGGCTGCATGCGTTTTACGTCACCACTCCTATTTTTTACATCCTGCCCTAAATTGTTTTTGCCCAAATTTGCATCACGAGCTGCTATTAGAGACCACTTTTTTTGTCTCTGGTGATGTAAAAAGTTGTTATTTATTGGTTTGCATCACCTATTGAAGATGCTCTAATGATATTAATCTCGTATTGTAGATGTTAATACATTTTCCTATAAGTTTGGTTAAGGTTTAATCAGCTTGACCTAAGAAATTTTTTACATGCATAATATTTTGAAATTTTTTACATGCATAATATTTTGTCACATGTGTGTATAGATTGAGTTCGCTTTGTTTCTCTCCATTATTATGCTTGTGAGATGTGAGTGCTATGAGTCTAATATTACCCGCATAGTCCATAAAATAAAAATCCTCAAACTCAAAGAGTTATAGTCCAGTGCAATATTTATCTAAAAGATGCCGATGCAATGTAATGATTACAATTTATCTGCAATAATTTTCTTCAAACTATAAATATACGGAAGATAAAAAGAACAACAATTCAACAAACATGAAAATATCCGAGATTTGAGTAAAAACACAGGCAAAAAGAGACTATCATATTATTTTTGAAAGTCTGTACATTTGAAACTGATTTGAGACTTTGAGTTGGGCAGAGGTTACAGGTACTTCATCAGAAGCCAGACAATGACCACAAGCATCACTATGGCGACAACAGACAACAGCAAGGGCATGCAGGAGCAGCTACCACCGGCGCGTTTGTTCAGAACCGCAAGCCTCTTTTGCACCCGCTGAATGAGAAGAGTTTTGCGTCAAAATTAAGTTCGTGCAAAGCTTGAAACTACTAATAACAAAAAGCAATAGAACTTTCTTTGAGATCTAAGGATAAGGCATGGAACAGAGCGTTTGAAATACAACCTGGAGACGTGAGTTTGTAGAATCAACATCATCCTCCAAATCTTCCTGCAATCATGAAGATGGAGAAGTGATTATCCAGTCTAAAGAACAAATACAAGTTTGGCTTCGCAGTAAGAGACTAACAATGAGTCTTGTGTGCAGGTCAAGTTCTTCGTTGACTGCTAATGCAATATGTTTTGTGCTCAGCACTGTCTCTTCCAGCCTCTCAAGACCCTCATCTTGTTCTGCAAATTGTCGGGGCAGACAGGGTCACTGAATTAGGCAATTGTCAATTGGTCATCGCTTTGTAAAATGCTTAGTTTGTAGCCAGTACTAGATATACAAACAAATAACAAGCTTAAGGAAACAACCACATTGAATATGTACTAAACCCGCACATTTTCAGTAGCCTCTTACAGTCGAATAGCTAATCACACAATTTCAATAGAAATCGCAGATTAAAAAGGGTTCATCATTTTATTTCAAAAACAAAGCAACTGCATGAAGACTCATAGGAAAACTGGCATATATGCAAGGAATACTGGGATTTCTGAGTTCTGAATTTCTGTATGCTTGCCACCAGAAATAGGCTAACAACGTTCTCATGCCACTGAAATGGTGAGGAATGCATCTGTCACACCTACTGTGAGGCACATGAGGAATGTGAATGCCTAGTTTAACTGTTTAACCAGACATAGACATCGCTTCTCTTGGATATACTTACAAAAAAGTAAAACTTTCTCATTAATTACTTTGATAAAGTCAACACAACCAGTAAACACCTCTCAACATGTCACAACCACTAAACATCTCTCAACATGCCACAATCACATTTGGATACACTAAATAAAGAATTAAACACTATCCTTATTAGTTTAACGAACTCAATAGCATCACTAAACACCTCTTAACATGCCATGACCACATTGGTGTATCTGTGGAGGGCGGTGAAAATGGAAGGCGGCATGCCAGACATCGAATTCGGCAACGACTTTGACATCGTCAGAGCACTTCATTGCCACAGCGAAATGAATAGTAAGTCATATATCAGTACCTTTAATGATTTGCCTCTGAAGGCCAACGATCCCTTGGTTATCCAACCCAGCTACCCTGCTTATGTCATCAGCAGCTTTTTTAGTCTGACCAAGCAGATCCTCCCTAAATTTTGAAAGCACACATGTGACGCATTGATTATTAATAAGAATCCTCTGAACAAAATTTAACAAGGTAAAACATTGACGAGCCTTCATTTTAAAAAAATTAATCACCGTGATGGTGGATACCAAAACGCAGAACACACCTGTTCGCAAATGCCGACGTGTTGAAACTTGCCGCCATCTGTTTTGCTCTAGATTTCAAATCTGAAAGCATGTCTTGGCGCTTCCGCAACTCCTTGTCAGGGCTGCGCAACATGGTAATGATCCATTTATAAGCGTATTCTTTTAATAACTACAGGTATACATTACAAAAAGTATCAAGACACGTTCTTTCATAGCACACCATACATACGATAGATATCTCGATATAATGAGAACTGATTGTGATAACTGATAAATTTGCACCGGTGTCTTCAGAAGAGCAACCTCCCAGCATATATACCATATATCACGCATACTATCATGGAGAACACACATGCCAACAGGTTAAACTACTCCAATTGTTATTATCTCATAAGAAATGAATCACCAAGCATGCACGGATGTACTTACTACTGCGAATAAGAGACAAGATGATCCACTTTTCCAGCTCTAATATATTTCCTCTTTATAACTAGTCTCTCGTACATGGAGGCAATGCACATAGGTCGAAGCATCCACATGTCATTTCTCAGACTGTACAAAACAAGCTGAATTTCGGTTCTACTGGGGGATGCGTGGAACATGGCATCAGCAGCATTTCACCAACATTTACACAAGCCCTACAGCATCATGCAACTGTTTCCTCTTTTCGCAGACGACAGGTGAATGAATTTGCAGGAGGTGAGTCGACCAGGAACAGAAAACAGACACAGCACAGCCCGATCCTAAAGGTTCCAATCCACGACCTATGTTCGATACTAGTTGTACTATTATACACCTCGAGTCAGACATGGATACAGGTAGTGAGCGCTGCGAGGAAACACGCACGTACATGGATTTGGAAGGGACCCTGGCGAGCAGCGCCTCGAGGCTCTCCAGCCTGGTCCCGAGGATGGTGACCTTCCTCCGTATGGCCGACGCGTCCGGGCCGGACCGCGGGAGCGCCGCGCAGTCCGCGACCGTGGAGGCCACGTCGTCGGCCAGCCGCGCCGCCTCGCCGTACTCCCGCGCCCACGGATCCGCCGCCATCGCGGGGAGGGAAATGGACCCTATCGTGCGTGGCGGGCGCCTGGGCGGGGGAGGAGGAGGGGCCAATCGGTGGACCTGGTTCGATTCGCCGCCGGCGGCGGTCCGGATGCTGGCTTGGTTGCTTCCTCCGGCGAAGCGGGGAGGATGGCGTGTGGATTGGTCGGTCGGTTGGTGCTTCTCCGTGACCGTGGGTTTGACGAAGCGTAGCTGCGGGGAAGAAGGGATTAGACCGACCGGGATTAGAGGATTAATTTCGGATTAAGTTTTGTATGGACGAGATGGGATTAGAGGGATGACGTGTTTAGAGCCCATGGCTGGGGATAAGGCTGTGCCCGGTTAACCGAAAAACCGAGAAACCGAACTGAAAAAATCGAAACCGAACCGAAATTGTGGTTATTTTGGTTTCCGGTTAAGTTTACGGTTAGTAAAATAGCTAACCATATGCCTTGCGGTTAATATGGTTAATAACCGAAAACCGAATGGTTAACCAAAAAAACCGAAATGCCTATTAAATTTTATTATTTTGCTACTTTTATTTACTTTTATTAACTTTACGGGTTACTTGTAGCATGTGATTTGCTACTTGTATAGACTTTTATTAACTTTATGGGTTATTTGGTTACTTTGGATCATATGCCTATTAATTTTATAGTCTATTCCGTTATTTTGTAATATATGGCCACAAAAAGAAATTGTCATTTTAAAATTCGCGTCAACTTAGGTTAATTTGGTTATTACCGAAACCGAACCGAAATTAAATGGTTATTACCGAAACCGAACCGTATTCTCGTACAAAACCGTATTTACCGAAGTATTGAAACCGTATAAATAAAAAAACCGTATAAACCGAACCGAATTAACCATATTAACCGAACGCGCAGCCGGAGCTGGGGACAACCGACAACGGGCTAGATGGGCCCATACCTCTGGCTTTATTTGTGACTCCTTTGGGCCCGTGCAGTTCAATGGCACCAAAAAATCCAAAGGCACCCCCTCCAAAAAAAATTAACTTCAAGGGCACAATTGCTCAGCGATTTTTTTTTAATAATACATTTTTTTATTAAATTTCGAAAAATATTACGCAAATCCACGGAATGGCAAAAATAATACGGCCTCGGCCTGGGCTAAGCCGAAAGGACCCTGTCGGCCTTGGCTAAGCCGACCAGGTGGGAGGGCGGGCCAGGCCTGCGGCCGACAGCCTGCGTGGCCACGAGTCGGCCACGTCGAAGCCGACAGGCCTTTCGGCTTAGGCGAGGACGATTAGTCCCAGGACAAAGCGGCACGGGCTTTCTTCTTCCTCCTCGCGCCCTCTCTCTCTCCTGTTCTTCTCCAAAACGAAAAGCTCCGGCGATTTTTTTCCTCCCAGCGTGATTTGTCCAACCAGCCATCAAATCTGTAGCCTAGAGATGTTAAGGCAACTCGGATCTACAAATGGGTTAGATTTTGGTGTGATTTCGTGGTGTTTGGTTGGAGCAATGGTGGAGTTTCGGTGGATGTTCGTGGGCTGAGCAAGGCGTGGTGGTGGTGCTGCGGTGGTGGTGGTGGCTGCTCCGGCCGTGGTGGTGGTGGTGGCGGTGGTACTCCGTTGAATCGGCACGCTTCAAGGGTATGATTATTTTGGCTAATTAGGGTTTACAGTAATTACGCATGCATTATTGTTAAATATATAGTTGTTCCGGTAGTAATAATTAAGTATATAGTTGTTCCGGTTATAACAGTAATTTGATGTCACATTTTTAGGTTGTCGAGATGAGTAATTTAGTGAAATGTTTGTTTTACTACGGTCCTGGCACAGTTGTAGTAAATGAGTTGGGAGCTGATTTGGGTCAGTTTCGATGGTCAGAGTTGGAACTGAGCGACCCACAAACATGGTCAATAAGTCAGCTGAAAGATTGGTTGGCGGCATGTTTAGGGCTTAATCCTGAAACAGACACCGTCGGTGTGCATGCACTGTGGACGAAGTCAAGGTCACCGGTGTTTTTTTATTTGAGGCCGATAGATCGGACCTCTCAGATGGTGCGATGGTTGCAAGGCTGCGAAAGCAGGGATGTACCCCTATCGCGTTACTGATACCTGTCGCGAAGGAGGTGATTCCGCCAGAAGGCGAGGGAGGTCACGATCCTGGACAGAGTAGTCAGGAGATGCATTTATCTGGTCATGATTATAATCAGGAAGATGTTGGAGGTGGTGGTTATGAATCTGGCCAAAACAGTGAGGCATAAGTAGCAGATGATGAGGGTGTTGAGGCAGATGCCGATGAGGAATTCCAACAAATGATGGAAGAGGAAGATGAAGATGGTGATAGTGCTTATGGTGATGATTCCGACGAGTCGGATGACGAACATGTCGTGCCCAATCCTGCGTCATGGAGTCATGACTTCACTTCGTCAATGACAGTGAACGATGGTCATGATTCTGCCTAGGAATACCATCAGAACCAGGTTGTTGTGGGTGCTCTATATCCCGACAAGCAACATTTGCAAGACGCAATCATTAAGTGGGCAATGTCGACATGCAAGACATTCAGAACCAAGGTGTCAAGTAAAAAATATCTGACAATGGAATGTGAGGTTGCAGGCTGTCCTGGAAGGGTGCACGGTTATCGTCCTCAGTTCGCCATAAACTGGAAAGTGAGCGACGTAGTACAGCACACATGTAGAATTGACTATATTCCTCAAGATCATCGTAACATTTCGTCGACGCTTATAGCTCGGTTGCTGTACTCAGAAATAGTACAGGGCAAAGCTATGGAAGCGAAGGCTATTCAGCATAAGATGTTCACCAGGTTCAAGTACAAAATATCTTATGGCAAAGCTTGGAGGGCTAAGCAGATGGCACTTGAGAACAGATTCAGATCGTTTCTAGACTCATATGACTCAGTTGTTCGGCTCCTCCACACATTGCAGGCCCATAATCCAGGCACATATGTTGACATCAAACACTTTTGGATGGCAGAGTTTCCAAACGTAAAGGTGTTGTATCGTGTGTTCTTCTCTTTCGGTGTATGCATAGAAGATTTCACTCACTGTCGACCAGTGATCTGTGTTGATGGTACTTTTCTTACTGGCAAGTATAGGGTACAGATCTTGACCGCCATTGGTCAGGACGGCAACAATCAGATCGTGCCACTTGCATTTGCTTTTGTGGAGAGCGAGAACACTGAAAGTTGGACCTGGTTCTTCAGGTAGCTTAAAATAACAGTAGTGAAAGATAAGCCGAACGTGTGCATCCTTCATGACCGCCATGCTGGTATACTGAACGCCGTGAAGGCACTCACAAACCCTGTGGCTGCGGAAGAAACGCCATGGCTAGACCTGCAGAGTCGTTGGTGCATGCGCCATTTGGGGGCCAATTTTTTCTCACAGTTCCGAGATAAGTCTTTGATGAATCTATTCAAAAAACTATGCAAGCAGAACCAATTCTGGAAATACACTTTCATACGTGGTAAGCTTGATGAGTTTACTAACCGGCATGTTAGGCAGAGGAGAGCTGCACGAAATGTTGCAGTAGCAGCACATGTGCAACTTGTGGCGCAACAGCTAGCAACCGGACCTCCACCCGCTGAGGATGTACCTGTTGGGCTTTGTGACTTGTCAGGATTTGATCCGCCTGGTGTTAGGAGAAAGACTGGGAGGTTGATTAAAAACTTTCAGCAGTGGATAGAGCACGAGCCTCTTGAGAGGTGGTCTTTGCTGCACGACACTTATGGAGCCAGGTACGGTGTGTATGACTACCAACCTGGCTGAAACTTACAACTTTGTTCTGAGAGGAAATAGGGCCTTGTGTCGTCGAAGGGGAAGAGTGCTGCGTCGTCGAAGGATAAGGGTGTTGCGTCATCGGAACGCAAGAGTGATGCGGGAGGCTGCGTCGATGGTAGATGACTTTTCTTTCTCAATTTATGTTGTGTTGTCGCTACTCCCACTTTTCTTGTTGTATGTGTAAGTTGCAATGTTTGTTTAATGAATGAAAAAATGTATTAGATCAAAAAAATTAGCGGGAACGAATTTGGCGGGAGAAACAGGCGGGAATAAATTTGGCGGGAGAAATGGGAGGGAGAGAAGAAGGCGGGAAAAATAAGGCGGGAACGGGTGTCGTCGGGAAGGGTTGGCGCGAAAAATTCAGAAAAATACGGGTACATGCAAAAGTCGGCTGGGCCAAGGCCGACAGGACCTAGTCGGCCCAGCCGTGGCCGACAGGGCCTAATCGGCTTAGCCCAGGCCGATATGATCCTCTGACACGCGCAGGCGTCGACCGACAACCTAATCGGCCCAGCCCAGGCCGACAGGGTCCTTTCGGCTTAGCCCAGGCCGAGTCCGTATTATTTTTGCCATTCCGTGGATTTGCGTAATATTTTTCGAATTTGATTAAAAAAATGTATTATTAAAAAAAATTAGCCAGTTGCTCTAGAAAACACAAGTTGCTCTAGAAAAAGCCTTAGAAAGGAAGTTGCTCTACAAAATGAACCAGCAGAAACAATTTTTTCCTAAGAAAAATTCCCCTCGAAAAATAGACTTTGTTAAAGTCACGTCTACTCTTACTACTTTGAGAAAAAAAATGTAACTTACTACCACATGTTGGCCATTCGATTTTTTTTAACAAAAAACACTAAGTTTCTCTACTATGCAAAAAAAAACTAAGCTTATTTCGGACGTCGCGAGAGCGTTTTGCTCGTTGTTTCGTCCCGCTCCACGGCTTCATCCTTCGTCACGCCCCCTCGCTTTGGGCCCACGCCCCCATCCATAACGGCGAAGGCAAAGCCGAAACCCAAGAAGAGTGGGGTGTCCGTCGACTTTGACATCTCTTCTCATGCCTATCTCTCCCGAAATTTCCCACGCGCGTGTGTCCCTTCTTGAGTTGCACCACCACCACCGCTCATGCGAGAAATTACCGCCCCTCTGTCTCTTGTTTTGCTTTCCTGGTTGATTTTGTGGTAGTAGTAGACAAAAAAATTTCCATACGACTTCAAGCTGAAGTCGGGTTCCATTATCAAAGGATAACAGAACAGATTCTTAAAGTACATAAAAAATAATAAATATCAGAATTCAGAAACGATGAAAACCAGCATCCCTTCTAAGGAAGAGGCTAACTGCAGTTTGTTAACCCCAGGGGTCTAGCAACGCTCCAAGCAAGTGCGGACATGAATTAGTACATGCAAGTCTTATTATTCACCACAGTTTGTACATACATAGGGGGTGCATGATTACAGTACAGATAGAAGCACATGCACAGCTCTGGTGGCTGAATAATTAACCCTCGTAGTAGTAGTTGATTCAAGTTGCCTTCAGGTAGCAGATACAGCGGTTGATTCAGGTGTTGGTGTTGGTGTTGCTGCTGCTGGTGTGTGTACTCCTAGTGCCACTGGTAATTTGTTTTCAACCCACGCTATGTAACCGCCTCCCACGTTCTTCACATTCATGAACCCCTACATATTCATAATTTCGTTTCAGTAAATGTACTACGTCTATCTATTTATTTATCTCTCTATCAATTTGATTGGAAAAGATAGAGAAAGATAAGAGAGTTCCTACTTACTGCTGCTAGGAGATCGATGCAAGCTAGCTCCGACCTCTTGCCGCTCTGGCAACCCTGCATGACAGAATGGACAATTCAGACAAGATACACACAAATTACAGTACTAAACTGATTGGAGTTGCAGGTAGTATCAGTTGGTGTAAAATGACGCACGACGAGTATGTGCTGGTCTGTGGTGAAGTGCAAGGCGACCTGCTCCACGAACGCAGGGTTCTTCTCCCGGGTCCCTGCTCACACAAAAGCAGACACTGACTTGTTATCGACTTACTTCATTATTATTCGATCCATTCACTTTCATTAGCGATTAGGTAGCGCATATGGACGGCTGCACGTCCAGATACATGACGCATATAGACGGATCAAGATCGGTGAAAGGTAAATAAGACATACTCCCTCCGTCCCACGATATAATATATATTTTGGTAAGTAAATTAATTTGTGAAAACAACTTATATTATGAGACGCAGGGAATACCAGTTACTAAAATTGTAAGATTTATTTAGGCAGCATGTAAAGTTTGTTTTGGACAGAGGAAATAGACTTAACTTCTGGAGTGCTCGTTGGTTAGATGGAAATCACAGATTGCCCTAGCTCTTGTAGAATTTGTAGGAGGACGTGGAGCTAAAAGAACAAAATGCGGCCGTAGCTTTTCGAGACAACCACTGGATTGCTGATATTTGTGGTGCTCCAAGTGCGCAAGCCATAACTGAATTTGTTGATATGCGGGCTGATTCAGGTTCAGACTCCTCTGGCTGCCGTGGATGACGCCTTTGTTTGGCGCCTGACATCTAATGCAAGCTACCCTGCCTCTTCAACGTACATGGCATTTTCCTATGAAGAACTACGGAAATAAATGTTCACCTGGCTGCTGGCTAGGTCTAAGAAATACACTCTGTCTCACGATATAAAACGCTTTGGCAAGCTTTTTCATAATATAAAACGTTTTGGCAAGCTACAGAGAGGGGGTAGATGTTGGATAGGCGACACACCTTCTCCTCACAATCCCGATTTGACGGTTGCTGACATAGGCGGAAGCTTCACGTGAGTACCCGCACCCTTGTCCTCTCCCTCGTGGCGTCGACCTTGCATCTCCACCTTCGCCAGGCTCCTCCCACCTTGGGTCGAGCTGCATGCTCTTCGTTCGTCGCCGCACCACCGAACTCATCCAAACTCATGCGTCTCACCGCAGGCACCGTGCCACCGTGCTCCTTTCCCCTCATGTAGTCCCTGATGTGCTCCTCCGCTGCAGCTCCGGCCAATGCCGATTCCAATACCATATCCTTTTCTTTGCTCTCCCGCCGATGTGATCGGACAAAGAGAAAAAAATGGAAAAAAAAAAGATGACCCATTGACGCGTGGGTCCTATTTGTCGGTGTAAAGGCAAAATAAGATAAGGGCTAAAAGTTAGAGATCATTGTTGGAGTTGGTGTCATTCTTTTGCGTCTCGGAAATAGGAACCCGAAAGGCCATTTGGGCATATGTTTTTTGGGTTATTGCTTGAGATGTTCTTATTAGTTCGGTAACGCACGTTTATTTGCCTACTTTTGCTCATCAAATTAATCGTGACCTATATGTTTTATATTATATAAATAGGATTACTCCTTTCGTGATAGTTTTTTACTATTTCTTTGGCAATAAATAACCTATTAGACAATGATTGCTTTGTCAAAAAGAAAGTATGGAGGTTGATTTGCATATGCATGCCTTGTGGACTGACGAACATGTAGGGGACATTGATGGAGTTGTGCAGGTGTCCCTTGGCCATCTCCTCCTCCGTCCTCACATCGAGGTACTGCCGCACCTCCCGCTTCTCCTCCTGCTTCTTCCTCAGCTGCAGCTCACTCGCCGCCGTCAGCACGTCCACGGTCACCACCACCACCAGCGGCGGCGGCGTTGGCTCCGATACCGGCACCGGCACTGATTCCGGCCTGTAAATACGATCAAATCAGGTAAGTGTACTGTATGGTATGTATGTTGAGATAATAATCAATCGTTGGTTGCCATAGGTGGATGGGTTGATCTGACGGAGGAGGACCTGCTGGTCTCTTGGGGAGGAGGCGCCATGATCTTCAGCTAGCTGCAAGTGCACTTGATTATCAGTCCCTCGGTGTCGGGGAGCTGAGCGCCACTACCCACCTCCCCTTTTTTATATATGCTCACTCACTCACTGATGGTAGTAGTTCAGCGCACTAATTTTATGCAGAAATAAATATATCTGTGAGTTGTGACCTAGCTGTACAACAACCAAGAAGATAACTAGCACCAAGAAGCCATCGAATTCGTGTATGTCATGGGATGAGATTAATCTAGTCACTGCCCTGCCATTCCAGGAAGTACTTGCGTGTAAACCATATCATGCGCTAGCTTGTACCAGAGGATCACTGCTATGCTATGCGGATGATATCATCCATTGCATCACACCCCAAATTGCATAACTGATCGACACATACAGGCCCTACTAGAAAGGAATATATGCTCTTCTTTTCAATCATTGGACATCTGTCTATACATGATCGATGGTAGTGGCAAATCTTTTGCTCTAGGATAGGGCAACTTGACAATAAAAATTAGCAATGCCGCAAATATAAAATCCCAATGTACATATAAGGTCTCACAAGCAGCGTAGTTCTACGATTATGTCTGAAATTTGCTTACAGAAATATTACATGCCTTCTTTTCTATGAAAGGCTCTTTATTTAACTCATAAATTAACGTCACACTGATAAAATTAATAGGATCTCACACCCGGCCTATGCATAGATAGGATGCACGAAACAGCAAAAAGAAGAAGACATACAAGCATGGTGCCGTACATGTAAAAAAGAAACTCGTAGCAACACCTAATGCGTGGAGGGCGATCTATTGACTACGCTGCCATCCACATGTGATAAAAATATCCCTCAACACGCACTCTAACCATGTACAGACTTCCGTAAACAGATCTCTGAACTCCACACGTTGAGAGATAACCACAAACGGAGCAAATTGGTACGCTGGTAAATGACCCGCAAATGAGTAGAATTTTGGTCAAACCATTTATATATAGTAAAAGTGACCAAATAATGACAAACGCTTCGACCCTAAGAAGAATTCTAAAACTGGGATCAATTCTTTGCAACAAATTGCCAAATTTGTTTTGCAACGTTATTTGGCGAGGGAGGTGAGAAGACACCTAGATGACTGACCATATAGAACTTGCGAATTTGTAGTGGAAAAATAAGTACTTGATTGTCTCGTCACTATGATAGAACCTGCACCGTAAATTCCCATGCCAATTTTACTTAACTAAATCATTTTGGGGAGAATTACCCCTTTGCAAAGGTATCAAATAACGTTTTTTATTTATTTTTAGCAGTATCTTCATTTTCCAGTTTGTTTATTATCAACCGGCGCGTCAGGATGAACCTTACCAGCGCCTTGTGTTGGCGATGTCGCTGAATTCTAGAGGTGGCAACATAGGCACGCTATCTACATGTGCGTGGTGAAGAGAATGAGGGATTCCTCAAAGAGTGGGCTGTGGTATGGGTTGGGGGGGGGGGGGGGGGGGGGGGGTTGTCAATCTTAAAGCTCCGCGAATCTAGCCTTTAGTTCGTGAGACATGTATATGTCTACACGGGTTTCTCAAAAAAGCAAGCCGTGGTTCGGGTCTCAGTCTTTTTCGTCGATCTTGGGTTACAAAGGTGTGGGCCCGCTTAGGGGTATTCATCCTATCAAAGGGTAGCATGAGTCTCTATTGGTCTCATGCATAACTATTTGTGTCCCTTAATCTTCCGTTTTCCAGAGTTTGTGTAAAACCGTTAAGGGCCTATTGGGATCACAAGATTTAAAAAACACTGGTTGAAAATGCACAAGAATGTGAGTTAACCGGTGAAACACACAGATGTGTATCAAAAAGATTTTTTGTAGAGGATGTTTAAATGCCTATGAAGTTGAGGATAAGAATCCTATCCATAAAAGTTGAGTAAAAATCCAATATGATTTCCTAGGGAAAAAAATCATAAGGATTATAATCCTATATAAATTCTATGAAGCTATTGCAATTCAAAGGAGGGCCTAATAGGCTTAATAGGGTAGAAAGTATAAAGTAAAATCCACTCAAAATTTTAACTACAAAATGTTAGCCAGTGTATCTTTGAACCGACTTCTTACCGGTAACCGTGGGCAAGCGTCCACCTCAAGTGGCTCTACCTTCTCTCTCTTTCTTTATCTCTTCCCCTCATGCACGATATTCTTCCTCCCGTGGCCACGAAATGTCGAAATCCCCTCGTATCTCCCATATAAAATCCTCTCCTACTCCACCATCGCCTATCCTACCTCTTCCAGGAAACATCGACGTCGCCACTCACGATGCCCTCCAGGCTCTAGCGCCACCTCTTCTCCCTCCTTCATCGTCGTCTCTCCTCCCTCCTCCCTGAACCAAGGCAGATGGGATGACAGCGTGGCCGGGCATGACGGAGACGACGACAAGCCATGACCTCGTCTTATTTTGTGGAACGGGGTGAGTATTTAAATGGGTTGGTAAAAAAGTCGCTGAAACAAAATTAGGATTCATAAGACCAGTGGACGAAGGAATACAAAATATTACAGCTCTCCAAAACAAATAGAAAGTCAAAATTGTCCTACAGTACTATTGTGCAACTTTCTCCGGGAACAAAATCTAACAAAAGCGATCAGTGAGTTATTTCCCTGTCTTTATTATTACTAATTTTTTTCCCTGCCTCTTCAGTGTCACTTCGGCACTTCCCACAAACCCCACGCACGAGCGCCGGAGATGAGGGCCAGCCTGTGCCGCCGCCCCCGCTCGCCGGCGGCGGCGCCGCTGGACGACGAGGACCTGCTCACCGAGATCCTCCTCCGCCTCTCCCCACTGCCGTCCTCCCTCCCGCGCGCCTCTCTCGTCTGCAAGCGCTGGCGCCGTATTCTCTCCAACCCCCGCTTCCTCCGCCGCTTCCGCCTCCACCACCGCCGCCGCAATCCTCCCCTCCTCGGCTTCATCGTCCGAGAGCTCAACACCGTCTACCTCAAGCCCGTCTCGGATCCCCCCAATCGCTTCCCGGCGGAGCGCTTCTCGTCCTTGCAGCTCGACGCCGGCGTGGGCGAGGGCTTCAGGCTCCTCGACTGCCGCCACGGCCTCGTGCTCATCTCCCACGCGTCGCGGAACCAGGTCCTGGTCTGGGACCCCGCCACCGGGACCAGCACCGCGTCGCCATTCCCCCAGGGTTCGACAGGCAGAGAACCCGGATCAGCTGCGCCGTGCTTCGCGCCGTCGGAGAAATCGACCACTTCGAGGTGGTCGGTAGGCAACGACGAGAAGGAAATACGGGCGCTGGCCTGCGTTTACTCGTCGGAGACCGGCGTGTGGGGTGGTTTCATCTCGACACCGCTCCCATCGGAGGTTTCTGCGAGTGGTTACCCACCATGGTTGTTAGGGAAAAGCCTGCTGTGATGGTTGGCGATTCACTTTGCTGGTTGCTTACTGAGAGTTTAAGCATCCTTCAGTTTGATTTGCAAAGGCAGAGCCTAGCTGTGATAACCCGCCGCCGGTGAAAAAGTACGGCCAGTGCCGCTTCTCAGTTATGCGGGCAGAGGGGGGTGGCCTTGGTTTCCTGTTCTTGCCGGACTACCATGCCCAATTGTGGACGAGGAAGATCGACAGTGATGATGTGGCTTCATGGGTCCTGGAAAAAAGTGTTAAACTGGACAAGCTACTTTCTCTGAATCCGGATGAGAGGAGAGGACCCCTAATGGTACTAGGTTTTGCCGAGTACAGTAATGTGGTGTTCCTGTGGACAGTTATCGGTCTCTTCATGGTCGAGCTTGACTCGCTGCAGTTCAAGAAACTTTTTGAAACCGATGGCTTGTCTTGCCATCATCCATTTGAAAGTGTCTACATTCCAGGTAATAGCACGCCTTCACACTGCGGTTCTAACAAAACCAAGTTATTTTCCGATAATTGGTTGATGGAATGCCATTCACATCCTTTCGCGTTAAGCCAACAATTTTAACTAGTCTCATATCACTTATTTTTTGCTGCTTCATCACCTCTTCAACATATAGCGATATTGTTTTATAGTACTAGTGTTTTCTTTTCCATTAATTGTGTGGTGGTGTTTATGTGATGGTTAGTATTTAGATTCACATCTGTTAATGGTAGCTAGTGTCTTTTACGTTTTTTATGTCATCAGTCCTTTGACTTTGAGTCACTGAGATGGGTGTCATCTTGTAGCTTTGTTAACGCCGATGTTTTTCTGTATCATCCTTATTATTATCATCGAACTGTGTGGTTCAAGTTTAGCATAACTACATGAAAAACTTAGCTGCCAAAAAAATATATGAAAAATTAGCGTGAACCAATTGAAATCTTCAAGCTAGTTATGTTTATTTTCATTCAATATTTTTATATCTTTCTGACCTTGATAACAATCTTAAATCGACGAACTGGTATAAACCAGATGAGGAAATGGAAACAACTAAGTATTAATTAGGTTTAGGTTCCGGAAATGGAAATGGTAATAGTGGTCCAAAAATGCTAAGGTTTTCGTTGAAAAGAAAAAGGAATGGGATGGGGTATTAATCCTTAACTAAAAGAGTAAGCAACTCTCCTAACGAATTAGTTAGTATCGAGAGACTAGGCTTTTCATTGAAATTGAAGGAGACAAACAAAGGTACTCTTGCCGATGGAATAAATTCCATCTTCATTTTATTACCTTAAGAGAGCCTCGTTGAAAGTGTCAAGTCCATTAGTACCAGTAAAAACTCATAAATCAGAGTTTATCTCATCTTTCAGGCTAAATTTGTTTACATACAATCTAAATCTAAATAGGCATGATGGGAAATGCATATGTAGGCACGATCCCTTTTGTTGCTAGGATTTACTATTGAGACTTTTTTTCTGATATGGTGTGGGCGAGCTTAACTAATAATTCTTGATAACTTGTCTGTTCTGACCAGATGTGTGGGTGTTCATGTACTGTTTATTAATTTTCTTGCAGTTGCTGTAGTCTATGGACAATTTTTTTTTCCAGTGTTAGATGGTTTACTTACACATTTTTTCATAGCATCCCTTGTTGTCAATCTAATTTGGGTATGTCATTGGCCATTAGCCACGGCGTGCTAATATAGCTTGCCTGGTCCAAATTACATGTTGCTATGCTCTGTGCGCAGTCTAGTTTCTTCAATTTGGCCACCGTGGATGCTTAATATGTAATACTTCTGATCAAACTGGCATGCCTAGATTCATCATAAAAAACTGCACTCATAACGAATTACAATTTGTATCTTATTAACTTACTGTCATTAGAATGCAGTGGGCACAATGTTGTTGTTTATGCTGTGCAGTGTAAAAAGTGTTTCCTATCTCGGACTTATGTGTTAATCAATAAGATGATTATAATACCATGTGTTAGGCTTCTACATCATGAATTTGATTAAATTAAATCTCCTAGTGACCAGCTAGATTGTACATTTCTAAAAAGACATGACTGAGCTACAAACCAGTTTTTTATGCCCTTATACTCCATGAGCCCCTCATATGCTCTTGGTTAGAAAGAACATTTCAAATTATTTCGTAAGCTATACGGTTCAGCATTTGCCTCTGTTGGAAGTATTTGAACACTGGTCTTGTAGCCTCTTTCGAAACTAGATTTGGATAAAAGTAATCAAGAATATGACACAAGTTGAAAGTGTGTCAATACACCACTTATGACCTCCTCCGACTAATGTTGAGATTATGCGATTTAGAATTTGGTACAGTTTTCTTAATGGTGAAACTATTGTTTACTTGTTGAATTACAAAAATTGTGAGACTGTATAACCTTTAATGCTTACCATGAATGAGTAGTACAAATTGGTTTGACTAGTGACATTGATTGTTCTGCAGGTATCTAGAATCGTATTATGGTTGCTGAGATGCAAGCATGGGCATGTATATTGTAGGTTCTTCCGTTTTGTATGCTTCATGCGAAGACAGGTCCTCTGCGTAGTGATGCAAGGGTGTCAAGACTTAAATCGTTTATTTTGCTCATTTCCCTGTATATATAACCTAATATCTAGAGACAATTAGCCGCATGAAAACACCCTGACTTGCTTCGATTAAATAGTACTCTGTACTTGCATGTTGAAGCAAGCTTGCCTTCCTGATGATTTTTTTCTTCCATCTTGTGTCCTTTTGTTAAATTTGTATCTGCTGACTAATGAATGTTTGAACCAGAAGGTAGAGTTTAAAATGAAGGGCTGCGCTGACAAACGATGTTTAGTACCGGTTCATCGCAGGAAGTTGATGCTAATTGTGTTTCCTCCGCAAGATACTTCCCGCAATAAACAGTAAATACCTTTAAGTTGGCTGCTTACTGCAAGAAAAACTACTGTACTTAGACATCTCTCTATGTCGGAAATAATAGGATGATGCATTCCGAGAGTGAATATAGTGAACGTGGGAGCATATACTCCTCCTATTTGAAATGTTAAAAACGTGTCCAAAAAATCTGAAACAAAAATTGCATTCAGAGGTCTCCCAAAACATGTGCCATGTACGTGAGTTTCGTGAAGAAATTACTATTTACTTTGCCTCCGTAAAAAGAGAAAGTTTTGGTGCTATATAGAAGAAATCATGTGACATATTGTTGTCTTTTTTATATAGGCCAATTAAAAGTTCGACTGGAAGATCAGTTAAGTTGGATCTCCCTGATCCTATGGAGTGCAGGTATTGTTTCCTTTGTGTGGGTATCACGTGAGATGGTGCATGATGTTTTGGCTCACGGGTGTAGAT
This sequence comes from Poa pratensis, assembly GCA_947311845.1. NCBI lineage: Eukaryota > Viridiplantae > Streptophyta > Magnoliopsida > Poales > Poaceae > Poa > Poa pratensis. Next base: position 66,575,179 of record CAMZMU010000043.1, read on the forward strand.
GATCTCGTTGTGTAAAATGCATTTTTAACGTATTTCAAAATGTTAAAAAAATTAAACAAAAATTTCGGGTGTTCATATGAAAAATGTCTATCCATACAAAAAGTTTTGCATCGAAAAGACATTTTGTGTGACCGGTATAAAAAACAGAAAAAATGTTACGCGCAGATGCATTTTTGAACGCCGGGGATTTGTCTTTTTTACACCGGCCACATAAAATGTTTTTTCATCCCGATTTTTTTTGTACGAATATAAATGTTCATATGTACATCCGAAATTTTTGTTTGAAATTTTTTAACATTTTAAAATTAATTTTTTGGGTAGTGGGTGTAGATGCACCTATGAGCCGGAGTGGATTTCCCCTCCAGATAGCTAGAACAAAACGAAGTAGAAATATACAGTTCACTCAGTCTTGTGATCCGATCAGAAAAGGTGCTTCAGAACTCGAATGATTTTTCCTTCTAGCACGAGCTTATATAATTAGGTTCAGTCATGCCTAACACAGTACTACAGATTATATTTGCATTGTGAGATCTCAACCCGCAAGCAATCGCTACAACATTGGTAGAAAATGGTGCTCCAGGTGGCCAAACCAAACCGATTCTAGTGTTGTGCCAGAAATGGTGCTCCAGAAACGTAGAACAAAACGAAGTATGCAGTTCATTCAGTCTTGTGATCCTATTCCTATCGGCGATTATAGAACAGGAGCTTCAGAACTCAAACGGTTATTCGTTCTGGCACGAGCTTATATAATTAGGTCCATTCATGCTTAACACTGCAATTCAGGTCACGCGCCAACCTAGAATAATTTAGCATTCGGTGGAGCAAATTTCTCCTTGTGTCAAAGATTAAAAGCAGAAGTTACTTCGCTCTGCATGATTGCATCGCGAGAACTCCAGTTATCGTGGGCTGCAACTCGGCCCCGTGGGCTTCAGTTTTTGTCGACCATGGGCTTATCATTGGCAGCGTGATGTACATATGTCACTTTGGGCCACCTGCAACTTCACTTCCTAAAAATCCATCTCGCACGAGCAGCGAGGAGAGCGAGATGAGCATCCTCCGCTCACCGGCGGCGGCGCCGCCGCTGGAAGTCGATGACCTGCTCTCCGAGATCCTCCTCCGCCTCTCGCCGCTTCCTTCCTCCCTACCCCGCGTCTCCCTCGTCTGCAAGCGCTGGCGCTGCCTCATCTCCGACCCCGGGTTCGTCCGCCGTTTCCGCCGCCATCGCCGCCGCAACCCTCCTCCCCTCCTCGGCTTTTTCGGACAAAGTGTTGACGGCATCTCCTTCCATCCCACCATGGAGCCCCCCAACCGAGTCCCGGCCGGCCGCTTCTCCATGCCGTCGGACCCGGACGCCAGCTTCCGCCTCAGGCTCCTCGGGTGCCGCCATGGCCTCGTGCTAATGTTCGACAAGAAGCTGGAACAGGTCCTGGTGTGGGACCCGATCTCCGGCGAACAGCACAGCCTTGCCATTCCCCCGAGATTCAACACGAGGATAACCCCGATCGCGTGGGCGGTGTTTTCGCTCTGCTGGAGACGCCCACCACTTCAAGGTGGTACTGGCAGGCACAGACATGGAACACCTACATACACGAGCGTTCGCATGCATTTACTCGTCGGAGACGGCCTATGGAGTGATCTCATCTCAACACTGCTCCCATCAGAGGAATCTACGAGCAGCATTCCCTCCATGTATTTTACGAGCCTGCCCAATGTGTTGGTTGGGGGTTCCCTTTACTGGAGGCTTACTCGGATTACTGGGACTCCGCGTGTAATTCTTGAGTTTGATTTGTATAAACAGAGGCTTAGCCGTGATACATCTGCCAGTGGAGTGTGCCCTTTACGACCCTTGGGGCCTCGAGTTTGTGACGGCAGAGGGTGGCGGGCTCGGCTTACTCGTCATGTTAGGTTTGACCGCCCAATTATGGAAGATGAACACTGATGGCGATGGTGTTGCTTCATGGGTGTTGGGAAGGACTATTGAACTGGACAAGATACTTTCCCTAAATTCAGAGGAGAGAAAGTTCACAGCGATTATGGGGTTTGCTGAGTACAATAATGTGATCTTCGTGCATACAGATATGGGCCTATTCATGGTCCAGGTCGAGTCGTTGCAGTTCAAGAAAATTTCCAAACCCAGCATGGTGTCTCGCTATCATCCATTTGAAAGTGTTTATGTTGCGGGTAATAGCATGCCTTAATTTACACTGCGGGCAGTGAAAAAATCAGGTTATTTTTCCTACTTCTTTTGCTCCTAGAGATATTGTTCTGTAGTATTCTGTCCCGTTACTATGTAGTGGAGTTTTATGTAATGGTTATGATCTGGAAAGTATATTTTACCGCTATGTACTTTAATTTATGTCACATTCCAAGTTTATTGTCTGTAAGTCATCTCACTGTATTGTGCCTTTTGTGACTGAATGCCGATGTGGGTAGCTACCATATGACAAAATGGTTCAGGTTAGATGTAGCCGAAATCAGTTAAGTGCAGCAGTATATTCTTTTTCTTAACATGAGGTACATAAAAGGTGGAAGTTGAAGACAACTACATTAAAAAAATAGCTTGAACCAACTAAAATGTCTAATATGTAGTTCAACATGTACATTTGAAATTTTGAAAGCTTAAAGCTAGTTATTTTGCTATTCAATATTCCTACCTCTTCTGATCTTGCTGATACTCGCTTAAATCGTGAACAATGACTTGGTTTAATATATACAAAAAAATTGTTAATTTTATCACCTGTAGGGAAGTCCTGATGTGAATGCCAAGTCCATTTGTTACAAAAAGAAAATTAGCTCATTTGCATTTTCAGGCTTTATTTATTAACTTTGGCCAGTCATGATCATGGATGTTGCTAGGTTTACTAATATGAGCATGTTTTATTTTGGTAGATATGTCATGGAACAAGCTTGAGAATAACTCTAGATAATTACTCTCTTCCGATTAGGCAATACTAATTGTTTTTTTTTTGCGAATTAGGCAATACTAATTGTTCACATTGGATTGAGAATAATTTGTCTGACCTGTATATGTAATTGGCCATTAGTCTCTAGTGTAGTTTTGTTTAGTCTAAACTACATGTATGCTTTGTGTGCAGTCTAATTTTTTTAAAATTTGTCTACCATAGATGTTTAATACTTTATGCTGAAGACATGGTCGTAGTGACAAGATCAGATTCATCATAAAGCTGCTCTAATCACGAATTAGAACCTTCTACTTTGTATTTTTTTTGAGATCTAACACGACTACATTAATTAAAGACATACTTAGATGCCAGATTGTTTACAATGTACCCTGGCGGAGAACCCACCCAGGTATTCCACACTATTACTGTAGCCATCATGCGCTAATAAGTGCGCAACACCATTAGCAGAACGCTTTGTATGCCGAACAGAAGATTCAGCAAAACCCCGCATCAGTTGCTTTATTTCTTCCACCAATGGACCATGACACGAATGATCCACCTCGCTGCATCTCAGCTGAGCCACCAATGTTATCATTAGAAGCAATGCAGTTCTAGAAAAATGACACCAATTTTTTACGGAAGGAACTAAGGAAGTATTAGTTGATAGGATGATGTATGTTTGATCCCTTGCTCGAGGATTTACAGCATGAATTTGATTAAATTAGATTTTTTAATATTAGCTAGCTCTTATATTTTATACAGATATGGCCTTTGAGCTAGAAACCAAATGTTAATGTTTTCTACTCCATGAACCTCTCGCATGTCCATGATAATAAAGGATACTTCGAATGATTTTGTAAGCTAGGTGTGGTTCAGCATTTGCCTCTATGGGAGGTATTTGAACCACTTATCTTGGCCTCTACTGAGACCAGATGGCAAAATACTCGAGAATATTATAACAGTAGAAGTTGTAAGTGTGCCACTACACTAGAAATTACCGACCACAATTGCTCTGTTTCTATGCTGGTTTTTCCCAATAATGCTGAGCTGACTCAACATTGCAGTTTTTGGTGCAGTTTCCACAATGGTGAAGCTATTGTTTACTTTTTTATTAAAAAAATTGTTAGATTGTATAGCTTCAATGGGTTTTCCATGAGTCAAATTGGTTTGACTAATGACATCATTGCTCCATAGATGTCTAGAATTTTGTTGTGGTTGCTGAGGTGTACGAATGGACTTGGTTGCGTGGGTTCTTCCATTTTGAATAACTTCATGTGGAGGTCGGCAATCAGAATAGCATACACTGGTCAACTGGGAAGTAGACTGGTACGGTTGATTAGTATAGTACTTACCTTGTGGTTCATTTTCATATGCTTTCCAACCAAGCACGTTGAAGCAAGCTTGCCTGCCTGACATTCTTGTGTGTGGGTGTGCATCTTGTCACTGTATCTGTTTTAGTTATATTCCATCTTGTATTAGGTCGTGATATTTTGACGTCGAAATTATGCCTTTCTCTCATTTTGGTGTCGAAATGGGACGCGCAAGGCATAAAGTTTCAAAGCTCGAAATGGTTACACAAGAAGAGTTTATGTAACTCTGTCCAGTTAATAGTTATATGCTTAAAACAACACAGATTGCAATTAACTTGGTGGGAACTAGAAAGCTATATACTGCCGTCAAAGATTCAGATGCCTAGAAGTCACGTGCCAAAACCATAGTTTAGCATTTCACTCTAGCAAAATGTCCTGCCCATCCACGAAATATCCTCCTGTAAAAGGAACTCTTCCTTTTCGAAAAAGAAAATCAATCTAAGGAGCTACCCCAGATATCCCCTCCCATCCCTCGCGTCGCCCCTCACGGGTGGATTGAGGGAAAGCCTAGCCGCCACCACTAGAGCCCCACCGAGCAGCTGTCCCGCCGCCGCTGCCGCCGGCTTCCCCGCGGTGGCGGTGGCCCCCCGCCTCCAAAAATGTGGGGCGGGGAGAGCAGCGGTGGACGCGTGCGTCGAGAGGCGCAGAGTTGCGGCGCGGTGGCTCTCCTTCGAGCAGGTGTCGGCCGGTGTGGTGAGGTGGGCCGTGGTGGCGATGGTGAGGATGCGGCCTCGGCGCGCGGCTGCAGCCTCGGTGGTGTGTGACGGGCTTGGCGCGACGACGTCCTGCGGGTGAGGCAGAGGAGGTGGAGGTGGAGCTGGTCGGGTGTTGTGGCTGTGTTGTGCCGGAGCGGCGATCTGGACCTTAGGCGCGGCATTGATGGCCGTGGAGCTTCTTCGGCCTTCTACCCGGAGGAGAGGAGGATTCCGTCGACTTCTATACGGCCGGCGACACCCAGGTATGGAAGCTCCCGGTGGCCAGACAGGTCAGGTGGCGGTGTCGGGTTGGGTGCTGCAAGCGAAAGCTCTATGCCAACTCTGCTGGCACCGACGACGACGACGCTCATGAGCGTCGTTTCCTCGTTGGAGGCGTCGTCGTGCAGCCACACCCGACTACCCTAAGTGTTCTCCGGGCGAAAGCCAAAGATCTTTGTTTAGGTCGGACGACGGCGGCGTCGGAGACGCCGCTTCCTCCTTGGAGGCGTCGTCTTGGAACCACCTTTACCTCATTGGTCGTGAGGTGTCTCCGTCTAAGTGTTACCGGCCGGCGTGAGCTTTGCGGTTTGGTCTGCGGCGATGATGGAGGTGGTCGGCCGTTCAGTGGCGTGCTCTTTGGTCTTGCCGGTACACCATGTTTGCAGTTGGATTCGAAGCTCTCATCGGAAGCCGGGTTAGCGAGTTTCACCTCGTTTCCGTTTGTCACCCTTCCCTCCTTTGGGGGTGTCGGCGTATGGCAACCAGACGGCCAAGTTCATAGCGCCTAGCTTGCTTGGTCAGATGAAGATGGAAGTCGAGATCCTCCTGCGTGCTGGTTGCATCGTGCAGACCCTTGTAGTATCGTAGGTGTTGTTGTTGTTGTCGCTGTTTGTGTAGTGTTTTTGATGTGTTTGTCGTTGTTGCTGTGTGCCATGCTTCGGCGTGTGCCGCTGCCCTAGCGCTGCTAGGAGTTGTACGGTTTTCCGGCATGGTTTCCCTCATAAACCGAGCCATTTGGCTATCAACCTTTCTTCTACTCATAAATGAAAAGCAGCTCCGACTGGTTTTCAGTCAAAAAAATTCCAAGCAGTGCTAAGCTACTAAAAATGAGCTTCGGAATTAATCAAAAAACGCCACAAGAAATCAAATGAGGATATTCTCTTCATAAATGACACTTAGCTGAAGAAATCTAGACACATAAAGGCGTGTTCGGTCAACAATGACACTTGCAGAATGATTAGCTAAAAAACCCTTGCTGTAACGGACAGATGCGCTACTCCATAGAGCATGCATGCATGCTTTGGATTTGTTCTGAATAACATAAGCCTTGATGCAGATTAGCCTCGGACCGAGTCCCTGTTCCTCTGCCACATGATCTAGACTAGACTTTGTCTACGTGGAGATCGATGAGTTGATGATAACCAAGTGTTAGCTGTTAAGGTATCTTGAAGTCAACTGATGAGGTAAACCCTCGATCGAGATTCTAGCTAGTACATCTAGCTTTGGGTGGACGCACATGTACACCGATTTCTGCATGTGGCCCTACTAGTTATAGTTATCATGATACCGGCCAGTGGCGGATGTAGAAGTAAATGGTTGGGGGTGCCAAACTCAGTATTCATGCATAAATATCATTACCGTATTTTTTAGCACATGTAATACAAATACAAGTAGACTAATTGGTATACTAGTTTACAAAATATGCATTTTTTAGGGGGTGCCATGGCACCCCCACTAGATCCGCCCCTGATACCGGCCCGATGGGCCTGTGCATAATTAGTCTTCCTCAAGCAGAGGCAAGGTGACTTCGTCAATCTCAAAATCTGATTCGTCCGTTGAGTTTTTTGGAGGTTTTTATAGGGGTAGGGTGCGTGCGTGATTTTATAGGGATGCGTGTGTGCGTGTATATGTTAGTGTTTGCTTCTATACCGTGGTTCGCAAAAAAAAGATGACCTATTTGAGCACTTGTGTACAATTTGTCATGATTGAGCTTTCTAATTTTAGAGAAACTTTCCAAATAATAATTTCAATTTGAATTTATTGCATCAACTATAATATTTCAATGTTTGAAATTTTGTTTAGTGAATTGATGTGTAAGAAACTATAGCTTTGTTTCATCTAGTGTAAATTTTGAAGACATAGACATAGTAGCCAAACACATTGGGGGAACCCGCCCGATCTATCGCCCTAAATAGACAACATATGCAAGGGGGACCGCTAGAGATGCTCTCACATGCCTTAGACTACCCATAGTGGGAGTAGTGGGAGTAACTTAGGTAATAACATAAGTGCCGTATAGGCAAAAATGATGATGTGTCATGCAATTAAAGAAGAGAGACAAATGGAATAACTAGCTATGTTACCGTAATATCACACAACCCAAGGAAATATGAGTCTAAAACCTAATTAATAAAGAGTTGCATGACACCACACACATGTTACTACCCACTATAGAGGTGGTAACATAGCTTAGTAACACGTGTATGTTACTAGTCTAAGTTACCCTCAACTATGACTAGCCTTATTAACGTAGCAGATCAATCCGACACAATAACAGTTAATGCATTAATAACTAATTTATAGTGTAATTTATTTGTATACTACACAAAAATGCATTAATTACTAAGTAATCGTGTAATTTATCACTATATTGTACATTAATAAACAAATAATCGTGGTGGGAAGTTTTTTTCTGAGTGAATCGTGGTGGGAAGTTGCGCGTGAGCCCTACTCCGACCAGGAGGGGTCTATGAATTCGAGCGTCGAAGCGAAGCACGAAACGAACCCACGACCCTCGTCGAAAAAAGGAGTCGGATCCATCACGCCATATAATCCTCCCGCCACCCGCGGGCTTCCGATCTCGCGACCGATCGACGAGACAAGAGCAAGACTCTTCACCAACGCACGCGTTTGCCCCGCGCCACCCACCACTCCGACGTACGGACGCCATGATCTGAGCTCGCCAGCTACCAGCCGCCGAGTCGCCGAGCTCCTCTACACCGTGCTTGCGTGTGCGCGCGCCATGAAGCCTGCAGCAGGCATGCCCGAGCACCACCATCAGCACCCCGCCACGCCGCGCGCGTCCCAGCTCCAGCGCCGCCGCCTGGCCGCCGTGCTGGCGCCGCTGCTGCTCTTCCTGGCCGCCGGGCTCTCCTTCCCCTCCGCGCTCCGCCTGCCCCTGCTGCAGTTCCCACCGCGCGTTCCCATGCAGCCGTCCCCGGCTCGTTCTCCAACTCTCCCGCGAGCAGGTCGCGTGGCGGTGTGCCTGGTGGGCGGGGCGCGGCGGTTCGAGCTCACGGGCCCCTCCATCGCGCGCCACCTCCTGGGCGGCCTCGGCGAAGGCGTGGACGTGTTCCTGCACAGCCCGCTCGACGCCGACGCGTACAAGTTCTCCCTCCTCGCGCGCGCCGTCGACAATCACACGACCACGCTGGCCGCCGTGCGGGTGTTCCGGCCGGAGCCCGTGGAGGAGACGGCCGAGCGCGCGCGCGTCCTCACCGCCGCCAACTCCCCCAACGGCATCCAGGTACTGCGCTCGTGCTCTTGTTCGGTTGTTCCTTGCTTGCATCAAGTTCGGATTGCTTGCTTCGGTTCTCGATTGATCCCTGCTCTGTTGTTCTCTGCTCTTGCTTGCCCCGCATTGCATCCATGGAATCTTGTCCTTAAAAAACCCACCATTAGTTACAGCAACCAATTGTTTTGTCGCCTGATCCTGCGTGCCAGATTCGATCGGCCGATCGATCAACCCCCTTTCCGAAGCAAACAGATAAAAAAATTCAAAACTTTCTCTAACTGATAAAAGATTCAAAACTTTCTCTAACTTTCTCGCACGCCTTGCATGCATATTCTGGGATCGGAACCGTGATTGAGGCGGTTTCTCTCGCAAATCAATTCAGGGGCCGGGGTCGACGGTTTCAAAACTCTTCATTGATTGTTTTCCTGTTTAGTCAAAGTGGCGGTTCCAGACTCCCGATCTCGTCGATATGTTTCGCAGGTACAGATAAGACGCCTACTTAGGGCCTGTTTGATTCGCAGGATAGGAAAAACACAGGAATAGGAAAACTGCAGGATTGTAATGTCATGTCCACTTCAATCCTACAGGATTTCACATGCATCAATCTTTGTTTGATTGCATCACAGGAAAAGCAAAGGATTTTGAAAAGGAGGTGTGAGTGGATGTTAGGATTCCTATAGAAACTAGTGCAAAGGATTTCATAGGAAAAAATCCTATGGGATTCAATCCTATGAATCAAACAAGTACCATAGGAAAAATTCCTAAGGATTTGAATCCTACAAGATTCCTATTCCAATCCTTTGAATCAAACAGGCCCTTAAATGTTTGATTGCTTCAGATGGAAGAGAGGAAGATCATTCACCATCCTCCTTGTCCTCCTGCTTAAAGATATCGAAACCGACGTCCCCGCGCGCGCGCGTTACATCAAAACCTGAAGAAACCCGTGGCCTGGAGCTCTGAAAAGGGAGTGGGTCCCGCTTGTCAGCCAGGAAACTGACGGCATGGCCCCACCTCACCTAGATAGTAACCTTTCCCGGAGGGCATAATGCAAATGCAGTAGGGTCAATGTCTGAACCTTTGGCCGACCTGTTCTACGGACCAAAATTAATAAATTTCAAAAAACAGATAGATTTGTACAACAAGTTGAAAAGATAATTTCCGATTGAGAGAGATGTAGAGAGAGACCACGGCAAGGAAACAAACCAGTCAGCCTAGGCAGGCAGCGACGCCTGCCTGCCAACTTGTTCCAAGTGGCGGCACCGGACTCACACACAGACCGATCACGCAATCAATTAGGCCGGTCAAATTTGAAATATTCGATGGTGACGTAGGAAGACAGCGATTTTCGATTTGATTTTGTATTTTCGAGGGAAGAAATCAAGATGGCCAAAGATACTTGATCTCTAGCTGCATGTGGCAGTGCCGGCTGCGCGTATCCGTGCATGTGGCTGCTATATAAGGTCAACTGGACGGTGTAAAATAATAAGTATACATCACGCAACTGCCTGCCTATGACACGTACTCCCTCCGTTCCAAATTACTTGACTTGTGTTTGTATAAAAATGAATGTATCTATACTTATTTAGTGTCTAGATACATCCGTATTTGGACAAACCCAAGTCAAATAATTTGGAACGGAGGGAGTATGTGTCAGTGTGTGTATGTAAATAAATAGATATATGCAAACGGCAAGGACGACGACTTGTCTGACAACGAGATGATATATAGGGTAGTAGATTTTATTTTTCTTTAGATGGCATATAGGGTCGATAATTCAGAAGGTACACGAGATCGAGCCGCGATAGAGATGCAAGTGGATCATTGTTAGGATACCCTCTATCCTTCTTAGTTCGAAAAGTGAACTACTTTTTTTCAAAACAATGATATCATCGTAAAAATTAGTTTACTTTTTTAACTAACGAGGATATAGGGTACCCTAAAAATGACCAATTGGCATCTCTAAGCCGAGATGACATGTCATGCATCGTAGCTACGACGTCTAAGTGTAACGAACATGTATCCATACATAGACGTGGTGTGAAGTGTGATCGACCGGCCGAGAACGTGCATGCATCATGCATGCATGGACTCCTAGCATTATACTACGGTGTCATAGCGGAGAGTGCAAGGACGATATTGTAAGAAAAAGAAAAAGGTCCCATAAAAAGTCGATCATCGTCTCTGCCTTCACAAAAGTTCCTATGTGCCCCTTTCCCATCTTCTTTATGTTGTTTCGGTCCTTTGCGTTTGGAAAACGCTTGTAAACCTCCGGAGGATCGCGCGACTCGCGTCCTCCGGACTGCGCGCGTGACACGCGTCCACCTGCGTACACGGAGGCAGTGACAGGACCCACACGACCTTATCTCTTCCGATTTCTCCTCCGCACGTTTAATTCCTTTCCCCTTTCTCCTCTCTACCAGCATCGCATCCCAGGAACCAACCACGCCGCCATGGCCTCGTCCGCCGCTGCGACCTTTCGATCCTCGGTGCTGCCACGGCGTGATGCGAGGACTGAGCTGTAGCACCGACGACGTGAGGGCAGCGGCGCCGCTGCAGGGGGGCCCTCGCCGCTGTGAAGCCCGAGCTCGTCGAGTCCATTTCGATGGCAGTGCGGCGTTGCTGCAGCCGCCACACCCCCATGGCTTCCTCCGCCGCGCCACTCCACCTAGGCTCCCGCCGCCGCGCCTGGTCGCCTGCTGCCACCAGCGGCGTTTGCTACGACGGCTCTCGTTGCTGCGATCGAGTCCGGTGTTGCTATCATCCAGCAGCGACGTTTGCTACGACGGCAAGCCGGCGTTGCTGCAAATGAACGGCGGTGTTGCTACCTTCCGCCGCCGGCGTTGCTGCGGGCGGCCTTCGGTGTTGCTACCGTCCGCCGGCGGCGTTGCTACCGGCGGCCTTCGGTGTTGCTACCGTCCGCCGGCGGCGTTGCTACCGGCGGCGGCCGGTGTTGCTGCGGGCGGCCTTCGGTGTTGCTACCGACGGCGGCCGGCGTTGCTGCGGGCGGCCTTCGATGTTGCTACCGTCCGCCAGCGGCGTTGCTACCGGCGGTGTCCGACTGTGCTGCGACAGGAAGCCGGTGATGCTATCGTCCGCAAGCGGCGTTGCTACCGCCCGCTGACGGCAACGGCGAAGTTACGATGGCGTTTTCTCCGGCGACGGCGTGTTTTCTCCGGCGACGGGGACATGATAGGTTGTGCGTGCGGCTTCCTGCGTTGTGTAGAGGGGAATTTTTCGTTTTAGTTTTTTTCTGTGACGAAACGAGATGCACACCGTTTCTGCTGGTTGACTAGAGGTGGGACACGCGTCGCGCACTCCACCCGGAGGATCGGGGGAAGTTATCCTCCGGGGGACGCTCAGCACGCCCCTTTGCGTTTTGCATGCGTCCAACCACCAAAAAGCTTTTCTTTGGTAGAAAATATCTACCTTACATACAAGCAAGAGCAAATCCGGCGTTTTGCCGTTTGTTTCTTGTCTCAGCCGGCCGGCTTTGTCCGGTCGCTTGTTTCACACTCTCTCTTGATTAATCAGTGAAGAAGACAAACAGGACGTCTGACCCGTTTAATCAGTGTACTGAGAGTAGTGTCACTGATTTATTTAATTAGTTTGGTTGCACATCTGTCAAGCACGACTCGTCCGACCATATGCATGCATGTTGGATCAGATCAACACATATACTACTTCTTAGCACATGCATTCCTGCCTTAAAATATACTTGAACCTTTGAACGACGTTGCTAATTAATAATTTGCACTCAAGTAGTCTTGGTTTGTCTCAGGAAGCAAACTGGCATCTTACGGCTCCTAGCCAGCATTGCGTGCAATACACATGGGTGTTAGTGTGTGATCAGTTATTTTAGGGTGTGATCAGTTTGCTATTCCGATGGGCTAATACTGCTTGTGTTTTGATTGCACATGCATTTGGAAGAGGGTCTCTACATGCATGATACTATAGATGTGTTATCTCTCAATATATTACTAGCTTAATTTGTCTATCAACAATAATCAAACTTGATTAGTAACTGACTGTCCATTTGCAACTACCTACACAGGGCCTTCTTCAGTACTTTCACCTGGTGGAGGGATGTCTGGACATGATCCGGGAGCGTGAATCTCAAGGCAACTTCAGCTACGCTTGGATTCTCCGTACTCGTGTTGATGGCTTCTGGACCGCGCCGCTCTCTACCACCGATGTCTTCCCACGTTCCGATGACACCTATGTCATCCCAGAGGGCTCAGCGTTCGGCGGCCTCAACGACCGTCTTGGCGTTGGGAGCCGTGCCGCCTCAAAGGTAGCATTGTCCCGCCTCTCCATGTTGCCCCAGCTCGGCGAGGCAGGGTACACGGATCTCAACTCGGAGGCCGCGTTCATGGCGCAGCTTGAGGTGTCTAAGCTCACGGCACGGGAGCGGAGGATGCCCTTCTGCGTGCTTAGTGACCGGATGTATGCATACCCGCCGTCCGGCTATGGTGTGCCCGTAACGTCGATCGGGAGCCCAGGCCCGCTCAGCGGGGCCAAGTGTAGGCCTTGCCTCCACCCCGTGGCCTGCGGTGAGGGTTGTGCGGTGGAGAATCTGGATCGTGATTGGAGCTGGACAGAGTGGCGGAACGGGACACTAGAGCTATGCGATGCGAGTAAGGCGTGGGAGGATGGTTGGGAGAAGGTGTTCGACCAAGTCGCCGGCAAGGAGGCGGCGGCAGAGCGGTTGAGGGTGGCGGCGATGGGGCTGGACACGTGCAAGGCGGAGATGGATGCGCTCCAAGAGCAGACGGAGCAGTGGGATGCCCCAAGCTCCGACGAGATTTGCCGCCTCGGGCTCGGTGGCTCGACAACAACATTCACGAACCGCCGCTCTGGCCCTTTATCTTCTTCTACGGAGACTAGTAGTTAGTCGAGCGCCCGTTGACAGTTTATTTGTCACTTGGGAAACTTTGTACAAAGTTTATACACATTCATTAGTGATCGATCTACCATAACATATGAGCAATAGAATCTATATATAGTTGTGAGTCCTGTATGTAACGCAAGGATTTTGGAGAAATTATCCCACATTTGTATTTCTGGGAGTTCCGAATGAAACGGAAAGATGCAGAGTGCTGCCATATGGGTTGAGGTATTAAAATATTGCAGTACAACACAAAAATTTATTAAAAGTTAGCTTTTTGGATCTTTCATGCGAACGACAGCGTCGGCCGCGTTTTGGTGTTGACGTAAGTCACACAACGAACAGGAACGGCCCGTGAGTTTTTCCGTAGTTGCTAGTCAAAAGTCAAGCCGCCGAAGTAGGAGTTTGCACGTACCAATTATCCAAAGCTATATATCGTCGGTCCGATGGGTGATCGTGGCCAGCACGAATATACATTGCGTACGTACTTGTAAAGGAGATCCGCGATGCTAGCCTAGGGTCACCGGCCGCGAGAATCAGAGCGGGGCAGCATAACCACAGACATGTCTATCAAACTTTTAGATTGGTACCCACGCACGACTACGTCGGAGTAGGGAACAGAACCGTCAACCTCCAACCGCGAACCGAGCACAAGGTGCATCATGTTCTATCTGTCACCAGCACAGACAACCGTCTGCACGTACTCTGGACAAATTCTGTATGCTCCACCATGACGTCGAAGACAACGTCATAGCAACAGGACAGAGCAGGAGGAAAGACCCATCTGATTGAGTCGTTGTCGCCGCCTCGCCGACACCATTCAATAACCCTAAAGCCACCGACCTAAAAGATCGGCAAGCACACGATGGCACCAACTCCGAGACGCCGCCATGAAGGACAACGCCGGTGTGAGAGTAGAGGTTAGGGAGATTTATTTGTCCGGGCATCGCTCCCACCACCAGTGGCGGAGCTAGGAAATTATCAAAGGGTGTGCCACCGGCGATTTTTTTTGACAACACATGTAATCCACAATTGTACGGAAAAAACTATACAAATAAGTTGAAGTCTCATAATATTATAGCTCACCAAATATGTTTGAAGGTAACAAAAGTAGCCATACAAATAGTTGATAATATCAAATAGTCTTACATTAACAAAAGATAACACGAGTAGAATATTATGGGTCTACTTTACGCCTTCTCATAGCCATGAAAGCACCAAGTAGATCATCCTTGCTTACTTCCAAGAATAGAGATCGCTCAATATAAGTCACCAAGCAATAGTTCAAGAGGTCATCTCCCATGCTATTTCTCAATCTAGTCTTCACTAGGCTCATGGAGGAAAAGACTCTTTCAACCATCGCCGTAGAAACCGGTAGGATCAATACCATCTTGAGAAGTAAGTAAACCAAGTCATAAAGAACATGTTTCTTTGTTTCAACAAGCTTAATAGAGAGCTCACCAAGAATCTTTAGTCACTTGAACCTATCATCTTTTCTCATATCATCAATAAATGTGCCAAGTTGGAATTCAATCCTTACCAAATCCGTGATTGATATGTCCTTGGGATAAAATTCGGCAAGTCTCATTACCTTGTGTAGATCATAAGAAGCAAATGAATCGGTGGGATTCAAAGATGACATGCAAATAAGCAACTCCATATTAACCTCATCAAACCGATTGTCAAGCTCCTGAATAATGTGATCAACCGACTCGCTGGTGGCCCGGTCCCCTGACTCCCGGAGGCTGGAGCGAGCTGTGGAGTGGAGACGCGGTGGCCGGTCTTGGCAGCGGCGCGGTGGGCCGGCAGCGCCCGGTGCCGCTCGGCGCTCACGCAGGTGTCGATGCCCAGTACTCAACGCCGGCGCACGGGATCGCCTGATTAACTGTGGTGCGCCATGGATTTTGCTCCCGCCGCGGCAGCTGATTTGGGGATCGAGCGAGGGAGGCAGGCAGGAGGCAGCGAGGAGCCAGCGCACAAGGATGCGAGGCGAGGAAGGCAGCGAGCACGGGCCCTGCTGCCCGTCAGCCCGTGTTGACTTTTCTTATTCTTTTTACACGATTTAATTTCCTTTTTTTTCATGCAGATGAGTAGTAAAAAAAATGCACATAATTTCTGGGTGTGCCAGGGCACACCCGGCACACCCGCTAGCTCCGCCACTGCCCACCACCCAACGACGCACCATGCCAAAACAATGCTAAGCATAACCACCATGCCAGATCGGAGAAAACGGGCCCCCCTCCCTCCTACCGTCAAAGCAGCAAGCTGAGGGAGGGAGACCCAGACCCAGCTTTCGTGGAGATCGGTGGAAAAGAGGTCTCGCCTCCTGCTCGCCTGTGGCGGCGGCTAGGTAGGAGAAAAAACGCGAGCGAACCCAAAGCTATTGTCGGTCCGATGGGTGATCGTGGCCAGCACGTATATACGTTGTGTACGTACTTGTAAAGTACGTGCATTCATGGTGCGTGGGCGACAATCTGAGATTCGGCGAACGTGCATGCATGCATGATATATGCATGTACTCGATCTAGCTCAATCGACCTGCCGTACGTACGTGCGCTACAACGCATGAAACAATGGTTTAATATTCTGAGCTAACCAGGAGAAAAAATCGTACGAGGTCAACTCTATATATGGTACCAAAGGGTGTCAAGTGGTCATCCCGCAAGTCCCACAAAACACGGTATCAGTTTAAAACGAGCTAATTTTATGAAGAATATTATAACTAACCAAACGTATCTAGTAGACTAGGAAGCGGGGCGGATCGGGCGCTGCCCTGCAACCTCAATGGTACCACTCAATGAGGTTATGTTTACGAATAGTCCGTGATTAGCGGCACGTCTAAAATGAAATGACTGAGTGGAACTTGTAAATCTATTGATCCCCTTTCTGGACGCGTCGATCGTCTAATGGTGGAGCTCGTTACCGCCAATCTAAAAGAAAAAAAAAAGTATATATATGCACAATTTTGCCATTCTAGTTTTGATCTTGCCTATGTGGGAAATCTGGAAGCGCAAGGACAAGAATGTCTTCGATGGAGCGACGCATTCCCTCCCGGATGTCCTGGATAGGATTCGATCTGAAGGCTAAGCGGGGTACAATGCAGGACTTTTAAGAGAGGGCAAGGATGTGTTCTTGGCGGTGGCACATAGGTGGCTCAGACGCGAGTAATTGACTTTGGTTCTAGGTGAACGGTAGACGACTCCGAGTGGAACTCTGGTCTTGATGTACTGGCATTCTTGCCTTTTCTACCTTTTAATATATGATAGCATGCTTATGTGTATTATAGAAAAATATTAATGACGGTTAGATAATGGCGTGCCGAACAAAAAAGTGATATGGTGAATGATATATTATGTTTACCCTTATAACCTTCATGATACTTTCATCTCTATTGTTGTTGGTTGAATTCAGGAACAACGTTGAAGGAAGCCCTTTTGTTCGTGAAGAAACAACATTGAAAAAACAAATTTATCGAAAACAAGTTCAAACTATCAACAAGTCTCAAGTGAATCTGATACTATCAGTGTTGTGTCTGATATTTTGTGCCATCACCAACCTTGACGAGTAGCGTGATAATGGGTATATCAGCATAATCTAGTTCAAAATTTCAACCCGATAACCATTCCATTATTTGGAGGTGTGCAGACAAAGTAATTACCGTTTTGGTGGTAAGTTTATAGACTTTCAAAGGCTTCCCGAATTTTCGACAAGCTCTCCAATAACTCACCAAGTTGGCTGCCTATTCTCCCAAAGTGGCCATGCGATTGTTGAGTCATTTTGAATCCCTCCTACACCTATCTAAGGGGGTTTGTCCCTAATTATAACATCCCATCTCCCCCATCCTTTTTATGGCACTTTTATCAAACCATTTTGAATCCTGTCGAGCGATCCTTACTACTTTTGATGTTGTAGTTTCATCGGATTCGCGAGAAGTATCCTCTAGTATCCCTTAGTTTGTGCTTTATGGTTTCGTCTGTTTCTGTGGTTTAGTCCCATTTGTTGTTGCAATTTTTTGGACAACGTGTCGGAGTTCTTGCAACATTGGCAGACCTCTCTAACGTATGGGTCTCATCTAACCTTTGCAGGATCAAACAAGTTATCCTGGTTGTTTGCAGCAAGTTATTATCCCGCTCTTAGGTCCTATGATGTGAAGATCGGGCCACCCTTGAACATGAACTCATCCACGGGTTTGCGCCTATGTGGTAGATCTTTCGTTTACACAATAGGATATGTTATCATATTTATGTTGTCACCATCCCTTTAGGTTGGTAGGTTGTAATGTTATATTTTTTGTTCTAGAACTGAAAAGCCCCAATAGAAATAAATCCACGCCTTGCTCGTGCTGAGATGTTGTTGTTGCTACATCCCTTGCATGTCTTTCATCTCTTAGATTTGTGACAAGCTTATCTTTGTGGTTGTTTTCAGATTTTGTTGTGTTGTTTAAAAAGAAAGAAAATCGAAAGAAAGAAAACTGAAAGAAAGAAAAGATCAAGGGAAGAGAGATAGAAAAGCAGTGAAAAAAGAGTAAAAAAGAAAGCGTATGAGAATTTCAGAAGTTGTGCGTGTGTGTTGTTTGCTTTTCAATCTTGATGTAATCTCTAGTATTTGTAGGAAAAAAAATTGGTCTCGAGGCCGGCCACGACGGGAGAAGAGAGGGTACCAACCCTAGATATGTAAGAACGATAGGTGGGAGGAGCTTTAGGGGATGTACAATGGGGTGATGTCAGGCTTCTCTTAACATTGCTACGTAGGATATTTGTCTAGTTGGAGGAGAGAGAATGAAGAAAGGGGAGGCTGCCTTCCCTTAGCTAAGAGATGATCTCTTAAGAAATAAGAGAAGGCTATTTTCTCCATTGTACAATATGTCTTCCCTTAACAACACAATTTCTCACTAAAACATAATTAATTCTCATTAATTGTTAGGGATGACAATAAGAGATAATGCATTGTATAACTTATATCTTATGCCTTCTCTAAATGATGTGGATGTATAAGAGAAGGCTTGTCTTCCCTACCATTGTACATGACCTTGGGAGAAGGGAATACCTACCTCATCACATCCATGTGAATTTTCCATAAGGTAAGTACCAATTTGGCGGCACTAGTGCTTTCCAAATAAAGCGTGTTATGCCGCCTATAACCTTTGATCACTAGTAGAAACAAGGCCTTTGGTCCAGAGCCCCATTTAGCTCTAGTCCCGGATGGGCTTTGGACCTGGACTAGAGGGGGGCACTAGTCCCGGTTCAACGGCTACGAGGCCGCACTGGACTAGTCACGGGTCGAACGGGACCTCTAGTCCCGGTTCGTAATACGAACCAGGACTAGAGGGGTGGTGGCAACCGTTCGCCTGGCGCGAGACCCTTTAGTCCGGGTTGGTGGCTCAAGCCGGGACTAAAGGGTCCAAACCGTTCGCCTCCCGCCCGTTCGCGCGATCAAAACAGGGGAAAGCGATTGCTACAGTAACCGCGGCCATTTCTGTTCGTCTCCCTCTCTCCTCTCTTCTTCCCCATCCCCTCCACCATGAATCCACCGATCACTCGCTACGGGAAGGTGCTCACACATGGCACGACCTATCTCAATGTCGTCTACACGAACGACAGCGCCAAGGTGCCGGATTTTCTTTCCGATTTCGAGTATTGGCTTGAAGAGGAGGAAGACAACAACAAGAAGTTCATGGGCCTTGATCTCGAGTACACGGCCGATCAAAGAGATGTTGCCGTCATCCAACTTTGTTTCAAGAAACATGTCATGGTCTTCCAGTGGGCAAGGTAATACGAAACTTGTTATAGTTTTAATTGGGGCTTTTCTTTGATTAATTCATAGGATAGGAAAATTGCATATATAGGATAGCAACATGCATGTCCATTTGAATCCTATGGGAAGAGCAATTCCTCTTTGATTGTAGTGAAAGAATTTAGGGGCTTCTTTTGATTCTCATATGCAGATAGGAAAATTGTATAGGATAGCAACATGTCCATTTGAATCCTATGGGGAAAATTTTATTATACTACTTGTGCCAAAATAAATATATATACTTGTCAAGATTCTTATTATACATACTTGTGCCGAAATATACTTGTTGCAGCAGTATTTAACATTTGTTCCACTTTGTTGTCGCAGTAGTGAAGAGCAATTCCTCTTTGATTGTAGTGAAAGAATTTTCCTTATAGTTGCATATTGGCCACCCGTACGTGTGGGAGAGAACATGTCATAGTTAATTTAGGGGCTTCTTTTGATTCTCATATGTGGTTAGGAAAATTGCATAGGCCGGATAGCAACATGTCCATTTGAATCCTATAGCAAAATATACTTGTCATGATTCTTATTATACATACTTGTGCATGCCGAAATATAATTGTTGCAGCAGTATTTAACATTTGTTCCACTTTGTTGTTGCAGTAGTGACAAGCACTGTCCAGAACTCATGGAGTTCCTTCTTCGCAGCGGCATACATTTTGCTAGCGTTGATATAACGAATGACAAGATCAAGATGAGGCGCACCTGGGTATTGAGATACCAACTGCCTGCCACATTGATCTCCAGCGCATTTTCAGGCTTGAGCATGACAAGACTTCAATGGCTAATATGGCATTCGCCTTGATCGACGAGGAGTACGCTGATATGAAGACAAAATTCCACAAGGATCACACAAACTCTGGGAGAAGACCCCACTTGACGCTATCAACATTGAGTATGCAGCAATAGATGCGTACGTTGCATACGAGTTGTACCGCCAGATTAGAATCGTCAACTATGGGAAGCGTCACCTAGTACCACCACCAGTGCCCCATGGGTCTCCTGCTTGGGGTATTCTGATCCGGAGGACGAGTAGTGTTTGCAATGGCGAACACTTCGATCTATCTCTATAATTATGTACTGCTTGGGGGTCTCTCCTGAAAGAACTTATTTCTATTAATTATGTCCCTGTTTTAAGTATTATGTACTGCTTGTCACCCAGTATCATGTCATTCTATTATGGTTTTTCTCGCTTTCAGCAAGCATTGTGATGCTACCTCTCTGATATTATGTTAGAGCATCTCCAACAGACGCGCGCCCTAGGTTGCGCCAAAACATGATCAAAAAATACAAAATAAATATACTAAAAATAGCAATATATTGAACTCGAGTCGACTACACGAACACACGAGCACAAACTTTAGAACTACGAACTAAAACTTAATTAAACTAAACTTAACTAGAAGTTTAAGAACTACAACTACGAACTGCGCCAGCGTGATTTAGAACTCGCCGTCGTCAGAGAAGATGTCGTCCTCGGAGTTGGTGTCGTCCGAGATGTCATCCTGCAGCGCGTTCCACCTCTCGTCGTCTTCGGGCCAGTTGGCTTGGCCTGCCATCAGTTCCGCCTCCGCACACGCCTTCGCCACCCGCCGCGCCTCTCGGTCCTCACGGAGCTCGGCCCGCTCGGCCGCCTGGGTGTTCCAGAACTCCATCTCCTCTCTCGCCTCGCGCGGGTGGTTCCGGTACCAGTCGTCGACGGCGCGCTGGTCGCGCTCCTCGACAAGGTGGAGCGTCGTGCGGAGGCGGTGTTCGCGGCGGTCGTCGGCGGCGGCGAGGCGCGGCGGCGGCGCCCTGTTCGCCGCCTCCTGCGCGTTGCGGCAGTCCTGGAAGTTCATGCTCCGGCGCGAGCGTTTGAGCCTTCACGCCGCCGCGTCGTAGGCGCGGGCGGCCTCCGCCGCGGTCGCGTACGTCCCTAGCGGGACGCGGCTATCGCCGGACCGGATCTCCGCGTAGAACGTCCCGTTGGCGCGTTGGTGGACGCCGCGGTACCCGGACTGGCTCGTGCGGCGCGGAGGCATGGTGGCGACGGCGGATTGCGAGCGGTGGCGCGGGCGGCGGCGGGATTCAGAGCGGTGGCGGAGCGGTGGGAGGGGGAGGGGAAAAGCGGTTCGGGACGCGTGGAGTGAGCGCGCTGGCCGCGGGTCGGGGTATTTAACGCGAAACGTAGCGCGTTGGCCAGCGCGCGCTTCCGTTTTCTGAGCGCGCGCTTTTTTCCCGCGTCTGCTGGAGCGCGCAAAATGGCCCCGCGCGCGGGAAAATTCGGTTATATGGCGCGCGCTCTGTTTCCGGCGTCTGCTGGAGATGCTCTTATTTTCGTGTTTTCATGGCAAGCTTGTGTTATTTTAGGTGTAAGTAAACTCACTAGTATACTTATCATGTTTTCACTTGTTTCTGAGGATTTATTGGCATAATTGCTTGTTTATCGTGTTTTTATGGCAAACATGATGATATAGAAGTCATATTTGAATTTCTCTCTTTTTTCTAATCGATTTAGACATATTATTTGCCAAATTTCGATTTACGAATTTATAGATATGAATTATTCAATATTAAATGCAAAAAGTTAATTATTATTTAAATTCAACATTATTTGAATGCAAGATTAGTATTACTTATTTATTTTTGTTTACTTAAATAATTGTTTGTATTCACAAAATAAAGACGTGTGACATCATGGTCCAAGGGTTAATATGATTGATAGCATAATACTGTCAGCAAAACATGAGTTGTTTCTTGGAAGCTCACAGGGAAGGAACTAAGAAGTTAAGCGTGCTGGAGGTGGAGCAGTCTGAGGATGGGTGACCGACTGGGAAGTGTCACTAGAAGTGAGAAGTTAAGAGTGATTAGAGTTAAAAAAATAATTGAGACTAAAGGAAAACATAAACCTAAACCCCAAACCTCAAAATGGGAAACATAAACCCTAAACCCAAAATGAAAAAAAAGGGAACATAAATCCTAAACCCCAAAATGACAAAAAAATGAGAAAATATTTAGTCTCCGCTCGTATTTCCTCGACCACGGGCCCCTGCAGCGGCCACGTGGGGGACTCTTTTGCCCCGGGTCATAACTGACCTGGGACTAGAGGTTGGGGCCTCTAGTCTCGATTCCGTGGTCCCGGGTGCAAAGCCGGACTAGAGGCCCTCCCGACCCGGGGTTTCTACTAGTGGATGGAACTGATGGATCGTATCAAATTATCATCAATGCTAGCTGATCGTATCGATCAAATTACCATCCACGTACGCTGATCGTATCTGCAGATTGCATGCCGGATTTCTTCCATCACAGAATTGCGCGAGCGCATTTATTTGCAGCCATATATATATAAACATACATATATATGCCCGGCCAGGTGAAGCAAACCAACACGAAGTAATTAAGGCCGTGATCGTCATGTCGTCGTCCTCATGGATCAAGGCCGTGATCGCGTTCGTCTTCATAGTGGCACTCCTCCTGCCCTGCGGTAATTAAGCTCCCCATTAGCGACTGCTCTTATTAACGGATGTGCATGGACATATATGTAGGGGTAGATCTCTAGTTGTTTTGCCTATTAATTTGTGAAGCTTTGGGATGAAAATTTCAGTCTGTATGACATCGATCCCAAAATTAAGAGATTCAGTCTGTATATATGTTCACGTATATATGTGAAAATTTGCACAGATGCGACGGGCGGCGACTATCTGATGAGATGTGACGAGGAGTGCGAGATGGGGTGCAAAGCAACGGACTGCGAGGCTGGGAGCTGCGACGTGAATCTGGGTGGCCAGTGCGTGTGCTCTAGGTGCACGCACACGACCCTCCCGCCGGCTCCTTAGCAGAATCTTCATATTCAGTGGCCGCGGTGCCAGGACTTTAATTTTTTATGTCGTTTCATATTCAGTGGCCGCAGTACCTTGTCAATGATTATCATATAGAATCATCATCGACTGACGCGTGCATGCACTTTTGAAAATTAATATAAACAATTTGAATAATCAACTCATCATAGGCTTTTTTTTTCTTAATCAAACTCATATATACGCACTCCCATACAAACATGGAATTAAAATATCATTCAACAAATATGAATACAAATTCTTTGGAGCAACCAATGTAGCTGCTCATATCTACCTGAAATCCAGAACAACTAAAGAAGGAATGTTTTTTCAATTTGTAGTCGAGGGACACCATCATGTCATTTTATATATTGATGACATGTATATCTTATCCTTCCACAACGACTACAAATCCTCGTCATACCATCAGTCCTACAAAAACATGAATGAATTTTGTAAGTTAGCATATTTGAATGAAATCACACAAACGTCAATAACAATAAAAAGTTACATGTAAAGTTCATGTTAGACTTTATAATATTGTCTTTACAAGAAAAAACGATTTTTCCTATGAGAGGGCACAAAACAAATACCAGACTCGTGTCAGGAAACTAACTGTTTCCTGTAGTGTGTAGAACATAATTTTGTGATAGTTTTAACTTCCCGTGCATATTCTTCTATATTCATCTTTCATTGAATAACCTTCTCCTCAACAAGTAATATGTACATAATTTTTATAGAAGAACTCTATGGAACAACCATAACATGGACATCAGGACCTAGCAAATTTCGAAGTCAGAGACTTCACCAGTAGAAAAAGGGCCTTCCGTTCAGCCCTTTTGTCCCGGCTATAATTGGATCCGAGACTAATGGGGCCATTAGTCCCGGTTCTAACAATCAGGGCGCCAGACAGCACCAGTCCCGGTTCGTAAGGGACCTTTAGTCCCGGTTCGTGTTACGAACCGTTACTAAAGGGTTGCTACAGCGGCCGCAGAGGTGGGGCCAGCGCGAGCAACCTTTAGTACCGGTTTGTAACACGAACCAGGACTAAAGATTGACCTTTACGAACCGGTACTAAAGGGTTCCCCTATATCATCTTCTTCCACCCGAGGCCTCTCCATTTTTCCTGCTCGAAACTTCACCATTTTTCTCCTCCGTTTCCTCTCCCAAGCTCTATTTCATCCCCATATTTTTTCACCATTTGTCAAGATTTACGGCACCCCATCTATTCAAAGGTTAGCAACTTTATCTTTTCTTCCGGCGTTGCTACTTTAGCTCATTTCATTGCTAGTTTAGATCATTTCATTTTTGTAGTGCTAGCTCGGTGTTTGATAAAATGACTAAGTTAGGGAGTTCATTTTTTATATGCATTTTGAGCTCAAATTAATTTATGATTTGTGGGTTTTAGTGCCATCCCGTCCCCGTCCTCACCGCCGTCGATAGCCCGCGCCATCCCGTCACCGACACCACCTCGGTGAGCCTCTTGTTTTTATCTTTTATTTTAAAAAAATTACTTGTATGATTTAAATGCATAGTTATTACTTGTATAATTTTCTTTTGTTTTTTATATGTATAGTGTCATGGTTTTGATATCCGTCCCCGTCGGCCCTCGTCCGGTCTATGATTCGGATGTGGTATATTTTTATAACTATTTGTTTCATTTCGTGTTTATGACAATTATGCCTACCAACTTGACATAGATTTTTTTATCTAGGAGGTAGTTGAACCGGAAATTCCAACCGACCCTCTTGTCGATATGCTAAATTTATTTGAAAAAGAAAACAATGATTTGAAAGCAAAATTGAAATGAAGTAAAGATCTTCGTCTACAATGCCTAGAAGAGAAGATGAAATTGGAGTTTGATCTTGCCGACGTCGTCGATAAACACAAGATCAAGATGGATGCAATGCGCTTGAAAATTAGAAAGGTTAGAAAATATGCCATTCATAAAGAGTCTTGGTATTATTATGCTGTTGGTTCAATAATTACCTTAGTTGCGATTTTGATCGCATTTGTTGTTGGGTTTAAATTCTTTAGATAGTTGTATGTTAGTTTCAATGTATGTTTTATGTGAACTACGTATTACATTTGGTCACTACTCTACTTTGGTTTTTATGTGATGAACTTGTATTAATTAATTTGGTCACTATTATATATTCATGATGTAGTGTAATGGTTTTTGATATATTTATATAATGCAGATGAGCCGGCAATGGATGTACGGTGACCGACGCTGTCCCGACTTTATTAATGGCATGCATAATTTTCTCCGTGTGGCTAAGTCAAACAAGAGGAATGGTTTTATTTCTTGTCCATGTAGTGTCTGTAAGAATACGCAGGATTACTCTACCTCAAAAACCATTCACGTCCACCTGTTGCAGTCCGGTTTCATGTCTGGTTATAATTGTTGGACCAAGCACAGAGAAAGAGGGGTTATAATGGAAGACAATGAAGAAGAAAAGGATAATGACAACTATCCTATGTTCACTGAACATGGTGGTACTACAATGGGGAAGACGAAGCTGAAGAAGAGCCCATTGTTGATGAGCCCGATGATGATCTTCGTCGGGCCATTATAGATGCACAGATAACCTGCAGAAGTGAAAACGAGAGGTTGAAGTTGGAGAGCATGTTAGAGGATCACACAAAATTGTTGTACCCAAATTGTGAAGATGGCCAGAAAAAGCTGGGTACCATACTGGAATTGCTGCAATGGAAGGCAGAGAATGGTAGATCTGACAAGGGATTTGAAAATTTGCTGAAAATAATAAAGAAGATGCTTCCAAGGGATAACGTATTGCCCCCAGTACGTACGAAGCAAAGAAGGTTGTCTGCCCTCTAGGATTAGAGGTGCAGAAGATACATGCATGCATCAATGACTGCATCCTCTACCGCGGTGAGGAGTACAAGAATTTGAATGCATGCCTCGTATGCGGTGCATTGCGGTATAAGATCAGGTGAGATGACCGTGGTGATGTTGAGGGCGAGCCGCGCCCCAGGAAGAGGGTTCCTGCCAAGGTGATGTGGTATGCTCCTATAATACCACGGTTGAAACGTTTGTTCCAAAACAAAGAGCATGCCAAGTTTTTGCGATGGCACAAAGAAGACCATAAGAAAGACCTGATGCTAGACACCCCGCTGATGGGTCGCAGTGGAGAAAAATCGACAGAGAGTTCCCGACATTTTCAGATGACGCAAGGAACTTAAGATTTGGTCTAAGTACAGATGGCTTTAATCCTTTTGGGGAGCAGAGCTCCAGTCATAGCACCTGGCCTGTGACTCTATGTATCTATAACCTTCTTTCTTGGTTGTGCATGAAGCGAAAGTTCATTATGATATCAGTGCTCATCCAAGGCCCGAAGCAACCCGGCAACGACATTGATGTGTACCTGAGGCCATTGGTTGAAGAACTTTTACCTACGAGCGTTGTTGTTTGTAACCATCAATGATTGGCCTGCTCTTAGTAACATTTCAGGACAGTCAAACAAGGGATACAATGCATGCACGCACTGTTTAGGTGAGACAGAAAGTATATATTTGGGAAACAAGAATGTGTACCCGGGGCATCGTCAATTTCTTCGAAAACAGCATCCCGTAAGAAAGAAAGGCAAGCATTTCAAAGGTGAGGTAGATCACCGGACGAAGCCTACCCGCCCTACTGGGGATGTTATATATGATATGGTCAAGGATTTAAAAGTAATCTTTGGAAAGGGTCTTGGCGGACAATCTATTCCATATGACGCTGACGGACACGTACCCATGTGGAAGAAGAAATCTATATTTTGGGAGCTACCCTATTGGAAAATCCTAGAGGTTCACTCTGCAATCGACGTGATGCACGTGACGAAAAATCTTTGCGTGAACCTGCTAAACTTCTTGGGCGTGTATGGAAGACGAAAGATACATCGGATGCACGGCAGGACCAGCAACGTATGCACGAACTAGACAACCTGAATCCAGAGAAGTATCATGGTCCTGCCAGCTACGCTCTTACCAAAGAAGAGAAGGACATCTTTTTTGAAATCCTGAGCAGTATCAAGGTCCCGTCTGGCTTCTCGTCAAATATAAAGGGAATAATAAACATGGTAGAGAAAAAGTTCCAAAACCTAAAGTCTCATGACTGCCACGTGATTATGACACAATTACTTCCGGTTGCATTGAGGGGGCTTCTACCGGAAAATGTTCGAGTACCCATTGTGAGGCTATGTGCATTCCTCAATGCAATTTCTCAGAAGGTGATCAATCCAGAAACTCTACCAAGTTTACAGAAGGATGTGGTCCAATGTCTTGTCAGCTTCGAGTTGGTGTTCCCACCATCCTTCTTCAATATTATGACGCACCTCATAGTTCACCTAGTCGAAGAGATTTCCATTCTCGGTCCTGTATTTCTACACAACATGTTCCCCTTTGAGAGGTTCATGGGAGTCTTAAAGAAATACGTTCATAACCGTGCTAGGACAGAAGGAAGCATCTCCAAGGGCTATGGAACAGAGGAGGTCATTGAGTTTTGTGTTGACTTTATTCCTGATAAGCCGATCGGTGTTCCTCAATCGCGCCATGAGGGGAGACTGCGTGGAAAAGGCACGCTAGGAAAGAAAGCAAAATATGTATGGACGGGCATTCTTTCACTCAAGCACACTACACAGTTCTACATAATTCCAGCTTGCTGGCTCCGTATATCGAGGAACACATGAATATTTTACGCTCAAATACCCGGAGCAGCCTGAAGATTGGATTCAGGAGAACACGTGAAGACTTTCGGCGGTTGGTTGCAAACACGTCTCATTAATGACACCATGTTGGAGAACAGCTATACTTGTTGGCCAAGTCACCATCTTCGACTATATTGACTTTTCAAGGGTACGAGATAAATGGGAATACATTTTACACGGCCGAGCAAGATAAAAAGAGCACCAACCAAAACAGTGGTGTCCGCTTTGATGCAACAAACAATAATGGGCAAAAGGACACATATTATGGTTACATAGAGCAGATATGGGAACTTGACTATGGACCTTCTTTTAAGGTCCCTTTGTTCTGGTGCAAATGGTTCAACCTGACAGACGGGGTACATGTAGACCCGCAGTACGGAATGACTATAGTGGATCGCAAGAATCTTGGGTACGACACCGACCATTCGTCCTAGCCAATGACGTGGCTCAGGTTTTCTATGTGAAGGACATGTCTACCAGACCGAAAAAAAGAAAAGATAAGCAAGCGAATACATCATACGATGAGCCAAAGCGCCACATAGTTCTTTCAGGGAAAAGAAACATCGTGGAGTGGAGGACAAGACAGACATGTCAGAAGATTACAATAAGTTTGATGAAATTCCGCCCTTCGCAGTGAAAACTGACCCAAGCATCGTGTTAAATGATGAAGATTGTCCATGGTTACGGCGCAATCAGAAGAAAGAGACACACGAAGAAGAAGTTTATACCACAACACTAGATAGGAATGTTGGTGGTCATGTGTAACAATGTATTAAACCTTTTATGTAACTGTGTTCTGAAAACTCAGAAGAAAACTCTAAACACTGATTTTTGGTTCTAAAAACTCCAACGGCTCACAAGCGCTCGAAAAAGTTGGAACAAAACACACGGTTTCCCCTGCATACAGCCCGACGGTGGCTCATGAGTGCCCACATATCAAATGCACCGTCAGATGTATGCAGGGAATCCGAATACTTTGTATTTGGTCGATTGATACGTCTCAAACGTATCTATAATTTTTGATATTCCATGCTGATATTATACCAATTGTTACATGTTTTGCATCCACTTTATGTCACTTTTATACATTTTTTGGGACTAACCTATTAACAAGATTCCACAGTGCCAGTTCCTGTTTTCTGCTGTTTTTGTATTCCAGAAAAGCTAGTCAGGAAATATTCTCGGAATTGGACGAAAATTTACGGAGGCACCTATTTTATCAGAAGACACCTGAAAGTCCAAAGAAGCAACGAAGAGGAACCACGAGGGCCCCACACGTGGCCAGGGCGCGGCCCCCCCTCCTGGCGCGCCGAGGGTGCGTGTGGGCCCCTCGGGGCTCTCCAGCCGTCGCCCTTTCGCCTACTTATTCCCCCCCATGCGAAAACCCTAAACAACCCGAGCCATTATCCACGAAAAGTTCCAGACGCGCCGCCGTCATCAACCCTAGCTCGGGAGGGTCCAGAACCTCTTCCCGGCACCCTGCCGGAGAGGGGAATCCTCACCGGAGGGCTCTACATCACCATGCCTACCTCCGGAGTGATGCGTGAGTAGTTCATCCTTGGACTACGGGTCCATAGCAGTAGCTAGATGGTGGTCTCTCCACTTTGTGCCATCATGTTTAGATCTTGTGAGCTGCCTAACATGATCAAGATCATCTTATTGTAATGCTACATGTTGTGTTTGCTGGGATCCGATGAATATTGAATACTATGTCAAGTTGATTATCAATCTATCTTATATGTTATTTATGATCTTGCATGCTTTCCGTTACTAGTAGATGCTTTGGCCAAGTAGATGCTTGTAACTCCAAGAGGGAGTATTTATGCTAGATAGTGGGTTCAGTCTCCAGTAATCTGGGCGAGTGACAGCAACGCCTAAGGTTGTGGATGTGTTGTTGCTACTAGGGGTAACCTAACAATGCTATGTCCACGGTCATATGTATTTGTTTACATACGCACATTACTTAATGCAATTATCCATTGCTTGCAACTTAATACCAACGGGGAACTCGGATGACAACCTGGCGGTGGATTATTAGTCATAGATGCTGTTGGATAACGGTCTATGTATTTTGTCGTAATGCCCAATTAAATATCATAGTAATCATCATGTCATATATATGCATTGTCATGCGCTCAATATTTTGTCAATTGCCCAGCTGTAATTTGTTCACCAGCATGTTAGTTATCTTTTATGGAGAGACACCTCTAGTGAACTGTGGACCCGGTCCATTCTTTTACACTGATAATACAACCAACTGCAAACATTGTTTCTTTTCATTCTCTGCAATTTACTACTGTTTTCCACACCATACGTTTAATCCTTTGTTTTCAGCAAGCCGGTGAGATTGACAACCTCACTGTTTCGTTGGGGCAAAGTACTTTGATTGTGTTGTGTGCAGATTCCACGTTGGTGATCGTGTTGCGCCGTGTGAGCCGCCAACAACCTTCTGAAGTGCTACTGCTCCTACTGGTTCGATAAACCTTGGTTTCATACTGAGGGAACACTTACTGCTGAGCTACATCATACCTTCCTCTTGGGGTCTCCCAACGAACGTGTGTTTCACGTCAGCATCGATTAACTGAAGAATTTGTAGATAGAACAAAACACACGGTTTCCCGTGCATACTGCCCGACGGTGGCTCCTGAGTGCCCGCATATCAAATGCACCGTCGGATGTATGCAGGGAATCCGAATGTTTTGTATACCAAATGAACTACAATGAGTACACACTGAGTGCTGAACATGTCAGAGAGGTGGGCTTTATATACGGTCGTGTGGCTCACGAAGTGGTCGTGATAGTGCTGATCCAACAGCTTACAAGCCCTCAAAAGAAACACACCCCTGATCCAACGGCTCACAAGCGCTTGAAAGAAACACACGATCCGTGTGCTTCTTCCTGATTGGGCATACTACATGCCGCTAGGGGTAAAGGCGGGAAAAGTCCCCGCCTAGGGTTTTCTTCTGTTTGCCAAAACACTTTACATATATCGTCTGGCACCAAGTAGGTTTTGGTGGGATTCAGACGCTCCGGAGCCCCTCTCCGACGAAACCCTGGACCCGCTAGAGAAAAGCCGAACAATTAAATCAATTGATATAAATGAAATGAATATATGTATATAAATCAATAGATATGATTTTTACAACTTTTTAAAAAATAATTTGACTTGATTTGGACAATTAAATCTATTGATATAAATGAAATGAATATATATAAAAAAATCAATAGATACGATTTTTACAAAATTTTAGAAACAAAATCAGAAAATGTAGATATGATTTTCATAAATATTGAAAGAATTAAATCAAATATAAAAGAAAAAGAAACTAGAGAAAAAAAAAACAATTCGAAAAGCATGTAAATCAAAGGATATAAAAGAAAACACCAACAAGTACTAAAGGGTTCGCTTCATGCGCGAAATTTCGTGCGGCCGAAAACCAGACCTTTAGTACCGGTTGGTGTTACCAACCGGTACTAAAGGGCCTTTAGTCCCAGTTCGTGGCTGGAACCGGGACTAAAGGTGTTTTGAGCAGTTTTAGATCTGCCGATCGTCCGTTCTGCGCAGTTGCCCTCCACGCGAGAAGAAGAAGAGACGACACCGCCAGACTGACCTGCTCCCGTGCCCCCATGCCGCCGTCGCCGCCGTCGCCTCTGGGCCGTGCTCGTGCTCGCCGTCGCGCCCGAGGAGCTCCGGCCCCGTGCCGTCCTTGCCGTCACCCGCCCGTGCCGTCGCCCACGCTCGTGCTCTCGCCGCCAACACCGTCGCCCGCCGCGAGCATGCTAGGCGCCATACGTCGCCCGCCCGTGCTCGCCCGAGGTGCTGCCGCCGTCGGGGGTGTTGCTGTCGTCGACGTGCTGCCCCCTTCCCCTCCAATAATGTGCCGCCGTCGCATCCCCTCCCCACGCCCGATGTGCTGCCCCCTCCCCCTCCATAATTTTGCCTATGTTCATAATTTTGCGAAATTCTAGTTTGACATAGAAAATCTTAGAGAAACATTGTCAATTTAAATTTGACAATGTTTGTGCTAGTGCTCATGTTTAAATTTGATGTTGAAATTTGACAATTTTCATAATGTTAGTGCTAGTTCTCATGTTTAAATTAATGTTCATAATTTTGATGTTGAAATTTGACAATGTTCATAATTTTAAATGAATTTTAGTGGAAAATTAGTGCCATTTCAAATGAATTTTAGTGGAAAATTAGTGCCATTTTAAAATGTGGAGATTAAAGTTGTTCTAAGTTAATGTGGAGATTACTTAAACAACAAAATTGTAGGAGATTAAAATTATTTGTTCTTGTCATTTTCCTTAATTATGGATTTAAATTACTACTTTGTCATTTTAAATTATGGATATTCATATTCTTGTTACAAAATTGATTGCAGGGACATTGAGCTATGGACTACATCGGCAGAGACGAAGGTGAAGAACAAATATTGGAGTATATATAAATAGTGCACGACATGGAGAAGATGCCGGTGGAGACGATGCCGGTGGAGACGACTATAGCTCACAATTTCTGAACGACTCCGGTGTGGGAGTTGAGCAAGAAGAAATTTGCAGAGAGGAGGAACTGCCCTTAACAAACTCCGGCGAGGTATATTAAGCCTCTGTTGATCGATCACTAGATGCATTCATTGAGTTGTATTGCAGTTATTAACGAATCATTTTTTTTCTTTTAGCCTTCCGGATCGAGCAAATCATCAGCTGCTAAAAGGACGAAACGAGGCCCGACCAGAAGGTTGGCCGATGGTGCAAGGATATCGATCGACAAAGTTGGTGATGATGGCGAACCGCTGGAACCCACAGAGAGCCGCCGTAAATTTATAAATCAATGTGGAGTTCTTGTTAGGGACTTGGTCCCGATCATCCTTGAAGAATGGCATAAGCCGAAGGATGACAACAAGGCAGCTAGTTATGTCGACGATAGAAGAATTTTTTTGCTTTGGGAGACGCTCTTGACACATGTCAACCTATCGCCAGGTCTCACGGCTGTCAAGAAGGAGAAAGTCAAGCAGTGGACTTTGAAGAAGATGGCCACACAATTCCAGAGCTGGAAGAAAACATTATGGAAAAATTATGTAGAGGCGGAGGAACAAGATCCAGAATTCACTGGACCACTAGTGAAGATACAACATGACTGGCCCGCCTTTGTGAAGTTAAGAAAATCGGATGCCGCCGTGACCCGATCAGAAATAAATAAGGCAAATGCTGCAAAGAAGAAATATCACCATACTTTGGGGACAGGTGGCTACAAGACTGCCGTGCCTAAGTGGGAAGCCTTTGAAGCAAAACTGCTTGATCAAGGGATCATTCCACAGACAGCGGACTGGCCCGAGAGGTCCAAGTTCTGGTTGTTCGCGCATGGGGCAGAGTTGGACCCACAGACAGGGCAGATTGTTGCAAAGGGAAAATGGAAGGAAAAAATTGAACTAGTGACCAAAGATCTTGTGGACGCAATAGATAAAGTTCGAAAGGGAGAGTACGTGCCCGACAGAGAGAACGACGAGCTGACACTCGCCCTCGGGAATCCTGAAAAAGTTGGACGAGTACGAGGCTATGGACCCGGTGTTTCATGGAAGCAAGGGTTTCCGGAGGACGCTGAACTTATAGAAGCCGTCAGAGAAAGAAGAAGCTGGAGATGGACCGGTTATCGGAATTGGAACGCAAGGTGCAGCGGCAGCAGGAGCAACTAGACTCAATTCACTAGTACAGAACGACACATCCGATACCCCTCTATGGCAACGGCAGGAGTTAGGCGACGGAGAATCGCGACATCCCCTGCGTGCCCGCACTGGGCCATAAAGCAGGCCCACAACAAAGGCAACGGGTGAATAGTGGAATATATGTTGGCAACGGAGGTTAGTTTACCTCCGTTACCGATGTGTGCTCATCGCACACGGACAATTTCGTAATCTCCGTTGCCATTAGAAGCAGCCCAACAGCCGCCTATAAGAACCTACTATGCCCTTCACTCTCACTCTCACTGTCTCACTTCCAACCCTAGCCGCCGCACAGTCTCCTCTCTCTCCACTCTCTCGCATGGCTTCCACCGTCGGCTCTGGTAGATCCGGCCATCGCGGCCGCAGCCGTGGCCGCGGCCGCGGCCGTGGCCGCCCCACCCTTCGGGCCTTCAGGCAGCAGCAGCGTCAGCTGGTGTTGCGGGACGAGCTTGCGAAACAGGCCGCCGCCGCTCCGGCCCCCGCGGGCCGGTCCCGCACCCTTGGCGCTCGTCCGCAGGAAGAGCACGGCGAAGGCTCCAGTGATCCGCACCCTTCCGGCCGCACCCGCTCATTTGGCCACCATTGCAGCTACCGCGAGATCCGCCAGGCGATGTACCCCGGCCGCCATCCGTCTTCCTCCTCCTCCTCGTCCTCGTCCTCCGACGACAAGGAAGAGGAAGAGGAAGAGGAAGAGGAGGAGGAGGAGGAGAAGGATCGTGATCTGGAGATCGCTTGTCAACTCTCCCGCGCCGATTTCGAGCGCGATGATGCCAAGCGTCGTCAGGGCGAGGCCGATCTGGAGGCGGCGGTCCTCCTCTCCGAGGCCTCGACCCAGGTCGAACGCGCCGAGGAGGCGGTCTACCAGTCTGACCTCCGGGCTGCCATAGCCCTCTCTTTGGTCCACGGCGAGGGCAAGGCGCCGCCAGGTGAGGCCGGCGCTAGCTCCGTCGCCGGCGGCGACGCTAAGCGAGCCCGCCTCGCCTAATGTAAGACCCCAGTTCAGTAGGATAGTTTTTTTTTGCACTTCTTTTTGCTCGTTTCAGATGATTAGCTCTGTTCTTATTAGGCATTGTGGTAAGTAGCTAATTGTTTATCCATAGATTTGCTCTGTTTATAGTAGGCATTGTTTACACATAGATTTTAGTTGTTTTCTAGTTGTAAGTAGCTAATTGTTTATCCATAGATTTGCTCTGTTTTAGTAGGCATTGTTTACACATAGATTTTAGCTGTTTTCTAGTTGTAAGTAGCTAATTGTTTATCCATAGATTTGCTCTGTTTATAGTAGGCATTGTTTACACATAGATTTTAGTTGTTTTCTAGTTGTAAGTAGCTAATTGTTTATCCATAGATTTGCTCTGTTTTTAGTAGGCATTGTTTACACATAGATTTTAGCTGTTTTCTAGTTGTAAGTAGCTAATCGTTTATCCATAGATTTGCTCTGTTTTTAGTAGGCATTGTTTACACATAGATTTTAGCTATTTTCTAGTTGTAAGTAGCTAATTGTTTATCCATAGATTTGCTCTGTTTATAGTAGCCATTGTTTACACATAGATTTTAGCTGTTTTCTAGTTGTAAGTAGCTAATTGTTTATCCATAGATTTGCTCTGTTTTTAGTAGGCATTGTTTACACATAGATTTTATCTGTTTTCTAGTTGTAAGTAGCTAATTGTTTATCTATAGATTTGCACTGTTTATAGTAGGCATTTGTTCTGATTTTAGCTTTGTTTCTGTTATGCCGATGATTAAAATTAGGTGACACCGTGTGATCCGGGGGTGGCGCTAGTGATCCTTGTGATATGCTGATGCATAGAAAATGCATACATGAACTTTGCATTATATTACTTATATTTCAATCATATTTGCATCATATAAGGGTTATATCATTGTTTTATATTGATTTTGGGAATATTTCATTGTTTCCCTATTTTCTGGAATTAACCCTGCACAGGCAGAAAACCCTATTTTCTATATTTTGATGTTTCAGGGACTCAAACGACGTCCAAATGACCTGGAAATTTACGAGCATCAGTTTTTGGAAGGAACAAAGCGTAGGAGCGAAGGAAGCAAACAAACGGAGGCCCGAGGGCCAAGTTGAGTGGGCCCACGTGGCCAGATTCCTTGGCCGCGTGGGACCCATCAACTCGGGCCTCGAGGCTCCGTTGCCGTCGATCTTTTCTCCAGAAGCTTCGTCTTGACCTAAAACCGACTATAAAAATAGTTCCCGACGCCCTTCGGAGAGGAGCGCCGCAGAAACACAGAAACCACGAAACAGAGACCTGGAGTTGCAGACTGGAGGGGGAAAACTCCGGCGGGGCGCTGCCGGGGTGGTCTCCACCTTCTCCAACGACTTCTCCACCGTCTCCATGATGAAGAGGGAGTAGTCCACCCCTGGACTACGGGTTTGTGGAAGTAACTTATGTATCTCTCCTCCCTTGAGCTTCAATAATTAGCACCGTATGAGCTGCTGAACATGATTACGGTCATCTAAGTAATACCTTCGTGGTGGATCTTTTTATGAGTTAATATATGTTTGAGATTGCAATAGTTTTGTTTCAGTTTTGAAAGTAGATGCATATTATGTACCCCGTTCTTGTTTACTTGTTTTGATCAAGCATGTGTATGAGAGCGTGTGAGGGGTAACGTGTGCATTAGATGGAGTAACGGGGGGTGGCAAGTGCGGTGAAAGTGACAGAAGTACCGCGATCCACTTGGGTACTTACCTTACTTTGTTGCCTCACTAGGGATAAAGAAAAATACCTTGCTACCGGAGATGTGGGTGTGACCATTGCCACTACTCCATGACTAGATCTAGCATGTTCTTATTTTAACTTCATGTCATGAAACTTAATGCTATGCTCTGATTTATCTTAATACTAAGGTGTTATGATTTAGTTCGCATCTTGGTGGAGTATAATAGAGATTAATAAACAAAAGATCTCTATGTTAGGACGTGATGCCCATATAATTAGTAACTTGTCATGAAACCTTTTTGTTGCAATCTCATATGTCAATTCTAGTGTTTCATTGTCTACCACTTTATTAAAGAGAGAGTGCATTTGTGAAACCATGAACCCTGGTCCATTTTTAATCATAAGAAACACCTTTCCAACAACTTTTATCCACTTTACATTTTCTGCCATTTAAAAATCCGAAAATACAAAAATATTTTTATATCTTGCATTCACAATACAAAACCCAAAAATATCATCCATCATTGTTTCCACCATCCTTGCATATTTATTTATCATCATTGCATATTTATTTACTGTTTTGCACATTTATTTTCATATCATTCTCACACCTTGTGCTTGACAACCACTTGGTGAGGTTGAGGGCACAAAACATTTACTTTGTTTTGTAGGTTTTCAAGAGAAGGATAAGGAGATAAAACTTTCACTACTGATTCCCCGAGAGTTCGATATTAAACCCTCGAGTCACCCCTCGTGGGGAAAGCTGTCTTTCCTATACTATAAACTCTGCACTTGGAGTCTCAACCTAACCCATTCAAGGGCCATCAAGACAAGTTTTATGACGCTGTTGCCGGGGAATCATTGCTGTAAAGATTTATCCAAGGGTATCTCACAACAGTTAACTTCATCACCAACTTGTGCAAACACCTAAGCTTGGGGAGGTTGCACCTACGTGAGCACCATCTTATCCATCTTTACCTTCAAATCATTTTATTTTGTTTTGTTATTGTCTTGCATATCATATTTATATTTCGGTTTGCATATTTTATTTTCAGTTTTGCATTTTGTGTTGCATTTGTTATTTCGGTTTGCATTGCTTTAGTATCATTTTATTTTCAGTTTTGCATAAAAAATTAAAAACACATAAAAACTTGGAAAAATGGGAGACAGAACTAAGTTGTGTGACTACACAAACACTCCAAATGATCAATTTATTGCTAGGCCCATTGCCACACCTGAGATACAAGCTGATAGTTATGAAGTAAGTCCTAGTTTGTTGAACTTGATAACTAGGGAACAATTTGGCGGCAGTGCTATGGAGGATGCCTCTATGCATCTTCATGATTTTGTTGAAATATGTGACATGCAAAAATTTAAAAATGTGGAAAGTGATCTTCTAAAACTGAAGTTATTTCCTTTCTCACTTAGAGGAAAAGCTAAAGAGTGGTTGCATTCATTACCTACTGGTAGTATTAACTCTTGGGATGATATAAAAGAAGTTTTCATTAAGAAATATTATCCTCCTGTTAAAATTTTGCAAAATAGAAACAATATTCTTTCTTTTAGGCAAAATGAAAATGAACATGTTGCCATGGCTTGGGATAGGATAAAACTTATGCTTAGAACTTGTCCTTCACATGGGGTTAACGAATGGACCATATTACACTCTTTCTACAATGGTCTAAATTACATGTCTAGAAATATTCTTGATTCAGCTGCTGGAGGGGCTTTTATGGGAAAAACTATAGTAGAAGCTAAGAACATATTGGAAAGTATTTTGCAAAACTATAGTCAATGGCATACTGATAGAGCACCTAATCCAACTAAGAAAGTAAACACCATAAAAGAAACAAATGATTTGTCATCTAAAATGGACACTATTCTTGCTTTCATTAATAAACAAAATACTGAAAATGTGCCTTTGCAAGAACTAGTTGGTAATAATTCTGAAAATGTTGATGTTAACTTCATTAGGAACTATGGTAATAATGGGTATGGTAATTACAATTATAATTCCTATAATAAAGCCCCATATGTTCCCAACAACCGTCCTTCTATTCCATATCCTAATGCTAGTAATAATAATTGGAAGCCTATACCACCACGTAATGATAATTTTGAGGCTAATAAAATTCTTATGGAACAAGTTGCTAGTCATAATACCATGATACAAGAGTTGAATAAGTCTGTTGCTTCTATTAGTTCTGATATTAAAGCCTTACAACTCCAAACTGCAGGACTAGACAAAGCCTTGTCAAAACTAGCTGATAACCAAGCCACTTTATTGAGTATGTCTGCAGGGAAACCACAAGCACCACCTGTGGTTGGAATGAATTCTATTAATATTTCTGAAAATGTTCCTCTTACTTTGGAGGAAACTCTTAATGAATTATTGAACTATCCTGAATATTTGTTGCCATTTATGTCTCAACTTGTTGGTTTAAAAGAAGAAGTTAACGAAACTGATTATGATGAATCTCTTCTGTTAATTGAGTTAGAAAGAAAAGGTGAGGAAGTTAAAATGCTTAGTGAAGTCAAGGAACCATTACTTGACTTAGAGAATTGTAGCTTGCATGAATCACTAGTACAAAACGACACATCGGATACCCCTCTATGGCAACGGCAGGAGTTAGGCGACGGTAAATCGCGACATCCCCCGCGTGCCTGCACTGGGCCATTAAGCAGGCCCACAACAAAGGCAATGGGTGAATAGTGGAATATATGTTGGCAACGGAGGTTAGTTCACCTCCGTTACCGATATGTGCACATCGCACACGGACAGTTTCGTAATCTCCGTTGCCATTAGAAGCAGCCCGACAGCCGGCCTATAAGAACCTACTATGCCCTTCACTCTTACTCTCACTGTCTCACTTCCAACCCTAGCCGCCGCACAGTCTCCTCTCTCTCCACTCTCTCGCATGGCTTCCACCGTCGGCGCTGGTAGATCCGGCCATCGCGGCCGTGGTCGTGGCCGCCCCACCCTCCGGGCCTTCAGGCAGTAGCAGCGTCAGCTGGTATTGCGGGACGAGCTTGCGGAATAGGCCGCCGCCGCTCCGGCCCCCGCGGGCCGGTCCCGCACCCTTGGCGCTCGTCCGCAGGAAGAGCACGGCGAAGGATCCAGTGATCCGCACCCTTCCGGCCACACCCGCTCATTTGGCCACCATTGCAGCTACCGCGAGATCCGCCAGGCGTTGTACCCCGGCCGCCATCCGTCTTCCTCCTCCTCCTCGTCCTCGTCCTCTGACGACACGGAAGAGGAAGAGGAAGAGGAGGAGGATCGTGATCTGGAGATCGCTTGCCAACTCTCCCGCGCCGATTTCGAGTGCGATGACGCCAAGCGTCGTCAGGGCGAGGCCGATCTGGAGGCGGCAGTCCTCCTCTCCGAGGCCTCGACCCAGGTCGAATGCGCCGAGGAGGCGGTCTACTAGTCTGACCTCCGGGCCGCCATAGCCCTCTCTTTGGTCCACGGCGAGGGCAAGGTGCCGCCAGGGGAGGCCGGCGCTAGCTCCGTCGCCGGCGGCGACGCTAAGCGAGCCCGCCTCGCCTAATGTAAGACCCCAGTTCAGTAGGATAGCTATTTTCTAGTTGTAAGTAGCTAATTGTTTATCCATAGATTTGCTCTGTTTTTAGTAGGCATTGTTTACACATAGATTTTAGCTGTTTTTTAGTTGTAAGTAGCTAATTGTTTATCCATAGATTTGCTCTGTTTTTAGTAGGCATTGTTTACACATAGATTTTAGCTGTTTTCTAGTTGTAAGTAGCTAATTGTTTATCCATAGATTTGCTCTGTTTTTAGTAGGCATTGTTTACACATAGATTTTATCTGTTTTCTAGTTGTAAGTAGCTAATTGTTTATCCATAGATTTGCTCTGTTTTTAGTAGGCATTGTTTACACATAGATTTTAGCTGTTTTCTAGTTTTTTTTTAGAAATGGGGAGTCCCGGCCTCTGCATCATGATGATGCACACAGCCTTTATATTAATTGAAAAGTAACAAAAAGTATTAAGATGATGCACACAGCTGTTTTCTAGTTGTAAGTAGCCAATTGTGTATCCATAGATTTGCTCTGTTTTTATTAGGCATTGTTTACACATAGATTTTAGCTGTTTTCTAGTTGTAAGTAGCTAATTGTTTATCCATAGATTTGCTCTGTTTTTAGTAGGCATTGTTTACACATAGATTTTAGCTGTTTTTTAGTTGTAAGTAGCTAATTGTTTATCCATATATTTGCTCTATTTTTAGTAGGCATTTGCTCTGATTTTAGCTTTGTTTCTGTTATGCCGATGATTAAAATTAGGTGACACCGTGTGATCCGGGGGTGGCGGTAGTGATCCTTGTGATATGCACAAATACACATCGATCTTGTGCATCCTACTTGGCTCGCTTGCTCCATCCCTGGAATTTGTGTGTCCAATCTACCTATATATGAGGCATTGTTTAGTCTATGTTCTAGTTGTAATTAGTTCTATATTTTCTGTAATGCCGATGAAGAAGCATCTGTCTTGTGTATAGGATGAAGGAGCTTACATTTTGATTTTTTTCATCTCCTTTAGGGCGAGGAGGAAACCCGGAGACTATGCGGCGGCCGTGAAGACGTAGGAGCGGGGCTCCGTCCACACGGTCCACTGAAGCCGGCGCCTCCTGGAGCAAGACTTTTGTGCAGTACTAAAAAGGGAGAAGAAGACCACGCAATGAAGCTGGGTGAAGAGGAAGGTGAAGAACCGGCGGCCGTCAAGCAGGAACCACAGGGCTCCGTTGACGGCGCAGCAGGCGTCACCGGCTTTATTTTTGTTTCCTTTAGCCCTCATTACAAACGGTCAAAAACTAATCTCTGTATCTGATGTAAAGACTAAAGGCAACGATTATATATTATGCCCATTGCTAAACTTATTGCAAACGATCAAAATCTCCGTTGCCATTGTGAGGCTTCACATCAGTGACAGAGGCGGGGACACGGACCCTTCTCCGTTGCCGATGGGCTTTTTGGCCCGTTTCCGATGTGTCATTCTGTACTAGTGATTAGTCAGCAAAGGGCATCTCAGCAGCAGATAGAAGGTCCTGAAGTCGAAGTCGTCCCATCTGATCAGCGGAAAAGTAGCGTCGGTTCCACGCAGCTAGAAAATTCTGCATTCGAAGCGCCGGCGGCTCACTACCCCGTGGATGATATCACGGAGAAGACAGACTGTGAGCTACATATGTCAATGAAGAACATATCCTTCAAGGTGGCGGTCGGCTATGCTTTACCAAATCAATCTGGAGCAAGCTACCATCTCGGTGGGATTCCAGCTAGCTATGTTATACGTCTCAAACGTATCTATAATTTTTGATGTTCCATGATGATATTATACCAATTGTTACATGTTTTGCATCTACTTTATGTCACTTTTTATACATTTTTTGGGACTAACCTATTAACAAGATGCCACAGTGCCAGTTCCTGTTTTCTGCTGTTTTTGTATTCCAGAAAAGCTAGTCAGGAAATATTCTCGGAATTGGACGAAAAATCACGGAGGCACCTATTTTATCAGAATACACATGAAGTCCAAAGGAGCAACGAAGAGGAGCCAGGAGGGCCCCACACGCACCCAGGGCG
This sequence comes from Poa pratensis, assembly GCA_947311845.1. Taxonomy (NCBI): domain Eukaryota; kingdom Viridiplantae; phylum Streptophyta; class Magnoliopsida; order Poales; family Poaceae; genus Poa; species Poa pratensis. The sequence continues at coordinate 66,616,875 of CAMZMU010000043.1, forward strand.
TGGGTCCCCCCTGGAGCGCCTTGGGGTGGTGTGGGCCCCTCGGGGGTCGTCAGCCGCCGCCATTTCGCCTACTTATTCCCCCGATGCGAAAACCCTAAACACCCGAGCCATATACCACGAAAAGTTCCAGAGGCGCCGACATCGTCAACCCTAGCTCGGGAGGGTCCAGAACCTCTTCCTGGCACTCTGCCGGAGAGGGGAATCATCACCGGAGGCTCTACATCACCATGCCTGCCTCCGGAGTGATGCGTGAGTAGTTCATCCTTGGACTACGGGTCCATAGCAGTAGCTAGATGGTTGTCTCTCCACTTTGTGCCATCATGTTTAGATCTTGTGAGCTGCCTAACATGATCAAGATCATCTTATTGTAATGCTGCATGTTGTGTTTGCTAGGATCCGATGAATATTGAATACTATGATCAAGTTGTTTATTAATCTATGATACATGTTATTTATGATTTTGCATGCTTTCCGTTACTAGTAGATGCTTATAACTCCAAGAAGGAGTATTTATGCTAGATAGTGGGTTCAGTCTCTAGTAATCTAGGCGAGTGACAGCAACGCCTAAGGTTGTGGATGTGCTGTTGCTACTAGGGGTAACATAACAATGCTATGTCCACGGTCATATGTATTTGTTTACATTACGCACATTGCTTAATGTGATTATCCGTTGCTTGCAACTTAATACCGACGGGGAACACGGATGTCAACCTGAAGGTGGATTATTAGTCATAGATGCGGTTGGATAACGGTCTATGTATTTTGTCGTAACGCCCAATTAAATATCATGGTAGCCAACTTGTCGTAGATGTATGCTTTGCCATGCGCTCAATATTTTGTCAATTGCCCAGCTGTAATTTGTTTACCCAACATGTCATTTATATTTATGGAGAGACACCACTAGTGAACTGTGGACCCCGGTCCATTCTCTTACACTGATTAAACCACCAACTGCAAACAATTGTTCTCTTTTACTTTCTGCAATTAAATACTATTTTCCACACCATACGTTTAATCCTTTGTTTTCAGCAAGCCGGTGACATTGACAACCTCACTGTTTCGTTGGGGCAAAGTAGTTTGATTGTGTTGTGTGCAGGTTCCACGTCAGCGCCGGATCCCTGGTGTTGCGCCGCATCATATTTCGCCATTGACAACCTTCTGAAGTGCTACTGCTCCTACTGGTTCGATAACCTTGGTTTCGTACTGAGGAAAAACTTGCTGCTGAACTACATCATACCTTCCTCTTGGGGTGTCCCAATGGAAATATCACTATGCTCGTGTCGGGGTGGATGAAGTTATGTCGGGATTTGCTACACTGGAGCTTGCCATTCCTGGAGGTGACGAGGAGAAGACACTGGGAGACGTCAATCGTGGTATCGTTCTATGGAACAAGAAAAACATCATGCTTCCAAACTCGGCGCCAAGGCCACCGACTCCTCCGAGTAGCAATCCCCCAGCTCAAAGTCCCGGCGCCGGTTGGGAGCCCAGCCCGAGTCCATCGCCCGCGCCGTCCCGTCCGCCGACTGCGCCCACTACTGAGTCCATCGGCCGCACCGTCCCGATAAAGCGGAAACTAGACTTCCCGTCGACATATACACAGAAGAAAAGTGCGTCATATAAGGAAACTTGAGAGAAACGCGAGTTGCTAAACCCTCTTCCAAAGAGACCTTGCGACTAGTCTAAAGAGGAACTCGACGCGGAGGTGAGAGCCAATGTGAAAAGACAATTAGCACCGAAACGGTCCCCGCCAAAGGAGATAATTCCACCGAAAAAAGTTGCGAGATGTTTGAAAAATCTAGTGAGGGGACCGCCACAGCCGCCTGATTTGCCAGATGACTATGAACGTTGTATTGGGAAGATATATAGTCAAGAGAAGCAGGAGGAGATGATACGTCTCAAACGTATCTATAATTTTTGATGTTCCATGTTGATATAATACCAATTTTTACATATTTTGCATCCACTTTATGTCACTTTTATACATTTTTTTGGACTAACCTATTAACAAGATGCCACAGTGCCAGTTCTTGTTTTCTGCTGTTTTTGTATTCCAGAAAAGCTAGTCTGGAAATATTCTCGGAATTGGACGAAAATTTACGGAGGCACCTATTTTATCGAGACACACATGGAGTCCAAAGGGGAGACGGAGAGGAGCCAGGGAGGCCCCACACGCCCCCCAGGCGCGGCCAAGGGTGGGCCCGCGCCCTAGGTGCGTGTGGGCCCCTCGGGGATCTCCAGCCGCCGCCCTTTCGCCTACTTATTCCCCCCGATGCGAAAACCCTAAACACCCGAGTCATATTCCACGAAAAGTTCCAGAGGCGCCGCCGTCGTCAACCCTAGCTCGGGAGGGTCCAGGACCTCTTCCCGGCACTGATACGTCTCAAATGTATCTATAATTTTTTATGTTCCATGCTGATATTATACCAATTGTTACATGTTTTGCATCCACTTTATGTCACTTTTATATGTTTTTTGGGACTAACCTATTAACAAGATGCCGAAGTGCCAGTTCCTGTTTTCTGCTATTTTTGTATTCCAGAAAAGCTAGTCTGGAAATATTCTCGGAATTGGACGAAACTTCACGGGGACCTATTTTTCCAGAACACACCAGGAAGTCCAAAGGAGAGACGGAGAGAGCCACCAGGGCCCCACACGCCACTAGGGCACGGCCCCCCCTCTGGCGCGCCCTAGGGTGGTGTGGGCCCCTCGGGGGTCGTCAGCCGCCGCCCTTTCGCCTACTTATTCCCCCGATGCAAAAACCCTAATACCCGAGCCATATCCACGAAAAGTTCCAGAGACGCCGCCGCCGTCAACCCTAGCTCGGGAGGGTCCAGAACCTCTTCCCGGCACCCTGCCGGAGAGGGGAATCATCACCGGAGGCTCTACATCGCCATGCCTGCCTCCGGAGTGATGCGTGAGTAGTTCATCCTTGGACTACGGGTCCATAGCAGTAGCTAGATGGTTGTCTCTCCACTTTGTGCCATCATGTTTAGATCTTGTGAGCTGCCCTACATGATCAAGATCATATTATTGTAATGCTACATGTTGTGTTTGCTGGGATCCGATGAATATTGAATACTATGTCAAGTTGATTATCAATCTATCTTATATGTTATTTAAGATCTTGCATGCTTTCCGTTACTCGTAGATGCTTTGGCCAAGTAGATGCTTGTAACTCCAAGAGAGAGTATTTATGCTAGATAGTGGGTTCATGCCTCCGTAATCTGGGAGTGACAGCAACTTCTAAGGTTGCGGATGTGCTGTTGCCACTAGGGTAACCTAACGATGCTATGTCCACGGTCATATGTATTTGTTTACATTACGCACTTTACTTAATGCATTATCCGTTGCTTGCAACTTAATACCAACGGGGGACTCGGATGACAACCCGGCGGTGGATTATTAGTCATAGATGCTGTTGGATAACGGTCTATGTATTTGTCGTAATGCCCAATTAAATATCATAGTAGTCATCATGTCATATATATGCATTGTCATGCGCTCACTATTCGTCAATTGCCCAGCTGTAATTTGTTCACCCAACATGTTAGTTATCTTTTATGGAGAGACACCACTAGTGAACTGTGGACCCCGGTCCATTCTTTTACACTGATTAAACAACCACAAACTGCAAACTGTTCCTTTCATTCTCTGCAATTTAATACTCATTTTCCACACCATACGTTTAATCCTTTGTTTTCAGCAAGCCGGTGAGATTGACAACCTCACTGTTTCGTTGGGGCAAAGTAGTTTGATTGTGTTGTGTGCAGATTCCACGTTGGTGATCGAGTAACGGCGCCACCACAACCTTCTGAAGAGCTCTGCTCCTACTGGTTCGATAACCTTGGTTTCTTTCTGAGGGAAAACTTGCTGCTGACTGCATCATACCTTCCTCTTGGGGTCTCCCAACGACGTGTGCACGATCAAGCTTTTTCTGGCGCCGTTGCCGGGGAGCACAGCAGTTTCTGCAAGGGGAGTTTCACGCTTCCAATCTCTTTACTTTGTTTTTGTCTTGCTTAGTTTATTTTATTTTATCTTGTTTGCTTTCAATTATCAAAAACACAAAAAAATTAGTTACTTGCATCTAGTTTATTTTCTGTTTGTTTTTTTATTTCATCATGCTTCTCCCTAAGTATACTTTAAAAGAAATATCTGTGGGTAGTGGGTCTATCATTGGAAGAGATAACATTGAGGAATTCTTTAATCATGTTAGTATGGTTAAAGATTTTGAAGATAGATCCTTGGTAGAACTTGCTCCAAATTATGAAATTGCTACAGCTTCTCTAGTTCACATGTTGGAAGCTCGGTTTGTCAATCTTAGTCCCATAATGCAGCACATGTTTCTAAAACTTCATGATACGGAAGATGGTGAAAAGAAAGATTTTGTTTTAGAAACCCTACTTAAAGAATTTGGTGATGTTGCTAGGGAAGCTAGAAAAGTTTTTATTAAATACAAGATGCTTGGGTATTGTATTGACGTTGTTAATACACTTGAAAAACTTGAAAAAGAGAGGCTTAAGTACACTAAAGAAACTAATTGTGAGGGGGAAGTTAAAATACCAATACCTTTTAAGCTTATAGGAATGCAGGAGGCACTAGAAAAGAATTTTGATTGGATTGTTCCTGAAAACCCATTTGATGAATATGATGAGCCTAGAGGTATTGAGAAAGGGAATTCCGAAACCTACATAGATAAGATAAATGCATTGTTGAGAAAACTTCCGACCTCTCTTTGGATGCTTCTTCACTTGGTAATACTTGATGCATGCTTTGTGCCTAGCTAAAAGGCGTTAAAGAAAAGCGCTTATGGGAGGCAACCCATTATTTTTTTCTGCAATTTTTCTTTTATTGAGTCAAGGAGTTGTTTACTTCTGTAGCAACTCCTTTGTATCTTTATTTTCTCGCATTGTTGTGCCAAGAGTAGCCTCTAATGTTAAGATGATGCTTAATTTTGATTGCTGCGCAGAAACAGATTTTTGCTGTTCACTGTACGAAATTCCTAAAATCACCAGATTGTTAATTAAATCTGAAATTTTTTGTGCGTAATCTTTATGAATGTCTGAATCTTTCATTAGTTCAAGTTTTTCGATCTGAGCGTCGTAAGTGCCTCGAAAAAATTCGTCTTTGCGGACTGTTCTGTTTTAGACAGATTATGCCTTTTTATTTTGCATTCTCTCTTTTACTAGTGTTGAGTGAAATTCTTTTTTGGGTGGAAGAGCTTCACATAACATCAGTGGCTGTAGCTAATGTTTAAAGTAACAAATCATATTGCGTCTTTATAGAACATGTGAATTTTTGATTATGCACTAACCCTCTAATGAGATCTACTTTGAGTTTGGTGTGACGGAAGTTTTCAAGGGTCAAGAGAGAAGGATGATATAATAGGATCAAGAAGAGTGAAGAGCTTAAGCTTGGGGAGGCTCCCATGGATCTCCCCAGCATATTTCAAGAAGACTCAAGCGTCTAAGCTTGGGGATGCCCAAGGCATCCCCTTCTTCATCGTCAAAATTATCAGGTCATCTCTAGTGAAACTATATTTTAATTCTTTCACATCATATGTGCTTTTCTTGGAGCGTCTGTGTGCTTTTATTTTCAGTATTGCACTTTTATTTTCAATAAAGCTTGACTGGACCCTAGCATTCTTGATTGGGAGAGAGACACGCTCCGCTTTTTCATGAGAATACTCCTATTCTTCACTTATATTTGTTGAGTATTCATATCTAGCGCTGTTCAGCTTTTAGCTCTTGTTTTCATGTATCTCTTGTCAGAGCTATTAGCTTTCTTTTGTAGAAAGTACTCTCTTGCTTCACTTATATTTGTTTGGAGAGTTGAAAATAAATTGATTGGTGTTTGGTTGGTTCAGAAAATGTTGCATGTGGTAATTGGTATAAGGAAAAACTTGCTTAATCTTGTAGATCACTAATGGATAACTTGATGCTTGTCAATTGTTTTGAGTTAACAAGTAGATCATGATTAAATTGTGCATCACATGAGTTAAGCCTATTAGTGAAGAACTACCGTAAAGCTTGTTGAAAATTTGGTTTGCATCGGTGGTATCTCTAAGGTCTAGATATTTTCTAATAACAGGGTTTGGTTAACAAGGAAGACGGTATGAAGTCTTATAACGTTTGCAATATGTTTGTCATATAAAACTTGGTGTACGGGTTGATATTCTTGTTTGCTTACATAACCTTGCTAGCCTAAACTCTGTACTGAGAGGGAATGCTTCTCGTGCATCCAAATCCTTGAGCCAAAATCCATGCCATTTGTGTCCACCATAACTACCTATATGTGGTATTTCCTTGCCACTCCAAGTAAATTTTTCATGTGCTACCTTTAAATTATTCAAAATGTTATTATTCCCTTTTTGTGTCAATGTTTACTAGCTCATGAGGAATTAGTGTGGTTATTCTTTATTCTATTTGTCAATGGACTTTTACACCTGGACTAGTGGCATATACATCCGCTTATCCAATAATTGCAAAAAGAGCTGGCAACGGGGTGCCCAGTCCCAATTAATTACAACTTTAACCAATTAATTCTCTTCACACTTTTGCCCTGATTCATCAGTAAGCAATGACAAACAGTGAAATACCTGAATGTGTGTAAACCAAAGAGAAAGAGGGATGATCTGCCTTGCTGGTAGAAATAACGTCCTTCATGGGAGCCGCTCTTAAAAGTCCGTTTGACAGGTAGAATACTGTTCTCACCCGCTACCATTCGTTGACAATTAACAAACACCTCTCAAAAATAGATACTCCTCCATGGTATGTGATTGATGGAAGGCACCCGAGGATTCGGTTAGCCATGGCTTGTGTTAGCAAGGTTGGGAGGAGTATCAAATATTTTATGCAATCTCTATATGCTTTCAAAAACCTAAAAGCTCTAGCACATGATTTAATCCCTGCTTCCCTCTGCGAAGGGCCTTTCTTTTACTTTTATGTTGAGTCAGTTTTCCTATTCTTTCTGTCTTCCACAAGCAAACACTAGTGTCAACTTTGTTACAACATGCGTTATATGCAATATTGGACTTGTTATACTACTTTGTGTTGACAATATCCATGAGATAAATATGTTGAAAGTTGAAGCAAATGCTGAAACTAATTCTTCCTTTGTGTTGATTAAATACCTTTTATTAGCTTTATGAGTTAACACTTATGCAAAACTGTTTGATGCTTGTCTCGAAAGTACTATTCATGAAAACGTTTAGCTTGTGTGATTCATTGTTTACTCATTATCTATTTGGTAGCAAATTATAGACCATTGACTTGGATCACTTCATTCATTTACATGTGCCTTGCAATATTATATGATCAAGATTATGATGGTAGCATGTCACCTCAAAAATTATTTTGTTTTTATCGTTTACCTACTCGAGGACGAGTAGGAACTAAGCTTGGGGATGCTGATACGTCTCAAACGTATCTATAATTTTTGATGTTCCATGCTTGTTTTATACCAATTGCTACATGTTTTGCATCTACTTTATATCACTTTTATACATTTTTTGGGACTAACCTATTAACAAGATGCCGAAGTGCCAGTTCCTGTTTTCTGCTGTTTTTGTATTCCAGAAAAGCTAGTCTGGAAATATTCTCGGAATTGGACGAAACTTCACGGGGGCCTATTTTACCAGAACACACCAGGACCAAAGGAGCAGACGGAGAGAGCCACCAGGGCCCCACACGCCACTAGGGCGCGGCCCCCCCTCTGCGCGCCCTAGGGTGGTGTGGGCCCCTCGGGGGTCAGTCAGCCGCCGCCCTTTCGCCTACTTATTCCCCCCGACGCGAAAACCCTAAGTACCTGAGCAAATATCCACGAAAAGTTCCAGAGACGCCGCCGCCGTCAACCCTAGCTCGGGAGGGTCAGAACCTCTTCCCGGCACCCTGCCGGAGAGGGGAATCGTCACCGGAGGCTTCTACATCGCCATGCCTGCCTCCGGAGTGATGCGTGAGTAGTTCATCCTTGGACTACGGGTCCATAGCAGTAGCTAGATGGTTGTCTCTCCACTTTGTGCCATCATGTTTAGATCTTGTGAGCTGCCCTACATGATCAAGATCATATTATTGTAATGCTACATGTTGTGTTTGCTGGGATCCGATGAATATTGAATACTATGTCAAGTTGATTATCAATCTATCTTATATGTTATTTAAGATCTTGCATGCTTTCCGTTACTCGTAGATGCTTTGGCCAAGTAGATGCTTGTAACTCCAAGAGAGAGTATTTATGCTAGATAGTGGGTTCATGCCTCCGTAATCTGGGAGAGTGACAGCAACTTCTAAGGTTGCGGATGTGCTGTTGCCACTAGGGATAACCTAACAATGCTATGTCCACGGTCATATGTATTTGTTTACATTACGCACTTTACTTAATGCAATTATCCGTTGCTTGCAACTTAATACCAACGGGGGACTCGGATGACAACCCGGCGGTGGATTATTAGTCATAGACGTTGTTGGATAACGGTCTATGTATTTTGTCGTAATGCCCAATTAAATATCATAGTAGTCATCATGTCATATATATGCATTGTCATGCGCTCACTATTCGTCAATTGCCCAGCTGTAATTTGTTCACCCAACATGTTAGTTATCTTTTATGGAGAGACACCACTAGTGAACTGTGGACCCCGGTCCATTCTTTTACATTGATTAAACAACCACAAACTGCAAACATTGTTCTCTTTAATTTCGGCAATTAAACATCATTTTCCACACCATACGTTTAATCCTGTTTTTCAGCAAGCCGGTGAGATTGACAACCTCACTGTTTCGTTGGGGCAAATTAGTTTGATTGTGTTGTGTGCAGATTCCACGTTGGTGATCGAGTAACGGCGCCACCGACAACCTTCAGAAGCGCTACTGCTCCTACTGGTTCGATAACCTTGGTTTCATACTGAGGCAAACTTACTGCTAGACTGCATCATACCTTCCTCTTGGGGTCTCCCAACGGACGTGTACTGCACGACAAGCAGGCACTCTGCCGGAGAGGGGAATCATCACCGGAGGGCTCTACATCACCATGCCCGCCTCCGGAGTGATGCGTGAGTAGTTCATCCTTGGACTACGGGTCCATAGCAGTAGCTAGATGGTTTTCTCTCCACTTTGTGCTATCATGTTTAGATCTTGTGAGCTGCCTAACATGATCAAAATCATCTTATTGTAATGCTACATGTTGTGTTTGCTGGGATCCGATGAATATTGAATACTATGATCAAGTTGATTATTAATCTATGATACATGTTATTTATGATCTTGCATGCTTTCCGTTACTAGTAGATGCTTTGACCAAGTAGATGCTTGTAACTCCAAGAGAGAGTATTTATGCTAGATAGTGGGTTCAGTCAGCAGTAATCTGAGCGAGTGACAGCAACGCCTAAGGTTGTCGATGTGCTGTTGCTACTAGGGGTAACATAACAATGCTATGTCCACGGTCATATGTACATGTTTACTTTACGCACATTGCTTAATGCGATTATCCGTTGCTTGCAACTTAATACCAACGGGAACACGGAAGTCAACCTGAAGGTGGATTATTTATCAATTGGCCAGCTGTAATTTGTTTACCCAACATGTCGTTTATCTTTATGGAGAGACACCACTAGTGAATTGTGGACCCCGGTCCACTTCTTTTACATTGATAAAACCACCAACTGCGATCATTGTTCTCTTTTACTTTCTGCAATTAAACACTGTTTTCCACACCATACATTTAATCCTTTGTTTTCAGCAAGCCGGTGAGATTGACAACCTCACTGTTTCGTTGGGGCAAAGTAGTTTGATTGTGTTGTGTGCAGATTCCACGTTGGTGATCGAGTAACGGCACCGCCAACAACCTTCAGAAGTGCTACTGCTCCTACTAGTTCGATAAACCTTGGTTTCTTACTGAGGGAAACTTGCTGCTGCACTGCTTCATACCTTCCTCTTGGGGTCTCCCAACGAACGTGTGTTGCACGTCATCAAGACAATTTTCTGGCGCCGTTGCCGGGGAGCTAGAAGGCTTCTGCAAGGGGAGTCTCATGCTGCCATCTCATTACTTTGTTATTGTCGTGCTGAGTTATTATGTCTAGCTCTTTACTTGCTATCAATGGTTACTTTCCTTGAAACTAGTCCTATGGCTGAAAACAACATGAGAGAGCTTTATGAAATTTATCTTGAGTTGGGACATGAGGTGTTTGAAGAGAAAATTAAAAAGCCTATGGAAATTTATTTGCATAACAATCATGAAAGTAGCAATGTTATTAGCATACATTCTTTGAACACCATTATTGCTAATGCCATGGAAAGCTCTAAGCTTGGGGAAGCTGGTTTTGATGAAAATATTATTCTTAGTCCCCTAGCTTTGGAGGAGGAAATTCGCTTTGATGATACTTTGCCTCTAATTTATGATGATTATAATGATGGATGTGCTAGTTTTACTCCCACTATTACTAATGAAATTTATTATGCTTGTGTGGAGAGTAATGATACTTTTATGCATGTGGATCATGATAAGAATGGTTTATGTGATAGCTATATTGTTGAGTCTATTCATGATGCTACTGAAAATTATTGTGAGAGAGGAAAATATGGTTATAGAAATCTTTATGTCATTAAATTTCCTCTCTTTGTGATGAAAGTTTTGAGCTTTCTCTTGTGTTGCTTTTATATGATGGTTTCATTAAAACCTACTGGTCATTATGTGAGAGGGAGACACAGTTTCATATATCTCAGTAATATTAAGTCTCCTCTCTTTATGTTGAAAGTTTTGAAGCTGCACTTGTTTTGGTTTCCTACGCTAGTCTCTTTGTGCTTCATTGATTTGTTTTCTTACAAGGTTCCTATGCATAGGAAGAGTGTTAGATTTAAACATGTTCTATATGTGCTTCTTGATGCTCTCTTTTATGTTTCAACTCTCATCTTTATGGGAGCATCATAAAAATCACTACGCCTAGCTAAAAGGCGTTAAAGAAAAGCGCTTATGGGAGGCAACCCATTATTTTATTTCTGCAATTTTTCTTTTATTGAGTCAAGGTGCTTGTTTACTTCTGTAGCAACTCCTTTGTATCTTTACTTTTTCACATTGTTGTGCCAAGAGTAGTCTCTAATGATAAGATGATGCTAAATTTTGATTGCTGCGCAGAAACAGATTTCTCTGTTCACCGTATTAAATCTCTAAAATCACTAGAATGTTAATTAAATCTGAAAAGTTTTGTGCGTAATCTTTATGTATGTCTGCATCTTTTGTTAGTTCAAAGTTTTTCGATCTGAGCGTCGTAAGTGCCTCGAAAAAATTCGTCTTTGCGGACTGTTCTGTTTTAGACAGATTATGTCTTTTATTTTGCATTCTCTCTTTTACTAGTGTTGAGTGAAATTATTTTTTGGGTGGAAGAGTTTCACATAACATCAGTGGCAGTAGCTAATGTTTAAAGTAACAAGTCATATTGTGTCCTTACAGAACACATGAGTTTTTGATTGTGCACTAACCCTCTAATTAGATTTACTATGAGTTTGGTGTGAAGGAAGTTTTCAAGGGTCAAGAGAGAAGAGTGATATAATAGGATCAAGAAGAGTGAAGAGCTTAAGCTTGGGGAGGCTCCCATGGATCTCCCGAGCAAATTTCAAGAAGACTCAAGCGTCTAAGCTTGGGGATGCCTTGGGCATCCCCTTCTTCATCGGCAAAATTATCAGGTCATCTCTAGTGAAACTATATTTTTATTCTTTCACATCATATGTGCTGTTCTTGGAGCGTCTGTGTGTTTTTATTTTCAGTACTTCATTTTTTATTTTGTAATCAACTTGATTGGACCCTAACATTCTTGATTGGGAGAGAGACACGCTCCACTTTTTCATGAGAATACTCCTATTCTTCACTTATATTTGTTGAGTATTCATATCTAGCGTTGTTCAGCTTTTAGCACTTGTTTTCATGTATCTCTTGTCAGAGCTATTAGTTCTTTTGTAGAAAGTACTCTCTTGCTTCACTTATATTTGTTTGGAGAGTTGCTTGGTTAATATGTTGGTACAGAAAATGTTGCATGTGGTAAATGGTATAGTGGAAAAGACTTGCATAATCTTGTAGATCATTTGAACTTTGATAACTTGATTCTTTTCAAACGTTTTGAGGTATTAAGTAATAGATGGTAAAGCTTTCTGGTTAATTAAGTTAAAATCATTAGTGGATTGTTGTCTTTAAGCTTGTACCGTACTACAAACTCTACTAAAATTGTTGAAGGTGTAGTTGGGCTTGATAGCTTTCCATGTCTAAAGGTAATTCGTAATAACTAGGTTGTGTGAAGGTCGAGGGATCTAACGAGGTACTTGTACCGCCGAGAACGGCCCTTCTTGGGGTAAATGTTAATCATGCTCTTTATGTTGAACCTGCTAGTTGTTTGCGATAAGCTTGTGAGTTCTTTTTGACTAATGATCAGCTACGGTTTTTGGCACTTCCACCACCCAAATTTGCTAGCCTCTTCGGTGCTGTGCATTGCCCTTTTCTCACAATGAGAGTTGGTGCATACTTCGCCAGTACATCCAAAACCCGTGGGACAACTTCCTTTTGTTCTCCTACACATAAGCCCATACATCTTTCTCAAAACAGCCACCATACCTACCTACCACAGCATTTGCATAGCTGTTCCGAGATATATTGCCATGCAACTTCCATTTTACATTACATGACTTGTTGTCATTTATCATTTATATATATTGCTTTGCATGATTCTATACAGCTGATGTGTGGTTTACCCATGTTACGCTAGATCATTGCACATCCTGCTACACTGGCAGAGGCATACAGTTTTATACATCATGTTTTGTTCATTATGAGTTATTTGTACCAAAAAGTTTGTCATCATATTAGAGTGTTGCCCCTTCTAGAAAAGAGCCATGGAGGCCATCAAAAAGAGAAACAGAAAAAAGAAAAAAAAAGAATAAAGAAAAGGGGGCAACACTTCTATCCTTTATCAAAGTTGTGCTCATGTTTAGCACCTGCATTATCCATAGTCATCATTTGTGCTCATGTTTAGCACCTGTGCTCCATTTGAGAGAGTTTTCATGTTTTACTAGTATAACTATGTGGGGAATTTACGTTATAGAACATGGGTTGTATATTCCAATGACGAGGTTCCTCAAAAGTGCTCTAGGTCTTCGTGTGCAACCGAGTTGGATGCACCCCCACTAGTTCCATTGGAGAGCTTTCATACACATATAGCTCTATGTGCATCCGTTGCATGGCAATCACTACTCCTTGCATAGCTTCGATTATAAGACTTCCTCTTGTCTAATGATCACTTATAGCTTTGTGAGACTTTCTTCCATTGGCCTTCCAAACCTCCATTAACATTCTTTTTGCCATAACATCCTGGTGCCAATACTAAATGCTTACGCTCACGGTTGAGTAGGCTTCGAAACAGTTGATTCATGACGTTCATGTTTACTTTTACTTGACTGGATCCGTTCTCTACGTTGTGAAAAATTGCTTGATGCTTGGAATTGAAGGATAGAACTCCTACACTGGATACTTATAACATCTATAATCAACCTTGTACGGTTTCATGTCTTTAAAGCAATCATTCATGAAAACTTTTAGCTTGTTTAACTATCTTGCTTTATTATCTCCTATTTAATATCAATTATAGATATTTGCTTTGAATGATTTGATCTCAGTTCATTTACATGTGCCTTACCATATTATATGATCAAGATTATGATGGTAGCATGTCACGTCAAAAATTATATTGTTTTATCGTTTACCTACTCGAGGACGAGCAGGAACTAAGCTTGGGGATGCTGATACGTCTCAAACGTATCTATAATTTTTGATGTTCCATGTTGATATTATACCAATTGTTACATGTTTTGCATCCACTTTATGTCACTTTTATACATTTTTGGGACTAACCTATTAACAAGATGCCACAGTGTCAGTTCCTGTTTTCTGCTGTTTTTGTATTCTAGAAAAGCTAGTCTGGAAATATTCTCGGAATTGGACAAAAATTTACGGAGGCACCTATTTTATCGAGACACACATGGAGTCCAAAGGGGAGATGGAGAGGAGCCAGGGAGGCCCCACACGCCCCTGGGCGCGGCCAAGTGTGGGCCCACGGCCTAGGTGCGTGTGGGCCCCTCGGGGCTCTCCAGCCGCCGCCCTTTCGCCTACTTATTCCCCCCGATGCGAAAACCCTAAACACCCGAGTCATATTCCACGAAAAGTTCCAGAGGCGCCGCCGTCGTCAACCCTAGCTCGGGAGTGTCCAGAACCTCTTCCCGGCACTCTGCCGGAGAGGGGAATCATCACCGGAGGGCTCTACATCACCATGCCCGCCTCCGGAGTGATGCGTGAGTAGTTCATCCTTGGACTACGGGTCCATAGCAGTAGCTAGATGGTTGTCTCTCCACTTTGTGCTATCATGTTTAGATCTTGTGAGCTGCCTAACATGATCAAGATCATCTTATTGTAATGCTACATGTTGTGTTTGCTGGGATCCGATGAATATTGAATACTATGATCAAGTTGATTATTAATCTATGATACATGTTATTTATGATCTTGCATGCTTTCCGTTACTAGTAGATGCTTTGGCCAAGTAGATGCTTGTAACTCCAAGAGAGGGTATTTATGCTAGATAGTGGGTTCAGTCTCCAGTAATCTGGGCGAGTGACAGCAACGCCTAAGGTTGTGGATGTGCTGTTGCTACTAGGGGTAACATAACAATGCTATGTCCACGGTCATATGTACTTGTTTACTTTACGCACATTGCTTAATGCGATTATCCGTTGCTTGCAACTTAATATCAACGGGGAATACGGAAGTCAACCTGAAGGTGGATTATTAGTCATAGATGCGGTTGGATAAACGGTTTATGTATTTTGTCGTAATGCCCAATTAAATATCATGGTAGCCATCTTGTCATATATGTATGCATTGCCATGCGCTCAATATTTTATCAATTGGCCAGTTGTAATTTGTTTACCCAACATGTCATTTATCTTTATGGAGAGACACCACTAGTGAACTGTGAACCCCGGTCCATTTCTTTTACATTGATAAAACCACCAACTGCGATCATTGTTCTCTTTTACTTTCTGCAATTAAACACTGTTTTCCACACCATACATTTAATCCTTTGTTTTCAGCAAGCCGGTGAGATTGACAACCTCACTGTTTCGTTGGGGCAAAGTAGTTTGATTGTGTTGTGTGCAGATTCCACGTTGGTGATCGAGTAACGGCGCCGCCAACAACCTTCAGAAGTGCTACTGCTCCTACTGGTTCGATAAACCTTGGTTTCTTACTGAGGGAAACTTGCTGCTGCACTGCTTCATACCTTCCTCTTGGGGTCTCCCAACGAACGTGTGTTGCACGTCATCAAGACAATTTTCTGGCGCCGTTGCCGGGGAGCTAGAAGGCTTCTGCAAGGGGAGTCTCACGCTTCCAATCTCATTACTTTGTTATTGTCTTGCTGAGTTATTATGTCTAGCTCTTTACTTGCTATCAATGGTTACTTTCCTTGAAACTAGTCCTATAGCTGAAAACAACATGAGAGAGCTTTATGAAATTATCTTGAGTTGGGACATGAGGTGTTTGAAGAGAAAATTAAAAAGCCTATGGAAATTTATTTGCATAACAATCATGAAAGTAGCAATGTTATTAGCATACATTCTTTGAACACCATTATTGCTAATGCCATGGAAAGCTCTAAGCTTGGGGAAACTGGTTTTGATGAAAATATTATTCTTAGTCCCCTAGCTTTGGAGGAGGAAATTCGCTTTGATGATACTTTGCCTCTAATTTATGAAGATTATAATGATGGATGTGCTAGTTTTACTCCCACTACTACTAATGAAATTTATTATGTTTGTGTGGAGAGTAATGATACTTTTATGCATGTAAATCATGATAAGAATGCTTTATGTGATAGCTATATTATTGAGTCTATTCATGATGCTACTGAAAATTATTTTGAGAGAGGAAAATATGGTTATAGAAATCTTTATGTCAATAAATTTCCTCTCTTTGTGATGAAAATTTTGAGCTTTCTCTTGTGTTGCTTTTATATGATGGTTTCGTTAAAACCTACTAGTCATTATGTGAGAGGGAGACACGGTTTCATATATCTCAGTAATATTAAGTCTCCTCTCTTTATGTTGAAAGTTTTGAAGCTGCACTTGTTTTGGTTTCCTACGCTAGTCTCTTTGTGCTACATTGATTTGTTTTCTTACAAGGCTCCTATGCATAGAAAGAGTGTTAGATTTAAACATGTTCTATATGTGCTTCTTGATACTCTCTTTTATGTTTCAACTCTCATCTTTATGGGAGCATCATAAAAATCACTATGCCTAGCTAAAAGGCGTTAAAGAAAAGCGCTTATGGGAGGCAACCCATTATTTTATTTTTGCAATTTTTCTTTTATTGAGTCAATGTGCTTGTTTACTTCTGTAGCAACTCCTTTGTATCTTTACTTTTTCACATTGTTGTGCCAAGAGTAGTCTCTAATGATAAGATGATGCTAAATATTGATTGCTGCGCAGAAACAGATTTCTCTGTTCACCGTATTAAATCTCTAAAATCACCAGAATGTTAATTAAATCTGAAAAGTTTTGTGCGTAATCTTTATGTATGTCTGCATCTTTTGTTAGTTCAAAGTTTTTCGATCTGAGCGTCGTAAGTGCCTCGAAAAAATTCGTCTTTGCGGACTGTTCTGTTTTAGACAGATTATGTCTTTTATTTTGCATTCTCTCTTTTACTAGTGTTGAGTGAAATTCTTTTTTGGGTGGAAGAGTTTCACATAACATCAGTGGCAGTAGCTAATGTTTAAAGTAACAAGTCATATTGTGTCCTTACAGAACACATGAGTTTTTGATTGTGCACTAACCCTCTAATGAGATTTACTATGAGTTTGGTGTGAAGGAAGTTTTCAAGGGTCAAGAGAGAAGAGTGATATAATAGGATCAAGAAGAGTGAAGAGCTTAAGCTTGGGGAGGCTCCCATGGATCTCCCGAGCAAATTTCAAGAAGACTCAAGCGTCTAAGCTTGGGGATGCCTTGGGCATCCCCTTCTTCATCGGCAAAATTATCAGGTCATCTCTAGTGAAACTATATTTTTATTCTTTCACATCATATGTGCTGTTCTTGGAGCGTCTGTGTGTTTTTATTTTCAGTACTTTATTTTTATTTTGTAATCAACTTGATTGGACCCTAGCATTCTTGATTGGTAGAGAGACACGCTCCACTTTTTCATGAGAATACTCCCATTCTTCACTTATATTTGTTGAGTATTCATATCTAGCGCTGTTCAGCTTTTAGCTCTTGTTTTCATGTATCTCTTGTCAGAGCTATTAGTTCTTTTGTACAAAGCACTCTCTTGCTTCACATATATTTGTTTGGAGAGTTGCTTGGTTAATATGTTGGTACAGAAAATGTTGCATGTGGTAAATGGTATAATGGAAAAGACTTGCATAATCTTGTAGATCATTTGAACTTTGGTAACTTGATTCTTTGCAAACGTTTTGAGGTATTAAGTAATAGATGGTAAAGCTTGCTGGTTAATTAAGTTAAAATCATTAGTGGATTGTTGTCTTTAAGCTTGTACCGTACTACAAACTCTACTAAAATTGTTGAAGGTGTAGTTGGGCTTGATAGCTTTCCATGTCTAAAGGTAATTCGTAATAACTAGGTTGTGTGAAGGTCGAGGGATCTAACGAGGTACTTGTACCGCCGTGAACGGCCCTTCTTGGGGTAAATGTTAATCATGCTCTTTATGTTGAACCTGCTAGTTGTTTGCGATAAGCTTGTGAGTTCTTTTTGACTAATGATAAGCTACGGTTTTTGGCACATCCACCATCCAAATTTGCTAGCCTCTTCGTTGCTGTGCATTGCCCTTTTCTCACAATGAGAGTTGGTGCATACTTCGCCAGTACATCCAAAACCCGTGGGACAACTTCCTTTTGTTCTCCTACACATAAGGCCATACATCTTTCTCAAAACATCCACCATACCTACCTACCACAGCATTTCCATAGCTGTTCCGAGATATTTGCCATGCAACTTCCATTTTACATTACATGACTTGTTGTCATTTATCATTTATATATTGCTTTGCATGATTCTATACAGCTGATGTGTGGTTTACCCATGTTACGCTAGATCATTGCACATCCTGCTACACTGGCATAGGCATACAGTTTTATACATCATGTTTTGTTCATTATGAGTTATTTGTACCAAAAAGTTTGTCATCATATTAGAGTGTTGCCCCTGCTAGAAAAGAGCCATGGAGGCCATCGAAAAGAGAAACAGAAAAAAGAAAAAAAAGAATAAAGAAAAGGGGGCAACACTTCTATCCTTTATGAAAGTTGTGCTCATGTTTAGCACCTGCATTATTCATAGTCATCATTTGTGCTCATGTTTAGCACCTGTGCTCCATTTGAGAGAGTTTTCATGTTTTACTAGTATAACTATGTGGGGAATTTACGTTATAGAACTTGGGTTGTATATTCCAATGATGAGGTTCCTCAAAAGTGCTCTAGGTCTTCGTGAGCAACCGAGTTGGATGCACCCCCCACTAGTTCCATTGGAGAGCTTTCATACACATATAGCTCTATGTGCATCCGTTGCATGGCAATCACTACTCCTTGCATAGCTTCGATTATAAGACTTCCTCTTGTCTAATGATCACTTATAGCTTTGTGAGACTTTCTTCCATTGGCCTTCCAAACCTCCATTAACGTTCTTTTTGCCATAACATCCTGGTGCCAATACTAAATGCTTACGCTCACCGGTTGAGTAGGCTTCGAAACGGTTGATTCATGATGTTCATGTTTACTTTTACTTGACTGGATCCGTTCTCTACGTTGTGAAAAATTGCTTGATGCTTGGAATTGAAGGATAGAACCCTACACTGGATACTTAAAACATCTATAATTAACCTTGTACGGTTTCATGTCTTTAAAGCAATCATTCATGAAAACTTTTAGCTTGTTTAACTATCTTGCTTTATTATCTCCTATTTAATATCAATTATAGATATTTGCTTTGAATGATTTGATCTCAGTTCATTTACATGTGCCTTACAATATTATATGATCAAGATTATGATGGTAGCATGTCACGTCAAAAATTATATTGTTTTATCGTTTACCTACTCGAGGACGAGCAGGAACTAAGCTTGGGGATGCTGATACGTCTCAAACGTATCTATAATTTTTGATGTTCCATGTTGATATTATACCAATTGTTACATGTTTTGCATCCACTTTATGTCACTTTTATACATTTTTGGGACTAACCTATTAACAAGATGCCACAGTGCCAGTGTCGAGGTGTGCCCTCGGCAATTCCCATGGTTGCTATACCTAGGGTTGATTGTGTGGTAGAGAACGCGTAGTATCGGTGGAATCGACGGCTGACAAGCTGGATTTACCCAGGCTCAGGGCCCTCGAGTGAGGTAAAACCCCTACTTCCTGCTTGTCTGTGTTTATGGTATGAATATGAGGGTTACAAGGGTTCGACGAGCTGCTGATCTCGTCGAGGTTTTGGTGGCTATGGATTCCTTGCCTTGATTGATCACCCTCCCAGCCTTTATATAGGAGGCTGGGTCTCGGGAAACATAACCGACCAAGGTTACATGTATGGAAAGTTTAACCGACCATAACTTGATCTAACTTGGTAAACACTCTTCGTCTTGGGCCTTCCTTCGTGGGCTTCGATTAATCCTTAGGATTCTTTGATCGTCACGTGCACCAGGTACCTTTACGCTGGGGTACCCGCAGAGTATAACCTCGTCATTACCCCCGAGTACTTGCTTGACTCGAAGAATCGAGCATGTGCTCCCTTCATCGTGCACGTCATAATCTTCCGAGCTTGTTCTTCTGACCCGATGTAGTTCTTCAAGCTCTAATTTGTTTCGATTGTATGTGTATGCTAATCGAGGGATATTGACATAGTAGGCCTGATTTACTCGAATATCGAGCTCAGTTAACTGCTTACTTGAGCAAAAAACCTTACTAGTCTTCAGTCAGACTCGAGTCCCTGGACTCGAACCTGGAATGCAGTTGAAAGATTTTGCCTAGGGATATTGTCATAGTAAGCTTGATTCACTCGAAAATCGAGCTCAGTTAACCGCACATTTGGGCGAAACCATACTAGCCTTCAATCAGGTTCGAGTCCCCGGACTCGAAGCTGGAACACTTTTGAAACTTTTTGCCTAGGGATATTGACATAGTAGGCCTGATTCACTCGAAAATCGAGCTCAGTTAACCGCACATTTGGGCGAAACCATACTAGCCTTCAATCAGGTTCGAGTCCCCGGACTCGAAGCTGGAACACTTTTGAAACTTTTGCCTAGGGATATTGACATAGTAGGCCTGATTCACTCGAAAATCGAGCTCAGTTAACCGCACATTTGGGCGAAACCATACTAGCCTTCAATCAGGTTCGAGTCCCCGGACTCGAAGCTGGAACACTTTTGAAACTTTTGCCTAGGGATATTGACATAGTAGGCCTGATTCACTCGAAAATCGAGCTCAGTTAACCGCACATTTGGGCGAAACCATACTAGCCTTCAATCAGGTTCGAGTCCCCGGACTCGAAGCTGGAACATACTGGACAGACTCGACTCAGGCCGTTGTAGGTCTTACTGATTCGTTCTGCAGTTTAACTTTTGATACCTAACGCGTCCGTCAGGATTTTCATCATGTCTGTTGACACGGAAAATTTCAAGGGAAAACACTGTTGGAGCGTCCCTCGGCCCATCTCGATTGCTCGGCGGGTCTTACCTTTGCATTTGCGTATGCAGCATCCGAAACATCTGCGATTGGCATAGTCGGGAATTTATGAAGTTTGATTCTTTGATTTGTGAAGTACTTAATGCATTTTAATCGAGTCTGTAGTCGAGTGAGTTTCTTACCTTTTTTGAAATCTATGGGAGCGCGACAGCGCTCCCATGGGAGTAGCCCCCGAGATTGTGGTTTATTGTCTTGCAATAGAGGACAATCTCAAATCATCCTTCTATACTGCTTTTTGTCAATCGAAATATTTTGTCTTTGAAATCTATGGGAGCGCGTCAGCGCTCCCATGGGAGTAGCCCCCGAGATTATGCTTTATTTCGTTTGAAGTAGAGGATAATCTCAATAATTTTGCTCCTTTTTGATCAATCGCAAGAAATTTTTGATATGCTCCCATGGGAGTACCTTTGCCAGTCGAATCCTTTGTCGATTGTAGTCTCGAACCCACACTCGAACGTGGACGTTGTCTCTGCCCCTGACGTCATTCGTGACGTCTTAGGCGTGCGCTCGCGCTTTGACAAGACGTGTCTGTGTGGGCCCAATGTTCAGAGTTTTGACCGCAGAAGACGCCGTTTCAGCTTTGATTTGACCGGACGTGGCGTATTTTTCGCCGCGCCATCATAACCTCCTAGGGTTTTGTGCGTAGTGGGCGACGTGGGATGCGACGGTTGCTCTCTGCGCTCGCCACGTGTACGGCCAGATACTATGCACGTTTGACGGACGGTTATGATGAGTTTTGCGTTGTGCGGTAAGTAGCAGTTTTGCGCAAGATTTTGATTTACTTGCCATTCATTTCCTCTGTTCCTCTTCTTCCTTGCGCACCGCACACCATTGCTCTGCCTCCCAAGCTCCTTGCTTTTTGCTCCTTGCGCAATGGCGCCAAAGAAGATCAAGCGTGCCGCTGCAACTGTCCCCGCCACCGATCCAGCGGACAAGGGGAAGGATGCGGCCATGGCGAGTGAGCCTGCCGATGCGCTTTTGAAGATCCCCGGTGACTGGACGAGATCCAGTGTAACCGAGGACACCCTTTCTGAGTACCGTCAGAAGGGTTGGCTGCCGCCAGCTGACCAGCTGGCCGCGCGTGCTCCAGGTCTGGAGGTACGCCCTGACCCTCGCGACGGCGAGCGCGTCTGCTTCGCTGAATTCCTCCCCGCGGGTTCTCTTTCCCTTTGCATGATTTTGTGCGAGGGCTACTGTACGCCTATGGCTTGCAGATTCATGATCTTACTCCCAACAGCATTATGCATATCGCCTGCTTCATGGTGCTATGCGAGTGTTTCTTGGGGGTGTCCCCCAGCTGGGCATTGTGGAAGCATATCTTCAAGGTGCGCCACAATTGCCGGGGTAAACGCCCTTGCCCGGTGGGTGGATTTCAAGTCCAAGTGCGAAGCGATTCGCATTACTTTAGCTTGAAGACAGTCGATTCTGCCCAAGGCTGGCGGACCAAATGGTTCTATGTGCCAGTCGACCAGGTGGTGCTCCCGGCTTTTTCGATTGAGAATTCTCCGAAGAAAACGGTGGCCTGGGATCACCCTATCTCTCCTGCTGAAGCCAAAGAAGCCACCCCTTTGCTGAATGAGATTGGCAAGTTGCTGAAGACTGTTTCTGGTATTCAGTTGATCAGCACTTATTTGAAGATGCGAGTGTGGCCCATGCGCCTTCGTGCCCACCCGATGTGGCAGTATGAGGGTCCACTCGACAGCATCAGGATGAGTACCACCGAGTTGACGCAGAAGGAGCTCAGTGCTCAGGTGAAGAAGATCACGAGCATCAAAGCTTCCGCAAAAATCGACTTCAACTTCCCGCACGTCCCCTACGGGCCAGAGAAGGCCTTACCCGCAGTGAGTGATTCTTTTTGCCGTTTTTATGCCTCACCATCTGCCTTTGCATCCTTTTTGCTTTCGTCACTCGACTGCCACCTCTCTCCCTCCTCTACCCGAAGCCGGGCCTACTTTGGAGACGGCATACAGGAGGAAACCAAGCTGCCCATTGCTGACCCTGCTTCTGCCCACTCGACCCCTCAGGATAATCCCGAAGAAGAAACAGGGGAAGAGGTGGAACAGGTTGTGGCGGATGCTTCAGATGAATCAGATGCTGAGCAGGGTCCTCGCAAGCCTAAACGCCAGCGTTTGGTTCTTCCGGAGTCTTCGAGTACAGAGGATGAGCAGGGGATACCGGTAATTCGGGTATCCCTTCTCCTGCTAAAAGCCATCCTCTGACTGTCTCCCCTCTGGCTTCTCGTCCTCCTGCACTTCGAGTAACACCTCTCGACTGGGTGTTTTCTCCCTTGGTGACGAACCTGATTCCGATGAAGAAGATGAGCCAAGGTTTGCTTTATGGTCTATTCCTTTATTTGTGGCCGCGCCTTTATGGTTTTTGTTTTTTGATTGGATGTTTTTGCTTTATGATACCAGTGGCAAATCGCCATCTCCACCTCCAGTCGCGGATACGTCGATTGTGGCGCAGCCATCCATCCCTCCAGAGCAGCACAAGGCACTATTCTTGAAGCGGCCAAGGACGCAACTGAGCTGATGGCTGCTGATTTGAACAAGGAGAAAGCTGCCCCAACTGCGGATGCCGTGGCTTCCTCCTCCAAGCCTGCCTCTTGGACTGATCACGTGAGTGCTTCTGTCCTACTTATACTCGAAAATTTTGTTTCTTCTGCACGCGATGATAACATGCGTACTCTGTTTCAGCCTATGTATGCCGCCATGGCCCCTTGGGTTCAGGCCTTTGTTCGGGTGGAGCAAGAGAGGGACTCCCTGCGGTCAACTTCGACTGAGCTTGCGCGTAAGCGTTTTTTGCTAAAACTATTCCCTTCTTTTGAAGTTATGACATTAATCGGGAATGTTTGTGAACTCCACAGAAGAAAAAAATCTGCTGAGGAGCGTGTGGGGGACCTGGAGAAACAAGTGAAGGACTTGCAGACCCAGCTCTCTACCCAGCAATCTGAATCGAAGAAAGCACTTGCTGATGCTCAGGACGCACCACTCGCCGCGATAAGGAGCTTACTGCACGTCTGTCGAGTATAGCCCGTGCTGCCAAAGGTGAATGCACTTCTTTGTGAGTAGTAGCTCTTTGGTTTTTTAGCTTTTGCTCATGGCTTCTGCTTTCTGAATTTTGAAGGTTCCGAAGGCGCCTCGGCTTCCACTAAGCCATCGAGTGACTCATTGTCACTCGATGATGCAATAATGGAACTCGAGTCTGTGCTGTCCAAGACCAAAGGCGATCTGGCTACCGTGACCAGTACCCTTAGCAATTTGCACGCGGGGATGTGTCCTACAGCCGCGCTCCTTCGACTGCTGAAGGACTTGCTGCAGCTTTTGGCGAAAGATCGTCGATTGTGGCGGATTTTGCCCGCGAACTCACGGTACGCGGCTCGGAGTACACCCTCAGGCTTTTGTTAGGCAATGGTGTAGAGGCCGATTTCGACAGTGCTTTATCGGACTACCCGAAAAAGCCTGATGGAAGGCCGCTATCATTCAGGGGTGTAACCGAGCCAGCTACGCGACTGAGCGAAATCTGCGTCCAGACTATGGACGCCGGCTGAAGCTGTTAGGGCTCAGTCGCGTAAAAGTAGGGCAGAATCCATCTCGCAGGCCTAGGAACTCTTTACTCTGTAATTTGATTACTCGAACTGGCATGTATGCTTTTGCTACTTATGTTTATGCTAGTATATACTTTTGGGTGCTTTTGCTTGAATGAAATTTGCTGAATCCCTGAATTTTGCAACTTCGTGTGTCTGGGCTTCTGAATGTTGCGTTTTATGAACCAGCCACAAGAATGCGAGTCTGGTGGACCTTCTCCTTCTCGTACTCGAACATCTGGTCGAGCAAGGAATGACACGAGGGCACTCGCTCTTGCGAAGAATCGAGTGAGTGAACTAGAGCAAGAACTCAAAAACACTCGATCTGAGTTGGAGCTGCTGCGTTCCAAGCCAAGTTTTGCTACCCAACGCGAGGAATATGTTCTTGGCGAGATGGACAACATAAACAGGCAACTCGAGTGTGAGTTTATGACACCATTTTTGCTTAAAAGTTTTCATTTGTTTGCATTATGCTTTGGACCAATAACTTTGGCCTTTTGCAGGTTTTGTGCCTGATGCCCAGCAGGAAGGTAGGAGGGTCAATCGACTCCTCGATAATGCTGTTGATGTACCAACTACTGGCAGGCAGCATTTTTATTTGGACAAGGTGCACGCTCGCACACTTGCTACTTTGAAGGATCGAGTATGGCGAAACGCCCAAGTGCTCGAGATGTGCAGGCGTATCTTCACTCGCCTAAATTGCGCGCTCTTCCCGTCAGGGCCTCAACCTCAAGGGTTGTTTCCTTTGATTGATATCTTTCGAGTGACGGACTCAGTCAAAGAGTCTTTGATGCAGCTTGCTATTCTTGGGTCCAACGCCACTATGGCTTACATCCGCAGCCGTAAGCCAAATTTTGCGATTCGACCTCCTGCAATTGGCACACTTGTATCCCAATCACATTTGATCGAGACACGCTCTGCTGCTGAGGAACTCATCGATTGCTGCAAGGAGCAGCTTTTTGGTCCTGTACTGGATATAAAGGATGAGCCAGATTCTTAACTTGTAAACTTTTTGTAATCGGGGCATTCTCCGAATGTAAATATGTACTCTTGTATTTGTGGCGAAATATTTATATGCGTATATTTGTGACAGCCCCCGAGTCTATCGAGTGGGATTTTTGAGTTTTTCTTTAACCCAGCCCTCGAGTATATCGAGTGGGGTTTTAGTTTTTATGCTTGACCCAGCCCCGAGTATATCGAGTGGGGTTTTTGAGTTTTTTGCTTGACCCAGCCCCCGAGTATATCGAGTGGGGTTTTTGAGTTTTTTGCTTGACCCAGCCCCCGAGTATATCGAGTGGGGTTTGGGTTTTATGCTCGAGCCCCCGAGTGTTTGAGTGGGGTAAACAATAAAAGGCATATATGAGAATATGGAGGAACATGTATCTTTATTCGAAATATGTGTTCGACCAGCAAGCCGCCTCATTAAAAACCTTCCAGTCCCCTTAGGTACCCTGGTAAGGGAAAAGAGTGCGTCTGAAACCTGCTGGTTCTTCCGACATTATGCGCTATTACATATCTATGCATAGAACTGACGCAGATGCGCCCTCTATGTACTAGTGTGACTTGACGACATGTTGACCGTCTCTGAAGGTTCAGTCGGTGCCCCTTGTGCTTCATCGCGTCGTTGATGACCTTGAGCCCTCTGTCGATTGCCATTTCTTGCTTTCTGGTAGAGGTGTACGGTCATTGGAGACCTCAAGCTCGGCGAGTGATTGCTCCATCCCGTACATCTCTGAGATTTTGCTGAAGTCACGGTCACATGAATCTGACCTTTGAAAGTTCCCGTTGATCGTGATGACTCCTTTTGGTCCTGGCATTTTGAGCTTGAGGTAGGCGTAGTGTGGGACGGCCATGAATCGAGCGAAAGTGGGGCGCCCAAGTATTGCATGGTATTGTGACTTCCAATCGACCACTTCGAACTCAATCGACTCGGTTCTGAAGTGAGTAGGATCTCCAAACGTAACATCGAGTTGTATGGTGCCTTCTGGGAGCACTGCTTTGCCTGGGACGATACCGTGGAAGGTACTTGTGGACTTTGGCAGATTTTCGACTGATTTGTTCATTCTGCGTAGCGTATCTGCAAAGATTATGTTGAGGCCGCTACCTCCGTCCATGAAGACCTTGGTCATGGCGTAGCCTCCGATTTGGGCGTCGAGTACCAAGGCTGCATGCCCTGGTCGATATACTGCGGGTGGATGGTCCTCTCGATTGAAGACAATCGGAGTTTCTGATCCTTTCAAAAAATTGTGATAGCTGGGGGTGCCATGACCGCCATATTGACGTGTCGAGTGTGTAATTTTTGCTCTCTATTGGAGGGACGTCCTCGCTGGATCATGTTCATCTGCCCGCGAGTTACGGGATATTTTTGTTCATCTCCTTGCTGCATCTGGTGCACGGCTGCTGCCATTTGTGTTCCCGTAACGGGTTGTGCTGGCACCATGTACACTGGCGTCGGTTGCGCTGGTGTTGGTGCAGGATACACCTGAGTAGGCTGTGTTTGCGGTGGTATGGAATATACCTGTGCTTGTTGTACTTGTTGCGGTGCTGGATATGCCTGAACAGGCTGTGCTTGTGATGTAGTCGATGGAGTCTGCACTAGTTGAGGAGGTGCACGTCCATCTCTTTGCAGTCGCAGTATATGTTCAATCGCAAGTTGATCGAATTCCCTGCAATTTCTCAGCGAGTGGTTAGAGCGAAGCTTACCATCGTCCCCTTTGTAAAGATGGAATCTGCAATAATCGTCCATCCTTTCTTCGATTGAGCGCTCAGGATCTTTGTCTGCTCGCCTGCGCCACTCTGGCCTTCTGTAGCTATCGCGGTCGTCGCGTCTGTGGTCTCGACTGTCACGTCGATCGTCTGTGCGATGGTCTCGATTACCTCGGCGGTCGTCGTACGATGATCTCGATTATCACGATGATCGTCGGGTCGTCTGTCAGTTTGGTCGCGGCTGTCCCTTGACTGGACAAAGCCTGCTGCGATGAAGTTTGGATGGTCATCGTCGTGATAACGATTCTTGCGTTTGCGCCTTCGATCATCTCTGTAGCTATCTCTGCGGTCTCGACTGCCACCCTCGTGATTTTCATGTGATGTACGGGTCGAGTGCCTCGTACGGAGTCTTCTCCATCTGCCCACTTTGTTGCGAGTACCATGAGTGCCGCCATTGTCTTTGGATCTTCTCGACCAAGTGTTTCTTTGAAGTCTTCTCTCCAGAGTCCGTTTTTGAAGGCGTCGATTGCCCTATCTTCTGATACGTTGCCTACTGAGTTACGGATGGTGGTCCACCGCCGTATGTACGATCTCAGAGATTCATCTGACTTTTGCTTGCAGGTCCGGAGCTCCTCGAAAGTTTTGGGGCGCTCACATAGAGGCTCGAAGTATTTGATGAAATCACCTTTGAAGTGCTCCCACGAATCGTAGTATGATTCGGGTAGCGATTTGAGCCAATCGCGAGCTGTTCCTTCCATCATGAGTTGTATGTACTGCATAGCTGTAGTTGTGGTGCCGCGCTGACATCCGACTGCCAGCCTGTAATCTTCTAGCCAGCCTGATGGCTCTTGTTTGCAGTTGAACTTTGGCGTGGTAGCTAGCGAAAATTTCTTGGGCATACGAGCCTCCCGGATCCGTCGAGTGAAGCATAGCGCTCCACATGGCCCGATTTCTGCTTCCGAGTCTGAGCTGTTGCTGTATGACCTCCTCGAGTGGCTCCTGCTGGAACGATGACGGCGTGAGCTTTTTCGACTGCTCCTTCCCGAGGACTTCGACTGCGACGGTCCCGATCTGTATCTCTCCTTGGAGTTGCTTGTGGATGCTGTATGGCTTGTGCTGCTATTGCCAGTTGTTTGTACAGTTGGAGGTGCTGATCCCTCTTTGGGTCTCCTGCAGGAGGTTCGATTGTTCTGAGATAGGTGCCTAGCGTCATCAGCGCCCCGGCTGGCTCAGTAGGTATGGGGACTCCTTCCGCGTCGACTGCCATAAAGGCTGGGTTTAGGTTTCGAGTGACCGCTGCACGATCTGCGTCTCCGAGGTTTATGAATCGTGACCTATTCGCGGGGTCGTTTCTGCCTGTTGAACTCGTAGACAATGCTCTTCGCCGAGCACTCGATATGCTGGCTTGCTTTTTGCGTTCTTCGAGTACTGCTCGGTAGTTCTTCAACCGTATCGATTCTTGCCACTGGAAGTATTGTAAGGTCAATACCTCTTCCGGAGTTGCGTTTGCTGGTAGCATTGTGCAGCTTTCGATTACTTTGCTCACTTTTTCCGCCATCTCTGCGGTGATGGTCAGCGTGGTTGTTCCGTCAGGCATGGTGACTGTGCAAGGGTATTCTGTAGGTCGACGGCATGTTGCAGCTGCTGACGTTTCTGCTGTACTCGCGGTGTATACCTGATACGGTACCACCCGATCTTCTCCCATGTGTTGCTAATGCGCATTATGGATTCGGCGTCGTCATCCAGGCTCATGTTGGAGTTGCTTTGCTTGCTGGGGTTTCTGCCGCAATCGAGTTGATCTTCGAGTGCTTTGTCCAGGCTATCTGCGTCGCAGGTGAATATCTCGTGGCTGGCACGGATTTCTGGGCCGTTGAGATCGGCGAGGTATATGTTGTCATCTATGTTCTCCTTGTTCCCCGCGACGTCGTTGCAGTCGACGACGTTGTCGAGTGACTCGATTGAGTTGTTTGGGCGGTACGCAGATTCGATCTCGCTTCTTCCAAATCTTTTTGCCACCTCGTCACGGAACTCTTGCGAGGTCATGGATGTTGCAGAGTCGCTTGGCGATTGGATCGGGACGATCTGTGACGATGTCGCGCCAAGATGGATGGTGTTGCAGTCGAAGCGTTGTCGATTGTCTCCGTGTCGAGTGGATCTAACAGGTCCTGCACACCATCTTTATCGACAAAGAAGTTAAATTTTCCAACTGTAATATCCAAACCTGATTCGAGTCCGGCAAAGGCTTGTTGAGCTTCCATCGAGTGCGGCGTGAGCCTCCTTGGAGATTTTGGCGAGTGATCGCTTTTTGAATTGATGCTGGTAGATCTTGCCGGCGAGTTGCCGTTTGCAACGGTGGTCGGTGATTTGCTTTTTGATGATGTAGTAGGCGAGTTACCTTGTGCAGATGCGATCGGCGGGTGGCCGCTTGATGATGAAACCGGCGAAACCGTGAGCCCAATACTACCTTTTCCCACAGACGGCGCCAATTGTCGAGGTGTGCCCTCGGCAATTCCCATGGTTGCTATACCTAGGGTTGATTGTGTGGTAGAGAACGCGTAGTATCGGTGGAATCGACGGCTGACAAGCTGGATTTACCCAGGTTCAGGGCCCTCGAGTGAGGTAAAACCCCTACTTCCTGCTTGTCTGTGTTTATGGTATGAATATGAGGGTTACAAGGGTTCGACGAGCTGCTGATCTCGTCGAGGTTTTGGTGGCTATGGATTCCTTGCCTTGATCGATCACCCTCCCAGCCTTTATATAGGAGGCTGGGTCTCGGGAAACATAACCGACCAAGGTTACATGTATGGAAAGTTTTAACCGACTAACTTGATCTAACTTGGAAAACACTTTTCGTCTTGGGCCTTCCTTCGTGGGCTTTGATTAATCCTTAGGCTTCTTTGATCGTCACGTGCACCAGGTGCCTTTACGCTGGGGTACCCGCAGAGTATAACCTCGTCAGCCAGTTCCTGTTTTCTGCTGTTTTTGTATTCCAGAAAAGCTAGTCTGGAAATATTCTCGGAATTGGACAAAAATTTACGGAGGCACCTATTTTATCGAGACACACATGGAGTCCAAAGGGGAGACGGAGAGGAGCCAGGGAGGCCCCACACGCCCCTAGACGCGGCCAAGTGTGGGCCTGCGCCCTAGGTTCGTGTGGGCCCCTCGGGGCTCTCCAGCCGCCGCCCTTTCGCCTACTTATTCCCCCGATGCGAAAACCCTAAACACCCGAGTCATATTCCACGAAAAGTTCCAGAGGCGCCGCCGTCGTCAACCCTAGCTCGGGAGGGTCCAGAACCTCTTCCCGGCACTCTGCCGGAGAGGGGAATCATCACCGGAGGGCTCTACATCACCATGCCCGCCTCCGGAGTGATGCGTGAGTAGTTCATCCTTGGACTACGGGTCCATAGCAGTAGCTAGATGGTTGTCTCTCCACTTTGTGCTATCATGTTTAGATCTTGTGAGCTGCCTAACATGATCAAGATCATCTTATTGTAATGCTACATGTTGTGTTTGCTGGGATCCGATGAATATTGAATACTATGATCAAGTTGATTATTAATCTATGATACATGTTATTTATGATCTTGCATGCTTTCTGTTACTAGTAGATGCTTTGGCCAAGTAGATGCTTGTAACTCCAAGAGAGAGTATTTATGCTAGATAGTGGGTTCAGTCTCCAGTAATCCGGGCGAGTGACAGCAACACCTAAGGTTGTGGATGTGCTGTTGCTACTAGGGGTAACATAACAATGCTATGTCCACGGTCATATGTACTTGTTTACTTTACGCACATTGCTTAATGCGATTATCCGTTGCTTGCAACTTAATATCAACGGGGAATACGGAAGTCAACCTGAAGGTGGATTATTAGTCATAGATGCGGTTGGATAAACGGTTTATGTATTTTGTCGTAATGCCCAATTAAATATCATGGTAGCCATCTTGTCATATATGTATGCATTGCCATGCGCTCAATATTTTATCAATTGGCCAGCTGTAATTTGTTTACCCAACATGTCGTTTATCTTTATGGAGAGACACCACTAGTGAACTGTGAACTCCGGTCCATTTCTTTTACATTGATAAAACCACCAACTGCGATCATTGTTCTCTTTTACTTTCTGCAATTAAACACTGTTTTCCACACCATACATTTAATCCTTTGTTTTCAGCAAGCCGGTGAGATTGACAACCTCACTGTTTCGTTGGGGCAAAGTAGTTTGATTGTGTTGTGTGCAGATTCCACATTGGTGATCGAGTAACGGCGCCGCCAACAACATTCAGAAGTGCTACTGCTCCTACTGGTTCGATAAACCATGGTTTCTTACTGAGGGAAACTTGCTGCTGCACTGCTTCATACCTTCCTCTTGGGGTCTCTCAACGAACGTGTGTTGCACGTCATCAAGACAATTTTCTGGCGCCGTTGCCGGGGAGCTAGAAGGCTTCTGCAAGGGGTCTCACGCTTCCAATCCCATTACTTTGTTATTGTCTTGCTGAGTTATTATGTCTAGCTCTTTACTTGCTATCAATGGTTACTTTCCTTGAAACTAGTCCTATGGCTGAAAACAACATGAGAGAGCTTTATGAAATTTATCTTGAGTTGGGACATGAGGTGTTTGAAGAGAAAATTAAAAAGCCTATGGAAATTTATTTGCATAACAATCATGAAAGTAGCAATGTTATTAGCATACATTCTTTGAACACCATTATTGCTAATGCCATGGAAAGCTCTAAGCTTGGGGAAGCTGGTTTTGATGAAAATATTATTCTTAGTCCCCTAGCTTTGGAGGAGGAAATTCGCTTTGATGATACTTTGCCTCTAATTTATGATGATTATAATGATGGATGTGCTAGTTTTACTCCCACTATTACTAATGAAATTTATTATGCTTGTGTGGAGAGTAATGATACTTTTATGCATGTGGATCATGATAAGAATGCTTTATGTGATAGCTATATTGTTGAGTCTATTCATGATGCTACTGAAAATTATTTTGAGAGAGGAAAATATGGTTATAGAAATCTTCATGTCATTAAATTTCCTCTCTTTGTGATGAAAGTTTTGAGCTTTCTCTTGTGTTGCTTTGATATGATGGTTTCGTTAAATCCTACTGGTCATTATGTGAGAGGGAGACACGGTTTCATATATCTCAGTAATATTAAGTGTCCTCTCTTTATGATGAAAGTTTTGAAGCTGCACTTGTTTTGGTTTCCTACGCTAGTCTCTTTGTGCTACATTGATTTGTTTTCTTACAAGGCTCCTATGCATAGGACGAGTGTTAGATTTAAACATGTTCTATATGTGCTTCTTGATGCTCTCTTTTAAGTTTCAACTCTCATCTTTATGGGAGCATCATAAAAATCATTATGCCTAGCTAAAAGGCGTTAAAAAAAAGCGCTTATGGGAGGCAACCCATTATTTTATTTCTGCAATTTTTCTTTTATTGAGTCAAGGTGCTTGTTTACTTCTGTAGCAACTCCTTTGTATCTTTACTTTTTCGCATTGTTGTGCCAAGAGTAGTCTCTAATGATAAGATGATGCTAAATTTTGATTGCTGCGCAGAAACAGATTTCTGCTGTTCACCGTATTAAATATCTAAAATCACCAGAATGTTAATTAAATCTGAAAATTTTTGTGCGTAATCTTTAGGTATGTATGCATCTTTTGTTAGTTCAAAGTTTTTCAATCTGAGCGTCGTAAGTGCCTCGAAAAAATTCTTCTTTGCGGACTGTTCTGTTTTAGACAGATTATGTCTTTTATTTTGCATTCTCTCTTTTACTAGTGTTGAGTGAAATTCTTTTTTGGGTGGAAGAGTTTCACATAACATCAGTGGCAGTAGCTAATGTTTAAAGTAACAAGTCATATTGTGTCCTTACAGAACACGTGAGTTTTTGATTGTGCATTAACCCTCTAATGAGATTTACTTTGAGTTTGGTGTGAAGTAAGTTTTCAAGGGTCAAGAGAGAAGAGTGATATAATAGGATCAAGAAGAGTGAAGAGCTTAAGCTTGGGGAGGCTCCCATGGATCTCCCCAGCGTATTTCAAGAAGACTCAAGCGTCTAAGCTTGGGGATGCCCAAGGCATCCCCTTCTTCATCGACAAAATTATCAGGTTATCTCTAGTGAAACTATATTTTTATTCTTTCACATCATATGTGCTGTTCTTGGACGCATCTATGACACTGGGTTCATTGACCCATATTTCATTCATGAAGTTACCGTAAGGAACCTTCCCGAGGACACATAGAGAAACTTGCTTCGGTTTTTAGTGAAACAAAATATCTGCACAGAAATACTTTTTCCTTACAACTTCAAGTGAGTGTTACTGTCTTCTACACATTCTATTTTGCTTACTCAATGTTTAGTGTAATCGATGAGTCGTGCGCAGATGCCACTGGATTCTGCTAAACATTTGAGTGGACCAAGGAGTCGTTCAAGTCATGGACTCGTTAAGGAAAGATATGGACGAGTACCTCAGCTTGCAAGAAATGCTCCAGAGGTAATTTCAATCATTATCGCTCTATATATCGACCTCTTTCGTTCATTTTCTGATATCAAGTAATTAATAACTCATTTAATCATTTTCTTTTGCCGGGTAGGGTTTGGAAACGGTTCACCGCGAAGCTTGCAGGGGATTGGAAACCGGAGCTGTATTTTTATACCACCAAGGTAAGTAGTACTATATATCTAGGTGCGCGCAACTCTTTAATTCTAGTTTCAATACAATTATCATGCTTGATTATTATTTGATTGAATTCTATTCTTTGTAAAGTGGTGTCTGAGGCAGGCACAAGGGACTAATTTATGTGCGTACTACGTTTGCGAGTTCATACGCTCTTGTGTCAGTGAGCGGAATAGAGATGTCAGAACAGCTCAAGTACGTATACACTATTCGCAATTTTTTTATTACCATATTGTGTTGAGTTCCATTCATAATTTATTTTATGATGATTTCATATATATACACACAACTCACACATATTCATATTGATCTAGATGGACCGAATGCGGGACAAGCTCATACCAACGAAGCGCCTACAAGCAATTTAAGAGAAATTGGCGGGATTTTTTAACTCGGAGGTCATAAAGGAAAACGGAGAATTTCATCACCCTAGTAATTATATTATGCTCCCGGCCATGTAATTGACGTGATCTCGACGTGAGAATTTCATTAAAGCAACTTGTATGTGTATGTATATATGCATCAACGTGATCTCGATGTAGTATAAACTTTATGTATACGACTTGTTTTTTGCGCATCAACGTGATCTCCATACAAAAAGAATTAAATAGAAAACACAAAATCCAAACCCCTAAACCCTAATGCCTTAAACACTAAACCAGGAAAATAAATAAATAGAAAAGAAAAAGCCGAAATCTTTAGCACCAACCGGGACTAAAGGTCTTCTGCCGTGGGCGCCCGGCCATGGCCACGTGGAGGCCCTTTAGTCCCGGTTAAAGGGCAACCGGGACTAAAGGGGGGAGGGGGGCCTTTAATCCCAATTTGCCTGTCCCGGTTGGTGTGGCACCCCGCTCTGGCACATATTTCCAGAGAGGCGGTCGCCCCGTGCGCCAGCCCAAGATATCTGGCCGCACGTTACGACAATGCAACATAGCGGATATCATTATACGATCAGGCACAAAGTGCTACAAAAGGTTTACAAGGCCATCGTGGCATCACACAATATCATGCCAAGCATGGCCCAACTCAGAGTTTTAACTGGCAGCGGAAGACATAAATGAGGCAACGGCTTGGAGCGGCTCCACTCCACAGGTATCTGGCTGGGCTACTGATCCTAGCACGCTTCTGCTCCTTGTCCTTGCTAAGGTGGAGGTTGAGTCCTCGCCAAAATCTGGCCACAATCACAAGGCCCGTGAGTACATTATTATGCACTCAGCAAGTATCGCCCCTCACCACAAACAATCCAACAATCATGCAACAAGGTATACACTGGGAATAAAATCCTACAACATGTCAAGGTGTACTTTAGATACATGACATAAAAGTAGCATGGCATTGACAACCAAACATGTCATAAGCAAGCAACGGGGGTATCACCAGTACAGAGTCCAAGCCAGGTGGGGTTGGATCGTGCACCGGCAATCATACAACGAGCTTACCTGTGACGAGAAAACGGGGGTACCAAGTGGGTACCAAATAATACACAACATCACCTGTGATCACTGCTAGGCCCACTGGCCTCGTCCTTTCACTCTGGGCACGCACGGTTGATGTGGGCTCTGGCCTAACTATAGGCTTCCAACGCATCACACCGCCATCCCTAAACTTGGTTCACAATCACAACTCAAGTAACAATCCCTGCATCATCTTATTGTTCAATTAATGAAATCAAGTTGTTCATCTTACTTTCAAACATATCTTAGGTTTAACCTCCGGACTCGACGAGGACACACAGTGTGACCGACACTGAACTGTTGTTCCATAACCTTGGAACGAGGCTAGACATCCAGATTTGACACTCTCGAGAGGTTGCAATACTTCACTTATCTAAGTGGATCATTAACAACCGGTACTTTAGGATCACATCCTTAAGACGGTCTGATACACTCACTCAACCGTTCACGCCATCAAGACACTCCCTATATAGCCACCGACATAACTGTATGCCTTATGCAGAAGTGAATCCGGCACGTCCCCAACCCATGAGCGACGCCTAGCTCCGGAACCTTCGCAAGACTAGCCCCGACCAACTATGGTAACCGACTAGACTTGCCAAAAGGGTGGCATCAAGGAAGGCTCAATAGGATTACGTAGGTCAAGGCCCGCCCATATGAGCGACAGTGGTAGTGCTTTCGATGTTCAGATTAGTGGCACTATGGACTGACCCTATCGATGTTTGGAGGGGTGTTTCATTTAATCAAGTTTCATCATAACAAGTCCAAACAACAATCACAATATCAAAATCATATAACATCAAACAACAAGGCATTAGCAACATAAGGTAAGCACATAACAATAACATCACAGTATAACATAATACTTGTATGCATAGATAACAACATAACAATAATAATAATACCCGGGTGACTGTGGCGGGCAACCCGGCCGGTGTCACTCGGGGGTTAGTGTTCACAGAATAATAGCATAATATTTCAAACGGATGACGGTGGCGGGCAACCCGGCCGGTGTCACCGTAAAAGAATGAACCGAAAAGCACTCATAAAAATGAGAGAGCATCCATTCCACTCGAGGGTTATCTCGACGTGGTGTCAGCAATCTCGGCAAAAGAACCACGGAAAAGTCAGCTCCCCAGCGTCGCAGTCCGGTCGGTCTATGCCAACCATATTTGACGGAGGGACAAGGCAACTAACTCTTTTGGCAAATGCCCCCAACCCCGAGGATCATAAGACGACATTCGTCCGCTCCTCACCTCGGCGAAGAGGAAAGAACCAAACAAAGCCCCGCAAGCGCGAGACGCACAGTTGTAATAATTCCCCCATTCCTTTAACTGAGGCGGTACCACCGGCCATTGTCTCGGGAATGTGAGTGATGCACAGATAAGCAATTATAAGGTAATGCGACAGTTTAAAATGCAACAATATAAGCAACAATACAAGCCTCATATAAAATATGGACAACATACAGACATGCAACGATAATAGCAGACAGACATAACAATCTTAACAGTAGACCGACACAAACACCCGGCATGGTATTAAGCAATCAAACAAACAAGCATTGCGGGATGGCTCAAAGCAAGGGGTTAGCTTGCCTGAAAACACGGGCTCCAGATGGTTCGGGGAGGTCTCGTACTCCTCGGGGGTCGGGGTCTTGACGAACGCCTGAACCCCGGGGGGTTCAAACAACACATCAATATAGGCCACAAAATAAATAATTCCAAAAATGGAAAAGGACAGATCCACTGGATAACTCTCCTCAAACCATGAATTTAGGAATTTGAATCGCCTCAATCGGAGCTACGGTTAAAAAGATAATGACGTTTGAATTTTGTCTCACCGGGAAAAGGAAAAAGCCTCGCGAAAAAAAAAACAGCGCGGGCCGTCGGCCGCGCAAACTGGGCCGCGGATGGGCCGCTGCGCGCGCTTGCGCTGCGCCTGGATGGGCCGTTGCTGGGCTGGATTGCTGCTGCTACTGCTGGGCTGCTGCCTGAAAAAAAAGGAATAAAACTGGATCGATCGATCCAGTTCCTGATCCTCTTCTTCTTCAGCCACGGGACGCACGGGGAGGCTCGGGTGGAGGTCGCTGCTTGCTGCTGGACGCACGGGGAGGCTGGGAGACGGCGGGGACGGGCACGCCGTGGCCCACCGCGCCCAGGGGAGGCTCGGGTGGCAGGGGGAAAGGCAGGGGAGGGCCACCACGGCGGGGTGCCGTGCTGTGGAGCTTCGGCCATGGCTGCAGTCCGATTTCCCGTGCGGTCCGTCGGCCTCTTGTGGTGCTGGGCCGTGGAGGGGGAGTGAGGGGAGTGGTGTGCGTCGATGGGAGGCTCGGGGGTGCTCCTTTTATAGCTCGGGGCAGAGGCAGGGGGCACGGGGTGGACGCCATGGATGCGCGTCGCCGTTGGCGCTCCCCTGGCCACAGAAGCGAGATAAGGAGGGGAGGGGATAGGGGCATCGCGCTGGAGGCACAGGGTAGAGCACGAGGGGTACTGTGCCGTCGTGCGTCGGCTAGCACTTGGAGGTGGACTGTACGGGGCGGTGCGGCGTCTTGCTCTTGGCGGCGCATGGTGGAGGAGCTAGGTGGCGAGCTGGGGTGCGGGGGGCCTGGGCAGGGCTGGAGTCGCCGGAGCCAGGTGCAGCAAGGGGAAGGGGGGGCTCGGCCACGGCGTGGCTCGGCGGGAGACAGCGAGGCAGGGGCAAGGAGAAGAGGACGCGGGCATGCCGGTCATGGCGTTCCAGAGCGCGCCACTGGCGGCATCGGCGCGTTCCCGCCAAATCAATGGTCCAAGAGGAAAACTAAGAGCACTACTGGGTTCACAAGATCATAACAAACACAACCAAACAAGAATTCATCAAAGAGCTGCAACTTTGCAGAAGAGGATTTTCAGAAAACTAGAAATGCAGAAGGTGCTCGACGAAATGTTCTTGGTCTTTCACACTTCACAAAAATTCCCAAAAATTACCACTGGCTAGGTTAGGTGTAGGGAGCATGTCTGTGGAGTTTGAGCTCATTTGGGTGAAGGGAAAATGGTTTTCCATAAGATGGCCTAAAATGGCCATAATGGCATGATTTGAGAAAAATGGGGTTCCATGTTTTATCTTGGGGTGATCTCCTGGCATTGTGTGTCTTTGGGTCATGTTGTCAAGATCACCAAGTATCAAGGTCATTGGAGTTTTCTTGGTGTAGGTTTGTTTGAAGAACCCAAAATGGCATTAATTTGGGCTTACAAAGGAAGTGGTCTAAATGTTGCTCAAATAGGTTTGTCTCCAAAAGATGAAATGCAGGAAATGCCAAAATATGCATACCCTGAATTTTTCAGAATTATTTGAGGTGCCTAGCTTGGTTGAAACATTTCTAGACTAGAAATGGCAGTTTTGAAATTAATGGCTAACTTGGAAATATTGCATTGGAGCATGCAATATTTTTGCATGGGTGGTCTTTATATGGACATGGGGTCCTCTGGTATTTTTGGTGGAATTTTTAGAGCTAGGGAAATGGGCTTTCCTTTAATAAGGGAGAAAAAGGATTAAAAGGTTTCGATAATTAGGGCGAGGGTTTTTGAGAGAAAAACCTAAACACAAAAATTATCAGGGTGATGGAGTGGTTTGTGGGCTTATGGGAAACTTCGAGAAAGCAATTTCCAAGTCAATTCATCTTCAAAAGTTTTGGAGAAATATTTGGAAAAGAGGAAAAAGTTTTTCAGGTGTCGGAAAACACCACTAAAATTTGGGTTCAATTTTCGGGGTGTTACAGTTGGCAAACCGGGACTAAAGGCCCTCTGAAACCGGTGCTAATGCCCTGTTTTCTACTAGTGCTTATGTTTATGCCCCATTCCGTGTATGTATGTGTTTGTCGAACTCTTAACTGATTGTAGTGATATCCGTTACACATATTCGTTTATCCAAGCAGGCCGTGGGCGATGATATCTTGCAACTCGCGACTCTCTCTTTATGTTTTCCTTTTCTTTGAGATGTGGTGACCGACGGGTTCGATGAGTTGTATGGGGTCCGGAATATTTTTGTGTGTTTATAGCTTTTGAACCATATAAAAGGTCTCGCTTATTCATGCCAGAGAAAAGATGAATAATTTTGTTGTTGTGACGAGGAGAGGGAATAGTAGAAATGGATGTTAGCGGCAAAACTGTATATGTTTTTTTATACTTTGAGGACGACACTAGAACCTGTGCCTAGTGTTGGGCCGATTTTCTCGAGCTATCGTGGGCTTCAATGTTTGTCAAACATGGGACTCTCACTGGCAAGCGTGATATCCTCCCGTCTCCACTCTTTGGGCCACCTCCAACTTCACTTCTCACATCGTGCCCGCTGCCCGCACCAGCCAGCCAGAGAGCGAGATGAGCATCCACCGCCGCCGCCCCAGCTCGCCGGCGGCGGCGCCACCGCTGGAAGACGAGAACCTGCTCTCCGAGATCCTTCTCCGCCTTCCCCCGGAGCCCTCCTCCCTCCCGCGCGCATCCGCCGTCTGCAAGCGATGGCGCCACATCGTCTCCGACCCCCGCTTCACCCGCCGCTTCCGCCGCCACCACCACAGCAACCCTCCCCTCCTCGGCTTCTTCAAAACTTATTTTGAAGTCTCCTTCCAACCAACTCTGGAGGCCCCCAATCGTGTCGCGCCCGGGCGCTTCTCCTTGCAGCATCGTCTCCGGTCCCTCGGATGCCGTCATGGCCTCGTGTTATTGTTGGATGCGGATCGGAAACAGGCCCTGGTTTGGGACCCCGTAACTGGTGACCAGCACCGTATTGCCCTTTCCCCGCCGTTCGATGCGGAGTACCCCTGACTATGGACCTCCTGACCCACGGGGCGGTGCTTCGCGCTGCCGGAGACGTCCACTTCCATGTCGTCCTGGTAATGGTAGACAGCGACGACGAACAACATAGAGGAGTGCTCGGCCGTGTTTACTCGTCGGAGACCGGCTTATGGGGCAATCTCATTTCATTACCACTTCCCTTCACGAGTAGGCTGCCTAGCATACCTGCTGTGCTCGTCGGGGATTCCCTTTACTGGAATTATTTTGGGGAGTTTTCTGGAATTCTTGAGTTTGATCTGGAGAGACAGCGCCTAGCCGTGATACCATTTCCAATGGACCTCGAGTTCGAAGATGAACATGAATCAACGGTTATGCGGGCAGAGGGTGGTGGGCTTGGTTTCCTCCTTCTGTTTGAAGACAACCTCAGCGCCAATTATGGAAGACGAAGACAAATTGTGACAATGTTGCTTCATGGGAGCTAGAAAGAATTATTGAACTAGACAAGCTACTTTCCCTGAATTCAGGGGAGAAGAGAAGGACCCTAATGATTGTAGGGTTTGCTGAGTGCAACAATGTGGTGTTCCTGTGGACACATTTAGGCCTCTTCATGGTCGACCTTGAGTCACTGCAGTTCAAGAAAGTTACCGAATCCCATGAAAGCTTGGGTTGCTGTAAACCATTCGAAAGTGTATATGCTGCAGGTAATATCATGCTTCTACAATGTACGTATAACAAAACCAATTATTCGACAATTGATTGATGGAATGCCGTTCACACCCTTTCGTGTCAAGCTAATAGTTTCAAATAGTGTTGTATCAATTATTTCTATTGCTGGTAGAGATGTTGTTATGTACTATTCTGTCCCAGTACTTTGAGGTATCATTATCGCTGGACAATGTGGTTCAAGTCAGAGGAAGAAAACTGTCTCTACCAGTGTAGTGCAGCAGTGGAGTTTTCTCTCTTTAGATAGGATACATAACAGTCAGAAGTTGAAGACATCGACATGTACAACTAGCTTGAACCAACTAAAATGTAAAATATATAGCTCAATATGTGCATTAGGAAGCTTATATGTAGTTCATCTTCTTTGGAAGGTTACAACTAGTTATTCCAGTATGTACATTTTTGAAGCTTACTACCAGTTATTGTTTTATTTAATATTTCTGTCTGTTCTAATAATCTGACTTGGTTTCAAATATACAAAAAAATTGTTCATTTTATCACATGTAGGGTAGTCCTGCTGCAAGTGGCAATGCCAGGAAAAAAAGTCGAGTTCATTTCATATTTTCATACTGTTTATTTGAATTTGAAGTTATGAGTACTTCTGTTGCTACTTTTTTCAGTATAGGCATATTTTGTTTTCATCAATGGCGTGGAATGACCTCAAGAATCACTCTACATAACTTCTCTCTTGTGATTTAGCTAAATATCTACATTTGACAATAAGTGTGGTTTTGTCTATTCATTTTGTGCCAAACCTAAACTTTTATTAACAACAGCCTGTGAGTTTATCTAAATATCTTATTGATGCCTTCTCATGTTTAACTTTCCCTTGGAATGTCATTGGTTCTGCTTTCTACTCATATATCCATGGTCATGAAGAATACTTGAGATGATTTTGTAATCTACTCGTAGATGGTTTAGCATTTGTCTCTGTGCGATGTATTTGAATCACTGGTCTCCTAGCCTCTCTGGGACCAGATGGCAAAAATAGTCGAGTATGCTAACAATAGAATAGAAGTTGAAAGTGTGCCATCGTACTGCTGGGTTTTTCCATAATACTGAGATGATTGCACCTTGGAGTTTTTGGTACCAATTTCCACAATGGTGATGCTAATATTTACTGTTTGAATTTTTTTTTTAAAAGAGATTTTATTAACTTTAACGGGTCTTCCAAGAATGAGTAGTACAAATTGGTTTGACTAATAATGTTGATTCCTCTACGGGTTTCTAGAATTGTATTATGGTTGCTGAGATGGAGGAAAGGGCTTGTTTGCTGTAGTTTTTCTCTATTTTTGGTAACTTCCCTTGGAGATCAACAATCTACATACATAGCGTGCAAGATGAAGTTCAACTAGGAAGTGGACCTGCAAGAGTAAACTTTTCTTTCTATTATCTAATTTCTGGACACAATCAGCTACTGGCATGATAAAGGCGCGGTGGATTGCTATGATTAAGTCGTACTTACCTTGTACGATACATTGGCTATATTTTTTCCTAGTAAGCGCGTTGAAGCAAGCTTGCCTGCCTGATGATCTTTGTGGGTGATTATTTTCTTTCTCACTGCAATGAATAATGAATACCATAATGTGGATGCCTACCACAAAGGAAAGCCTAATGTTTTTTCATGTTGGCAATCAAGTGTCGGTGGTCAGATCAATTTTAAGACAGACTAAGTTGGATTTACCTGTCTCTTTGCGATCCTGGTTTTGTTTTCTTTGAGTATGAGAATGCAAGTATGCTGTTTTCTTCAATTTGTGCTGGCCAAATTATCAAAGTGACAAGACTAGATTCATCACTAATTGCAACTACACTCTTACAAACATATAATTGTTAGAAGAACTGAGTCTTGTCCAAGTGTTGTTAGCAGTGTAAAAAATTACTTCTGTTTTGTAATGAAGGATGTAGTTATTAATAACTTGGTGCAGGAACCCTTGCCTAATAGTGAATAAATAACTCTTATATTTCTTAACAATATATGCCTATGAGCTAGAAACCAGATTTTTCTGCTTTTATTTCTATGAGCCCCTCATATGTCCATTGTAATAAAGAATATTTCCAAGGAGTAAGCCCTAGATGGTACAGGATTTTCCTCTATGGGAGGTATTTGAACCACTAGTCTCTTAGGCTCTACTGAAATACTCAAGATTTTGCTAGCTATAGAAGTTGAAAATGTGGCCACTACACTACATATTACCGATTGATTTTCTCTATTTCTATTGGTGGGTTTTCTAGTATGGGTTACATGATTCAGCCTTGGGAGTTTTTGGTTTATTTTCCAGTTTAACCATAAAAACATGAGATTGTATAACTTTAATGTCCTTTCCATGAATGAATAGTGCAAATGGGTTTCACTAATGAAGTTTTTGGCCTGACAGGTATCTAGAATCGTATTCCGGTTGCTGATCGAGATACAGGAATATGCTTTTCTGCTGAAGATTCTTCTGCTTTGATAACTTTCCGCGCACAATCTACATGGCGTGCACTCTGGGAAGTTGACTTGCAGGAGTTAACCATTTAGTTTTACCAACTTTCATCCATTATCTGTTTCTGGACACAATTAGCCAGCAGGCATGATCAAGATACAGTGACTGTCTTCGATTAAGTACTACTTACCTTGTGGTTCATTTGTTGTGCCCGTGTTTGCTGAATTATCTGATTCTGGTGATATTTGTTACCGCATACCCGTCGATCCAGGCTATTTTGCAACTGATCAACTGGAAAGTGGATGCTTCCTTCCATTTCCTTTTATTTGAGATACAGCGACCAAAGGGTTTCATGACCTAAATTTGTATCACCTATATATGTGCCATCATAATCTTCATATTCAGTGTCGCGCGGTGCTAGGACTTTAGGTTTGTGATGTCATATCAAGTCTGTGATGTCAAATGCCTATGTGTTTTACACTAACGCGACGCGACATCTACTCCGTGCTTTTTTTTGACACAGAATACCCACTTTTATTGATCAAATCACATCAGTACATTGTTCAACCCTAGAAACATCCGGGATAACTGGAAAAGAAAGATTACAACTAGAGCGCACAGAGGCACGAGCTAAATGATGCGCTACAACATTCAGAGTACGATTGATATGCTTGAAAGATAGCGAGTCAAAGCTTGACGACAGAACTTTGATGTCTCGCACCACCGTGCTACTCCGTGCTGGGAGCCTGGGATTGCTGTTTCATGTTATCATGTATGCTCGGGCGCTCGGCCGCCATCAACATTCGACGTGATTTACAAGGGTTTGGTCGCTCGGTCAGCATGGTCACATGGAATTGGAAGGAACATATGGCCGCAATTCCATGGAGCCTTTTTTTGAAAAAAAAAATTAAAAGGACGTTTCTAAGTTTCAAAAAATTGTGAAAAAACATCTTTTTAAAATTGTGAAAAACATCCTAAATGTAGAAAATGATTATTTTTACCAATGTGCAAAAATTCAACTTGAAATATTCTTTTTAAATAAAAGGTCGAAGCCCAACGTTAAATTAATAACACCACGGCTTACAACACAACACTGCACACACCCAAGGAAACAAAGCTACCGACAAGATTACAGGTGAACACCAAAGGTGCGCAACGCCAAGGAGGGAGAGCATGTGAAAAACATCTTAAATATTGACAATGATTATTTATACAATATTTAAAAA
Organism: Poa pratensis; assembly: GCA_947311845.1. Lineage (NCBI taxonomy): Eukaryota > Viridiplantae > Streptophyta > Magnoliopsida > Poales > Poaceae > Poa > Poa pratensis. The sequence goes on from CAMZMU010000043.1 coordinate 66,661,207, forward strand.
TTCAATGCAAAATAATCTATATTTTGGACTGTGTAAAAATGACAAATTTACGAGATGTACATTGCAAAATTCCAAATATTTTAGATTTCTGTTAGGCCGGAATACAAACTATTTCGGATTGAAATTTGCAGGAACCTAGAATAAGTCATTATGAACATTTTGGATATTTTTTAAAACATTATAATATCAATTTAAAAAACTAAACAAACAGGCTCTATGGAGTACATGCCCCAAAAGCAATTCCGCATGACAAAGGTTGTTGTTTATGGTCGACCACAATTCGGCAGTTGTTAGGCGTGGTTTCAGCCTCCGTCAATGTGTCGTTGTTAATTGTGAGGAAATAACGACCACTTTTTTCATTGATAAAAAGAATTTCACATAATAATTTATATTTAACGGCCATCATATGGTCCATTAGCCTGAATGCAGCTTTAGTACATTAACTAGGGGAATAAGCGCGGGCTCCGCCGCGCCCGTGGGCTAAAATTTTGAATTATTCAAATGTGGAATATGATCATATGTTGTAGGTAGGTGTTTTTTTTGTGTCCATGTTGACATGTTTGTCATATTTTGTCCACGCATTAAATTTAATCTTGAAGGTGTCCGCATTTAAAAATTGCGCAAACTCGGGAATGAATGAAATGCAAATGAGGCTTCTGTTTTAAGATTGTCCGCATTTCAGAAATCGTTCAAATTCGGAAGTCATCCATTTTTTGAATAGTTTTAACGCATTTGAATTCCTTTTGACGTCTACGGGAAAATACACAAATTTGGAAGGCACATGGAAATTTGGAATTTGAATTACATTCAAATTTGAGTTTTGATCGTACGACGTGAATAGACAGCGCTTATTGGTGTGCTCATGTTCATATTTTTGTTGCATTTGTAGACATCGTGGTGGAGGAAAATTTAATTTGGAATTGTATTCGTAAATATCGTGGTGCAGAAAATTATAATTTGAAAATATCCATGTTCAAATTGTGCTCGAATTTGGATGTACCGAAATATGAAAAAGGGCTACATTTATAAATTATTTGATTTCTATGAATTATTTGATTTCGAAAAGTCTGGGAAATAGTGATATTTGAAAGAGAGCTGAAATTTTAAAATATGCAAATTCGTACAATGTTTTTCGGGGGTGAAATCGAAATTTGAGAACGTCTAGATTTTGAAATTGTGCAAGTTTACAAATTATTTGAGCTGTTTGGAAACATTTAAAATTTATTAGGTAAAGAAAAGTAGAATAAAAAGATACATATATAAGTTATTAGAAAAAGAAATGTGGAATAAAAAGAAAAGGGAAAGAAAAAAAAAGAAAAAAAGAAAAAAACCGCGGCCGGCCCAGCCCACAGAGCGGCCCACGGGCCAGCTGATGGCCGGCGTGACGTCATCGGCAGGCCGACCCGCAGCGGCGGCGACGACGACGCCGCCGGCGCGCCAGCGCGTCCTGGGGCGCGCGACCTACCGCATCGGCCGCGCCTCGTCGCGGGCTGTCCCTAGGTGGCGGCGCCGCCCGCAAATGGTCGTTAGAGCGGCCGCCGGCGGCGCGCGAACGCGGCGGACGCCCGTGGTCGCGGCGGCGGTGATTGCGCGGCCTCGCGGCGCCTCGTCATGCGGCGCCCGTCAAGGAGGGAGAGGCGGCCGCCGCCGCGGCCGCGCGCGAATTTCCGAAAGCAGGAGGGTTTATTTGCAAATCCGCGCCGCGACCGGGTGGGCGACCGGCTGGGAGCCGCCCGACCGGCGGGTGACCGGGCGACGTGGCGCTCTCCCATTGGACAAAAATCGGGATGTACAGTACCGCGCGCGAATGGGGCCACCGTGGTCTGATGGCTACGTGTTGGTGAACCCCAAGAGGAAGGTTATGATGTAGACAGCAGAAGTTTTCCCTTGAGAAATCTACCCAAGGTTATCAATCCAGTAGGACTTGACGATCTATCGGAAGGTTGTTGATGTTGACTCCCCCTGGCGCTAGGGAGCTTGCACCAACGTGGAATCTGCACAGACACAAACCAGAACTTTGCCCAACACGAAACAGAGAGGTTGTCAATCTCTCCGGTCTTGCAGAAACAAAGAGTTAAACGTATGGTGTGGAAAACAGCAGGAAAAACAGCAAGTAACAGGAAACAGATGATTGCAGCAGGTTGTGTAAACAGTATGAGGAAATTGGACCAGGGTCCACAGTTCACTAGTGGTGTCTCTCTCAGAACAGATAACTAGCATGTTGGGTAAACAAATTACAGCTGGGCAATTGACAAATAGAGAGGGCATAACAATGCAATACATGCCAAGATGTCTACTATGAAATCTAGTTGGGCATTACAACAAAGTACATAGACCGTTATTCCAACCGCATCTATGCCTAAATAATCCACCTTCAAGGCAGCATCCGCATCCTGTTCAGTATTAAGTTGCTAACAACAGATTATTGCATGAAGTAAAGTGTGTAATGTAATCAATACAAGTGCCCTTGGACACTGCACCAATGTTTTATCCCTAGTAGCAACAGCACATCTACCATCTTAGACCTTTCTGTCACTGATCCAGATATCTAGAGACTGAACCCACTATCGAGCATAAATACCCCCTCTTGGAGTCACAAGCATCTACTTGGCCAAAGCATCTACTAGCAACGGAGAGCATGCAAGATCAAGAGCACATAGATAAACAACTTGAATAAACATGGTATCAATATTCATCGGATCCCAGCAAACACAACATCTAGCATTACAATAAGATGATCTTGATCATGTTAGGCAGCTCACAAGATCTAAACATGGAGGCACAAGGTAGAGAGACAACCATCTAGCTACTGCTATGGACCCGTAGTCCAGGGGTGGACTACTCACGCATCACTCCGGAGGCAGGCATGGTGATGTAGAGCCCTCCGGTGATGATCTCCCCTCCGGCAGGGTGCCGGGAAGAGCTTCAGAACTCCTCCGATCTGAGATTGACGATGACGGCCGCGACGGAACTTTTCGTGGAATATGATCGACCGTAATAGGGTTTTCGCGTCGCGGAGAATATATAGGCGAAGAGGCGGCGTCGGTGGCCGAGGGGGGCCACCACGCCATAGGGGGCGCGGGCCCACCCTGGGCCGCGCCCTAGTGTGGCGTGGCCCCCTGGTGGGTCTGCTCCGACTCCCCTTTGGACTCCGTGATCTCCTCGTGATATTATTGACGATGTCTTTTGTTTCGTCCAATTCCGAGAATATTTCCTTAATAGATTTTCTGAAACCAAAAACAGCAGAAAACAGGGAACTGGCACTGTGGCATCTTGTTAATAGGTTAGTCCCAGAAAATGCATAAAAATGATATGAAGTGTAACCAAAACATGTAGCAATTGATATAATACAGCATGGAACATCAAAAATTATAGATACGTTTGAGACGTATCAAGCATCCCCAAGCTTAGTTCCTGCTCGTCCTCGAGTAGGTAAACGATAAAAACAGATAATTTTTGAAGTGACATGCTACCAACACAATCTTTGATCAAATAACAATGTAATGCACATGATCTGAATGAAGTGATCCAAGCCAATGGTCTATAGTTTGCAAGCAAGTAAATAAAGAGTAAACATAAGTGATCACACAAGTGCAAACTTTCATGAATAACACTATAAAACATTTAGAGATATAATAGTCTAACATAATAGTTAGTTCACAGCAGCAATAATTCTCAACATGAAAGTGTTTGTATCAACACAAAGGAAGATAATAGCTTCAGCTTTTGCTTCAACTTTCAACATGTATATCATATAGATAATGTCAATGCAAAGAATATGATCAACCAAACACAAAGTTATGTAAAAACTGTTATACTGGAGTTGACAATGATGTTTGCTTAAGTAGACAGAAAGAAGTGGGAAAACTGACTCAACATAAAAGTAAAAGAATGGCCCTTCGCAGAGGGAAGCAGGGATTAACATCATGTGCTAGAGCTGTAGTTCCCGAAGGCATATAGAGAGCATAAAATATTGTTTTGTAAGGTAATGGTGTATACAGGTGTCAACAAATCAGCAAATAGGCAATACTCTACTTCACTAGTTGATCAAACTTTACAAGAGCGGCTCCCATGAAGGACGTTATTTCTACCAGCGGGCAGATCATCCCTCTTCTCTTTTGTTTACACACTTGTGAACATTGCTTGACTGACGAATCAGGGGCAAAAAGATGTGAAGAGAATTGTTTGGTTAAAGTTGTAATTAATTGGGACTGGGCACCCCGTTGCCAGCTCTTTTTGCAAAATTATTGGATAAGCGGATGTATATGCCACTAGTCCAGGTGTGTAAAATTTGATCAACCAGGAAATAAAGACCACCTATCTACGTCCTTATGAGCTTTTCAAGTAGTGACACAAAAAGGAAATGTAACAGTTTTGAGTAGTTAGTAGATAGCACATGAAGAAATTTACTTGGAATGGTGAAAACACCACATAATAGGTAGGTATGGTGGACACAGGTGGCATGGATTTGGCTCAAGGTTTTGGATGTACAAGAAGCATTCCCTCTTAGTACAGAGTTTAGGCTAGCAAGGTTATTATAAGCAAACATCATTATCAACTGGAATAGCAAGAGTGTACATAAAACACAAGGTTTGACGAACCATAGACTCCCACTGTCTTCCTTGTTAACACATAGCCTTCATCCAAAAATTATCTAGACTACTATGGACTTCCAATTATGCAACAGATTATTATAGCAGAAAATCCTTATAGTAGTTCTTCATTAATAGCCATTACTTACATGATGCACAAGCTTAAACATTAATTACTTGACAGCTCAAAACAATTGGCAAGCATCAAATTACTCAAGACAACGATCTAAAAAGATTCATGTAAGCATTTTATACCACTACCACATGCATAGCATTTTTCTGGTCCAACCAAACACCAATCAACTTATTTGACAACTCTCCAAACAGATATAAGTGAAGCAAGAGAGTACTTTCTTCAAAAGAAACTGAAAGCTCTAACAAGAGATACATGAAAAACTGAGAGCTAACAGCAATAACAGCAACTAGACAGGAATACTCAACAAGTATAAGTGAAGCACAAGAGTATTCTAATGAAAAAGTGGAGCGTGTCTCTCTCCCAAACATGAATACTAGGATCCAACAAGTATAGCACAGCAAACAAAACAAAACAAACTGAAAACAAAAACACACTGACGCTCCAAGGAAGAGTACACTAGTATGAAGCAATAAAAATATAGCACCATTAGAGATGACCTGATAATTTGTAGATGAAGAAGGGGATGCCTTGGGCATCCCCAAGCTTAGATGCTTGAGTCTTCTTGAAATATGCTGGGGAGGTAAGCCTCCCCAAGCTTAAGCTCTTCACTCTTCTTGATCATGTAATATCATTCTCCTCTATCAACACTTGAAAACTTCCTTCACACCAAAACTTAACAGCTTTTCTCATTAGCAGGTTAGTGCACTAAAAGATAATACTTCAAAGTTCTAGCAAAGACAAAACTCACAAGCCAACTATTTTAAACATTAGCCACTGTTACTAGGCTCAAGTGGGCACTTTTACACGAAAAGAAACCACTTAAAAACTTGTAAAAGAGAGAATGCAAAATAAAAGACAGAATCTGTCAAACCAGAACAGTCTGTAATGACGAATTTTTTCGAGGCACTTACGATGCTCAGATGAAAAACTTTTGAAATAATGAAAGTTGCGTAACATCATCAGGAACATGCACAAAAATTTCAGCATTTTTCGATTTTTTCTGATTTTCTACTGAATTAAACGGTGACGAACAGCAATCTGTCCCAATGCAGTCCCGAAAATAAAAACCAACTTTGCATTAGTAACTCTCCTTGGCACAACAAAACAGCAAATAAAAGATACAAAGGAGTTGCTACAGAGGTAAACAAGCATCCTTGACTCAAGAAAACAAAAATAAAACAGCAAATAAAAACATGGGTTATCTCCCAGAAGTGCTTTTCTTTAATGCCTTTGAGCTAGGCATGAAGAGATGCATCAAGTATTGTCAAGACCAGAAAATCCAAAACCATAATTTGTCTTGACACTAGTATCATGTGAGTATTTCATCTTCTTCCTAGGGAAGTGTTCCATACCTTTCTTGAGTGGGAATTGAAATTTTATATTCCCCTCTCTCATATCAATAACAGCACCAACAGTTCTCAGAAAAGGTCTTCCCAAAACAATAGGACAAGAAGGATTGCATTCAATATCCAAAACCACAAAATCAACAGGGACAAGATTGTTATTAACCATTATCAAAACATCATCAACTTTTCCTAAAGGTTTCTTCATAGAAGAATCAGCAAAGTGAACATCCAAATGACATTTTTCCAAAGGTGCAAGCTTGAGAATATCATATAAATTTTTAGGCATAACCGAAATACAAGAACCAAGGTCACACAAAGCATTGCATTCAAACTCACTCAGTTTCATTTTAATAACAGGTTCCCAATTATCATCTAACTTCCTAGGGATAGAAGCTTCAAGTTTTAATTTTTCTTCCCTAGCATGCATGAGAGCTTTGATAATATGTTCAGTAAAAGCCATATTTATTTTACTAGCATTAGGACTCTTAGCTAGCTTTTGCAAGAACATGATGACTTCAGTTATGTTACAATTTTCGAAATTGAAGTTGTTGTCATCAAAAACAATGGAGCAATTATCACCAACACCTCTAAAAATTTCAGCACTTTTACTAGGAACAAAAGTAGTGCTATCAGGCAATTTAAAACTTTTTGTAGAGGTAGTAGAGACATTTCCAACACTTATTATCTTTTCACTAACAGTAGGGGGCGCATTAGCATGTGAGGCATCATTTGTTTCATTAGTAAAAATAGTGCAAACTCTAACAACACTATTTTGTTCAGCAATTTCAGCTTCTCTTTCTTCTCTCTCCCATCTTTCATGAAGTTCAGCAAGCATCCTAATGTTATTATCAATTTTAATTTGGATAGCATTGAGTGTTTTACTCTCTCTAATATCACTAGGAATAGCTTTTATTTTCAGCATTTCAACATCATGAGCAAGACTATCAACTTTAGCAGCAAGAGTATCAATTTTTCCTAGCTTTTCCTCAACAGTTTTATTAAAAGTAGTTTGTGTGCTAATAAAATCCTTAAGCATGACTTCAAGATCAGAGGGCACACTTCTATTGTTACTGTAGGAATTGCCATAAGAATTACCATAAGAGTTGCTACCATTAGCAGGATATGGCCTATAATTGTTGCTACCAAAATTATTCCTATAGCATTGTTGTTGAAGTTGTTATTTTTAATGAAGTTTACATCAACATTTTTCTCATCATGAGCAACCAAAGAAGCAAGAGGAATATTATTTGGATCCACAACACCATGTCCATTCGAAAGCATAGTCATAATAGCATCAACTTTATCACTCAAGGAGGAAATTTCCTCAACAGAATTTACCTTCTTACCAGTTGGAGCCCTTTCAGTGTGCCATTCAGAATAATTTACCATCATATCATCAAGAAGCTTTGTAGCAGCACCCAAGTGATGGACATAAAGGTCCCTCCAGCAGCCGAGTCCAATAAATTCCTTGAAGAAAAATTTAGTCCTGCATAAAAGGTTTGGATGATCATCCAAGTAGTCAGTCCATGAGTGGGAATTTTTAACCAAAGACTTCATTCTTTCCCAAGCTTGGGCAACATGCTCATTATCAAGTTGCCTAAAGTTCATAATACCACTTCTCAAGGAGATAATTTTAGCAGGAGGATAATATTTTCCAATGAAAGCATCTTTGCATTTAGTCCAGGAATCAATACTATTTCTAGGCAAAGATAGCAACCAATCTTTAGCTCTTCCTCTTAAAGAGAAAGGAAACAATTTCAGCTTAATAATATCACTCTCTACCTCCTTATACTTTTGCATATCACAAAGTTCAACAAAGTTGTTTAAGTGGGCAGCAGCATCATCAGTACTAACACCAGAAAATTGCTCTTTCATAACCAGATTTAACAGTGCAGGCTTAATCTCATAAAATTCTGCTTTAGAAGCAGGTGGAGCAATGGGTGTACAGATAAAATCATTGTTGTTTGTGCTAGTAAAGTCACACAACTTAGTATTTTCAGGATTACTCATTTTAGCAAGACTAAAACAAGCAGCAGGGCAACTCGAAATTAAAAACTAGATGCAGGAATTTAATTTTTTTTGGGTTTTTGATTTTTAACAGCAAGCAAAACAAAACTAAAACAAGACAAAAAACAAAGTAAAGAGATTGGAACTGAGAGACTCCCCTTTCCAATAGCCTCCAAGTCCCCGGCAACGGCGCCAGAAAACAGCTTGATGGCTACGTGTTGGTGAACCCCAAGAGGAAGGTTATGATGTAGACAGCAGAAGTTTTCCCTTGAGAAATCTACCCAAGGTTATCAATCCAGTAGGACTTGACGATCTATCGGAAGGTTGTTGATGTTGACTCCCCCTGGCGCTAGGGAGCTTGCACCAACGTGGAATCTGCACAGACACAAACCAGAACTTTGCCCAACACGAAACAGAGAGGTTGTCAATCTCTCCGGTCTTGCAGAAACAAAGAGTTAAACGTATGGTGTGGAAAACAGCAGGAAAAACAGCAAGTAACAGGAAACAGATGATTGCAGCAGGTTGTGTAAACAGTATGAGGAAATTGGACCAGGGTCCACAGTTCACTAGTGGTGTCTCTCTCAGAACAGATAACTAGCATGTTGGGTAAACAAATTACAGCTGGGCAATTGACAAATAGAGAGGGCATAACAATGCAATACATGCCAAGATGTCTACTATGAAATCTAGTTGGGCATTACAACAAAGTACATAGACCGTTATTCCAACCGCATCTATGCCTAAATAATCCACCTTCAAGGCAGCATCCGCATCCTGTTCAGTATTAAGTTGCTAACAACAGATTATTGCATGAAGTAAAGTGTGTAATGTAATCAATACAAGTGCCCTTGGACACTGCACCAATGTTTTATCCCTAGTAGCAACAGCACATCTACCATCTTAGACCTTTCTGTCACTGATCCAGATATCTAGAGACTGAACCCACTATCGAGCATAAATACCCCCTCTTGGAGTCACAAGCATCTACTTGGCCAAAGCATCTACTAGCAACGGAGAGCATGCAAGATCAAGAGCACATAGATAAACAACTTGAATAAACATGGTATCAATATTCATCGGATCCCAGCAAACACAACATCTAGCATTACAATAAGATGATCTTGATCATGTTAGGCAGCTCACAAGATCTAAACATGGAGGCACAAGGTAGAGAGACAACCATCTAGCTACTGCTATGGACCCGTAGTCCAGGGGTGGACTACTCACGCATCACTCCGGAGGCAGGCATGGTGATGTAGAGCCCTCCGGTGATGATCTCCCCTCCGGCAGGGTGCCGGGAAGAGCTTCAGAACTCCTCCGATCTGAGATTGACGATGACGGCCGCGACGGAACTTTTCGTGGAATATGATCGACCGTAATAGGGTTTTCGCGTCGCGGAGAATATATAGGCGAAGAGGCGGCGTCGGTGGCCGAGGGGGGCCACCACGCCATAGGGGGCGCGGGCCCACCCTGGGCCGCGCCCTAGTGTGGCGTGGCCCCCTGGTGGGTCTGCTCCGACTCCCCTTTGGACTCCGTGATCTCCTCGTGATATTATTGACGATGTCTTTTGTTTCGTCCAATTCCGAGAATATTTCCTTAATAGATTTTCTGAAACCAAAAACAGCAAAAACAGGGAACTGGCACTGTGGCATCTTGTTAATAGGTTAGTCCCAGAAAATGCATAAAAATGATATGAAGTGTAGCCAAAACATGTAGCAATTGATATAATATTAGCATGGAACATCAAAAATTATATCAAGGCAAAAATGATGTTTTCTTCGAGTATATCAAGGCAAAAATTTTAAGTTAGATTAAGTTGGATTTAAGTTGGATTTAAGTTAGATTAAGTTGGATTTACCTGACCCTATGCAATCCTGGTTTTGTGTTCTTCGAGTATATCAAGGCAAAAATGATGTTTTCTTCAATTTATAGTGAACAAATTATCAAAGTGGTAACACTCGATTCATCATGAATTGCAGCTATATTTTTACTACTCCCTCCGTATCAAAATATAAGACTTTATAGCTACTTCTGTACACATGTATGTAGACATGTTTTAGTGCAAGATTCACATGAACCTTGTAGTAAAACATGTCTAGATACATGTGTGTAGAAAGTAGCTACAAAGTCTTATATTTTGATACGGAGGGAGTAACATATAAATATATAATTATTAGAAGCACTGAACTGGTCCAAGTGTTGTTAGATTTGTAAACAATGACTTGTATTTTGTAATGAAGGAGTAGATATTAATACATCTACTCAGGTAACCTGAAATTTGCAGGAACCTAGAATAAGTCATTATGAACATTTTGGATATTTTTTTAAAACATTATAATATCAATTAAAAAAACTAAACAAACAGGCTCTATGGAGTACATGCCCCAAAAGCAATTCCGCATGACAAAGGTTGTTGTTTATGGTCGACCACAATTCGGCAGTTGTTAGGCGTGGTTTCAGCCTCCGTCAATGTGTCGTTGTTAATTGTGAGGAAATAACGACCACTTTTTTCATTGATAAAAAGAATTTCACATAATAATTTATATTTAACGGCCATCATATGGTCCATTAGCCTGAATGCAGCTTTAGTACATTAATGTATGCAATTTCTTAATCAGAATCATAGATATGTCCACGCACCAAGTATGTTTTTTTTTAATTTGTAGTCGAGCAACGCCATCATATATATTGATGACATGTATAGCATATCCTTCATCAACATATTTGTCCTACAAAAATATGAACGATTTATGAAAATCAGCATATCTGAATGAATTCGCACAAACTTGAATAGCAAAATCCAACATGTAAAATTCATTTCAGACCTAGTATTACTGTAGAATATAATTTTGTGATAGTTTTGAATTGGTGTGCATATTCTTATGTATTCCTGTAAAAAATAAAAGAAAGTACGGCCACTGGTCGCAGACGAACTCCCAGTCTCCTTTTAAAAGGAACTGGCCAATTAACTTTGAAAAAAAAGTTCTTATTCCTCAATTATTTCCACCGTTCGGTTCTTTCGGGCTGTTTTCCTCTCTAATTTTTAATCTCCTGTGTACAACTTTTCTCCATTATATGTCGCAGTTTCTTCTCTTAAGTCTTATGAATTGATGAAGCAGTGCTGCTTAGCGTGAGGACAAGATTTTTTTTTTTAGCGTGAGGACAAGGTTTTTTTTTTAGCGTGAGGACGAGATGCGGTTGGATCTAGTGTTGGGCCAATTCGCCCTGCTCTGGAGCCATCTTGGGTGGGCTTATCGCTAGCAGCGTGAGCGTGATATCCTCCCGTCTTCACTTCACTTCTCACATTAGCGTTGCCCTTAAAAAAAGCAGCCAGAGAGCGAGATGATGAGCATCCACCGCCGCCGCTCCTGCTCGCCGGCGGCGGCGCCGCCGCTGGAAGACGACAACCTGCTCTCCGAGATCCTCCTCCGCCTCTCCCCGGATCCCTCCTCCCTCCCCGCGCCTCGGCTGTCTGCAAGCGTTGGCGCCACATCGTCTCCGACCCCCGCTTCACCCGCCGCTTCCGCCGCCACCACCGCCGCAACCCTCCCCTCCTCGGCTTCTTCCACGGCATCTCCTTCCAACCTACTCTCGAGAGCCCCAACCGTGTCTCGCCCGGTCGCTTCTCCTTGCGGCACGACCGTGAAGACCTCCTCTGTCCACTCGGATGCCGTCATGGTCTAATGGTAATGTTGGACCGGCAGCTGAAACAGGCCCTGGTTTGGGATCCCGTCACCGGTGGCCAGGACCGTATTGCCCTGCCCCCGCGGTTTGATGTGGAGGTGGAGCTGACCCACGGGGCGGTGCTTCGCCCTGCCGGAGACGTCCACTTTCAGGTCGTCTTGGTAGTGGTAGCTACCGAGGACGAACTACATGCCCGAGTGCTCGGCTCTGTTTACTCCTCGGAGACCGGCTTGTGGGGTAATCTCATTTCATTACCACTTCCCTTCACCAATGTTCTGACTGGCATGCCTGCTGTGCTCGTTGGGGATTCCCTTTACTGGACTCTTATTGGGGACTCTCCTGGAATTCTTGAGTTTCATTTTGAGAGACAGAGACTAGCTTTGATACCATTGCCAATGGACCTCGACTTCGAACACGAACACCAGTTCACGGTTATGCGGGCAGAGCGTGGTGGACTTGGTTTCCTCTTTCTGTCCAAAGAGGACCTCCGCGCCCAATTATGGAAGAGGAAGACAGATTGTGACGGTGTTGCTTCATGGGAGCTAGGAAGAGAACTGGACAAGCTACTTTCCCTTAATTCAGTGGAGGCGAGACATTGCGGCATAATAGGGTTTGCAGAGTGCAACAATGTGGTGTTCCTGTGGTCAATTGTAGGCATCTTCATGGCCAACCTTGAGTCACTGCAGTTCAAGAAAGTTTCTGAAGGCCGCTTGCTTCACTTTATACCATTTGAAAGTGTCTATGCTGCAGGTAATAACATGCTTCTACACTGCGCGTATAACAATACAAATTATTCAACGATTGGTTGATGGAATGTCGTTCACACCCTTTCGGGTCAAGCTAGTGCGTTATCAATTATTTCTGTTGCTGCTAGAAATGTTGTTCTGTACTATTCTGTCCCAATTGTCTGAGCTATCATTATCGTTGGACGAGGAAGCAAATTGTCTTTACCAGTAGTGAAGTATAGGGAAGCAGTGGAGTTTTCTCTCTCGATATGGGATACATAACAGTCATAGTTGAAGACAACTACATGTATAAGTAGCTTGAACCACCTAAAATGTCAAATATATAGCTCAATATGTGCATTAGGAAGCTTAATGTAGTTGAGCATTTTTGTAAGTTTACAACTAGTTATTTCATTTTGTACATTTTGGAAGCTCACGACTAGTTATTCTGTTATTCAATGTTCTTATATCTGCTAATAATTTTAAATCGACTTGGTTTAAAATATACAAAACAATTGCTCATTTTTTCACTTGTATGGTAGTCCTGCTGCAAGCGGCTATGCCGTTTGTTCCAGGAAAAAAAGTTGAGATAGTTTTATATTTTCAGTTTCAGGCTATGTTTATTTAAATTTGAATAGTCATGATCACTTCTGTTGCTAGTTTTATCAGTATAAGCATATTTTATTTTGTTCGATATGGCGTGGAACGAGTTCGAGAATTTGACAATAACTTACCTCCTGTGATTAGCTAGTAGTCTCTGAATTTGACAATAGGTGGGGTTTGTCAATATATTCATATTATTGTGCCGAACCTAAACTTTTTTTAAATTACACCTGTCACCTGTGAGTTTATCTAAATATCTTCTTGATGCCTTCTCATGTTTATTCTGCTTTCCCTTGAAATGTCATTGATTCTGCTTTTTGACTCGTATGTCCATGAAAATGAAGAATGTTTCAGATAATTTGGTAAGCTGGATAGTTTAGCATTTGCCTTTGTGCGATGTATTGAGCCACTGGTCTCCAAGACTCTACTGAGACCATATGGAAAAAATACTCAAATATGCTAACAATAGAATAGAAGTTGAAAGTATGACATTACACTACAAATTACATTTTGCTATTCTCTATTTGTACTACTGGTTTTTGGTAGCAATTTCCACAACGGTGAAGCTAATATTTACTGATTGAATCATAAAAATAGCTGTGAGATTAACCTTAATGGGTCTTCCATGAATGGATAGTACAAATTGACTATGCAGGTATGTAGAATTGTATTCCGGTTGCTGAGATGGGGGAAAGGCTTGTTTGCTGTAGGTTCTTCTGTTTTTTATAACTTCACGTGGAGGTCAACCATCTACATACACAGCATGCATGGCCATGATGAAGGTCAACTAGGAAGTGGACCTGTAGGAGCCAACTTGTCTCTCGTATCTAATTTCTGGACTCACTCAGCCAACTGGCATGTTGAAAAGGCGCAGTGGATTGCTAAGATTTAGTTGTACTTACCTCGTGGGATACATTGGCTATATTTTTTCCTAGTAAACGTGTTGAAGCAAGCTTTTGCCTGCCTGATGATCTTTCCTTGATTATGTTACCTTCTCACTGCAATGAATAATGAATACCAATACCATAATGTGGTTGCCTACCGCTATATAGGGTAATGTTTTTTCATGTTGGCAATCGTAAGTGTGAATGGTCAGATCAATTTTAAGATAGACTATCGTGTTTTCATCGAGTATAACAAGGCAAAAATGATGTTTTCTTCAATTTATAGTGAACAAATTATCAAAGTGGTAACACTCGATTCATCATGAATTGCAGCTATATTTTTACTACTCCCTCCGTATCAAAATATAAGACTTTATAGCTACTTCTGTACACATGTATCTAGACATGTTTTAGTGCAAGATTCACATGAACCTTGTACTTAAACATGTCTAGATACATGTGTGTAGAAAGTAGCTACAAAGTCTTATATTTTGATACGGAGGGGAGTAACATACAAATATATAATTATTAGAAGCACTGATCTGGTCCAAGTGTTGTTAGATTTGTAAACAATGACTTGTATTTTGTAATGAAGGAGTAGATATTAATATGATGTTGCATGAACCCTTGCCTGATAGTGACAAGATAACTCACATATTTCTAAAAAATATATGCCTATGAGCTAGAAACCAGAATTTTCTGCTCATCTATTCCATTAGCCCTCATATGTCCATGGTAAGCTCTAGATGGTACATGATTTGCCTCCATGGGAGGTATTTGAGCCACTGGTCTCTTAGCCTCTACATTATAGATGATTCAGCCTTTGTAGTTTTTGGTACAATTTTCCTGTTTTAATCATAAAAACATGAGATTGTACCAAGTTTAATGGCTTTTCCACCAATGAACAGTACAAATTGTTTTGACTAATGACATTCATTGCTTGACAGGTATCTAGAATTGTATTCCAGTTGCCGAGATGCAGGAATGGGCTTGTGTGCTGAAGGTTCTTCTGTTTTGACAACTTCCCGTGGACCATCTACACAGTCTGCACTGGTCAACTGGGAAGTGCACTTGTAGGAGTTAACCGTTTTTTTTTTCTGACTTCCATCCATTATCTATGCATGCGCACAATTAACCAGCAGGCATGATGAAGCAACAGTACCTTGCTTTGATCAAGTACTACTTAGCTTGTGGTTCATCAACTTTATGCTTCTCATGCAAGCATGTGTGTGCCTTCATCTTCTCACTGTTTGATATGCTCTAAGATGTATCAGGTTTATAAATTTCGACGCCAAATTTCTGTGTCTGCCCCATTCCGCGTGTGTATGTGTGTTGAATTTTTACCCGATTCAAGTCACATTCGTTCTGCACATCCGTCAATCCAAGCAGCGCGCCAGCAATGCTATTCTGCAAACTGGGACTCTCTCTATTCTTTTTTTTTTAACAAACAACATTTCATTGATTAGCAACATCGTACATGTACAACCTTACATTGCAATGCAGAAGACAGTGCAACCATTGCTGCATTAAGGCAAAAGCCATTGCCTGAACCTAAACATTTGAACCTCAAAGGAGAGTTTTGAGTTTGATAGCTAATCTAGCTTGATGATGTGCTCGGAAGTTGTAGGTCCTGTTGATATGATTAATTCTTGTAGCATCAAAGGCTGAAGAAGTTGTTATGCATGCAAGCTGGGACTCTCTCTATTCGTTTCCCTTTAGTGGCAAAACTGAACACTCCTGACACTTTCAAGCGAAATTGTGGTTTATGTCAATCTTCTGATTCAGTGTGAGTAGTGCATGAGCTGGCCGTGATCGCTGCTGCCAACGGGGTCTCGCTTATTGCTTTGCTTAAGTAATAGTACTAAGCAATATAGCCACGTTTTCCCTGTAGTTTGAACGAAATTTATCTGAAATTTATGAACTTTCATCTTTGAATGTTGATTTCGAAAAATATTTGGGCGTCATGAGTGGGGAGGGACGGCGTCCCCCAAATGAAGCGCCCAGAAGGCCTTTGAGCGGCCACTTGAGCGTCGTGAGTGGAGAGGGACGGCGCTCTAAAATGGCGTGCCCAGAAGACTTTTAAGCGGCCATTTGGGCCCACGAGTGGAACCGCACAGAACAAGTTTGACGACCCGAAAAAAATGTTTTCCAGAGTTCAGTGACCACATCGTTCATGTCGGACAAGTTTAGTTACCGTACTGCATTTTACTCTGAAAAAACGTTGTAGCACTTTGACGGACATCTACTAACTATATGAAAGACGGTCACTTTAGCGATCGGAGAGCGTCCCGTGCACTGTACAACTACAGTTATGAACAGTAAACAACAGTTCCACGATCCGGGCCGTCCGCTGCCGATCCGACGGCCAGCAAGCACACCCCGTGACGCTTTTGCAAAAAAGCCCCTCCCGAAAACAGATATCAACCCGCAGTCCAGGAATTCGTGAGGCGACGGACCGATTCGAAATTTGCGGAAAAGTCATGGCTCGCCGCGCCGCCCGTCCGGCTCCCCTCCGCCTCCTCTGCTGGGTTCGCGCGATCACGGCCTCACGCGCGTGGGCCGCTGCGCGAGCGCGTGCTCCGCACCGCCGGCGTCTCCGCCGTCGGCTGACGTCACATGATGACGTCAGCCCGGCCCCACACGTCAGCCTCTGCTCAATTTCATAAGGATTTTCCAGATAGAGAAAAAAAAAGGAACGTACGGGTCCCACTGTCAGTCCTAGATAGTTGCAGAAAATAATTGAAATTGTAAAATCCATAACTTCCAAACCGTAATTCAAAAAAATACAAATAAAATACCAAAATTTGCAGGAAAAAAAATCCTTACAACTAACACATATCTATGCATGCTTAAACAACTTTAGTAGAATTTAATTACAAACAAAAAATATAACTTTTCCATATTAATTGTCAAGCTTATGGGAACAATTCAAGTAGCTCAATATTCATAGATATTCAACACAACAAATTCTATTTCAGTTAAAGCAAATTTAATTACAATAGCTAACATAACTTTTTATATTATCTATGCTTGCTTAAACAACTTTACTAAAATTTCATTACAAAAAGTAATATAACTTTTCCATATTAATTGTCAAGCTTATGGGAAAACAATTCAAATAGCTCAATATTCAGAGATATTCAACACAACAAATTCTATTTTAGTTAAATCAAATTTAATTACAATAACTAACATAACTTTTTATATTAATTACGAAGCTTACGTAAAACTATTTCAAAAATGCTGTATTTTTTGCAGATACTCAAAACGATAGATTTTAATTCAGTACAAATATATTCTTTCAAGTTTTCCATAGTGTATTATTCGATTCTTTCCTCAATATATTTCACGTTGAATCTGTAAAATACTATTTCCATTCGGAACTAAATTAAAACAACAATTTCTCACAAGGATACGACAGTATTTCTTTTTCTAACGACATTTTAGTCATTACTTTTCACGCTGACGAACAAAGCTAACAATCACATTACAGCGACGTTAAACTACAAACATATTTAAACACTTAAATTTGCTAAAAAAATGTGCAAATACTCCATCGACAAATTACAACGAATTTTAACATTTTGAATCACAACATTGACAGTGGGCTTTAGTAGGTGATGGAATATAAGGGCTGCTTTCATTTAATTTCGACGATTCTTTTTTCATGATCTATAAAAAATAACAAAAGTGTAAAATAATCAAAGTGTTGTTTAAGCAAAAGAGAAAGATAAAAAAAGTGCATACTGTTTAAGCAATGTTCAAATTCTTTAAGCAAATGGTAATGGAGTCATTTTTTTTCCAGTTATCCAAACATTTGACATCCCTCTTAATAATGAAGTCATTTGTCTACAAAACATAAGCAATGTTTCAATTCATAATAACGAAGTCATTTGTCTAAAAAAAAGCAAAATATTTGGAGTATTGTTTGCACAAAACAAAAATATATGAGAAATGTGAAATGTAAACTATAACAATGACTTCAAATCTATACGTCCGCAAAATATGCCAAATATATCAACATGCACACACAAAAAATTGCTATTTGAATACTTCAAAAAAAAATTGACTTCCAAATTTAAACATTTAACATACATAGACATATTTGAAATAAAAGTAACTTTCCAAATTTAGCAAACTTTTAAATTTTAACAGCTTATAAGTGTGAATTTTTTTGAATCCCAACAGATTTATATCCAAACAGCTTTTGAATGGGGCCATTCCCAAATTTAAAATCTTTATGTGACGATACATATAACTAGAACAAAAAAATGAAAATAAAAAAATAAACTAACTATTTATGGCATATGATCGAACTTCAGCTTTGTGGCGCCCCGACCCGACTGCTATACCGTGATACTGTGTCTCCGGTTATCCGATACCAGCAGACACACTATCAAAGCATAGTAGAGAGATCAAGACTTGTGGAACAACTGGCACATCACAGACTCTACGACACAAATCATATAGTTCAACTCTTATAATAGAGAAAGATAGCAAATGACAACCAAAGGTCACAGACCCAACATTACAACATGCGGAAGCGAAGTGTGTTGTTCTAAACAACAAGAGCCAAATTATGGCCTAAGAGGCCTGCAAATAAACATCCAGCGCCAGCTGTTCCGGGATGTCCCAAGCTGCCACCTGGGAACCCCGGACTACTCGTCGACGTCCACAAAGAACCCACCTTCGAGGTCGGTGAAGTCCTCTCCTGAAAATAAGCAAACGACGTTGAGTTCGACGAACTCGCAAGATTAAGAGCTAATATATGCTCGATGATTGGCTTTCAATGTTTTATGGCTGTTTTGCATAAAGCTGATTTTATTTTAAAAAGACATAACTCCATGGCATCGACTAATCAGATTATTTTGAAAAGGGGTAAGAAATGACTCTTTTCTGGTAACCATTTCCATCATAACCATCACCATTCTCATCACCTATCTACTAGGCACCTCCCCGAATCACCCTCGAGGAAGACAACCTTGGTTATTAGTAGTACCTTTAGTACTCAAATTTTTAATCATTCCGTTCCAGTTATTCTATGATCATCGTCCATTCCCAAGTCGTCCATAACCGCGGACACGGCTTTTCGAAAAGATTTATTCCTGCAGGGGTGTACAAAGTGGAAGTCCCCGGAGTCCCGAGGGGCCCCAGCTCCTTCGCCACGCGTACCGTCCGGCCCATTGCCTGTACAATTAGCTCTCTTCCTTGGAAAGCCGGCTGGGTGGGAGCGGTGTCGACTTCTCCCTCGTTAAGGACTTTCCAGGATCATCAGTGGCGGCAGGACTGCCAGGTGCCTGCAACACCCCGCCCCACGGCCACTTATTTTCCTAACACCACAATCCTCATCTCAGTTCATCCCACCATCATCACGCACGCGCAAATGGAAGCCCGAACTAGAGGACCCTGGCTAGCCCCGCCCGAGTTATTTAGTCTATGAGGGTTCCTGCAATTGCATAGGCCTCACGCATGGTTGCACGCTCGTCTTGGTTCAAGAGGTACAGAACTCGTACCTAGGCGGCGAGAACGAGACAAAACACCACAACCACAGTGGCCTCTCATCCCCACCTTTTTAGCATCTTATCACCTGTCACCACAATTCTCCACATCATCTGAACATTTCACACCTGTTTCCAACATGAAATATCCATCGGACGGATAACATTTGCCTAAGCATGGCTAAGCATCAACATAGCATAGTTTAGTATCTCAGGCCAACAATACAACCCTATGGATAATAGGAGGGGAACAGGTATTGGCATCGGAAACTTAATGCAACTATAGGATACTCTAATCCAACAAAATTGACATTTAGAACCGCATGCAATATTATAGTGGAGAAAATATTTGCGGAAACATAGGATAAGATATGCTCAGAGGGGGGATTACGCTTGCCTTGTTGAGCGGAGTAGTACGGATCGTCACGAGACGGGGGTGGCACTTCACCTCCTTGATCTACCGATGCACAAACAACACCGGAAGAGCAATCAACACATGGCAATTGTGCAATGCATACAAGGATGATGATATGACATTTTAAATGCACCCTAGAAGCTTCGAACATGACCAACAAGTTAAATGGGGTCCCCGTTATATTTACTGCATAATCTGGAAGGAACCCCATATTAAAACTCAACTATTATCATTACTACTAGAGCACATTATTGTAATTGTGATCGATGATGCATGATGATAAAGATTTTGGATCACTCATGTTTTTCTGAGCATTTTGATATAAGGAACACATTTTTCGGAGGTCCCGATAAAAAGTTATTACTGTTATAATTTTCTCTCTTAAATTTATTCTTTTAATTATTTTAGTTCCAACGATGAAATAAAATAAGTACCCGACTCGAGGAAGGGGATGGATATGCTGGAATCATCGTAGTTCGATAACTCTAAACGTGAGAGGGGGAGCGGGGACATGTGCTATCGAGAGGGAAAAAGAAATATTGCAACTTGCTGTCCAGGCCGGAATTTCCGGTCCAAAAGGGCTCACGGGCCGGAGTTTCCGGTCCAGCTATTTTTCAGCCCATTACGGCAGCCACTGGACCCGGTCCGGAGTGACACCGGAGTTGGGCCGGAGTTTCCGGTCGCCAACTGACGAAACTGGGGAACGACGAACGGTGGCAGTGCGACGTGAGCGCGGGCGCGGCAAGAATGCGAAGGCGGCGCGCGACACAGAGGCGAGGGGAAAGTTCAGCAGGGCCAGGAGCTCACCAGGGACGCGGGGAAGGGGTCTGGAACGGCGGAGGGATGTCGACGGCGACGTATGCGAGCGGCGGAGCTCCGGCCTGCAGCGAGGAAGGCGGAGACGGCGCGGCGAAACGGGGGCGTCCCGCTTCAATTCCTCTGGCTAGGCGGAAGAGGAGGAAGAGGCGAACGGCGTGGTGGAGCTCGATTGGCTCCTTGCGCTCTCAAACGGCGGCGACGGCCACGGCGAGGGCGGCGGCCAGGGCGACCCGTGGAGAGAAGGAACGGGGAGAGGAGCAGGTGTGGGGGTGGGGCAGCGTGGCCTAGGGGTCGTGGAGCTCCTCTTGCAGGGGAGGCAGAGCAGGGGGGGGGCCCGGCGCGGCGTCGAGGTGGTGCTGGTCCGGCGGGAGCGACGACTTCGGTCGCTACAGGGGAGAGGAGAGAGACGACCAGTTCGCAAAAAGCCCCCTGGCCGAATTCTTCCATCACGGACAGGTCCTCCACTATTTACAAACGGGTCCTTTTCTCCTTTAGTTTAAAACCAGAAGCATTTCCCAGATTTATTTGAGGCATTTCAACATGTTATAAAATACGAGAAAAATCCAGTAGCCTCCCAATATAATATAGAAGCACCACAAATTTTGGTGTGGTCGAATAAAATGTTTTCAGCAACATTTGTTCAACAGGATTGAATATGGCATTTTTGCTAGATTCCAGATGTCGCTCCATTATTAATTCTGGATCAAGTGCAGAAGTAATATTATGAACTCTTGGAACTTCCTTGATAATATGGATGTCCAAGTATTTGTATTTTGCAACTTTGAATGCTTTCATTGCTTTGTAGAATTTTTTGAGCAAGTTTGGCATTTTTAGTTTTCCAACTTTTGACAAACCAACTTAGTGTGTTGTTTAGCAATTTAAATGGATGCAATGATACATGCATGCCATGATGCAAATGAGGACACAAAAGCGAAAATTTTACTCGGGTTTTTAGGTTTCCGAACTTTGGGCTGTTACAAGCTTCCAAACTTCACAATCAAGAATTCATTCCGAATCTACTCATTTACTAAACATAAAAATATTTCAAATATGAATAACTACTCAATTTTAATAGTTCTTGAAATTTGAACAACTTACCTACAAACTATTTTTTGAATTTCAACAAACTTATACTAACTATACGAAAGACAGTCCGTTTCTCGCGCTGAAAACGCCCGCGCACTGTGCAGCTACAGTAAGCACATTTGATTCAATGAATATTTATTTTCAAAATTCGAATAACTTATAAGTGTAAACTTAATTTTACAAATCACAACAGAAAAACTATCTAAACAACTTTTGAATGCTGATTTTTACAAATTCAAATTTTTTTCACAAATTCGAATTCTTTTTTGTGCATGAAAAGGAAAAACATTCACTAAACTATATACAAGATACTCAGAAAAAATCAATGCTAACTACATATAGCCAAACACAAAATATAGTTGCACAATTCAAAATGGTCAAAATTTGAATGCAACATAGACAGACTTTCCCCATTTGTTAGCACGAATCCAGAAAATATGCAGTAACGCTAACTACATAGTTAACTTAAATGTTATTTGGGAAAAAGAAGCGCATTTCAACAATTCAAATTGCTTAAATATTTGAGTTACCCCAAAATATATCAACATGCTCAGAAAAAAACAAAAAATGGTACTTACTAATGCCAACATACAAACAAACTTACACAATTCAAACTGCGTAATATTTGTATATATTGAAGGTGCACTTCATCTAAATATGGATTAAAAAATAATAAATGCTACAAAATACATTTTCCTCTGATTATAATACACAGTCAAGGGAAAAAAACATTATTTGCACTACTTATGGCATAATGAAAACATATTTCAAGATTTCAGTTCGCCAAGTTGTTTAATATTCAAAGATAATTTAGCTGAAAACTCTCTAATTATGGACATAAAATTTAAAAATGCTTCATTAACTAAATGTTTGCGAAAATAAAAATCCATTTCCTCTAATTATGGATTGAATTTAACGAAATCCCTTACAATTCACTTCCTCAAGCTATGGAGTTAAACTAAATATTTCGATATTTATGACAAATTACAAAGATACCTAACCATTCCAACATATGAAATTAAATTAATTCACCGAATGCTGTTTGTTTACAGTAATACACATTTTAATACAATCATGCAGAGAAAATAAGAAGTTTTTTTCCTCCCCCACCTAGGTGATTTTGTTACTTAATCTTCTCAATTCTAAACCATTCCTCTAAGCTTTGGACATCTGCAATACTTTAATAGAGTATTGTTCATGAAATATTACAACAACATATCGCCACTAAAAATTTAAAAACTAACAAAGGTGCGTCGTGAAAAAGGCCTCAGAATGAACATTTCAAATTCATAAATAATTTGATGTAATGCAAAAGAACATTGCCTAATATGAAATCCAGCTGAATAAATGTGCATTTCTACGCATTAAGAACTTAAATTAAATGTTAATGGAAAAAAGGAAAGACATGTTCGAATATTAGAATATGCTTCAAATAATTAGATACTTCAAAATATACAAAAATATTCATGAAAAATAACTGCCAACTATTTATGTTAAAATGCAAACATAATTTGTGGACAGAAAAAAAAATCGAATATTTTAAACTGGTGAACATTTACAAAAATTCCAAATGAACTTCCCCTAGGTATGTGGAACTGAATTTAACAAATGCTCACACAGTACATGCCCTCTAATTATGGATTCAATTTGAATATTCAATTTGGAAACAACCAAAATTAACTTCCTCAACATATGAAATTCAGGTGCGGTTCTTCAAATTATAGATTAATTAATTCCCGTAAAAAAACGCACAACCATTAGTTCAGAAAATAGCCATAAAAAAATGAAAAAAAATATCGAAATGACCAAAAAATATATGCTACCTACTTGCGACAATATACAAACATTTTTCAACAACTCAACTTACCAAACATTTCGACAAAACCTAAATGCATTCCTTCTAAAAAAAATGGATTTGAATTTACAAAATACTTATATAGTGTATTTCTCCTGATTAAGTAGATTAATAAAATATCTATGCCAAACTACAAACACAATTGAACATTTAAATTCACTAAAAAAAATGGAGTTACTCCGACAAATAACAACGAATTTTAGCATTTCAAATCGCACCGTCCCGGATGGGGTCTACTAAATGATGGAATATAACACCTGTTTATATTTAATTTCAACAAATATTTTTTTATGATCTACAAAAGATAAAAGAAATATGAAATATTCTGATTTTTGTTTAAACAATAAAAAAATCAAAAAGGAAGTACTGTTTATGCAATGTTCCAATTTCTTAAACAAATGATAATGAATCCTTTTTTTTTCAATTCTCGAAATGCTTCACATCTCACTTAATAATGGTGTCATTTATCTAAAAAATACAAGTACAGTTCCACTTTACAAATAACAAAAATAAAAAACATATTTGCAAGATGCAATTTATCCAACATTTGAGCGAATATTCCGATATTCCATAAAATAAAACCAAAATGCTCACCAAAAATAACTGCAGTATACTCATAACAAATACCAAATTTATTTCAACATTTCACTTTGGCCAACATTTAGACACCACACGAACAAACTTTCCTCAAATGTAGAATCAAATTCAAATGGATTGTTCTGATTTCAATTAAATATTGACGTCGAAATACAGACATGTTTAACCACTTCAAACCTTCAATTATTTGAATATTATACACAATATATCAGAAATGCACACAAAAAAATGCTACATCTATACTACTATTAAAAGAGCAAACATGTGTTGTGCTGTGTTGATACATTAAATCTAAGCCGTTCAATTTGATTAATGGTCCAGATTGCGTCAAATCCCGAAACGTTTTTCTGCTGCAATCAGACCCCGAAACGTTTTTCTGTCGCTACTATGACGAGACATCATCATCGGGGAGACGGGAGGCCAACGGCAACACGACCATGTGGAGCTGGCTGAAGTGGGGCACCGGTACCTACGACCTGCTCACCGCCCTGCTCGTCATCCGTGAGCAGCAGGGTGTCGATGAAGACGAAGATGCTTGGCTGGCTTCCGGTCGCTCCGGATGGGCCGGACAACAACGATGACGGTGAGGACGGATCGTCGGCGCAGGAAGACTCCGGCGACTCCGTGAGCGACATCACGTCGGCGATGGCTGCCACCAAGGTGGCGGTGGCCGGTCGGAGCGGCGGCGGGGTGTGACGTCCTCTGTCGCGCCGTACGAGGACTTCCGTCGGTCCATGAGGGACAGAGGGAGATGGCGGACGCGCACTGGGCGAGGCGGGAGGCGGCAGCGCCGGCTGTGGACTGGGTTTACGGGGACGAGATGCGGATGCGATCTCGAAGCACCGGGTCTCCATGGCGCCGGCCTCGATTAGCGTCCGCAGTGTGCCGGTCACGATGCACTCGGCGGGGCGCTCATACAGGTCGGGCACGCGCAGTTTGCTTGGCCACATGGTACGCGAGTTTCATAGGCTGCGCCAAACATCGTCTTCAGCAACTCTCCAACTCAAGCTCAAAATCAAAATTGGCAGAAGGTGCGGCTCGGCACGGCTTGAACATCCCGAATTGGAGCTTAAGGGGGCTTGAATTGGGCGGTTGTGCTGCGTCGCCGAGCTGCCTGCCAAGTCAGTGGCGATGGCGATGGCGACACCACCGACGGAAGAAGCTGCGAGACCTGGGCGTGGCGGCAGCGACGTCTCCATTGACGTGCGTGGAATCCTGGATAAGTGCTTCCTGATGTCGCCGTCGACGAGGCCTGAAAAAGAGGCGGAAGGGAGGGGATACCCAGCGTCCACCCCATCTCGAGGTTGTCCGGCGTCCGGAAGGAGGCGGTGGATAGCAAGCGCAGACTGGTTGACGAAGACGATCCTGTAGGTGCAGCGCCCGCTGAACTTTAGTTCTTTCAGAATCCACACGGTGGCGCCTGCATGCGTGTGTGCACTGTGCACTCAAGGTTAAGCTCGAAAAGGACACTCATTGCGCCCTCTCTGGTTATCGATTCATCCATTGTTATTGGTCACGCAGCAGGAATCAAGTCAATCAATTGATTGAGGATGACAAGCTAGGCGTTGCTGCTACTAACCAAACGTTTATGCTTGATCTCAGCTTGGCTACAGCTTTCCAAGAGCACTGGTGACGTGAGGGCCGTCCTGGTTGCTCTGCATCTTCTAAACTTAATCTACTCATCAACTATATGAGTGGGGTTGCTGATAATCCGAAGACATGAATTGCAATGAAAATTTACTTGTGGATCAGTATATTTTTGCTTGTTGCCTTTGCTCTGAGTTCGCGGGTTGTTGTTAATTTTAGCACAGAAGAGCCAGTTGCTACTTGGGTTGGTGATACAAAACAAGTTAATCTGTCTCTTCTGTGCTAACTCTACCAGCTTATTCTATACCAGATAAAATTGTTTCAGCAAAGATCAGAGGCTTTAACCGCTATGGTAGGAGACTGGGGCTTATGCAGTTAGCTCCATCTTTTTGCAAATACAAATATAAGGATTTTACATAGGAATCAACTTGACAGTGGATTAGAAAAATATCATGTAAATATGCTTTGTCTGTTCTGGCTTAACTCTTTTCCCCTGCTGATATGTACATAAGACTGACAATGATTTTCTTGAAAAAATATATAAATCCGATTGCGAATGTTGGTATCACAATTAAAACTTTTGTGAAGATAAACTGCAATTAAATTATAAAATACCAACAATATATCAACATGTAATCCCATCTTTGCCCACATAAATTGCACATACGGGTTTAATTTAGTCAATATAGTTATAAATTACTATGTTACAAAACCAATATAGACGTGCGTTGCACGTGCAATTGTACTAGTATTCATAAAAAAACAAACAAATGTTTCAACACTCCAATTTAGCCAACATTTTGATTAGCAAAAAAAATATATATATATATATATATTACGAAAAAAAAATCACCAAGGGCGACGCCACGCCAAAATTCAACTAGTAGCCAGTTGACAGATAATCTACTATCCTAAAGCTCGTGGGTTTCCTGCTCTCTCAGCCTCCCGGATCTCTTCGGCCAATCCACTGGTGCCACCTCGTTGGTCATGTGTTGACGTGTGTTGTTTCTATTGGATAGGGGCTTCGAAAGGGTGTTTTTTTATTATGCTGGGCCGTTTTGTCTTGTTCGTTTCGGTCCTTCCCGGTTGCTCTCTTGCTTGTTCTCTTTTCTCGTTTGCCTTGCATGTGTCCACGCCGGTGGTCTATTGATTTCTCTCTCTTTGCGTTTGCTGGTTTCCGCTTGGTCGACAGTTTGTTTCCGGTTACTCCTCTTGCTGTGCTCGGTTGCCAGTGCGTTCCCGGTTACTCCGTTGCTTGTGTTGATGTGGATATCTTTTATTGTTTTTTGTTTCGTTTGTGCATCTGCCTATGTTCGATGTATTTGCTTTTAATGTTTACTATGCTTTTGTCCTATATGTTTGTTAGCTTTGGCGCTAAGGAGTTGTGGTTGGCTGTTTGCTTTTGCCTCTTCCTCTTAATAATGGACTATGGACCTACCTCCAATCAATGGGCACAAGCATATCATGCAAGTTCACCTCCAATTATTGAGCACAAGCATATCACGCAAGATCATCCTTACATCTTTCTCTCGTCTCTTTTCTCACGAACATTGGAGGACACAGCGACGATTCCATCCGCGGTCGCCATGAGAGAAAGAGGTTTCGTTGCTTAGCGCGCGCCTCCGCCTCCATAGTTAAGCCTCCACATACCTCCGCTGCACTCAAGCCGCCGCCTACCCCGCACTCTTCCTCGCCCGAGCTCTCTTCTGGCGTGAACTCCCCTCGGCGGACCTCCACCATGGCCGGTGGCCGTGGTGTGGGTCGGTTTCTCCGGCATCGCGGCCGTTGCTGAGGCTTCGGACGGCGGTCCCAACACCATCGGCTGGTTCATCATGTGCTTGCTCGGTTTTTGGAAGCCGTCTCACCTCCACCGTGGTCGGTGGCCGTGGTGTGGGTCGGTTCCTCCACCGGCGTCGCGGCCGTCGCTGAGGCTTTCGACGGCGGCCCCAACACCGATGGCTGGTCTATCGCGTGCACGCTCGCTGCTTGCTCCTTATTGGAAGCCATCCACGGCGCCCACCGGCTGCTAATCGTCAGCATCAAGGTCCTCCTTCACTTGAATTGTTCTTGATTATTTATTTGTTTTGATCAAAGGCTAGCGTATCAAATTATAAGGTGTAATTAGTTGTTTATTTTTCTTTTTTATTTGTGCTCCTTCAATTGATTTTCTTACAAGGTGGCATTTTTTTTAGGTGCTGCTCTCTCAGTATCTTCACTTCAGTACAACAAATAGCTGGCCTTGTTGATGGTTGGTTTCTTCACAAGTGTTCTATGATTGAATTGAATTAACTGGTTATAGCCAAGTATCAACTATGAAGATTCCACAAGGAGACGGTGAACTTACTGCCTATTTGAGCCATTTTCTTAGAACCATAAGGGAAGCGCATATATGGTTCATCGCTCTTTAAAGAAAGATGTGGTAGCTCCTATAAATAGGTGCTTAGTACCCTGCATGCTATTTAGTTCAATATCTTCTTAGTGAGATACTTAATCCCATGTTTTTTTGGTAGTCTTCAGCTGTTTCTAGCCCCTCTCTGAATTTTATAAGATGTTTACTGCATCTACCTCCATTTATTAATGATCTGAATGTATCTTCCTGTACTAATGATTTTTGCACCTTCAGCTCTTGCTTATAATCCAGAAGATTCGAGTATTGTCTATAT
This sequence comes from Poa pratensis, assembly GCA_947311845.1. NCBI lineage: Eukaryota > Viridiplantae > Streptophyta > Magnoliopsida > Poales > Poaceae > Poa > Poa pratensis. The sequence goes on from CAMZMU010000043.1 coordinate 66,689,704, forward strand.
CATCTTACCACATAATTCCCAATTCACCATGGCAGGTAATCTGATTTGATGTTCTTATTTTTCTACGCAAAAAATATTCGTTGTAGATTAGAAAGTGCCACTCTCCTTTAGGCCAGCAGAAACCGAGCAACCCTTACTTTGTGTCTGCTTCTTTTTATTGGCAGTTAGCAGTGCACAATCACTTATTAGTCACTTATGCAACTACCACCAGAAGTATCTCACAGGTTCATTTTCAAGATCATTATTTATGGTGCGATTTCATTTTCAAGATCATGATTTATGGTGCGATTCTTTTGTATTATTGGTGCCTACGTGGATTTCATGGAAACTAGGTTGTTGTTGTTGTTGCAGGTTCTACGTTTTTTAGTGTCAGATGAAGGGATTGAATAGCTCTTGCAGGTTCTGTGTTTCTTAATCGCGGGTGTTTCGGTCTCCATAATCGAACAAATATGCTTATTCTTACATGGATGTTAGTGTATGATTTTTGTAAAGACTGGAAAGTACTTCGCAGAATTTTTATTCTCAAAATTGGTGAATATATACTATTATATGTAAGTAACTCAAAAGATCACACTTAACTATATTTCATTTAATTGGCAGTTAAAAAACCTGCATCTACAATGAGTCCAAATCTTAAACACTACGCATGCATGCATGATTAGATTCCATGCACAATCACGTGGGCATGGAGTGTGAACACATGACTTTGAATCAGTAGCATTAGTAAGTCAAGTGTCAGAACCATGTCAGGATAGGTTCAACATGTTAGTGTAGAATATAAGATATGGCGGCTTGTCCCCATGGTTGTCGTTCACACTAGCTAGCTGATACTTGCATTGGCAACCCGTACCAGTATAAGTAGTATAGTACATGTATCAGTGACTGAAGCACTAAGCTCCGTGTGTCCTCTATCGTGAGTGTTTTTCTTTGGAGTGTGTGCGTGTGTGCGTTTTTCTGTCCTAGCAACAACAAGAGCTTATTCCAAGTGCTTGAACTCTAATGGTTTTTTGCTTCAAAACTCCATGAGGCCTCCTCTTGAGATGTTCTATGCAAAGTGCAACATGTTTAGGCCGCACAAGACATGTAGATGTACCTCTAGACAGAAGTGTCAATATTTGAAATTGCATGTATGTTCTTAAGATCTATGGAGCGGTGGCCCATGAAATTGGCTCTTTACTTCCGCCAGACAATAATCCAGTTCGTAAGTTCGCTCCGCTGTGAGTTGGATCATAGAGTGAATTTTTTTTTTGCAGATGATGATAAAGTCGACGAGGCTGCTAACGTGAATAGCCAGGCATCGTCTCCGAATCATAGTCGTTGGCGACGGAGGAAGGCCGGATGATCCTGAATTGGACGGTGCATCGTTTTGTCCAACTCTCCATCCGCGGCGGCGTAGGGATGTTTAATGGTTGTAACAAAAATTCTTATGGATTATGTAACCAGATCAGGAGGTAATAAAAAAGGTTGTACACAATTCGATTGCTCTTTATATTATACTTTGAATATACATAGCATGCTTTATAGGATCTCATTCATGTTAGTAGATTGCCTCTTGAACCCTTGCCACATATAGAAATACGACGCTAATAATTATCTTTTGCATTGTATGCTACCAATAATGTAATTCACAGAACGTTGTTTCCAGTATTGTGTGTTATGATGTAGTAGGATCGTGTCCTTGAGCTAAGCATAGGAACTGTGTGTTTGACATAATCTTTCCTTCGGAAAAAAATCTGGTAGCTTATCCTTGTACTTTGTACATAGTATATATTTGAGGAAACAATCGGAGAATATTGTTTCGGAGGTTTGTAAGGCAGACGAAGTTAAGGGTGGATCGGTAAGCAACAGAAGATGTCTAATTTCTGTTTATAGCAAGGCAATACACACTCAATATCTTGGCTTTTGGGTTTTGATTCACGGGCAAAATGGCAAAAGCAAATGCAATGATCATCTTTTCTTTGCTATTTTATTCAGAACCATTAGTATATAAGTAGCAACCATTATTAATCAATCTTGCAAATCTTGATACAAATGATTTGAAATGTATAATGTTAGCCAATTCTGTTGGTGTATAATGATTTGAAATGTGTAATGTTAACCAACTTATCATGCAACAGTGGCAGTAAAAGGACTTTCAATTTTACCTTTGAAGCAAGTATATTACTCGCAAAATATTTAGTTGATGCAATACATATTAGGAGGTTATAAGAATTGTAAAGTGTACCTGCAGGTTTAAACACTTGAGATAATGTCCAAACGCTTTGTCCTTGAGAAACACTGGTTGATTGAATGGCTTCGTGTCTGCTTGAAAATTGAACATGAATGTATGTTTCAGCATAGAAAACCAATAAAAATAGCACCAGTTTTCAGAAGAGAAATGATTAACTTGAAGAGTAGCTTTAGCATAGCAGAAAAGTTCGTCACTAACAGCTACTTACAAAATAAAAAGTTTGTTGCCTGCCAGAATCTTCCTTTAGAACAACCACATTATCACTTCTCGCATCCCCAATTTGGCATGAAAGTTCTCCAAAAGGAAAAATCAGGGCACGCATCTGCCATTCCCATCATTGCAAATGCCATCAAATTGCTAAAAGAGAACCTCCTTGCACACGCAGAAGGATACCATCTTCAGTTCCTGGTACACGAATTGACCTATATCTGCTTCAGGTTCATCAGAGAAAATACATCTTCAGTGTCCCGGTACACAAATTGATCTATATCTGCTTCAGGTTCATCAGAGAAAATACTTCATGAACGCCGACATCATGCATGCTCACCTTCTATCCAACGAAATTGTGGGGCTCTTCAGAAGCACATGAAGGGGATGGAACTGATACAGTAGATGTAGCAGAGCAGGCAGGTCCCGCACACAAGAGAAGAAGAGATAGACGCCGCGCCCAGCCACAATGGTAATTTGTTGTATTTGGCCATTGCAAACTGATACTGCTTCATGGACACCAATGGGAAGAAATAAGAAGCAACAATTACAATAGATAAAAAACACCCAGATACTATTTAGCACATAGTGAAGACTGAGTATCATCTTTAACTATTCAAAAAACTTGCATGCACTCTATATTAAGCAGAGCAAGGACAGAAAAATTTGCGGCACGTTCTATTGTACCAGTAGAACACCAACTAAAGCATGTATATATGGTTCAAAATCAGCAAGATTAACTACATGATATTGCTTCAAGCATAATCTACAATGGTAACAGTGTCAATAAAAAGTGCAAGAAACCATGATACTGCTCCCAAATGAGGAATGATGTCCCATAAGATAAGTTCATTGAGATATATCTCCAAATTGTGTTACTTACTGCCCTCACCTTTGCTTTCTTAAAATATGCATAACGTATTAAGCAAGGATCCGTTGTTGGAGCTGAAGCAATAGAGCTCACACCATTTCCTCAAACCTCTCTTCCTCTCTTCTCTCTGGATTCCTCTTGCTCTTGGTGTAGAACATGTTTAGGATTGCTCCTAGCTGTTCTAGAATTTGTGGTGCTTCTCCAGTTCATCCTGGTGATGAACTGATGCCTGAGTTCAAGCGGATTGGCTCTGGTTGGTCCCGGTCAGTTGTTTAACTGAAGAAAATCTTCAGTTTGGCCATTAACACATGGTTGTTCTGTCAGTTAAGTTTGATGCGTGGGGAATGATTTCCACAGAATAGCTTGATAATCTGGTATCCAAGTGGTGCTAGATTGAGTAGGATATGAATCTTTTCCTTAATCTGCAATGTCGACTATATTCAGAAATGGCTCTAGATGTTTGCCAGCCAGGTTATACAAGAAGCAGTTTTCTACAACTAATGAACTAGGTAACAGAACGAATCCTAACATCCAAAATGTGTTATTTATAGGACCACGACATGAATACACATATTCTGGAAAGCAGCAAGCTAGATCAACCACAAAAGATGGAGAAAACAGAGACGGGACACATGGCGCGCGCGTACCTACAGGCCGGAGTTGACCAGTAGAAAGCCCTACGACGATGGCAACTTGGTCTCTATGCCACCTCCTGGCTAACCTCAGCCTGCAAAATTTCCTGACCGCCGCCGCCATGGGCATCCTGTCTTGGCTGCCTCCAAACTAGGCCAAGGTCAGGCCACCGCCGTTTTGTCCCCAACAACATTGGGCGCCATGGCCGTTAGCGCCACGTTAAACCCGAGTACCACAAAAATATCCAATCAACCATATCGCTCCTAAATAATCAGATTCGGAAACACATAGGAAAATTTGGTTCTCCTCCCCAACACCAACTCCCCTCCCCTGTTTTGAATGAAGAATCAATCCCTGAAAATCTGAAACTATATACTGAGTACACGCATTCAGCACGAAACAAAACATAACATCCCAGAGAGAACAGGGCAAAAGAACAAGAGATGATGGAAAGAATGGAATTAAACCTGCAGAGTCCAAATCAGAATCCACCGGATGTGTGTGCCCTGCGCCACTCTAGCTTCTGCACCTCCGTCCTGAGGGGGAGTTGACACTCTAGCTCCTGCACATCCGTCTGGAGGGAGGAGCTGGTCCAATCGACCCGAAAGATCGTTCGCCGAGCAGGTATCGATGGGGGACGAAGTCCTCCGCCAACCCGCAGCGCAGTAGCTGCTGCTCACCATCTGGAGGACACTTTGCGGTCACAATGCTGAGCACCACCTCCTTGCCGAACCCAGCAATGTAGAGCTCCGCGGTCCCCTCCTCCACGCCCGCGCTTGCTCTTATTTTACGATTGCTGCTGGTCCGCCGGGCTCTCGCCGGAGCGGGAGGCACGTGAGATTGGGATTGGGATCCACGGCTTGCTTACCTAGAGGAAGACGAATGGGAAGAGGGAGATGCACCGACGAACATGCCAAAAAGAAATTGAGAAGCAGAGGAAGAGCGCAGACTTGGTGGCTGGTGCACCCGAGCGCCCCGTGGATCTTTTTGAATTTTTCTAATTTGAGTTTAAAAAATCCAAAAACAATTTCTATGATAAATATGCATGTTTTCTATGTATGTGCCAAATTTCGGTGTAAAAAAGAAGTATTCCGAGCTATATAAAAATAACAAAATTCTGGGCACAAAAAAAGGAAAATAGTATGTTGAATCTGTCAAAAATTTCTCTTTTTTGTGTAGCCCAAAATATAAGTTTTTTTGGACGAAACTTCTGGCGTACATACATAATATGTATATATATTTGTGTACCAAGTTTCATTTTTTTCAAACCTAGAAGTATGATTTTCAATTTTTTTGAAAAGTGGAACACCGGTGCTCAGGAGCCACTGCCGATTTTGGGGAAGAAGGGGGACAGGGGATCAGTCTCTCAGCATGGGCCTAACGTGACGAGTTGGACATACCAAAAAGGGAACATAAGAAAAGGACAAAAAGGAATACATTTGTTTTATTGAGTGGAGATTTTGTCCAGTGATCCTGGTGTTTTAAAAAAATCCAGGTTTCATTTCACTAATGTTGAAGGCTTTAATTAAATTGCACATTTCCATAAATTGAATGTTGATGTTTGGAATTTCAACAAAACCAACGTTTTAGAATATAAGTTAATGTTTTTATGTTATGTTTTGGTAAAATCCAGGTTATGAAATTATGACCGAAATCGATATGATAGTCCTACGTTTTTTCATAGGTGAGATATTTCACACTTATACTTTCAGTGATTAACAGTTTCTTCATGGGACATCAAGTTGTTAGATCGGTAAACACAAAACCAAATTACAAGATAGAGAGACTAAAAGCATATACACTTTTTAATTCCTAAGAAAAACATACCATCACATATAAATACCTCCTTATTATTCCATACAAACAATTTGGATTCTCAATGCCACGGGCGCGGCGTGTCGCCGCGCCAAAGCCTACTAGTACGCATTAACGCATCTCTCCCCTCGCCTCACCTGCTCTCCTCACATTCCCCATTCTCTTCATCTCTAGCTCCCGAACACCGCCGCCATGGTCGCCGGCTAGCGTCCGTCGTCGGCCACCCCGAGCTCCCCCGAGCAGTCCAGACACTCCACCTCGTCGCCCGCATCGTCCCCTCCAAGTCAATCTTGCCGGGACGCACGGAACGAACAGATCAAGCCGTTCTTCCTCGCCTCCAGCCGCCGCATTCCCTGCACGGTTTTGTCGCCGTCGCTCCTTCTCCAACCGAGCCCTCGTCTTCAGGTAAGCTTCTGCACCACCTGGACCAACCCCCTCTCGATTCTGTGCTCTGTAGCCTAGGACCGACTAGAACTGCCGCGGCCGCCGCCGCCTTGGATGGTCGCCGTCGTCTGGAAAAGGGCGACCTCGAGTATGGCCATGGCGGCTTGGTCTTGCAGTGGATAAACTCGGTGGGAACAAGGCAGTTCAGTTATGGCTGCGTTCCTCTCGATTTGGAATCTTCGCTCGTCGCCGGAGTCCCATTACTATGCCGGTTCCCAACTTTACTGTTAGATAACTCATAGATCATCCCTCTTATTTACACAATAATAAGGCAAATCATCTCCATTGAATCGGGTATCAAAACAAGAAAAACAGCTGACGCGAAATTGCAGTACTCCACCTCTCTGCAACCCGCTAGCCATTACGTGAGTACTTCAATCAAACATGCTGCTGGCTGGAATGCCACCTAGTACCAGTCCTTGTTTGCAAACATCTGTTTGTTCTCTATTAATGCAAATATATTGGTTCTTGGAAGAAAAAAGATGAACTCTTGTAGCTAAAATCATGAACTTTTCTGATGTTTCGTTCAGACGATTACTGTTTAAATTAAATACCTCGATCTTAAGATGCTGAAATTTGGAATAATATGAGTGTGTGATTTTTCACAGGAAGTGCAAAGGACAATGGATAAGCTGCCACGTAAAAAGGAGTATTAAAAAAGACAGGAAGTGCAAAGGACAAAGGAAATTTGGAATAATATGAGCGAGATGAGCATCCACCTCCGCAGCTCCAGATCGCCGGCAGCGGCACCGCCGCTGGAAGACGAGAACCTGCTCTCCGAGATCCTGCTCCGCCTTCCCCCGGATCCCTCCTCCCTCCCGCGCGCATCCGCGGTCTGCAACCGCTGGCGCCACCTCATCTCCGACGCCCGCTTCATCCGCCGCTTCCGCCTCCATCACCGCCGCAACCCTCCACTCCTCGGTTTCTTCAAACCTAATGGAGGCTCATTCCAACCAACTCTGGAGAACCCTAATTGTGTCGCGCCCGACCGCTTCTCCTTGCAGCAAGACCGCGGCGATGGCCTCCTGCCCCTCGGATGTCGGCATGGCCTCGTGCTATTGTTGGATCCAAAGCGGAAACAGGCCCTGGTTTGGGATCCCGTCACCGGCGACCAGCACCGTATTGCCCTTCCCCCGCGTTTCGATGGGGAGCTGGCCCACACCCAGGGGGCGGTGCTTCGCGCTGCCGGAGACGTCCACTTCCAGGTCGTCTTGGTAGTGATTGGCACCGACGAACTACATACACGAGCGCTGGGTTGTGTTTACTCGTCGGAGACCGGCCTATGGGGTAATCTCATTTCACCACCGCTTTGCTGCACCAATGTTTTCCCCAACGATGATGATGGGCTGTATGAAATTCCTCCAGAGTTTACTAGCATGCCTGCTGTGCTAGTCAGGGATTCCCTTTACTGGATTCTTATTGGGGACTTTCCTGGGATTCTCGAGTTTGATATGGAGAGACAGAGCCTAGCTGTGATACCATTTCCAGTGGGCATCGTCTTCGGCCACGATCATGAGTTAACGGTTATGCGGGCAGAGGGTGGTGGCCTTGGTTTGCTCCTCATGACAGACATAGACCTCAGCGCCCAGTTATGGAAGAGGAAGACAGATTGTGACGGTGTTGCGTCATGGGAGCTAGGAAGAACTATTGAACTAGACAAGCTAATTCCCCTGAATTCAGTGGAGGAGAGAGATTGCACAATGATTTTAGGGCTTGCTGAGTGCAACAATGTGGTGTTCCTGTGGACAGTTGTAGGCTTCTTCATGGTCGAGCTTGAGTCGCTGCAGTGCAAGAAAGTTTGCGAAGGCCATGACTACATGTGGTTCTGTAAACCATTCGAAAGTGTCTATGCTGCAGGTAATAGCATGCTTCTACACTGTGAGTATAACAAAACTAATTATTCGACAATTAGTTGATGGAATGCCGTTTACACCCTTTCGTGTCAAGCTAATAGTTTCAAGTAGTGCTTTATCAATTATATTTATTGCTGCTAGAGATCTGTACTATTCTGTCCCAATACTGTGACGATTGGTTGGACGAGGAAGCAAACTGTCTCTACCGGTGTATGGAATTAGTGGAGTTTATTCTCTCGAGATGGGATACATAACTGTCTCTGCCAACTAAAATGTCAAATTTATAGCTCAATATGTGCATCAGGAAGCTTACATGTAGTTGATCTTTTTTTGGAAGTTTACAACTAGTTATTACATCTGGAAGCTTACTACTAATATCCTTTAGTTAATATTCTTATCTGTGCTAATAATCTTAAATCGACTTGTTCTAAAATATTCAAAACAGTTGTTTCTTTTATCACTTGTAGGGTAGTCCTGCTGTGAGTGGCAATGCCATTTGTTCTAGGGAAAAAAGTCGAGTTCATTTCATATTTTCAGGCTATCTTTACTTGAATTTGAATAGTCACGATCACTTCTGTTGCTACTTTTATCAGTATAGGCATATTTTGTTTTGTTCAATATGGCGTGGAATCAGCTGGAGAGTCACTCTACATAACTTCTCTCTTGTGATTTCACTAAATATCTGCATTTTACAATAGGTGTGGTTTGTCTATTCAGTTATAATTTTGTGCCAAACCTAAGCTTTTATTAAATTACATCTGTGAGTTTATCTAAATATCTTATTGATGCCTTCTCATGTTTATTTAGCTTTCCTTGAAATGTATTGGTTATTCTTTCTACTCGTATGTCCATGACCATGAAGAATATTGTATGATTTGGTAAGCTGATGGTTCAGCATTTGTATCTGTGCAATGGATTTGAACCACTGGTCGCCTGGCCTCTCTCATACCAGATGGCAAAAATACTCAAGTATGCGTACAATAGAATCGAAGTTGAAAGTGTGCCATTACACTACAAATTACATATTGCTATTCTCTATTTTTACTACTCGTTTTTGGTACCAATTTCCACAATGGTGAAGATAATATTTACTGTTTCAATGATAAAAAAACTGTGAGATTGTATTAACTTTAAAGGGTCTTAACATGAATGAATAGTACAAATTGGTTTGACTAATGATGTTGATTGCTTTACGGGTTATCTGGAATTGTATCCTGGTTGCTGAGATGGAGGGAAGGACTTGATGCTGTAGTTTTTCTCTGTTTTTGGTAACTTCACGTGGTGATCGACCATCTACATACATAGCATGCGTGATGAAGGTTAACCAGAAAGTGGATCTGTAGGAGCCAAGTTCTTTTTATTATCTAATTTCTGGACACAATCAGCCAATTGGCATGATGAAGACGCGGTGGATTGCTAAGATTAAGTCATACTTACCTTGTGTGATACATTGGCTATGTTTTTCCTAGTAAGCGCATTGTAGCAAGCTTGCCTGCCTAATGATCTTTGCTTGATTCTTTACTCTTCTCACTGTAATGAATAATGAATACCATAATGTGGTTGCCTACCGTAAAGGAAGCGTAATGTTTTTTCATGTTGGCAATCGTAAGTGTCAATGGTCAGATCAATTTTAAGATAGACTAAATTGGATTGACCTGGCCCTTTGCAATCCTAGTTTTGTTTTCTTTGAGTATAATATAAGGAGTCAGAAATGTTGTTTTCTTCAATTTATACTGAACAAAATATCGAAGTAGTAAGACTTGACTCATCACGAATTGCAACTATACTTTCACTGACATATAATTGTTAGAAGCACTGCTTCTGGTCCAAGTGTTGTTAGAATTGTAAAAAATGACTTCTTTTTGTAATGAAGGAGGTAGTTATTAAAAGATGATGCATGAACCCTTCCCTGACAGTGAAAAAAAACTCCTATATTTCTAAACAAAATATTCCTATGAGCTAGAAACCAGATTTTTGCTTTTGTTTCTGTGAGCCCCTCATATGTCCGTGGTAATAAAGAATATTTCCAATGAGTAAGCCCTAGATGGTAAGGGATTTGCCTCTACGGAGATATTTGAACCACTGGTCTCTTAGCCTCTGACAAAAATACTCAAGATTGTGCTAGCAACAGAAGTTGAAAATGTGGCCACTACACTACATATTACTGATTGCTTTTCTCTATTTCTATTGGTTGGTTTTCTATTATTGGTTAGGTGATCCAGCCTTGGGAGTTTTTGGTGTATTTTCCAGTTTAATAACCATTAAAACATGAGATTGTGTAACTTTAATGTCCTTTCCATGAATGAATAGTGCAAATGGGTTTCACTAATGACGTTCTTGGCTCAACAGGTATCTAGAATCGTATTCCAGTTGCTGAGATGCAGGAATATGCTTTTCTGTTGAGGATTCTTCTGCTTTGATAACTTCCCGTGGACCGTCATCATAGCCTGCACTGATCAACTCGGAACTGCACTTGTAGGAGTTAACCTATTAGTTTTACCAACTTTCATCCATTATCTGTTTCTGGACACAATTAGCAAGCAGGCATGATCAAGATACAGTGACTTTCTTCGATTAAGTACTAGTTACCTTGTGGTTCATCCACTTAAGCTTTCCATACAAGCATGTGTCGTCTTCATCTTCTCACTGCTTGATACTCCCTCCGTTTTTTAATATAAGATGTTTTAGCATTTGTTCACATTCACATGCGTATAAATGTATGTACACATGTTTTAATATGTGTGTCCACTTACGTTAGTATGTATCTAGACAACATGTGCAACCCGTCGATCCAATGCTATTTTGCAGCTGGAGGGCTTTCTTCCTTTTCCTTCTCTTTCAGATGTGATAATTGCAAGTAAACAAAACAGTATTAGCAGCAAAAGTGTATGTTCCTGACACTTTCAAGACAATCTGGTGGCTTGTGTGGGGTCAATTCATACTGCTGTGGGGCTGGTGTTCATAGTGCTGGTCATCAGTCTCCTGAAATTCCCGATTCAGTGCGAGCACCACCGGGCACCGGTTATGCTATTGGCAGGGACTGATCATAGCGACGTAGCTCAGATAATGACAGTTCTTTTTATCCATGTTAAATCCGAGGCTCATAATTCTTTGCGTGTCTAGCCAACAAGCAAATTCACAGGAAAACCCCTGCGCAGGAATACAGAAGCATCATATAAATTTATTTTGAGGAGTCTCTTTTTAACATCATAAAAATCTCAGGAACTGTGAGATGAAGGAGAAAGTATCGAGAGGACTATTCAGATTCATGACGCTTAAATAACAAGAATATTGACGAAATTACCATATGCATGGTAGCGTCTCCGTTAGAAGGTGAGTTTCGTCTATTGACTTTTTTTTTTGAGTTTGTCTATTGACTGTCGAGATATGCAAGTATCTTGGGCTTCATTTTGGCCTTGTGGGCTTCAGTGTTTGTTTAACCATGGGCTTCTCAGATGCAGGCGTGATATACTCGCGTCTTCAGCGTCACTTTTGGGCCACCTGCATCAGAAGTCAGAGAGCGAGATGAGCATCCACCTCCGCAGCTCCAGATCGCCGGCGGCAGCGCCGCCGCTGGAAGACGAGAACCTGCTCTCCGAGATCCTCCTCCGCCTTCCCCCGGAGCCCTCCTCCCTCCCGCGCGCATCCGCCGTCTGCAAGCGCTGGCGCCAACTTGTCTCTGACCCCCGCTTCACCCGCCGCTTCCGCCTCCACCACCGCCGCAACCCTCCCCTCCTCGGCTTCATCGACCATATTCTCGGCTGCGTCTTCTTCGCACCAACTCTGGAGGCCCCCAATCGTGTCGCGCCCGAGCGCTTCTCCTTGCAGCAGGACCCCGACGACTTCCTCCTTCCTCTAGGATCCCGTCATGGCCTCGTGCTAATATTGGACGAGAGGTGGAAACAGGTCCTGGTTTGGGACCCCGTCACCGGCGACCAGGACCGTATCGACCTTCCCCCACGGTTCGATGCGGAGGACCGTCAGGCCCACGGGGCGGTGATTCGTGCTGCAGGAGACGTCCACTTCCAGGTCGTCTTGGTAGTGGCAGCCAGCGACGAGGAACTACATAGAGGAGTGCTCGCCTGTGTTTACTCGTCTGAAACCAGCTTATGGGGTAATCTCATCTCAACACTGCTTCCCTCCAATGTTTCCTACAAGGATGATGTTGTGCATGAAATGGCTGCTGTTCTCGTTGGCAATTCCCTTTATTGGACAATTATTGGGGAGTTTCCTGGAATTCTCGAGTTTGATTTGGAGAGACAGAGCCTATCTTTGATACAATTGCCAATGAGTATGTCGGGCGGTTATTACGAATTAAGGGTTATGCGGGCAGAGGTTGGTGGGCTTGGTCTCCTCCTTATGTCCAAAGAGGACCTCAGCGCCCAATTATGGAAGAGGAATACAGATTGTGATGGTGTTGCTTCATGGGAGCTAGGAAGGACTGTTGAACTGGACAAGCTACTAACCCTGAATTCAGTGGAGGAGAGAAGGACCCTAACGATTGTAGGGTATGCTGAGTGCAATAATGCGATTTTCTTGTGGACATCTACCAGACTTTTCATACTTCATCTTGAGTCGTTCCAGTTCGAGAACATTCTCCAAACCGACAGCTTCGGTTGCTGTCAACCATTCGAAATTGTCTACGCTGCAGGTAATAGCATGCCTTTACACTATTAGTATAACAAGACCAATTTTTCAATAACTGGTTGATGGAATGTCGTTCACACCCTTTCGTGTCAAGCTATTAGTTTCAAGTAGTAGTCTGAGTTATTAGTATCATTGGAAATTCTTGAAAAACAATATTCCTGTGATTTTACTTTCAGTTACGTTGTTTTGTGGACGATTTTTCTACTGTTAGACGGTAAGCTAGACATTTTGTGTCATATCCCTTGTCAGTCTAATTATCCACTAGCATATTAGCATATTAGACGTAGCTATGCTTTGTGTTGGTCTAAGCTACATGTGGGTACGTAGCAGTGTAAAGTAACATTTATTTACTACTGAAGGAAGTATTAATTAATGAGACGGTGTATGATCCATTGCTCAAGAATTCTATGGCATGAATTTACTTTAATTCAATTTTCATAGTTGGCAAATTTCAGCTTTTCTACTCCATGAGCCCCTCACATGTCCATGATAATGAATATTCAAATGGTTTGTTAAGCTAGATGGTTACTCTTCTACCATTTGCCTCTAAGGAAGATATTTAAACCACCAGTCTCTTAGGGCCTGTTTGGATCGAAGCCAAGGACTGCCCGGCCAATTTTTTGGAGTTGACCAGGGGTGTGGGCATGCGTTTGGTAGGAAGCCAAAATTTCGGATCCACGCCAATTATTTGGTCAGCCGTTCAGAATTTCCGCCCACACCTTGGCAATCTGGCGGCGGCGAAAAGGTTCGCCAAAAAATTGGCACGCCCCACTTTGGCAGGGCTCGCATGGGCGTAATCCAAACATGCCCTTAGCCTCTACTGAGTGCACATGGCCACAGAATATGCTAACAATAGAAGTTGAAAGTGCACCATTATACTACAAATTATCGACTGATATCCCTGTTTCTATTGCTTATTTTCCCAACAATGCTGAAATGATTCAACTTTGGTGTTTTTGGTGCCATTTCCACGATGCGAAGCTAATGTTTAGTGTTTGAATCATAAACATTTGTGAGATTGTATAGCTTTGATGGGTTTTCCGTAAATACAGAGTACAAATTGGTTTGACTAATTTCATGGATTGCTCCACAGGTACCTAGAGCTGTATTCCGGTTGCTGGGATGGAGGAAAAGGGCTTATTCGCTGTAGGTTCTTTTGTTTTTGGTAACTTCACGTGGAGGTTGACCATCTGCATAGCACGCACTAATTATCTGGGAAGTGGTCTTGAAAGGATTAGCCAGCAGGCACGATGAAGATACGATTTCATGCTTCGATTAAGTAGTGCATGCCTTGTGGTTCATTTGCATTAAGCTTTCCAAGCGAGCACGTTGAAGCAAGCTTCCCACCTGATGTTCTTTAGTTACATTATGTGTGTGTGTGTGTGTGTGTGTCTTTTATCTTCTCACTGTTTTGACTATGTTCCAAGTTGTCCATGGTCGGGAGATTTCGATGCCGAATGTCTGTTTTTGTCCTATTCTGCGGGTGCCTGTGTTTGTTGAAGTTTTATATGATTCTGGTGGTATTTGTTGCCGCATATCTGTTAATCCAGGCACGGCGTGGCCGACCACAGCATGCTCGTGCTACTGGCAGCAGTGGTATGAATTCACTTTCTTTCCTTTGAGATGAGGTGGGTCCGACGAGTTAGCTAACATTTGAAATATTATGTGAGTTCAACTTGTAAAGAAAAGAAGTTCGCCCTTATCCATGGCAAAATGGGGGGAAAAGGTGAATAATTTGGTTGTAGTGATCTCGACAGGGGTAAATTTATTAGCGGCAAACTCCTGATTCAGTGTGTGAGTAGCAGAATATCGACAGAGCTGTGGTTGATTGAAAAATCGCAAACTTGACGAGACCACATCTCCATCCCAGCCCAGTAAATTCACAAACTCCTCATCTCCTGCCGCAGCCCCCGCTTGCCGGCGGCGCCACCCCCGCTGGAAGACGACGATCTGCTATCCGAGATCCTCCTCCGTCTTCCACCGCAGCCCTCCTCCCTCCCCCGCGCCTCCCTCGTCTGCAAGCGCTGGCGCGGCATCGTCGCTGACCCCCGATTCCTCCGCCGCTTCCGCCTCTGCCACCGCCGAAACGCTCCCCTTCTCGGTTTCTTCCACCGAACTGACCACGGCCTTCTTTCCTTCGTTCCTACTCTGGAGGCTTCCAATCGTGTTCCGCCCGGGCGCTTTTCCTTGCAGTTCGTAGACCACTTCCGGATCCTCGATTGCCGCCATGGCCTCGTACTAATCTTCGACCAGAATCCGCTGCAGTTCCTGGTGTGGGATCCCGTCACCGGCCAGCAGAACAGGCTAGCCGTTCCCCCGGGGTTCGATCCGACCAAGGCCTACGTCAACGGGGCGGTGCTCTGCCCTCCTGCCGGAGACGTCCAACAACACTTCAAGGTGGTCTTGGTAGTGGCAGACAACAAGGACAGCCAAAACAGACGATGGCTCCGCTGCGTTTACTTGTCAGAGACTGGGGTGTGGGGTAATGTCATCTCAACACCGAATCCATCTCGGGACTTCGTTGACGTTACCTCTATGCCCGCTGTGTTAGTTGGGAATTCCCTTCATTGGGAACTTATGGGTACTAAGCTGAATATACTTGAGTTTGATTTAGGGACGGAGAGCTTATCTGCGATACGGACCTCAAGGTCTGATGATGTCCTCTGCTTCTCAGTCATGCCGGCAGAGGGTGGCGGGCTGGGTTTTCTCTCCTTGTCGGGCTTCACCGCCCAGTTGTGGAAGAGGAAGAACGATTCTAATGGTGTTGCGTCATGGGTGATGGGAACAACTATTGAACTGGACAAGGTACTTTCCCTGAATAAAGACTCAGATGACTACATAAGGATACGAGGGTTAGCCGAGGATAGTAATTTGGTGTTCCTTTTTACTGCTGTCAGCCTCTTCACTGTCCAGTTTGACTCATTGCAGTTCAAGAAATTTACCAAGCCTGAAATGGTGGATTACTGTCATCCATTTGAAAGTGTGTATGCCACAGGTAATAGCATTTGTACTGCTGGTATACCAAATCAAGTTACTTTTTGATAATTGGTTGATTACTGTCATCCGTTCTTTCGTGTTAAAGCAACCGCTTATAAGTAGTGTCATATCAATTATTCTTTTGCTGCTTGATGATCTGTTCAACATATATCATTGGTGTTCTATAGTGTTCTCTCCTAATGCTTCTGTGGTATTTATGTAATTGTTATGATATGGAAATTTGCTTCGGTGTCTGATTGTGTTTATACTACAAGTTCTTTTTTGTTATACTGCAAGTTCTTATGTAGCCAGGTTTGTTAGATAAATAACTAAACTTAATTTCGTCGTTGCCCGCCTATTGACATATGCAAGAACTGTATAATTATAGTGCTGGTGGATAGCTGCCATGCAGTTTTTTTCTCAAGGTAAGATATATATGACAGTTCGAATTTGGAAGCTGAACGATGAAATCTAGCTGTAGGCTATAGCTATGCTTTATGTGCAATCTAGTTTCTTCAATTTGGCCACCTTAGGTGATTAATACTAGATTTATCCTACCAGCTGCTTTCATCACGTATTACAGATTTTGGTTTAACTAATATATTATCATCAGATGTAGTGGTCATAATGTTGTATTTGGTGCTGGCCATTGTAAAAAAAATGACGTCTATTTTTGTACCCATAGAAGCAATAATTAGTACGATGGTGGATGATCCCTTGCTTGAGGTTTCTATGGCATGAAAACATAATATTCAGTTAGTGACTAGCTAGCTTGTAAATTTTATAGAATATGCTTATGAGCTAGAAATCAGATGCTTCTTCTCTTTTACTCCATCAGTTCCTCGTATATCCTAACAGTAGAAGTTGAAAGTGTGTCGTTCACTACACCGCAAATTACCGACTGATATCTCTGTTTCCATTGCTGTTTTTCTAACAACGCTGAGATGATTGAACTTTGGTATTTTTAGTGCTAGTTCCACAAAGTGAAGCTAATGTTTACTGATTGAATCATAAACATTTGTGAGATTGTATAGCTTTAACGGTTTTCCATAATGAAGGGTACACATTGGTTTGACTAATGACATGGATTATTCTTCAGGTATCCAGAATTGTATTCCGGTTGCGGAGATGGAGGAAAGAGCTTGTTTGCTGTAGGGCTTTCTGTTTCTGGTAACTTCACGTGGAGATCGACCATCTACATAGCGTGCACTAGTTTCCAATTTCTATCCATTATCTAGTTTCTGGACACAATTAGCCATCTGGCATGATAAGGTGGTTGCCCACCGCAAACACGAGACATTTAAATAAAAAATTTATGTTGTCAATTGTAAGTGCTGCTTCCTTCAAATTATCAGATCAATTTTAGGGTAACTTAAGTTGGATTTATCTGGCCCTATCCCCTATGCAATCCTGGTCTTGTTTCCTTCCACTATAACAAGGCAAAAATTCTGTTCTTTCAGTCTTATGATCCTATATGTGATCATAGAAAAGGAGTACAGAGACAAGGCAGAAAGCTCAAAATGATTGTTCTAACAAGCTCTTATATGATTCTGTACATATTGAAATTAGCAGCGAAAACTGGAATATTATATACTGTAGTCAAAGATTCTGTACCAAGAAGTCAGGTGCCAACCTTAGCTTAGCATTTCTATGAAGCAAAGTTTTTGTCTATAGAAGCAAAATCCTCCAGTAAGAACCTCTAACTTTTCCATCCCGTTACTTTAATACTGTCAAAACATAAGATGTAATTAAGGAAAATGTCTGTTACCAACTCCCAGTTAATCTTTAATTCGAAACAGAAAAAGCGGGGCACTGCTGCCAGCAAGTTAACTGTATGGATAATTATCTTGCCCCCAGAAAAAGCATGATATCAATGCTGATTGCTGAACTACTAAAAACGAGCTCTGAAGAAGTTGTTCCAAAATGTTACTCCCACTTCTGAAGAAAATATTCATCCTCGTTTTTAATTCGAAACAATAAAAGCTGGGAATTGCTGCCAACAATCAAAAGGTAAGATGGAATTAAGGAAATTGTCTATCACCATCTCTCAGTTAAGCTTTAATTCGAAACAATAAAAGCTGGGCATTGCTGCCAACAAGTTAACCCTATGAATGCTACGTTCTTTGGCAAGAAGTGCCAAGAAGGTGTCAAGACTATGGTCAAGACAAAGCTCGGGGTGGCTAATGAAATTCTCCAGGATACCTACCTCGGTATGCCAACTGAAATTACTAGAGTTGTTTCTTCCTCTTTCAATTTTCTGTCAGACCGGGTTTGGAGAAGTGTGAATAACTGGACTGACCGGCCGATGTCAAGGGCTGGGAAGGAGACACTTTTAAAATCGGTGTCTCAAGCAGTTGCAAACTATGTGATGAGCTGTTATAATCCATTTGTTCCAGGTAAAAAATAAGTTGAGTTAATTTGACAATATTCAGGTTATAATCTATTTAATCTTAATCATGATCTATAATGTTGCTAGGTTTAGTAGTATGAGAAAACTTTATATTATTTGATATGGCGTGGAACAAGGTCCAGATAACTTCTCTTCTCTGATTTGATTGATATTTTTGTGCCTCTCAATTCCATGAAAGAATAAGAGGTATCACTTATTCGTGCGAATAAAAGATGGCTAATTTTGTTGCTGTGATCAGGATAGTGATAGTTGCAAGTAAACTTAGCAGCAGAAGTGTATATGTTCCTGACACTTTCAAGACGGCTTGTGTGGGGTCAATTCATACTGCTGGTCATCAGACTCCTGAATTCCAGCGACGTACACCTGCAAGCCCCATCGGTTATGCTATTGGCAGGGACTGATCATAGCGACGTAGGGTGTGTTTGGTTCATTGGCTATGAAAAAGTGGTTGTGGGTACCCCCAACCACGTGGTTGGTGGTAGCCATTTTTCATGTTTGGTTGTGTGTGTTGGTTAGCCAAATTTTATGTTTGGTTGAAGGGATAAAAAGTGGTTAGGGCCAGCCATATTTACGTTCATTTTGAGTGATTAGAAATGCTTAGAAATTTTTGTTTAAATCATTAAAAAGGGAAGTTTCTTCAAATATTCTTAATATACAATAGGAAAATGTTTTTTAATATTTAAAAGCGTAAAATTACTTATTATATTTCAGGAGAAACGTTTATTCCAATATTTTTAATATATATAAAAAAGTTTGTTTAAATATTAAAAAGTGAATATTTTGTTCAAATAATTAAAATAGAAAAGTTTCTTTAAATATTCTTAATAATATATAAAATGAAAATGTATTTCAATTATTTAGAAGGGTAAAATTTCTTATTATATTTAAAGGAAAAAGGTTATCCAAATATTTTTAATATATAAGAAAGGAAAATTTATTTGAATATTTAAAAGGTAAAAGTTTGTTCAATATTTAAAAGATAATTTTTTTCAGATTTTCTTAATATATAATAAGGGAAAGTTTTTTCAAATATATAAAAGGGTAAAATATTTTAATATATTTTAAAGAGAAAAGTTTTTTTGAAATATTTAAAAGAGATAAAATTTATATTTTATGAATACAATGAACATGCCGCAAAATGTTTCGCAGGTGACAGCAGGGACTAGCCCAAAGTGGTTGGCTTCAACCACCACTTTTAGGGTGGTTGAGCTCAACCACTTTTTTGAAGGAATATGCCTAAAATTTGGCTACCCCCACACACCCAACACCACAAACCAAACAGGGGGTAACCACCTAAAAAATGGCTACCCATAACCACTTGGTGGCTAGCCACCCAACCAAACACACCCGTAGTTCAGATAATCACGGTTGTTTTTCCATGTTAAATCCGAGGCTCACAATTCTTTGAGTGTCTAGCCGACACACAAATTCACAGGTGAAAACCCCTGCGCTGGGGAATACAGAAGGATCATATAAATTTATTTTGATGAGTCCTTTGTTTAACATCATATAAATCTCAGGAAGAGATGGTAGATCACTCAAGAACTGTGAGATGAAGGAGAAGGTATCGAGAGGACTACTCAGATTCATGACCCGTAAATAACAAGAATCTTAACGAAATCACCATGTGGTAGTAGTGTCTTCATTAGAAGGTGAGTATCGTTTATTGACTGTCGAGAACTGCAAGTTATCTTGGGCTTCAGTTCGGCCCTGTGAGCTTAGGTGTTTGTTTAACCATCTACTCCCGTCTTGGCATCTTCAGTGTCACTTTGTGCCACCTGCAACTGACATTTCAGGCATCTATCTATCCCGCATCAGCAGCGAGATGAGCATCCACCGTCGCCACTCCAGCTAGGCGGCGGCGGAAGATGAGAACCTGCTCTCGGAGATCCTCCTTCGCCTTTCCCAGAGCCCTCCTCCCTCCCGTGTGCATCTGCCGTCCACAAGGGCTGGCGCCAACTCGTCTCCGACCCTGCTTCACCCGTGGCTTCCCCCTCCACCACCACCGCAACCCTCCACTCCTAGGCTCCTTCAAAATTTATGGCGACGAATCCTTCAAACCAACTCTGGAGGGCACGTTGAAACTGAATGTTGATGGCAGGTGGGAAAATATCTAGTGATCACATGTCTTAAATGATACCATGATACCAGTCTCCAATGTTTTAATTTACAAATGTCAAAAAAATAAAAATAAAAAAGGTGGGTGTTCACAAGATGTGAGCTTACATTTCCTAATTTTTTTAGAATCAAGTTAAACATACACACATAGAAAAAAAGACAAACTGTTGTATGAATAGTATCATTTCGTGTTTTTGTCCTTTGGTGACACTATTCATGTTGGATTTGTCTTTTTTGTTTCTATGCTTATATTTTGAATTTGGTTCTGCAAATTCCAAGAACCGTAAACACATGACTTGTGAACATCCACATTTTTTCGCATTTTCGAAAACTAGAATATTTGAATTTTGAGAATTGGTATCATGATAGCATAGAGAGATGGGATCACTAGATATGCACTGGTGGATGAGGTTTTGTGTTAAGGAATGCTATTGGTGAGCCTGCTGGAGCGTGATTGAAGATGCAATGGATGCTTTCCACACTGAATTTAGGGTTTAGGGTTCTGTGAGCACAGCACTGAAGCTTTGACTAGTTTAGCCCGCCGTCGATGGGCTAGCACGTGGGGTATCTCTCATGTCAAAGTTGAGACTGATTCTCAAAAGCTTCTCCAGGCGCTCATGATCTCTACACAAATAGGAACTTGTTTCGTGAGATTAAGTTTTCTGCTATTTCATTTTCTTTCCAGTTTCTCAATAACTAATTTGACCTCGGGCTTGTTATAATGTTCCGGACTCATGTGTCCCAAGCCATATGGCCGACCAATGTACCAAATTTCGTTTCTGGTTTAGTTGCCAACAACACTGTTGTGCTCACAAGTTAAACGGAAGTTTGGTTTCCATTCAAAAACACTTTAAACGATGGTCTGCGGATCACAAAGGGAAGACGGCATGGATGCAAAACAGGCTAATCCCGTGTTGTTTGTCACTGATTTACCTATCCCTGACTTAGGCAACAATCAAATATATCAAGTGAGACCTATTTTGAACGCTAGACAACTGATCATATCCATCACCAATTCACCACCTCTAATTAGAAGTAAAAACGAAGTGTACCTGCAGCACAACAGCATTGCGCCCACCCTGCTAGGGCTATGAAACAATAAACAGCATTCCCCCCACATACAATACGAGATTCAACAATCATTAGCCAGAATAAGAAAACAAAAATCAACAAAAAAAGACAAAGAGACAATGGAACATAAGTAAAGAAGATGGACACACAGAAATATAACCAAAGATCACCTGGCAGGCAAGCTTGCTTGGAAAGCATTTAACAAAGCTAAAGGAAATGAACCACAAGGCAAGTACACTACTCAACTGAAGCAAGCTATTGTGCCTCCATCATGCCAGTTACATAACTGTCTCCAGAAATTAGATAATAGAGAGGAAGTTGGCAAATTAGATGATTAACTCATATGGCTCAACTTTAACCATTGCGTGCTATGTCAAGATCGATCTCCAAGTGAAGTATACACAATGGAAGAAGCTGCACCAAAGAAGCCCATTCATGCAGCTCAGCAACCAGAATACAGATCTAGATACCTGTGGAGAAATTAATGTCATCAGCGAAACCATTTTGTACTATTCTTCCAAGGAAAAGCTGTTAAAATTACACTAGCTCATAATTTTTTATGATTCAAGAAATAAATATTAGCTTCATCATTGTGGAAAAAGTGCCAAAAACAGCAAAGTTGATCATTTCAGCGTTGTTGGGGGGAAAACAGCAATAGAAAAAGAGATACCAGTCGGTAGTTTGTGGTCTAGTGAGTGGCACACTTCCAAGTTCCAAGTTCTAGTGTTTGCACATTCTCGAGTATTTTTGCGTTTTCTCCGAGAGGAAATTGCTGAACCATCTAGCTTACCAGATCATTCGAAATATTATTTATTACCATGGACATGAGGGATGCTTGGAGTAGAAAAGCAAAAGCATCTGGTTTGTAGTTGTAGGCATATTCTTTTAAAATGCACAAGCTAGCTATTCACTAACTAACTGGATTTAATCTAATTCAAGCCTAGAAACCTCAAGCAATGGATCGTAGACCCCATCTGATTAATTCATACTTTCATGGCTACCAAAATACATGCCATTTTTTAGCAACGGACAGCATCAAATACAACACTATAACCATACTTATGATGATAAGCTAAAAATTGCAACACATGATGGAAGCAGTTGTTAGGATGAATCTCGTCTGATGACTTTGTCCATGTGTTCAGTACAAAGTAAAAATCGCCTAAGGTTGCCAAACTGAAGAAACTAGATTGCACACAAACCATAGCTACAGCCTAGAGCTAAGTTTCATCGTTCAGTTTCCAAGTTCCAATTGTTATACTGTATATCTTTATCTTGAGAAAAAAACTGTGCTACAGCTATGTGTCAATTGGCAGGGACCAACAAAATTTAGTTCAATTATTTTACAATGAACTTGCCAGACCTGGCTACTGAAGCAGAATTTATGACATGAACCAAATGAGAAACCGGAAGCACATTTTTTTTTCCAGATAATGACAATTACATAAACACCACAAGCATGGGGAGAGAACACTACAGAACAATCAATGCTATGTGTTGAACAGATCACCAAGCGGCAAAATAATAATTGATACAATACTACTTAAAATGGTTAGCTTAACACGAAAGAATGTGAAAGGCATTCCATCAAACAATTACCAAAAAGTAACATGGTTTTGGTAAACCAGCGAGCAAGGGGATGCTATTACCTGCAGCATAGACACTTTCAAATGGATGATAGTGATGCAGTATTTCGGGTTTGGGAAGTTCCTTGAACTGCAATGGCTCAACCTGGACAGTGAAGAGTCTGAATTGGGTTGACAGGAAGACCAGATTATTTTCCTCAGCGAAGCCATGGATCGTTGGGTGCTCATCCGTATCCAGGGAAAGTAACTTGTCCAGTTCAATAGTTGTTCCCATCACCCAAGATGCAACACCATCAGAATCGATTTTCCTCTTCCATAATTGGGCAGTGAAGCCCGATACATTGAGAAAAGCCAGCCCACCACCCTCTGCCCGCATGACTGTGAAGCTGCTGACATAACCAGACATTCGAATCTGTATCACGGCTATCATCTGCCTCTCCAAATCAAACTCAAGGACTTTAACGAATCCCCAATAAGCAACCAGTTAAGGGAATGCCCAACCAGCTTAGCGGGCTGCAGACAAACCTGGAAACCATATGAAATCGGTGTAGAGATGAGATTACCCCACACCCCAGTCTCTGACGAGTAAACACATACGAGAATCTGACTATTCTCTAGTTCATCATTGTGGTCCACCACTGCCAAGACCACCTTGAAGTGTTGGACATCTCCGGTAGCAGAGCCGAGCACCGCCCCGTTGATCATGGCCACGGTCGGATCGAACCCTGGGGGAGTGGCAATGCAGTGATGGTCGCCAGTGAAGGGGCTCCACACCAGGACCTGCTTCCGGATCCGTTCCAACAATAGTACGAAGCCATGGCGGCATCCGAGGGGAAGGATATAGCGATCGTCGTCGTCGTCGTCGAGCTGCAATGAGAAGCGGCTGGGCGGCAACGATTGGGGGACTCCAGAGTAGGTTCGAACCGTAGTTCGTCGAACTCTCCGTGGAAGAAACCGAGGAGGGGTGGGTTGCGGCGGTGGTGGCGGCGGAAGCGGCGGGAGAAAGCTGGATCAGAGACGAGGCGGCGCCAGCGCTTGGAGACGGCGGAGGCGCGCGGGAGGGAGGATGGCTGCGGAGGGAGGCGGACGAGGATCTCGGAGAGCAGGTCGTCGTCGTCCAGCGGCGCCGCCACCGGCGACATCTCTACTGGCTCAGAGCTCATGAGTGGTTTGGGAGCAGCCGCCACGATGTGTAGTGAGTGAAGTGAAGTGCAGGTGACCTAAAGCGACACTGGATGAGGCTGGGTGCTCGTGAGTAGTGACAGTGAAATGAAGCCCACGAAGACACCACAGTTTGGATGTCTCTTTGGCCTGTTAACGCAATCAAAAAACACTTTTTTTCTCCTAGTTTTCGCAAATTTCTTCAAACAAATAGGTTAATGGTTTATAGGATCCCGGAACCAATGAACAAATTTCTTAGAAGAAATCAGAAGCTCTGCCAAATAATTTATAGAGCGATAGAAGAGTTCGCTCGGTTAATAAGGAAAACCACCCTTAAAAAACACCAGGCCATGACGAGTCGTCGACGCATGAAAATCCAAATCGAACACCCGCTACCGAAGCCACACATATGGAAACCTCCACGACATCATCTTCAGAACCCCTCAACAAGGCGGAGACTCCGACCTCATTCCAGCTGGCCAACAATGCAAAGAAACGTACACGCCACATTAGTGGCACCAAGCATGCGTTGTCCAAACTGCCACAACATGAAACACAAGGACATAAGGCAACCCCGACTTCTGTGAAAGAGAACGATTCACCACTCAATGCCTTCATTGTTGACATACAACTATACAAGCACCTCGCAATGAAAACCCCGGCTTCGGCACAAGAGCATCCAAACCACTGATTTCTAGATCCTAGACAACGCCATCAACAGAGTATTTCCTCACAATACTCGTAGACCAAAATTGCCATAGCTCTCCGATAACCAAACCTCCACAAAGGTGAGTGGCACACGAAGGTGTCGTCATCATCGGTTTTGGCCAAGAGCTAAACAAAGATTTCACATGGAATCCAACACATCATCTAAAGGTGCACGCAAACTTCCCAAACTCATCAACGTCGTCCAGCAAACCTACGCAATGAACTACGAGGGTCCTCACCGCAGCACATCCAGCAAGCCTGCGCCATGCACTGCCAGCGACCTCGCCGCATCATGGGCATCGACAACACAACATGGCTGTATTACACATGTAATTACTTGGCAGAAGAAAAAACGTTGGAACCCAATTGTAACTTATTTATTTCCTCCCCGCAAAAAGAACTTAATTATTTCCATTCTAAAGAAGTTTCAGTAACAACTCTAACCTGAACAAATATAAGGTTCTATCGAGTAGAACATTTGCCAATTACAGCCGGGCTTTAGCTGATCCTTTTGAAACCGATGGGAGAGTGCTCAGTTGCTGAAAACTGAATCTTGTGATAGAGATCATTTTATAATACGGAGTAGAAGTTTTCACCCTTATATCACCATAAGATTTGAAACATGCCACAGTTCTTCATCCATCAATCAGATTTCAAGTGTCAGTTTACACCAAGTTGATACTTCTTTCCCCATTTCAGTCTCCCATTAAGTAGTAATTATGATTCTACGCTTATTATTTAGCAAATGTAGCGAGGCTTTATGTGCCTAGATTTTATTCAGCAAGTGTCATTTCTGAAGAGAATGCCCTCATTTGTTTTGTAGTGTCGTGAAAACATGTGGGCGAGCACCTTATGGTATTTACTGTTTATTGCAGTGAGAATATGCGCGTAAACATAGACACAAAAAATGCAAGCAAAGATCATCAGGTAGCCAAGCTTGCATCAACGTGCTTGGAAAGCATATAGCAAATGAACCACAAGGTAACCACTCGAAGCCAGTCAATGTTGGCAAATTAAATGACGAAGTACTACAAGTCCACTTCCCAGTTCACTGGCGCCCGCTATGAAGTTTGTCATTCTCCACATGAAGTAACCAAATGGAAGAACCTTCAGCAAACAAGCCCATTGCTGCATTTCGGCAGCAAAAATACAATTCTAGATACCTGTGGAGAAATTAATGTCAGTAGTCAAACCAAACTGTACTATTCATTCAGCCTGTTCAAGTTACACAAATTTCACAATTTTTGTACGGTTCAAACAGTAAACATTAGCTTCACCATTGTGGATATTGTGGAAAAAAAATCTCCAGCAATGTTGAAAAAAAAAACAGCAACAGAAACAGAGAAGAGCAATTAAGTAATTTATAGTGTAGAGGTACACTTTCAACTCTATTGTTAGCATATTCTCGAGTGTTTTTGCCATCACATCTGGGTGGAGGCTAAGAGAGCAGTGGTTCACATATCTCACATGGAGGAAAATGTTGAACCATCTAAACTACCACATCATTTCGATTATCAAAAGAACATTTCAGATACAACAACTAACATGCAGAAGATAAGCTTACCAGCTCAGCCAACACCTCATAATAGCATATCTAACCAGACAAGCATCTTATGTATTGTGCATAAGTTCTGCTCCACCATGTCCACCACCAGTGCCTGTTCCTACAAACACTAGAAGCCAAACAATGAAACAACCAATGACATTTCCAATGGAAGCCAAATAAATATGAGAAGGCATCAATGAGATATTTAGTTAAACTCACATGTGAATTTTGAGAAAGAAAAAATAGCTCAGCTTAGAATCTTTGATACATACTTAAGAATAGATAAACAAATCACACTTATTGTTAAATTCAAGAATATCCCTAACAAAACAGTATATACTCATTATATCGTGAAAATGAAAACCATGCACACTAGGACTATCTGCTGATCAAAATAGAGAAGTTAACTAGAATTATCTTAGGCTCGTTCCACCCTTATGTCGACCAAAACAAAACATGCTCATACTAATAATTATAGCAACATAAGACCATTACTATTCTGATCTAGATTATCTGTAAGCAAATTCAGCCTGAACATATGAAATGAACTCAACTGTATTTCTCTGAAACAAATCGACTTGCCACTCAAAGCAGGACTCCCGCTCATGTGAATGAGCTATGTTTTGTAAACTGAAAACCAAATCGTTGTATAGATTTATGATTATTAGCCAGACAGGTGTTATCTTCGAAATGTACGCATTGAGTTATCTGTTTGGTATTTTAGTTCGTTCCGGCTAGTTTCAGCAAATCCCTCCCTCCCTTAAACTAGGTACCGGTAACAAAAAAAATATCTACATTATAACCATTACATAGAACACAAACATATGGACTGAATAACATCACTACATATTGAAATTAAAGATTAACATAAATAATTGATATACACACTACTTAAAATTGTTAGCTTAAGGCCAAAGAATGTGAACAGCATTCCATCGACCAAATAATGGAAAATAATCTGGTTTTGCTTTACTCGCAGTACAAAGGCTTTCCATTACCTGCAGTATAGACACTTTCAAATGGAATATAATAAGTCCAGCTGCCGATTTTGGGAAGTTTCTTGAACTGCAACGAATCAAGCTGAACCATGGAGATGCCGAAGACTGACCACAGGAGCAACACATTATTTTCCTCAGCATACCCTAGTATATGTAGGGGTCGACGTTCGAACCTTAAATCCCAGGAAAGTAGCTTCTCCAGTTCGATAGCTCTTCTCAATCCCCATGAAACAATACCATTAAATCGATCTTCCTCTTCCATAATTGAGCTTGGGCAGTGAGATATGACACGAAGAGGAAACCCAGCCCACCACCCTCTGCCCGCATAACTGTGAAGTTGTCCTCGTTAAATTCAGACATATCCATTGGCAGTTGCACCACAGCTAGGCTATGCCTCTCCAAGTTAAACTCCAGAATTTCACCAACATTCTTCGTGCCAAGCAACCAGTAAAGGGAATTCTCTACCAGCACAGCACGCACGACTGTATTAACTTGGGATGGAACTGGTGTTGAAATGAGATTACCCCATACCCGGTCTCCGAGGCATAAACGCAGCTGATGGCTAGCCAACTATGCAGCTCCTCGTCGTAGTCTGCCACTACCAAGACCACCTGGAAATGGACGTCTCCGGCACCGCAGCGCGAAGCACCGCACCGCGTGGGGCTTTGTGCTCGAACACCGAGGGAACGGCAATGCTGTGCTCCTCTGCGGTGACAGGATCCCACACGACGATCCGATTTCCCAAGGCGGACGAAGAGCAGGAGGCCATGGCGGCATCCGACGAGCTGGAAGGCGCCGCCACGGCCGAACCGCAAGATCCTGAGCGGAACGCGATCCGGGGCCTCGAGAGTGGGTACGAAGGAGAGGTTGTCGAAATCTCTCACGTAGTAGCCGAGGAGGAGAGGGTTGTGGCGGTGGTGGAGGCGGAAGCGGCGGATGAATCGGGCGTCGGTGACGAGGCTGCGCCAGCTCCTGCAGACGGTGGAGACGCGCGGGAGGGGAGGGCTGCGGGGAAGGCGGAGGAGGATCTCGGAGAGCAGGTCCTCGTCTTCCAGCGGCGGGCGCGGAGCCGGCGAGCGGAGGCTGGGGCGGCGGAGGCTGCTCATCTCGCCCTCGTATCTCGCCCTCGTTGTTTTGTGTTGAAGGCAGGAAGGAAGAGCTGGAACCTGGAACGTGTGACCATGCAAAAAAAAAAAAAACCTGGAACGTGTGATACTGGGCCGAGGCTGGAGATAAAATGAGGTCCATGAAAAGCGTAAAGAGGTTTTGGTATGCATATATTGACGGCAACTTGATCTCTGAAAAAAAAGTGGCCACAACTTCTCTAAGCAGAATTATAAAAAGTAACTCTTTAGGGTTTAGAAATTTAGATTTAGGTTTTTTCAAAAAAAAAACATTGATTGTGAACCATGATCGCCAAAATTTATGACCACATATCTTTCGCACAGTTCGAATATGATAATTTGGTCTTTCTGTGCAGGACATTTTTTGTGAGTTTTTTCTGAAACAAGGCAAAAGCTTTGCATATTTAATTAATTAAGAGAGGAGTGTGATAATTACAAAAGAGCCTGGGAGAGCAAAGGGGTGTGCCAAAAGTTGGGCTTTTTCCCATCCCCAGGGCGGTATCTATTGAAGCCAAGGGGTGTGCAAATTTCTCAAGATGTAGGATGCCAATCCCTTCCATTTCTTTCAGTCGGCCTACCTTGTCCCATTTTACTTTGTAGTTACCATCAGACCTTGTCCGAAGCCACCAAAGGAATGTATCGCTATGACCTCAGTTCGAGGGCTGCAGGGGAAGGCGGAGGAGGATCTCAGAGAACAGGTTGTCGTCTTCCAGCAGGGGCGGTGGCGGCGCAAAAGAGCAAGGTCAGGGATGGCGGTTGCTCATCTCGCCCTCTTAACGGTTCTAGATGCGCGTGGCAGCAAGGGAAAAAATCACGTATGGTCACTGAACTATTCTGGCGCGTGCAAAAATGGCAACAAACTCAGGAAATGGCATTTTCGGGTGCTGGAACTTGTTCTGTTTGTGCACATACGGTCACTGCAGCCGTTTACGTATGTATTTCGTCCACGTGGTGAGCCACGTCAGCCGTATGAGGGACGACGGGAGGAATAGAGCGCGTGTGCGGGGGGTTTCTGCAAAATGTCGTCGCCAGCTCAAACTCGTCATTCTTTTTTTTGCCAAATATCTCTTTGCAATTCCCCATTCGCCGCCTAACCCTAGATCGAGAGAGGAAGATGGCTGGCGGCGGGGATTGTGGCGGCAGCGTGAGCTCGGACAGCGTTTGTTCCGTTGTCGGTGGCGGTGGCGAGCCTGTGCAGCCTTGGTCTCGCGTCCGCGACGACGACTACTTCTTCGAGACAATGCGGCGTGGCGAGGCCGACCTGCAACCGCCGGCTGGCCGCATTGTGCTCGCACGCACGACTGGGATGGTGGAGTTGGAGAAGAAGCTCTGTGAGTGCTCGGTTTTCATGACCGTGGAAGGTGGGCGGCGCGCCCCGCCAGCTGCTCTGCTGGCCACTCTGGAGTAGCAGTGTGGCGTCGAGCGCACGACGGTGACGGTGGAGAGGCTTGCCCACCGTACCACTGCTTCGTCCGATTCCACTCGGATGAAGACCGCCACCGTGTGGTGGCAATGCAGCCGCTGCTGCGTTGCGGCGTTGAGCGCGTGCGTGTGACCCGGTGGTGCCGGACGGCGCGTGGTACGCAGGGCAAGTTTGAGTACAAGTGTGTGCTGAGCATCGAGGGCCTCCCAGAGGATGTGTGGGAGCCCCAGGCTGTTAACCTTGTTCTTGCAGGTCTCGACGGCGAGCTGATCGAGTTGTTGCCGGCGACTGACCGTTGTGTGTTGCCGGTCTCGGCCTGGCTGCGCGACCCCTGCGCCGTGCCCAAATGTGTCACTGTGACGATACTGGCGCCACCTCCGCTTCCTCCGCAGCCCAGCTCCGACGACGAGGTAGAATCACCTTCGCCTCCAAGATCGCCAACAGAGAAGCGCACACAGGATTATCATCTTCTTGTCCATGTTAAAGAGGTGATCAACCGTGGCCCGTTGCTCACCGATGGCTATCACCCGGAGCCGAAAGAACATGACCTGAGCCGCAAGCACAAGATCAAGATCTGGCGCGGGAAGATGGATGGCGTAGGGTGTTATGAAAACTGTAGTGTGTTATGTGTGTTGTTCTGAATAGGAGATCTGAAGCGCGGATAGAGTTCTACATTGCAGAGGAGCAGCACGAAATTCATGGCGGAGGACTCGAGAACGAACCGTAAACTGGGGGTGGCTCGTCATCCTCTCGTTGTCGCGGTGCCATGCTTCCAAGTTCGCGCCGCCGTCAGGGGCGCCGGTCGCAGTGGTCGCCGCGGAAACCCTAGCTGATCGCCGTCGTCTCCGCCGCTCTTTCCTTTCATGTCTTTCTCCTCTGTCCTGAAAACGAAGCGTCGTCCTAGTGGGAAAGATACTTTGTCCGAACGCGCAATTTGCAAAAACCCCCTCGCACTAGCACTGTTCTGCCTCCCCACACCCTCATACGACCACGTGGCGCCAAATCGTAAGCCACGTCGACAAAATACGTACGTAAACGGCTGCAGTGACCGTACGTGCACAGACGGAACAAGTTCCAGCACCCAAAAATGCCACTTCCTGAGTTCGTTGCCATTTTTGCACGCGCCAGAAGAGTTCAGTGACCGTTGGTGACTTTTCTCTGGCAGCAATGAAGGGATGAAAAGTGTTGTAGTGGGCTGGAGATAGAATGAGTCCATGAAAAGCGTAAAAAGGCTTTAGTGCGCACATATTTATATTTAACAGAAAAAAATATTAACTGTGATTGTGAACGGTGATCGATATTGAAAAAGTACGTTCGAAAAACATGACCACATATATTTGGAAATTTTGGATGTGATAATTTGATATGTTTTCCGGATGAATTTGTGAAGATGACTGTAGACCCAATATGTAGGCCTATGAATAAATAACTTTATGTAGCCAAAACAGGCCAAAGCGCCGGCTGAATATTTTTATACACGGCTACTAAATTTTTCCAAACTATACTTCGTTGGTCAAAAAACAAATGTACGGAACCTATTCTTAGAACATGCATAGGATATTATTAGGTTTCCATCGGCTACAAAATGTGTTTTGCTTAATCACATCACTTACGAATATGTTTTTGCAAATATGGAAGCAAATGCAATATCGGCGCCTATCTCTATCCCTGAGCACAACAACCAAATCATTGCTCTCTTCTCTTTTTGTAGGGAAGTGAGACCTTTTATATCTTCAGAATTATATTTCAAAAGGTAGCCAACTGATCAAATGCTTCACCGCATCTTAAATTAAAAAAGTGTCATGTAGCAACTGGGGCATTTGATGATAACCCCCCCAAGCCACTTAAACCCCACCTGTCATAGACAGCGAAAAGGGGCCTGTGGGCAAACATAATCGCACCTGGGGGGGTTATCATCAATTCCCCCCAACTAGCATCCCCCACCTTGCTTAGGTTGGTAGCTTTGCCGTAAAGAAATACAACCATCCGTTATGTACAATTCGAGCTTCAGCATTCATTGGTTCAGGCCTGGATTTTTCTTCAGCCGACTGCTTGTTCAGAGCTCGTTTTAGTAGTTCAACATTGATATCATCCTTTCTCTGGGGGCAAGATAATCATCCAGACGGTTAATTTGCTGGCAGCAATGCCCAGCTTTTCCTATTTCGAGTTAAAGATTAACTGGGAGTTGGTAACAGACATTTTACTTAATTACATCTTATGTTTTGACAGTCTTGCAGTAACGGGATGGAAAAGTAAAGAGGTTCTTACTGGAGGATCTTCCTTATATGGACAGACGATTTGCTTTACAGAAATGATAAACCAAAGTTGGCACGTGACTTCTTGGTACAGAATCTTTGACTGCAGTCTATAATATTCCATTTTTCGCTGCCTTGTCTCTGTACTCCTTTTCTATGATCACTGATAGGATCATGCCTCTACATATAAAAGTTGGAAGAAACCGCCGCCTCTCCCGCGTCCACGTCGCCCAAATACCACTGACCGTCCGATCGCAGCGACGGACGTTCCGGATCGCTTCAAAAATCGTGCGTGCTACAGTACTACTGTAGCACGGGGATTTCTACCAACCGCGCGACGACACGTCGCCACGCACGATCTTTGGCGCAACATTCTTGCAGAAAACCGCCCGCAAAGGACCTGATCGTTATTTGCGGAAAGTTCGGGGACTTTTTTGCAAAATTAACCGCATAACTCACCCTCCCTCTTCTTCCTCTCTCTCCCGCGACGGCCCGAGGCCGTCGCCGCGCCGGCGCGCATCGCGGCCCCTCCGCGCCTCCCCCGACAGATCGACGCCCACCACGGTCTCCGCCGTCGTCTCCTGCACCTCCTCGCTGAAGATCGCTTGCCGGGACGCCCGGATTCGCCGCCGACGTGCTCCCCTTCGTCGCCTCCGGCCGCCGGTTGCCGCCGTCGATCCCGACGTCTCCGGCCACCGTCTGGATCCTCTTCCTCTCAGTTCTCACTTTTCTTCCTTGCTGGCAGCGCCATGGCATGAGGACGGCGGGGGTCGAGGGAGGAGAAGGAGAACGGCGACGGCTTGGAGACGCACACGAGCCCCTCCTCAGGCTGAGGCGCGAGTTCGGCTGGAGGAGGCGAAGCTGAGCAGGAGCTGAACACGGACCTCCAGGTCCGTACCTTTCTCTCCCTCTCCTTCTCTCTCTATCTCTCTCTCTGCCCATAGATCTTCAATTTCTTTGTGCGCCTTTGCATCTTGAGGGAATTATTGACAAGGATTTTTTCTTACTATCCTTCAGGTATTTTGGAACTGATTTGGTGTTATTCTGGAGCAATTTGGGATAAGCAGCAACTTTGTCATTTCCATCCAGACAGGTGCGGACCATTTGCTAGGCTCGATCTGTGCGGGCATAAGCACTGCAATCTGTTTGCAACTTAGCCCCGGAGTAGAATTTAAGATGGGTAGTCTGCAACTTAGGACCAGGAGCATGTGCTCCTTATTTGCTTGAGTACCCTTGAGTAGCAGTAGCCAGTAGGTTTAACCGAACAATACTCCTTGGAGTTTATCTTTGATGTTTTATAGACCATGTAGCACTAGGAGTATTCATTCTCTGAAGCTGTAGCTCTAATTCTGCTTGCTTGCATAATATTCTTTTTAGATCTGGCATTCTCTTATGATGCTGCTGCCTCCGATTTTTTCAGTTGAGTGAACTGCTAGATGCATATATTAATACTACATAATATATGCAGATTATTTGTTTTGGACAAACAAAAACTCCTTTTGCTTCATGGTTGAGGTACTAGGTCCTGGAGTTTGTTCAATTCAGGTCTATATATGTTCTTGATATGAAAATGGTTATAATAGATAAAAGGGAAATGGACTGTGAGTAATAGTTGCTTTATCTGCTTTTTTCTTGGCCTCTGCAATTTAATTTGTGCTGCTGAAAATTGTCTGAGTTGAGCTCATTTATGTTAGCTTAGATTTGTAACATGTGCATGGGCAGATTGATCTGAGCATGTACCAGATGTTATAGGTCATTTTATACACTACCATAATGTAGCTTTGTTAGATTTTGAGTTGGAGGATTTTTTAAACCAAACCTGAGAGTTTGGAAGTTGACTGAATAAGAAGCGGAGATGTTAGCACTTGCAGTAGTGTACCAGTCTCATGTTTGCATGTTGTTTACGTCCCAAAAAAACATGGCAGATTCTTGCGATTTGAGTGTGGGCACTATGTTTAAGAAGGTATATTTTTTGCTGTGACATTAAGTCACATATGGGAGCAGTTATTCCAAAGATAAGGTGCAGCGACTGCATATATGCCTTTCACACTCTTATATGACATGTTTTGTTTTGTGCTTATGGACTTCTTTATGGATATGAATGACCAAATATCTATTGGTGCAGGAATGAATAATTCACTCTAATGATCTGGATAGACAAAAGTGAATAACCATAATGACGAAAATCACATCCTGAACTTATATCCAACCCTTTCTAAAGAATGACATTAGTGAAGGGGCTTCTGCTGGTTATTGCTTACACTCGCTCAGTTTTTTTTAACGATAGCTGTCGGCCACATGTTAGAAGAGGTCTAATGATACTGATTTGCATATAATTTGGTTCAGCGATGCAGACGGTATCCGTGAAAGATTTGTCTCCTCAAAGAAGGGTGCCGCATGTCACAGTTCGCCAGTTAGGCTCATACAAGACTGGGAAAATTGGAGCCAAGCCAAAGAGACGTATGAATAAGGTCTACTGTTTATCTACCATCAGGTATATGCAGAAAATTTGCGAAATCTTCCTATCCTGAGCACGCACTTATATCAGTTGATTTTTCCTTCACGTGCACGTATTTATATTTTACTATTCAGCTCACCTGCAACTCCCTATATATAAGAACTGTCGCCTTTTTTCAGTGTACGACCACTTATTCACATGTACTATATTTGCCTGTATTCTATAAATACCTAAATCCAACTTTTGCCCTAGGGAAACACTATCGAAGGATGCATAGGAAAGTACAGAATAGCTATGTTTAAGGGAAAAACTAAAAGAAGATGGTGTATACAAGATTGAGCAGTTGCATTTCTTTTTGCATCAACGACTTGGCTTTCTCTTATAATAGCCTGGTTCGTCTTGATTTTAGTTTCATACCTTACTACATTTAAACCAAGACACATACCCACGCTTGGAACAGTATGTGCACCAGTCCTTGCTAAACCGAGTGAGAAAACTGAAAAGAAATCATACAAATACTCTTAGTTTCAGTCCACACTATCATGCATATCATTCTTATTTCGTAACCTGGAGAGTTGTATAATGGTTTTCGCAGGAAAGGATACTCTTTTCTTATATATGATTGTCTTATTGTTGCTATTGCCTCTCTGCCTGTCATGCAAACTGTATCATGTCTTTTGTTTCATGAAAAATATGAACATGCGTTCTGTTTTTTCAAGATAATCGCTGCATGTTTTATTATGGTTCTAACTGTATGCATGACATGTTGGACTTTCCAGGAGATGCAGTTCTGGACTTGCTCGCCGCTCTATTGATTCTTTGAATTAGATATATTGCGGTGAGTTGCCTCAACACATCATTTGGCCTTTCTAGCGCTTGAGCTGGCAAATTTTGATTTTATTTCCAAGATAGGATTAATACAAAAAGTTGTGGTGTGAAGTATTGTTTGTAAATACTCTGCTAGCAAAAATAAATCATGTTGTTCTATTCATTAAATTGGCTGCACCAAAAAAGTGCTACAATATCAAGTAATGGTGTCAGTGTTAATTATTAATTTTTTTTGGTCTTACAAATTAACAAAGGGGGATCATCATGAATCACATTCTGTAGACTTCCAGAGTACTACATGTCAACCAAGCTTTTCTTTCCAAAAGGATCAATTGTATGTAAAGTGTGTTTCTGATATGGATGAAAATGATCAAACCTGGGAAATTGGCATATGTATTAGGAGTTATTGTGACCAAATAATATATTCAATTGATATTTTTATTTCATAAGCACTATGATAGTACTGTTGCGCTTCTACATGTTTTTTCTAATCCAGAAGAATTTTTTGGCTTTGCTCTTTATCTTTTTTGGCTTCGTTCTTCGTTATGAACAAATGAAACTAAAATTGAAATTATACGTATGCTAAACTTGATCATGAAGTTATGTGTCTGTGTACCCAGAGCTTCTAGGTGGTAAGAGTATGACCTTGCTCTTGAAAATGACCTTTGCGATCCGATTGGCAAATTCGGTTCTTAAAAGTTTACATGCTTACCTCTTCATTACCGTACTTCTAAATTATAAGGGTTATTCACCCAATGGAGCAACATGCGTCGGGGGTTAGGCACATTAGTCAAAACACAAAAAGCATGGGTTGGTGTCATGGGTACATAGGTCGGTATACATTATGTTTGGATCATACTGATCCAGTGCATTTTGTTGTGCTCTTTTGCCTTCCGTTTGATTGTAAGTAGGCAACGTCTGTGTGTTTATTTTTACCAGCATTGGAAATCCATGTACTGAATATATGCTTAAAACCATTTCACTTCAATGGCAGTGTCTTGCATTTCCTTCTCTTTCGTCTTACAGTGTCGTACACTCAGCCTTTTCTTTTGCCAGGAAAGAGTATCACACGCTCCTGGTCGCCTGCTCTTGCGGATTGTCCGCAACATGGTTTGACAGTGTTATGTAGATGGTAGTGGTGTTGGTAAGCGAACTATCTTGCCCTCAAGACATACTAGCGGTTCATGTCCAAGTTTCATTGCTCAGATGCCTCATAGTTAATGTTGCTGAGACCATCTGACTTTGGATTTTGGTAACTTTTATTGGTTGCATGAAACTCATATGCTGTTCCAGATCATGTATTCTCTATCCAGTTTAGCTAAGTGAACCGATCAGATCCTATGTATTTAGAATTATTTCCATTTGTGTATTTGTTATGTGTACCTAGAATATTATAGTTGATAACAAAATAACTTCATGATCTCCCCTCTAATGTTCTCTTTCTTAATAACAGTTTGGTTTACTAATTATATTTATGCGATAAACACGAATAACAGCCACACGAGCGCGGCGTGTCGACGCGCCATCTTGCCTAGTAAGACTGAAAGAACAACATTTTTGCCTTGTTATAGTGGAAGGAAATAAGACCAGGATTGCATAGGGCCAGGTAAATCCAACTTTAAGTTATATCTTAAAATTGATCTGATCATTTTGAAGGAAGCAGTACTTACAATTGCGAACATGAAAAATTATTTTATGTCTGGTGTTTGCTCTAGGCAACCACCTTATTGTATTCACTCACCGTCTATTGCAGTGAGAAGAGAACATAATCAACCACCTTATTGTATTCACTCACCGTGCTTGCTAGGAAAGAATTTAGCCAACGAACCACAAGGCAAGTATTACTTAATCTTAGCAATCCACTTTGACTTCATCATGCCAGATGGCTAATTGTGTCCAGAAACTAGATAATGGATGGAAATTGGAAACTAGGGCACGCTATGTAGATGGTCGATCTCCACGTGAAGTTACCAGAAACAGAAGAACCCTACAGCAACCAAGCCCAACCGAAATTCAGTTCTAGATACCTGAAGAACAATCCATGCCATTAGTCAAACCAATGTGACCCTTCATTTATGGAAAACCGTTAAAGCTGTACAATAAAATCTCACAAATGTTTATGATTCAATCAGTAAACATGGCTTCACTTTGTGGAACTGGTACCAAAAACACCAAAGGTCAATCAACTTAGCGTTGTTCGAAAAAAAAACAGCATAGAAACATATCAGTCGGTAATTTACAGTGTAGCAAGTGGCACACTTTCAACTTCTACTGTTAGCACACCCCCGAGTATTTGGCCATCTTCTCAGAGTAGAGTCTAAGAGGCCAGTCGTTCAAATATTTCCCAGAAACAATCTTCAGGTACACCCCCGAGTATTTGGCCATCTACTCTGAGAGGCCAGTCGTTCAAATATTTCAAATGATCTGGTACCATCTAACTTACCAGATCATTTGAAATATTCTTAATTAACATGGGTATATGAGGGACTGATGGAGTAAAAGAGCATAAACATCTAGTTTCCAGCTCATAAGCATATTCTATAAAAATAAACAATCTAACTAATCCCTAACTAACTGAATTTAATCGAATTCATGCCATACAAACCTCGAGCAAGGGGTCATCCACCATCTAATTAATTAGTGCTTCTGAGTACAAAAATAGACGTCATTTTTGTAACAATGGACAACATTCAATACAACACCATGACCACTACTTGTGATGATAATACGTGATGAAAGCAGCTGTTAGGATGAATCTAGTATTAATCGTCTTAGGTGGTCAAATTGAAGACACTAGATTGCACATAAGCATAGCTACGGCCTACAGCAAAATTTCATCGTTCAGCTTCCAAGTTCCAACTATTATATATCTTATCTTGAGGAAAAAACTACACGGAGCTATGCACTAGCACTATAATTATACAGTTCTTGCATATCTCAATAGGCAGTCAACGATGAAATTAAGTTCAGTTATTAATCTACCAATCCTCACTACATAAGAACTTGTGGTATAAATAAATCAGACACCACAAGCAAATATCCAGATCATAACAATTACAGAAATATCACAGAAACATGAGGAGAGAACACTACAGAACAACAATATATATGCTGAACAGATCATCAAGCAGCAAAATAATAATTGATATGACACTACTTACAACTGGTTAGTTTAACACGAAAAAATGTGAAAGGAATTTCATCAACCAATTATCAAAAGGTATATAACAGCAGTGCAAATGCATGATACCTGCAGCATAGACGCTTTCAAATGGATGACAGTAGTCCACCATTTCAGGTTTGGTAAGTTTCTTGAACTGCAATGAGTCAAAACTGGACAAGGAAGAGGCTGGCAGCAGTATACAGGAACACCAAATTACTATCCTCGGCTAACCCTCGAATCCTTATGTACTCATCTGAGTCTGAATTCAGGGAAAGTAGCTTGTCCAGTTCAATAGTTGCTCCCATCACCCAAGACACAGCACCTTCAGAACCAGTCTTCCTCTTCCACAATTGGGCGGTGAAGCCTGACAAGGAGAGATAACCCAGCCCACTACCCTCTGCCGGCATGACCGAGAAGCAAAGGACATCATCAGACCTTGAGATCCTTATCGCAGACATGCTCTCCGTCTCCAAATCAAACTCAAGTATATTCAGTCTAGTACCAATAAGTTCCCAATGAAGGGAATTCCCAACCAACACAGCGGGCATAGAGGTAACATCAACGAAGTCCCGAGATGGATTCGGTGTTGAGATGAGATCACCCCACACCCCGATCTCTGACGAGTAAACACAGCCGAGCCATCGTCTATTTTGGCTATCATTGTTGTCTGCCACTACCAACATACCACCTTGAAGTGTTGGACGTCTCCCGCAACGGCAGCAGGGCAGAGCACCGCCCCGTTGACGTAGGCCTTGGTCGTCTTCCGGCGGCGGCGGAACCAATGCCGGATCGATGCCATCTTGCTCTCCTCGCTGCAGATGCCGGATCGATGTGAGGAATGTCAGTTGCAAGTGTCCCAAAGCGTGACACTGAAGAGGGGAGCATATCTTTGTTAGAGCAACTCCCAACATATGACCAGTTTTTGGTTTCAGGACACCACTTTCTGTGTTTTACATCACTAAATTTAGTGCATCCAATCCAAATGATGTATAATAGGGCAGCACTGGAATTCCAGATGATGTAAAATAGGGCCCACACTTGTGCCCTATATTGACAATTGCAAACATATGTGACACAAAATATAATGAAACTCATATCTAAATGATTCGAAAAACAAAAATAAAATACAAATTGTACTTAAATATTATATCACACAAATAGTTCATCAATTATTACACAAATAGTTCATGATCAAGTTCCACACATAGCAACCAAAAAATACAAATAGTTTGACATACAACAAATAGTTCACCGAATGAAACAAGCTAGTTGTTTTCTTGCCCAAACGATATCCATCACTCCTCGATGAGATCGTTCTGAAGATCCTCGTGCACGTCGGCATCACGAATGGCATGGTACGTCTCTAGAAAGCGGGAGATGCTATGTCCAAGATCTCCAGCACAGTTCCTCCTCCGCTCGAAGAACTGGTCATGCAACATCACGGAGTTTGCAATGTGCTTGAATAACTAGTTATCGTCCTAAACCGGCGACGAAAGTATCGCTCGGGAAACACGGGCTTCTCCACAAAATAGTTGAGCATCAACCGGTTGTCCCCTTCGATCGATGCCATCATTAGCCTCTCACGACCGACCACAGAACCACCACGCTCCGGCCGTTTGTTCTTGTGCAATGCAAGAACCATAGCAATGCCCCCCTTATCTTTAATGTCAAACTCTTCATCGGACGTCGTACAATCAAATGAACTCGAACCATCATATGAACTCATCTACACCTACTACATCTCCCTACAACAAAATAATTAAAATAGAAACATGGATCACCTTTGACAAATATGTCAAACACCTTGTGTGCGAATTGTAGGTCGTCGGCGGTGGAGCATGACAGAGGAGGCGGCGGAGTATAGCAGAGGTGCACATCAGGTGGGAGGAGGTCGACGGTAGAGGTGAAGTTGAGGTCACGCGCGGGAGGGTGGCGGTGGCAGCCGTGGCCAGAGCGTCCGGGTCGCGCGCGGTGAGAGACATCCTATGCTCGCTGGCGACCAAATCGACGACCAGTGCGGTGTCCTGGACCCACAAACAACCGGCGTCGAGAGGCGGCGGCTCGGAATCAACCGGAAGATGCTCGGCGACGGCGGGTCGCTGGCGGCCATTCCAAGCTACGATAGGCAATGGTAGGGCTCGGTGGGGGCAAGGGGCGAACGGAGAAGGGCGGCGGGTCGCTGGCGGCCATTCCAAGCTACGATAGTCGACGGCGGGGCTCGGTCGGGGCGGAGGGCAAGTGAAGGGTGGTGGCGGTCGGAGTGGTTGGGTGTCGGTCGCGCTGGAGGGACTGAAATTCTGAAGCTGGCTGTTGGGGCCGCGCGCTGAATTTTTGTTTTAGGGCATGGCTTTAATGCCCTATATTTACATCACCAAACCCAGAATTTTAGGGCACGATGTAAAAATATAATCCACAAATAGCTATACATCTGTTGGAGACCTTTTTTGGCGTTTGATAATGTGAAAGTTAGTTAAATTTGTTTTACATCATCTGTTGGAGTTGCTCTTATTGAGAAGCCCATACTTGACAAACATTAAAGCCCATGATAGCTTGCAGGTCTCCATAGATTTTTTTTTTGTGAGAGAAGTCTCGATAGATAGATGATGCTCCGAGTGGAGCGTTCTGTACAATATGCTTTTTCGATGATGCTCCGCTCTTGCAACTTGACTTCTCAAAATAGAGATAATACTTCTGTGTTCCTGCACACAAGTTTTTAGCAGCGTCACCTGTGACTGTGAATCTGCAGAATAAAACCTTGAAAGTGTCAGCAATAAGTTACAATAAGTACATGCGCTACTCACACTGAATCAGAAGATTGACACAAGCCACAACATTGCTTGAAAGTGTCAGGAACGTACAGTTTTGCCGCTAATACAGCTTCGATTACTATTCCCTGTCTTTATTTTGCCACGACTAACCGAGTTCTCTTATTCTTCAGGAGCTAAATACACACAAACAAACTCAAATGCCAGGTAACTAATCAAACCCGTCAGTCACGACATCTCAAAGAAAAGGGAAACAGATAGAGTCCCAGTTTGCAGGATATAGCATCCTGCTGGGACTGACGGATATGCGGAAAAATTCAACAAATACAGACACACACAGAATGAGACATAAGAGAAATTTGACGTTGAACAGAATCAGGTTATGATTCATAAAACGCAGACACACCTAATGGGACATAAGCAGAAACTTCACGTCAAAATCCCCAACTTAGAACATATCAAACAGTGAAAAGATGATGACACAGATGTTTTGCTTGAGAAGCTTAAAGCAAATGAACCACGACGCAAGTACTACATACCACTTAATCGAAACAAGTCAGTCTGTCTTCATCATGCCAGTTGGCTAGTTGTGTCCAGAATATGATAATAGGTCGAAGTTGGAAACATTAAATGTTAACTCCTAAAAGTTCACTTCCCACTTGATCAGCTGTGTAGATGGTCTGCCTGAAGTTATCAAAATAGAAACCTTCAGCAAACAAGCCCGTTCCTGCATCTCAGCAATCGGAATACAACTCTAGATACCTGTGGAACAAAGAAGGTCATTAGTCAAACCAGTGTGTACTATTCATTCATGGAAAAGACATTAAAGTTTTACAATCTCATGTTTTTATGATAAAAACTGGAAAATTCTACCAAAAACACCCAAGGTTGAACATCTCACCATTACTGGATAAAACAAATAGAAACATAGAAAAGGAATTGGTAAATATGTAGTGTTGTGGCCACATTTTCAACTTCTATTGCTAGCACAATCTTAAGTATTTTTTTCAGCTGATCTCAGTAGAGCCTAAGAGACCAGTGCTTCAAATACGACCCATAGAGGCAAATCCTGTACCATCTAGGGATTACTCACTGGAAATATTCTTTATTACCATGGACATGTGAGGGGCTCATGGAATAGATAAGCAGAAAAATCTGGTTTCTAGCTCATAGGCATATTTTTTTTAGAAATATAAAAGTTTTACACTGCTAACAACACTAGGACAAGATCAGTGCTTCTAACAATTATATGTTAGCAAGAGTAGTGTTGCAATTCATGATGAATCTAGTCTTATAACTTTGGTAATTTGTTCAGTATAAATTGAAGAAAACAGCATTTCTGCCTCCTTATACTCAAGGAAAACAAAACCAGGATTGCAAAGAGTCAGGTGAATCCAACTTAGTCTATCTTAAAATTAATCTGACCATTGACAGTTACGACTGCCAGCATGAAAAAACATTACGTGGTAGGCATCCACATTATGGTATTCATTATTCATTGCAGTGAGAAGAGAACATAGTCAAGCAAAGATCGTCAGGCAGGCAAGCTTACTTCAATCCGCTTACTAGGAAAAAATATAGCCAATGTATCCGACAAAGTAAGTACGACTTAATCTTAGCAATCCAGTGGCCCTTCCTCATGCCACTTGGCTGATTGTGTCCAGAAATTAGATAATAAAAAGAACTTGGCTCCTACAGGTCCACTTCCTAGTTGACCTACGTCATGCACACTATGTATGTAGATGGTTGATCTCCACGTGAAGTTACCAAAAACAGAAAAAAACTACAGCAAACAAGCCCTTTACTCCATCTAAGCAACCAAAATACAATTCTAGATAACCCATAAAGCAATCGACAGTCAAACCAATTTGTACCATTCAAACAGTAAATATTAGCTTTATCATTGTGGAAATTGGTACGTACCAAAAACTGTAAGGTTCAATCATCTCAGCGTTATTGGAAAAAAACCAGCAGTACAATGGCTCACTTTCAATTTCTATTCTATTGTTAGTATATTCGAGTATTTTTTGCCATCTGGTCTCAGTGAGGCTAGGAGATCGCACAGAGGCAAATGCTGAACCATCTAGCTTACCAAATAATCTAAATATTCTTCATTATCATGGACATAAGTGTAGAAAGCAGAACCAATGACATCTCAAGGAAAAGCCAAATAAACATGAGAAGGCGTCAAGAACTTATATAGATAAACTCACACGTGTAGTTTAAGAAAGTAAATGTTTGGCACAATACTGTGATAAATAGACAAACGACGCCTATTGTCAAATTCAGAGATATTAGCGAAATCACAAGAGAGAAGTTATGTAGAGTGATTCTCGAGCTCATTCCATGGCATATCGAACAAAACAAATTATGCCTATACTGATGAAACTAGGAACAGAAGTGATTATAACTATTCAAATTCAAATAAACATAGCCTGAAAATCT
This sequence comes from Poa pratensis, assembly GCA_947311845.1. NCBI lineage: Eukaryota > Viridiplantae > Streptophyta > Magnoliopsida > Poales > Poaceae > Poa > Poa pratensis. The sequence continues at coordinate 66,733,439 of CAMZMU010000043.1, forward strand.
GAAATGAACTCAACCTTTTTCCTGGAACAAATGGCATTGCAGCATGACTACAGTACAAGTGATAAAATGAACAAGTTTTGTATATTTTAAACCAAGCCGATTTAAGATTATTAGCAGAGATAAGAATATTGAGTTACAGAATAACTAGTAAGCTTCCAAAATGTACATACTGGAATAACTAGTTGTAAACTTCCAAAGAAGATCAACTACATGTAAGCTTCCTAATGCACATACTGAGCTATATATTTGACATTTTAATTGGTTCAAGCTAGTTTTACAAGTAGTTGTCTTCAAGTTCTGACCGTTATGTATCCCATCTCGAGAGAGAAAATTGTAGTGCTGCACTACACTGGTAGAGATAGTTTGCTTCCTCTGACTTGAACCACATTATCCAAAGATAGTGATACCTCAGAGAAGGAAAGAATAGTACACAACATCTCTAGCAGCAATAGAAATAATTGATACAACAGTACTTGAACTTGACACGAAATGGTGCGAACGGCATTCCATCGACCAATTGTCAAATAATTGGTTTTGTACGTGCTGTGGAAGCATGGTATTACCTGCAGCATAAACACTTTCGAATGGTTTACAATAAATCAACTCATGGGCTTCACAAGCTTTCTTGAACTGCAGTGAATCAAGATCGACCATGAAGAGGCCGATCTCTGTCCATAGGAACACCACATTATTGCACTCAGCAAACCCTACAATCATTAGGGTCCTTCTCTCCTCCACTGAATTCAGGGAAAGTAGCTTGTCCAGTTCAATAGTTTTTCCTAGCTCCCACGAAGCAACACTGTCACAATCTGTCTTCCTCTTCCATAACTGGACACTGAGGTCCTCTTCGGATACAAAGAGGAAACCAAGCCCACCACCCTCTGCCCGCATAACCGTTGATTCGTGTTCATCTTCGAACACGGCATCCACTGGACATGGTATCACGACTAGGCTCTGCTTCTCCAAATCAAATTCAAGAATTCCAGGAAACTCCCCATAAAGAGTCCAATAAAGGGAATCCCCGACGAGCACAGCAGGTATGGGAGGCAGCCTACTAGTAAAGGGAAATGGTAATGAAATGAGATTGCCCCATAAGCCGGTCTCCGACGAGTACACACAACCGAGCACTCCTCTATGTGGTTCGTCGTCGCTGGATACCACTACCAAGACGACCTGGAAGTGGACGTCTCCGGCAGCGCGAATCACCGCCCCGTTGGCCTGGGGTTCCTCCGCATCGAACCGTGGGGGAAGGGCAATACGGCTCTGGTCGCCGGTGACGGGGTCCCAAACCAGGACCTGTTTCTTATCCGGATCCAACATTAACACGAGGCCATGACGGCATCCGAGGGACCGGAGGCGGTCGGAGTGGTCCTGCTGCTGCAAGGAGAAGCGCCCGGGCGCGACACGATTGGGGGTATCCAGAGTTGGTTGGAAGGAGATGTCGAAATAAGTTTTGAAGAAGCCGAGGAGTGGAGGGTTGCGGCGGTGGTGGCGGCGGAAGCGGCGGGTGAAGCGGGCGTCGGAGACGAGGTGGCGCCAGCGGTTGCAGACGGCGGATGCGCGCGGGAGGGAGGAGGGCTCCGGGGGAAGGCGGAGGAGGATCTCGGAGAGCAGGTTCTCGTCTTCCAGCGGCGGCGCCGCCGCCGGCGAGCTGGGGCGGCGGCGGTGGATGCTCATCTCGCTCTCTGGCTACTTTTTTTTAGGGCAACGCTCTCTGGCTGCTTTTTTTTTTTGAGAGGACGCTCTCTGGCTGCTGATGCGGGATCGATTTGACTCACATGAAGTGAAGTAGGTGGCCCAAAGTGATTGTAGTGAAGACGGCAGGAAATCACGCTCAGTTAGCGAAAAGCCCATGGTTGACAAACACTGGAGCCTACGATAGCTCCAGAGCAGTAGAATTGGCCCCAGCATACAGATTTCACCGCTGACATAGTTTTTTTTTTTTTTTTGAAAGACAGTAGCAGCGCAGCTTCAATCCATGAAGAGAAACCGGGACAGATGCTGGTGAAAAGTGTATACAGGAGATTGAAAACTAACAGCTCGAAAGAACCGAATGGAGGAAATAATTATAGTTCAATGGAACACACAGAACTATTCATCTTTTCTTTAAAATGAATAAGCGAGACCTCTTATATTCTTCAAAATCTATAAGCAAACAAAAATATTTCAAACACTAGACAACACTAATCGAACCCGTCGACCACCACATCTGAGAGAAAAGGGAAACGAAAAGAGAGTCGCGGTTTGCAGAATAGCATCGTCCGCGCCCTGCTTGGATTGCTGGATATGTGGAATGGATGTCACTAGAATCGGTTAAGAATTCAACAAACACATCCATACACGCCATGGGCATACGCAGAAATTTGAGGTCAAATTTTACGGTTATGATTATTTATAGAGTTCTTTTATAGACATTGTGTACATATATCACTTCTTCTTGAGGATAGAGTTGTTCAATAAATGAGGAATATAGAAGAACACACACGGTATGCTAGCACGCACGGGTCGTACCCCCTTCGTTCCCATGATCGAAGGACATCAACTAGGGTTCCCTCGCCTCCTGTCGGTGTCGCCACCGATCTGCCCCGCGTCTGTGGCCTTCGGGCCATGGAGGCACAATGGATCTCAGTCCTCATCGGCAGGAGGGCTTCGTTTTGGGTTGTTAGAGTCAAGGTCTGTTGGGGCGGCGCTCAGATGGCGGCGGCGGCGCCTTGTTTCAATAAGGTCTCCCCGACTTCAGTCACATTTTGACGGCGACGACGAGAAGTCTCTGGGAGTGGTGTGGTCTCAAGGACTTCCTATGTAGGTGGCGTTCTCCGGATCGTCAAGGAGCTTCATCGGTGGTACTTCCTTCATCACCTGCCATTTTGGTTCTTCGGCTCCGGGACGGATGTGGTCTTCTAGACCCGTTCAGCGACTTCTCGTCTGCAACCAACAACGTCAGGCCGGCTCAAGGAGGAACGGCAGCGGCAGCGTGCCGTCGATACGGTCTGGAGGTTGAAGACGAAGGTCATCTCAAAGATTTCAATGTAATTTTCGTTTTGTTGAGATATTTTGTAATGTTCGGTGGAGATGCCAAGACTGGATTATATCTTATCACGCTGCCAGTGAGAAGCCCATGGTGAACAAACATTGAAGCCTAGAAGGGCGAAATGCGGACCAAGATGGTGATAATCCCCTTCCGCTAAAAAAATAACGATGCTCACGGCTCACCTTCCGCTAAATAAAACGATGCTCACCTTCTAACGGAGACGCTACGACATGGTGATAATCTGAAGAGTCCTCTCGATACTTTCAGGCTTCGTCACAAAGTTCTCGAGTGATCTCGTGGAGTGGCTTTCATCTATTCCAGAGATCATATGAACTTGTGTTTGATTAATAAATCAGTTTGGCTTATGCTAAGAAAGATTCCTATAAATAATAAGATATATGATGCTCTCTGTATTCCTGAGCATCGGTGAGACGCACAAAGAATTATTAACCTCGGATTTAAGTGTCGTGGGGGAGATGTTTTTTTAACTGTGCACCATTTTACAGAAAACCCCTTTACATATTGAATTGAATCTTAACATGGAGAGCAACAACCGTGATTATCTGGGCTACGTCGCCATGATCAGTCCCTGCCAATAACATAACCGACGGTTCATGCTGTACTCGCACTGAACCAGCGGACTGATGCCCAGCTCCACGGAGTTGACCCCACACAAGCCACCAGCTCATCTTGAAAGTGTCAGGCACATACAGTTTTGCTGCTAGTATTGCTTTGTTTACTTAACATTATCACTGTCCTGATCACCAACAAAATTATTTGTGTTTTTATTTGCCACGAATAAGTGAGACCTATTATTCTTCACAAGCTTAACCCACAAAAGAAGATTTCAAATGCCAGAAAACTCATCAAACCTTCGGTCACAACATCTGAAAGAGAAACAAAAAGAATAAAGCGTCAAAGTTCCAAAATAGCATTGGATCAACGGGTATGGGGTAACGAATATCACCATAATCAGATAATTCAACAAACACGAGCACACGCAGAACGGGACACAGGCAGGAATTCGGCATCAAAATCCTTCAACACGGTATCAAGCAGTGAGAATATGAAGACGCACGCATGCTTGTATGGAAAGCTTAAGCGAATGAACCCGAAGGTAACTACTCCCTCCGTCCCAAAACATGTCTTATATTGTTGGATGTAGGGAGTACTAATTAATCGAAGACACTGTATCTTCATCAGGCTTGCTGGCTAACAGTGTCCAGAACTAGATGGTAGATGGAAGCTGGCTATGTAGATCAGTGCAGACTATGTAGATGGTCCACGTGAAATTATCAAAGCAGAAGGACCTTCAGCACACAAGAACATTCCTGCATCTCGGCAACCGGAATTCTATATACCTGCAGAGCAATGAAGGTCATTACTCATTAGTCAAACCAATTTGTACTATTCATTCATGAAAAATCCATCAAAGTTATACAATCTCATGTTTTTAGTATTGAGGCTGGAAAATTCAACCAAAAACTCCTAAGGCTGAATCATCTAACCAATACCGAAGAAACCACCAATAGAAACAAAGAGAAGCACTCGGTAATATGTGGTTTGTAGTCTAGTAGCCACATTTTCAAATTATACTGTTAGCACAATCTTGAGTATTTTTTTCATCTGATCTTATTAGAGACCAAGAGACCAGTGGTTCAAATACCTCCCATGGAGGCAAATCCTGTATCATCTAGCTCTTACCAAATAATTTGACATATTCTTTATTATCATGGACACATGAGGGATTCATGGAATAAAAACAGAAAAATCTGGTTTCTAGATCATAGGCATTTTTTAAAAAAAAAAGAGTATCTGGTCACTATCAGGCAAGGGATGATGCACCATCTTACTAATAAGTACCTCATTCATTACAAAATTGGAGTCATTTTTTACACTGCTAACAACATTTAACCCAGATCAGCACTTCTAATTATGTATGATAGTAAAAGTATTGTTGCAATTCACAGGAGCCACCACCGGGGTACTCTGTTCCTGATGGTATGGTCTGCCACCTTCGGCGCTCCCTCTATGGCCTCAAACAAGCCCCTCGCACCTGGTTTGAGCGTTTCGCCTCTGTGGTGACTGCTGTTGGTTTCTCGCCTAGCGACCATGACCCAGCGTTGTTTGTCCACACCTCTCCTCGTGGTCGGACTCTTCTCCTTCTATATGTTGATGACATGATCATCACTGGCGATGACTCTGAGTACATTGCCTTTGTTAAGGCCCGCCTCCGCGAACAGTTCCTGATGACTGATCTTGGTCCACTTCGCTATTTTCTCGGCATTGAGGTTTCTTCCTCCTCTGATGGCTTCTTCATCTCCCAAGAAAAATATACTCAGGATCTTCTTGCTCGTGCAGCGCTTGGTGATGAGCGCACCACTGTGACTCCTATGGAGCTTAACGTTCAGCTTCGTGCTACTAATGGTGATCCCCTCAGTGATCCCACACGCTATCGCCACCTCGTTGGGAGTCTTGTCTATCTATCTAGCTGTCACTCGTCCAGATATATCATATCCTGTCCACATTCTGAGTCAGTTCGTTTCAGCTCCCACCTCTGTCCACTATAGTCACCTCCTCCGTGTTCTACGATATCTTCATGGCACGATCTCTCGCCGTCTTTTCTTTCCCCGCTCCAGCTCTCTCCAGCTCCAGGCCTACTCTGATGCTACGTGGGCTAGTGATCCTTCTGATCGCCGCTCACTGTCTGCTTACTGTGTCTTTCTTGGAGGTTCTCTCATTGCGTGGAAGACGAAGAAACAGACTGCAGTTTCCCGCTCGAGTGCAGAGTCTGAGTTGCGAGCGATGGCTATGTTGACGACTAAGGTGACCTGGTTAGGATGGTTACTCGAGGATTTTGGTGTCTCTGCTGCTGCACCGACTCCTCTATTGTCAGACAATACAGGTGCTATCAGCATTGCGCGTGACCCGGTGAAGCATGAGCTCACCAAGCACATTGGTGTGGATGCCTCCTTTGTGCGTGCTGCTGTGCAGGATCAGACTCTCGCTTTGCATTATGTGCCCTCTGAGTTACAGTTGGCGGATTTCTTCACGAAGCCACAAACTCGAGCGCAGCATGGGTTCTTTCTCTCCAAACTCAGTGTTGTTGATCCACCATGAGTTTGAGGGGGGGGGGGGGGGGGGGTGTTAGACATGTATAGTCTAGTTTACTGTATATCCCCATTGTATAAGGGGTTCCCTGCATATTTCCACACATGTACATGTAATGGCCTTTGGCCCCTGAGAATACCAGTTGCTCATTTCTCCAACAGGTGGATCATTTGAGTTACACTCTCCTGATAAAATATGCAACATAATGAGAGTAATTGAGGGGTAAAAATTTCATTTAATCGAGGACTACTATTCTATAGATTAGCTGTATAAACTAGGATAGCTGTAAGAATGCTTGAAAACCAATAACATTGCCAAGTGCTACACATGGAGCAAATTCCGTTTTCACAGATCGAAGTGTTCTAAGAAAAATGGGCCAATAATCAAAACCGGGCCTCGGAAACATGGTAAAACACTTGTAACTCCCGAGCTCCCTTGACCTCGTTTAAAAAAATTCAAAACAATAGTTTTTGCGTCTCGAAAAACTCTGAAAATAAGCATACAAGTACAGATACATGTCTACTATGGACGACCAAATTTGTAGCCAAATATCTTTTCATGTGTGGTATGTACAAAAAAAGACAAATGAGGTTCTTTTTTATGCTTTTGAGAGTGATGATTTTACGATTTTTATGTAGCCTATAATACAACGTTTTATCTAGGAAAAATATTCAGATCTGTAGATAACTTGTGTACGTATCCACTTAAATTTGATTTGTAATTTCAAAATACCATTTTCGATTTTTGTAATACCCGGATCACTTGGGCCCGGGAGCCAAAAAAAAAAAAATCCTCTGTATTTGCAACGCATTGCTACTTACTACTCGAAAAATACTGGTATACTCTATTTCTCCAGCGTATACTTTAAAAAACAATTGGAAAGATCAAACTGTTGCAAGAAACGTCACCTACCAAAACTGGGCCCGACTCCAAGACAGCCTACACACTCATCTCACAAGCCACTCTTTTTTCCATTCACGATAGACACGCGCCGTTGGAAATCTCTCTGCCGCTGTCACTGCCGCCATGCTCCGCCTCCGAGCGTGCGTCCTTTCCCATATCTCCTCTTCTCCCTCCACCTCCCACATCTTCCCTCTCTGACGCTTCTTCTCCGCCACCGCGCCGGCGCCACCCATTTCCCCAAACCCTAGCTTCGCCGTCGGTCGGACTACCTCGTCTACACCTGCGGCCTCACCCAGGCACAAGCCCTCAAGGCCTCCACTAAGCTCTACCACCTCAAGTTCCCCGCCAACCCCGACGCCATCCTCGCCGGCCTCGGCCTCTCCGGCGCCAACGTTGCCGCCTCCTCTCCCTCGCCCCCGACCGCTTCCTCCGTCGATCCGACGTCTCCAAGCTGCAGTACTACCTCCCTCTCTCGGGGTCCTCCGAGAACCTTTTCCGGGCTCTCAAGGATGACCGCTACCTTCTCACATGGAGCCTCGATAAGGTGGTCCAGCCCAATGTCTTGCTCCCGCGTGATTGCGGACTAGGCTCCCCCTCAAAATGAAAATCTTCATGTCAATTAGCGTTTTGACCGCCTCCCGGCAAGTGAACAGATTGTAGCAAACATGCATTCAGATGGTTATTGTGTCGTGTGCGGGGAAGTTGAAGATGCAACGCATATTTTCTTTGCATGTGCCCCTGCGAAGGTTGGGTGGAGTGCGATTAGGCAGCTACTAAGGTGCGGCTGGTGTCATGCAAACTTTACGCACACTACTAGGAAATAGGCTATCTGTGGCGCACCCAAAAAAAATTCTGTGGCGCATGGTGGGTGCGCCACAGATATGCCGCCACTAATTTTTTTTTCTGTGGCGCATCCGGTCGTGCGCCACCGAAAGCCCACGATTCTGTGGCGCACCCTACACCATGCGCCACAGAAATATTTCGCCGGATATCTAGATCTAGCCGCCGGAATTTCGCCGGAATTTCGTCGGAGCTCGTCGGAGGCCGTGTTGCCGTGGGTGGAGGAGGGGGTCGCCAGAGGTGGGTGGGTGGAGGATGGGGGTCGCCGGAGATGGTGGAGGAGGAGAAGGATGTCGCCGGGGTGGAGGAGGAGGTCGCCGGAGGTGGAGGAGGAGGAGGTCGCCGGGGTGGTGGAGGAGGTCACCGGAGGTGGAGGTGGAGGAGGAGGAGGAGAGAAGAAGTAGAGGAGAGGAGAGGAGAGGAGAAGGAGGAGAAGGGGAGAGGAGAAGTGGAGGAGAAGGGGAGAGGAGAAGTGGAGAGGAGAAGGGGAGAGGAGAAGTGGAGGAGAGAAGGAGAGAAGGGGGTGCCGGCGGGATTCAAATTCGAATCCCGCCCAACAATCTTCTTTTTGTGGCTTTTCTAATTTTTTTTGATTTTGTAGAAAAAATATTCTTTTTGAAATAACTTTTTTTCTTTTGGATTTTCCCGAATCTGAGAAAAGTTCACCGGGTAAACCCTGGTGAAATCGAGCTCCATTTTTTCTCTAGTTTTTTTATATATTAAACGCATTTTTTTGACATCGTATGCAAAAGTTATGGCCGTTCAAACTTTTTTTTTTCTGTTTTTTGCAAAAAAGGTCAAAATTCATATTTCAAAATTTTTATGTAATTTTCAAGCTCTTTATCTAATGGGTCCATGACAACTACTCCATCGTCAACCCTAATGTTTAGCAGAATTCAGTGGAACCTGCACGTTTATATACGCAGGCATGCATAACTCATCAATTACACTTAATTAACATCGAGTAAGCAAAATAGAATGTGTACAAGACAGTAACATTCACTTGTCGTTGTAAGAAAATAGTATTTCTGTTTTGGTATTTTATTCCACTAAAAACCTTAGCAAGTTATCCTCTGTCTCCTCGGGTTTCGTTGCTATCGTAACACAATGAATGATATTTGGGTCAACAAACCCAACGTCATAGATTCTCTCTCTTTTGCATTCGAGAATCTTCATTCTGCATAATAGTGTTCAAAAGAATACAGTGAGGATAATTACAGGCAATGAACGAGCTGAGCAAGCTAGAGACTTGTAAACTAAAGAAATAAATCACTTACAGACAATAGCAACTAACGATAGATTTGTCGAGGGCGTCTTGATTGAATAACTGAAACAATTCTGAAAATAATATAATTATCTCGTTGTCAAGGAAGTAATGCTCTTTCCTATATCTCGCAATGAGCATGATTCGATCTTCCTTTATGACTTGCATGTACCACTCATGCAATTTTCGCATTTGTGTTGGTAGATGCTTGACCTGCTCAGGTCTGACCAGAGGCTTCCCCTCGACATATTTCCATGCTAGAGGAGCACTGGGGATATCTGCGCCGCGTAGTAATTGAGAAACACTGAGACCAAAGTCGCTAGCCATGTCCTTGTAGTGTGTGTCCTTATCGGAAACCACCTTGAGCGGGGGGACCGATTGTATTTCCTGTTTCCCGAGCTGGGGAACTCACTAATAGGAAACATGCTATCAGTGGCGCACCAAAAACGCTTTCTGTGGCGCATGGAGGATGCGCCACAGTTAGCTCGCCACTAAAATATATTTATGTGGCGCACGGTCCATGCGCAACAAAAAAGTGCAAGATTCTGTGGCGCACCCCCAAGTGCATGCGCCACAGAAATATTTCTGTGGCACACCCCACTACCATGCGCCACAAAAGTTTATTTGAATTTCAAAAAAAAGGGCGGCCAGATCTAGATCTGGATCTAGATCTGGCCGCCGGAATTTTGACATTTCGCCGGAATTTGGCCGGAGCTCGTCGGAGGCCGTGGTGCCCGTGGCCATGGCCGTAGGTGGCTTGGTCGGTGGTGGGTGGAGGAGGGGGTCGCCGGAGGTGGGTGGGTGGAGGAAGGGGGTCACCGGAGATGGTGGAGGAGGAGGTCGTCGCGGTGGAGGAGGAGGTCGCCGGAGAGGTGGAGGAGGAGGAGGTCGCCGGGGTTGAGGAGGAGGTCGTCGTGGTGGAGGAGGAGGTCGCCGGAGAGGTGGAGGAGGAGGAGGTCGCCGGGGTGGTGGAGGAGGTTGCCGGAGGTGGAGGAGGAGGAGGAGGTTGCCGAGGTGGTGGAGGAGGTCGCCGGAGGTGGAGGAGGAGGAGGAGGTCACCGGAGGTGGAGAGAAGAAGTGGAGGAGAGGAGAGGAGAAGGAGGAGGGAGGGAGGGAGGGAGGAGAAGGGGAGAGGAGAAGTGGAGGAGAAGGGAGATGAGAGTGGAGAAGAAAAGTGGAGGAGAAGGGAGAGGAGAAGTGGAGGAGAGGAGAAGGGGAGAGGAGAAGTGGAGGAGAGAAGGAGAGAAGGGGAAAAGAGAGGAAGAAGGGGCTGCCCGCGGGAGAAGGGGGTGTTTTTCTATTTTTTGAATTTGTAGACAAAAATCTTATTTTTGAAATTCCTGAACTTTTTTTACAAAAGTGGCAAAAACTCAACCTTCCCGGCCTCTTTTGGCAATTCTGAGCGGTTCGAAAGCTGCAAACGGACGCAGTGGTTTGGGTTGGACAGATCTTTTTCTGCTGAAAATTTTGATAGGTCGAACGTCGAAAACGGAGTTCATATGCAAAAGTTATGGCCGTTCAAACTTTTGTTTCCTGTTTTTTGCAAAAAAAGGTCAAAACTCATATTTCAAAATGTTTGTACCAACTAGACACTAAAACCTAACTATATCTCAAAGGATTCTATTTATTGCATTTTTTATAATTTTCTTTTCTTGTTTGTAAAACTAAAAAGGCGATCCCAGGGGGGGGGGGGGTGGGATCTGTTTTCCAAAAATTCTGTGGTGCATGGGCCCCCATGCGCCACAGAAATCATATTTCTGTGGCGCATGGGTCTAGGTGCACCACAGAAAGGGCACCCACCCAATCATTGGTGGCGGGGCCACCATATTTCTGTGGCGCGTGGGTCTAGATGCGCCACAGAAATCAACATTTCTGTGGCGCATCTAGACCTATGCGCCACAGAAATGTGGCTTTCTGTGGCGCATCTAGACCCATGCGCCACAGAATTCCAAATTTCTGTGGCGCAGGCAAAACAATGCGCCACAGAAATATTTTCTGTGGCGCACGGTTTTTGGTGCGCCACAGAAAGAGGTTCTACCTATAGCTAGTTTCCTAGTAGTGACTTGTTTCCCGCTTGCACTACTTCTCTTCTGCTCCATTTTTTCCTTATATGACTTCGTAATACTGCGGTCATAATCTGAAGGTCGGTCAGCCACATGTGCCGGTAGTCGCTCAAGGATGTCCATAAAGTACTGACGGACTTTCGGTTCTATTTTGTCCTTTGGCTGGGGCTGTACCGGTGCAAAATGGCTTTTCACTTGGGCATCCACGACCGCCTTGGTTTCAGCATCAGTCATGTCGTAAGGTAACTTGGCAGGAGGATCGACGTTCTTGGCTTTCTTCTTTCTAGTATGTTTCTTCTGAGTAGTACTAGTCGACGGAGCGGTGGTCTTCCGCTTTTGCCGCGGGGAATGAGTGGGCGGCAGAGTCGGCTGGACTCGCGTCGGAGATGGAGACAGACTCGCGCTGGGGTCCCTTTGGAGGAGGGGTGGACATAGAGGTGGTGGACTGCTACTCGGAGGAGTCGGTGGCCTTAGCGCCGAATCTACAAACACGATGTATTTCTTTTCCCATAGAATGATAGCACCCGTGACTTCTCCCAGTGTCTTCTCCCCTTCACCTCCAGCCATATCAAGCTCCAGTATCTCATACCCCTTCATAACTTCATCCACCCCGACACGAGCATAGGCAGCTGGAATCTGACTGCCATGGTAGCGTGCTCTAGGTTCATTAGGTAAAGCAAAGCCGACCGCCACCTTGAAGGACATGTTCTTCATTGACTGATGTAGATCACACATTTTCTTCTCTGTGATATCATCCACGGGGTAGCGAGCCATCGGTGCTTCATCCATCAGTGCATCACGATCAGCTAGGACCGGCGTGGAACCCACGCTGCTTTTCAGCTGAGATGGGACGATACTATGGAATGCAGGATCTTCTTGCTGCCGCTCAGATGCCCTTTGCTGGCTTATTGTGTCCAGTTGCTCCTGCTGCCGCATGAACAAGCGTTGCTATTCCTCGTGATTTTGTGCTAGCCGTTGGATCCGGTCTGCCTCCTGCTTCTTTTTTCTCTGACGGCTTCTATAACTGTCATTGCACTCCGGAAACCCAGCTCTCCACGAAACACCGGCGCCTTTGCCTCGTGTTCGTCAAGAGTGTTCAGAATTCCCGAGGGCGAGTGTCAGCTCGTCGTTCTGTCTCTCGGGCTGGAACGTTCCCTTCTGAACTTTTTCTATTGCTTTAACAATCTCTGTGGAGACCGTTTGAATTTTTTCCTTATTTTTTCCTTTGCAATAATCTGCCATGTCTGTGGGTCCAACGATGCCCCATGCCCGTACAACCAGTGCTTGGACCTCTCGGGCCATTCCGCTGTAGCTGGAGTGATCCCTTTAGCAATCAGGTCGGCGTCATTTTTTTCCCACTTAGGCACGGCAGTCTTGTACCCACCTGTCCCCATAGTATGGTGTTATATCTTTTGCGCAGCATTTACCTTATTTTTTCAGACCTTTCCACTGCTTCAGACGATTCCTTGTACGCCTTAAATGCGTCCTAGTGATCTTTTTGCTTCTCTAGTGCTCCAGTGAATGTTGGAGTTTCTTTTGTCTTCTTATATTTACCCCATAATTTTTTTCTTGAAGGTCTGGAATTGTTCTGCCATCTTCTTAAGAGTCCACTGCTTGACTTTCAACTTCTTGTCCTCTCTAAAACCTTCCGGTAGGTTGAAATGTGTCATGAGCGTATCCCAAAGCAAGTCTTTGGATCTTTGGTCGACATAACTAACTCCGTCTGCTACCCTTGGCTTATTCCATTCTCGAGTGCTGATCGGGATGTTGTCCCTAACAGTAACTCCGCATTGATTTACAATTTTTTTTACATTCTCTGTGGGAGCAAGCGGTTCGCCATCTTCAGCAACTTCGTTGATCGTGAACCTTTTATTATCGCCCAACTTTTTGGTCGGGCTTCGTTGCCCTTTACCAGATTGGCTCGATCCAGATGGCTAAAAGAAGAAAGATTTGTTAATAAGTGCAATACAAATCAATTAATGTATCTAGTGATCACGAGAGGCTTAATATACCTCGCCGGAATTTGTTAAGGGTCCTTCGTCTCTTGTTTCTACCTCAACTCCTTCACCGGAGTCGTTCAAAAATTGTGAGCTGTAATCTTCTCCACCTTCTCCACCGACATCTTCTCCACCTTTTCCACCTGAATATATCATATTGAACATTTCCTCTTCACCGTCGTCTCTGCCGCGGGCGTCCATAGCTTAACTACAAACCGGATGTAAAAAAGGTAAAAAACATGAGCACCTAAAGGGTTGTCATATCTGGTGAAACATGACGCAAGTATCACAATTTGTAAACAAAATTTTCTTAACACAAGATACAATTGTCATATATTACAAATTGATACATTTGTAAACAAAAATTATCCTGCAACGAAAATTTCTTAACACAAGTATTACAATTTGTAAATAAAAATTTCTTAACACAAAAATTGATACAAAAATTGCAACACAAATTTCTTAACACAAGTATTACAATTTCTAAACAAATTGTCATATAACAAAAATTATCCTGCAACAAAAATTTTGCTCACACTAATTATCCTGCAACAAATTGCTAACACTAATTTTGCTCACACTAATTATCCTGCAACAAATTGCTAACAAAAATTTTGCTCACACTAATTATCCTGCAACAAATTTTTGCCTAATTTTCATCTAACAAATTATTGCTATACACAATTTTCATCTTTAGACAAATTTTAAAAACTAACATTTTGCCTAATTTAGAAACTAACCTAACCTAATTTTAAAAACTAACCTAACTAATTAGAAACTAATCTAACCTAATTTTAAAAACTAACCTAACCTAATTAGAAACTAACTAAACTAACCTAAACACTAACATGGAGGGGGAGGAGGGCAGGGGCAGAACCTTGGACGCGGGCGGCGGCGACCTCGGGCGCGACGGCAGACACGGGCGGCGGCGACCTCGGGCGTGGCAGACGGGCGGCTCGATCGACCTCGGGCGTGACGCTGCGGCTCGGCTCGACCTCGCCCGCGACGGCAGACGGGCGGCGAAGACCTGGGGCGGCAGACGGGCGGCGGCGCTGCGGCGTGTGCGAGGTGTGAAGACGATTGTGTGAAGACGATGCGGCCGAGATAGTTCAAATAACTCAAAAAAACCTTTAGTCCCGGTTGGTACCACGAACCGGGACTAAGGTACCTTTAGTCCCGGTTCCACCCACCAACCGGGACTAAAGGTATTTTTGGGCCGCCCGCGAAATTTCGGGCCCGAAGCCCACCTTTAAAATGGGCTTTTTGAATTGTTTTTTGATCTAGTTCCTTTTTCTTTTTTCTGTTTTCTTTTATATCTATTTGATTTACATGTTTAATTGTCTATATTTGTAAAAATTATATCTTTATTTGTAAAACTCATATCTATCTTTGATATAATTGTTTATTTGTAAAAATCAAATATCTTTAGTTCCTTTTCGAATTGTTTTTTTATCTAGTTCCTTTTTCTTTTTTCTGTTTTTTTATATCTATTTTATTTACATGTTTAATTGTCTATATTTGTAAAAATTATATCTTTATTTGTAAAACTCATATCTATATTTGATATAATTGTTTATTTGTAAAAATCAAATATCTTTAGTTCCTTTTCAAATTGTTTTTTTATCTAGTTCCTTTTTCTTTTTTCTGTTTTCTTTTATATCTATTTGATTTACATGTTTAATTGTCTATATTTGTAAAAATTATATCTTTATTTGTAAAACTCATATCTATATTTGATATAATTGTTCATTTGTAAAAATCAAATATCTTTAGTTCCTTTTCGAATTGTTTTTTTATCTAGTTCCTTTTTCTTTTTTCTTTTATATCTATTTGATTTACATGTTTTATTGTCTATATTTGTAAAAATTATATCTGTATCTAGTGTTGGGGTATAAAACTTTTCAGAACACAGTTAAATAAAATGTTTAATACATTATTACAGATCGCCAAACAGTTTTCATAACACAGTTACATAAAAGGTTTAATAAATTATTACACATACCAACATTCCTATCTAGCGTTTGGTATAAACTTTTTCTTCGCGTGTGTCCCTTGCTTATGATTGCGCCGTAACCATGGAGAATCTTCATTATTTAACAGGATGCTTGGGTCAGTGTTCACTGTGAAGGGCGGAATTTCATCAAACTTGTTGTAATCTTCTGACATGTCTGTCTTGTCCTCCACTCCCACGATGTTTCTTTTCGCTGAAAGAACTGTGTGGCGCTTTGGCTTATCGTATGATGTATTCGCTTGCTTATCTTTTCTTTTTTTCGGTCTGCTAGACATGTCCTTCACATAGAAAACCTGAGCCACATCTTTGGCTAGAACGAATGGTTCGGTGTGGTACCCAAGATTGTTGAGATCCACTGTTGTCATTCCGTACTTCGGGTCTACCTTTACCCGCCTATCAGGCTGACCCATTTGCACCGAAACAAAGGGATTTTAAAAGAAGGCCCATAGTTTCCCATATATCTTCTATGTAACCATAATATGTGTCCTTTTACCCATTGTTGTTTGTTACATCAAAACGGACACCACTGTTTTGGTTGATGCTCTTTATATCTTGGGCGGTCGTGTAAAATGTATTCCCATTTATCTCGTACACTTGGAAAGTCGATATAGTCGAAGATGGTTGCCTGGCCAACAAGTACAGCTGCTCTCCAACAGTGAAGTTATTCATGAGATATCTCTGCAACCAACCGTCGAAAGTCTCCATGTGTTTTCCTTATCCAGGAGTCACTACGCTCCGGGTTTTCGGAGCGTACAATATTCATGTGTTCCACGATATACGGAGCCACCAAGGTGGAACTTTGTAGAACTGTGTAGTGTGCTTGAGTGAAAGAATGCCCGTCCATACTTATTATTGCTTTCTTTCATAGCGTGCCTTTTCCACTCAGTCTCTGATGTCTACGCACGCTTCTATTCTTGTAGACAGTGTTGGGCCTCCAAGTGCAGAGGTTTGTAGAACAGCAGCAAGTTTCTCTTAAGTGAATCACCCAAGGTTTATCGAACTCAGGGAGGTAGAGGTCAAATATATCCCTCTCAAGCAACCCTGCAATTAAGATACAAGAAGTCTCTTGTGTCCCCAACACACCTAATACACTTGTCAGATGTATAGGTGCACTAGTTCGGCGAAGAGATATTAAAATACAAATGATATAGATGATTATAAGTGGTAATTGCAATTTGAAATAAAAATGGCAGCAAGCAAACATGTAGCAGAACTGGTTGTAAACGGTGTTTCAATCCTTAGAAACAAGGCCTAGGGATCATACTTTCACTAGTGGACACTCTCAACAATAATAATATAATTGAATAAATAGATATTTCCTCTTCACTATGCTACTCTGAATTATTCTCTCATTGGATAACGAACACCAATCCACTGCGTAGGACTATAAAAGCACACCTTAAAGTCGCATTCCACATCTAGGAAACCCCACACTGTCAACTTGAGCGCCCTAAATAGTACTAGACAAACACCACAATTTCATAGAGACATCCAATACAAATAATAACTCATGATAAGTATTGCTGTAATCTTTAGCCTAAGAGCCATACACGGTGCGCACACTGTCAACTTCGCACCGTGGGACAAAGGTGACTCCGGAGTTTACATTAATAAAACCACTTGAGTAGCATATTCATAATATAATGAAGAGTAACATCTATGGATTCAACTAGATTACAAAGCTCATGATCACATAAAGATCACACCATGGGAGAGAGAGATAAACCACATAGCTACCGGCAGGAGCCCTCAGCCCCGATGTAGACTACTCACACATGGTCATGATGATGAGGAGCTTGATGGAGAGGTTCAGCCCGGAGTGGAGGCGGCGACCCGTGGCAGCCACGGCGGCGGCGGCAGCCCATGGCGGCGAGGAGCGGCGGCGGCGGTCCTTGGGGGCAGCGGTCCTTGGCCCCTCTTCTTCCTTAGAGATGGCGGTGGTATGGAGGAGATTCTCCACCCCAAGACGGCTGCCTGGGAGGAGGAAAATTCGTGGTATGGGGCGCCTCCCACGACCTAGGGTTTCCTCCCTTATATGGACTCTCGGATTTCCGTCATCCCCTCTTGGGCTCTACCAAAACGAGCATATCTGGAGTATACGGACTCGGATTGGGCCGAATTTTAAGTCTAGATTTATTAGAAGAAAATTCGCTGCAACTTTCGCGACTAGAATTTTTCCATTTGACGTCATCATAGGACTGAAACGGGTCCATCTTAGAAAATAGTTTTCAGACAGATTTCAGAAAAGTCCAAATTCGACTCCAACAAGGTTTCCTTTGCCCAATTTTGATAATTCCTACACATTAAAGTGTAAAACAAAAACATTGTGCACATTGGCAACTATTAGTAGGTTAGTCTAATAAATGTCATAATATGATATAAAGTGCATATAAAACATGTGGCAATTGATATAAAACATGGATGGAACATCAAAAATTATATATACGTTTGAGACGTATCAGTCTCCCCTCGTGTCGCGATTGAGGAACACCAATCGGTTTAAGGTCAGGAATAAAGTCAACACAAAACTCAATGACCTCCTCTGTTACATAGCCCTTGGAGATGTTTCCTTCTGGCCTAGCACGGTTATGAACATATTTCTTTAAGACTCCCATGAACCTCTCAAAGAGGAACATATTGTGTAGAAATACAGGACCGAGAATCCTAATCTCTTCGACTAGGTGAACTAGGAGGTGCATCATAATATTGAAGAAGGATGGTGGGAATACCGACTCGAAACTGACAAGACATTGGACCACATCATTCTGTAACCTTTGTAGACTTTCTGTATCGATTACCTTCTGAGAAATTGCATTGAGGAATGCACATAGCTTCACAATGGGTACTCGAACATTTTCCGGTAGAAGCCCCCTCAACGCAACCGGAAGTAACTGTGTCATAATCACGTGGCAGTCATGAGAATTTAGGTTTTGGAACTTTTTCTCTGCCATATTTATTATTCCCTTTATATTTGACGAGAAGCTAGACGGGATCTTGATACTGCTCAGGACTTTAAAAAAGATTTCCTTCTCTTCTTTGGTAAGAGCGTAGCTGGCAGGACCTTGATACTTCTCTGAATGCAGGTCGTCTCGTTCGTTCATACGTTGCTGATCCTGCCGTGCTTCCGGTGTATCTTTTGTCTTCCCAAACACGCCCAAGAAGCCTAGCAGGTTCACGCAAAGATTCTTCGTCACGTGCATCACGTCGATTGCAGAGCGGACCTTTAGGACTTTCAATAGGGTAGCTCCCAAAATATAGATTTCTTCTTCCACATGGGTGTGTGTCCGTCAACGTCATTCGGAGCAGATTGTCCGACAGGACCCTTTCCAAAGATTACTTCTAAATCCTTGACCATACCATATATATCATCACCACTACGGCGGGTAGGCTTATTTCGGTGATCTGCCTCGCCTTTGAAATGCTTGCCTTTCTTTCTTAAGAGATGCCTGGTCGGAAGAAATCGACGATGCCCCGGTTATACATTTTCTTACATTTATCCAAATATATAGTTTCAGTCTCATCTAAGCAGTGCGTGCATGCATTGTATCCCTTGTTTGACTGTCCTGAAATGTTACTAAGAGCAGACCAATCATTGATGGTTACAAACAGCAACGCTCGTAGGTCAAATTCCTCTTGTTTGTGCTCATCCCACACACGTACACCTTCTTCACGCCACAACTGTAAAAGTTCTTCAACTAATGGCCTCAGGTACACATCAATATCGTTGCCGGGTTGCTTCGGGCCTTGGATAAGCACTGACATCATAATGAACTTCTGCTTCATGCACAAACAAGGAGGAAGGTTATAGATACATAGAGTCATAGGCCAGGTGCTATGACTGCAGCTCTGCTCCCCAAAATGATTCATGCCCTGTACTTAGACCAAACCTTAAGTTCCTTGCGTCACCTGCAAAGTCCTTGAACTCTCTGTCGATTTTTCTCCACTGCGACCCATCAGCGGGGTGTCTCAACATCACGTCTTTCTTACGGTCTTCTTGGTGCCATCGCAACAAATTGGCATGCTCTTTATTTTGGAACAAACGTTTCAACCGTGGTATTATAGGAGCATACCACATCACCTTGGCAGGAACCCTCTTCCTGGGGCGCTCGCCCTCAACATCACCAGGGTCATCTCACCTGATCTTATACCGCAATGCACCGCATACCGGACATGCATTCAAATTCTCGTACTCCTCACCACGGTAGAGGATGCAATCATTAATGCATGCATGTATCTTCTGCACCTCTAATCCTAGAGGGCAGACAACCTTCTTTGCTTCGTACGTACTGGGGGGCAATTCATTATCCTTTGTAAGCATCTTCTTTAATATTTTCAGCAACTTTTTAAATCCCTTGTCAGATAAACCATTCTCTGCCTTCCATTGCAGCAATTCCAGTGTGGTACCCAGCTTTTTCTGGCCATCTTCGCAATTTGGGTACAACAATTTCTTGTGATCCTCTAACATGCGCTCCAACTTCAACCTCTCGTTTTCACTTTCGCAGTTTATTTGTGCATCAAGAATGGCCCGATCAAGATCATCATCAGGCTCATCAACAATGGCCTCTTCTTCAGCTTCTTCCCCCATTGTAGTACCACCGTGTTCAGGGAACATAGGATAGTTGTCATCATAACCCCTTTCTTCATTTTCTTCCATCATAACCCCTCTTTCTCCGTGCTTGGTCCAATAATTATAGCCGGACATGAAACCGGACTGAAACAGGTGGATGTGAAGGGTTTTTGAGGAAGAGTAATCCTTCGTATTCTTACAGACACCACATGGACAACACATAAAACCATTCTGCTTCTTGTTTGCCTCAGCCACACTGATAAAATATTGCAGGCCCTTAATGAACTCGGGAGACCGTCGGTCATCGTACATCCATTGTCGGCTCATCTGGATTATATAATTAAGTATATCAAAAACCATTACACAACATCATGAATAGAGAAGTGACCAAATTAATACAAGTTCATCACATTAAAACCAAAGTAGAATAAAAATCCTTCATAGCACCAAAGTAGAGTAGTGACCAAATATTATTTAAATGCATTGAAACTAACATACAACTATCAAATGCATTTAAATGCAACAACAAATGCGATCAAAATCGCAACTAAGGTAACCATTGATCCAACAACATAATGATACCAAGCCTCTTTATTAATAGCATATTTTCTAATCTTTCTAATCTTCAAGCGCATTGCATCCATCTTGATCTTGTGATCATCGACGACATCGGCAAGATACAACTCCAATTTCATCTTCTCTTCTTCAATTTTTTTCAATTTTTCTTTCAAATCATCGTTTTCTTTTTCAACTAAATTTAACTTCTCGACAAGATGGTCGGTTGGAATTTCCGGTTCACATACCTCCTAAATAAAAATATCTATGTCAAGTGTTGGTCGGCATAATTGTCATAAACACGAAATGAAATAAATAGTTATAAAAGATAATATACCACATCCAAATCATAGACCGGACGAGGGCCGACGGGGACGGATATCAAAACCATGCCACTATACATATAACAAACAATCATACAAGTACGAAAAATTATACAAGTAATAACTATATATGCATCTAAATCATACAAGTAAGAATTGTTTTAAAAAAAAAGATAAAAACAAGAGGCTCACCAAGGTGGTGCCGGCGACGGGACAGCGCGGGCGATCAACGCCGGTGAGGACGGGGACGGGACGGCACTAAAACTCACAAATCATACTTTAATTTGAGGTCAAATTGCATATAGAACAAAAAAAAACTCCCTAACTAGCTTAGGCATTTCATCAAACACCTAACTAGTACTAGAAATATGAAATGAGCTAAACTAGAAATAAAATGAGCAAAACTAGCAATGCCGGATGAAGGATGAAGTTGCTAACCCTTGGATAGATGGGGCGCCGCCAATCTTAACAAATCGTGGAAAAAAATGGGGATGAACTCGAGCTCGGGAGAGGAAACAGAGGAGAAAATGGGGATGAACTCGAGCAGGAAAAATAGAGATGGATGGCTCGGGGTGGAAGATGATATAGGGGTACCCTTTAGTCCGGTTTGTATCACGAACCGGGTCTAAAGGTCCATCTTTAGTCCCGGTTCGTGGTACCCACCGGGACTAAAGGTGCTCGCGCTGGCCCCACCTCTGCGGCTGCCTGCCGCAGCCCTAAAGATCCCGTTCGAACCGGGACTAGGGCTGGCCGGCGTCCTAGCCGTTGGAACCGGAACTAATGCTCACATCTGTCCCGGTTCCAATTATAGCCGGGACTAAAGGTCCGAACCGAAGCCCTTTTTTCTACTAGTGAATGTGCTTATGTAAATAGAATCTAGAGTTGGACAGTCGCTAGCAGAACCACTATCTCACTCAACCTCTGTACGTACAAGAACTTAAGAAGTACTTCCTTATTTCTTGGAACAGTAAATCAAGTTCGTTCAGATATAACCATCTAATCCAGTGATATCCGTCCAAGCGATTGTTTTTCGTTTTGAAGATTCTGCAGCACATAAGTCTGCATAGGACAAACACACATGTTTTATTCTTAATTACCTGATTGATCCATATTATAATTTTGTTCTGCTTGCACAATTCTTCAAATTTCTGCACGCGGTGATCAGTATGGTGTCAATGTTCTGTTTTCCGTTACATGGTATGACTGCGTCAGTTCGTTAGTTGCTTGACAAGCTTATTACCCTTAGCATCTTCTGTGGGAAAGAATTTCCTTTATCCATGAGTCACTATTTCGGAAAGTTTGGAGACATTCAGCTGTTGCAGTTCTTTTAAAGCATGGAGTGTAGCCCCCAAGTTAATTTAATCCCCCGAGTGCAACAGCAGGGCCAATGTATGTTATATATTCATGTCTATTTCAAAAATCGTAGCACATAACGTTGATAATAAGGAACTAACTGAAGGGTCGTAATATTTCTCATTTTGCCATATGGATATGTGAGTAATGTTTTCGTATTTGTTACCAAGATATTTCTGAAGCACATTCTAGGCTTTTCCTATGTTTCTAACTCTAATAAAATTCTATGGCATATTTTTGTTTGAATGTTAGCACGTGCAGTCGCACGAGTTGTCTGCTTGAACCCATATTTTATATACTTTAAGGCTAAAAATATTAGACTTTGGGGCATTTTTCCTCTAACCAAGATGTAGAAGTATCTGCTCATGCCGCAAACACATTTACATTCCAAAAATTGTACAAGAAAACACATTAGCTTATTTTTATCTAAATTATTTGGATTATATATCCTTAAAAATTGTACTAGGAACAATTACGATGTTTTGCAAATTAATATTAGCTCGGTTGTAAATTAATATTATTATATTCAGAATATAGTAGTTCATAATTTTAGACTGAGCAGCTTGACAGATTAGTTAATACAGTAGATTATATTTCCTAAAATTGTACATGTACTATCACAAATGCTTATACTGTTATCTATATATCCACTCTAAAAGCCTATATATGTTTAGTTGCTGCATTTTTTTAATTCACACATTCTGATAGAACCCAAAATGGAATCAATACAGCGATTACAAAAGTACAGTTTACTCTCCTCAACACTATTGGTTCTATAAAGGTTTAATTTTTAATTATGCACCCGAAATTCATCACCTCTAAACTGATTAATTTCATATCCAAGATTTAGGTGGCAAATGTTACACATATGGTACCAAAAACAATATAGCATAGCAACTGAGATATCCGGAAATACGTTGGTGCACATGGGTACGAGCGCACTTGATATGTAAAAAGATTTTTAATTTCCGAAACTGACATTAGGGGAAAAATAATCAAGTATTGTACCCGTACACAAATTTTCGCCAAAAAAAATGAATTTCATTCCAGCCTGGGTCAAACATCCGCCAAAAAAGCACTATATACACGCTATATTCGTCATAGATTTGTCTTTTTCCCTTATGTCAATGAGAATCATTTCCTATCCAAATTTTATTACAAGTACAATGCTTAATCATCTTTGAGCGCAAAAAAAAAGGAATGTTCTAAAGGTGTTTGCCTGGTTGATGGTTAGTGACAGACTCAATACGAGAGACATGCTTCGGAGGAGACACTGGAATGTCACAGATGTTTTCCACTGTATATTATGCCCCACGCACATCACAGAGGATTGGTTACATCTTTTCTTCCACTGCAATTTCAGCATAAGAATTTGGTGCTACCTTCAGATACAATGGGAGGATGGTGCCTCTTTTGAACATGTCTTTCGGACAGCCAAGCAGCGTTTCAATAAACCTTTCTTTGCTGAGGTAGTAATATTAGCATGTTGGCATATATGGAAGCAAAGGAATGAGGCAATTTTTCAGCAAGTGATGCCCACTTTCAGAGCTTGGAAGAGAGGGTTTGTGAATGATATCACTCTGCATACGCATAGGGTGAAGACTAAACATGTCCAAGAGTTGTCATCATGGATTGACAATCTGTTATAGTTCTCTGTACATTTTCCTAACCCCTGTTGACACCTCCTGTAATTATTTGTAAATGCTACTGTCTGACCTTTAATTTTCAATAAAATACTGTGGGGCCTTGCCCTACAGTCAGTGTTCTAAAAAAAAAAAGGAATGTTTTGACTTTTTTGAATTTCTAAAAAAATTGCGCGTATCGTGTGCATTGATACCCGAGATCCATTAGCCCGCGTCGTTGATATATCCGGTTTGGAAGTAAAGATGTTAAAACTTATATGATCACATAATTTAATGAAACACAAGGCCGTGCGAATGCACGGGTTGACGACTAGTATAACTAAAGTGTATCAGGTTTACAGTACTCGAGATTAATACACAATGGAAACGATAGTAACACCAAATGAAGTAAAACTATAACGGAGAGGCGATTAATCAAGTTACAGAGCAGAGGCAGATCGATGGAATTAATGCATGGCTAATAATCAGACTATAACGGAGGGATGTTTTGGGTGCAGCCGTACGGCGCTCTTGAAGGCAGACTTGACATCAGCGCGTACGTCTTCCAGATTCTTGCTTGACTTGGCGCTGCTGTCTCTGAGCCACACACGGATGTGCTGTAGGCAGGGCAGGCACTCCATACCGACTGGTGTAGCGCCTCTCCACTCTTTCCAGCCGAATCCCAGTGTGAGGTTTTGTAGCTTGGGCATAGCTCCTGCCTCGAAGCTCACGTACTCGGTGACATCTTCATCAGACCAGAACGCAACGTCCTCCAGAGATGGGAATAACCCCGTGCTGACCACGATCTTGTCTTGGGAGAGATCCAACCCGCTGAAGTGAGCATCGACGAGGGAGGGAAGATCTCCAAGAACACGAACCTTATCACTCGACAGGTGGAAGACGCGCACATTGAGGATCCGGAGGCAGCGTAGCTCACCAATCCATTTGGGAACTCTGCTGAACGTCCAACTTACCAGATCGAGTATCTCAAGACGGGGAGGAGGAACAGGTAATGAGTCCAGCCGGCTGTCTGAGCCTTCGGATTCAATCGGGCAATTCAGGGTCAGGTGCTTGTGGTCTAGGAGCATTCCAATGGAAGACACCAAAGCGTCGATGCGTTCAGCCGTCAAGCACTGACCATAAGGCGTGCGTAATCCCAATTCCTTCAGATTGGTCAGCTCGCTAAGGCCTTTGATATCCTCCAGTGAACTCTCTGACATGCCTGAACAATGCAAGGTGCGAACCGATTTCATGTTCTGGATCCCTTTAGGTAGCACTGTATCATTTGGAAGTATCAAATGAAGCAAGTTGACCAAGCGAGTTATATCTAATGGAAAGCTTTGTGCGGACCGGCAATTTAACTCCAGAGTATCCAAATGCGCAAGCCCTTTAATTTCAGCAGGGAGAGCTACCTCTGCTAATGGGGCAAAAACCTTCAAATACCTCAGTAGAAACATATGGCCAATTGCAGTGAGGTCTACTCTTGCATGGAATTGATCTGGAAACATAAACAGAAGTACTCGTAGGTACTTAAACTGTGAAAGTTCAGGTGTGTACTTTGACTTTCCAAACCGTGCATATGATCTAACTTGTGCCATGCTAGTAGCAAGGGTTTCCGATATTGCACCGGCAGCTCTTGTTTGCAGAGATAATCGACGAACCTTGTACTCGCAACTTTTTAATCTTGCCACGTCTTCAGAGTCATATGCTACACTAATAAAATTATCTTCTGTACTCTTGCTTAGGATCAAATCAAGCATCATATCATGGACTCTGCAAGAATGTACCTCCCCGTAAAATGTTCTTTCGGGCTGAATCAGACTTCTATTAATAAGCTCATTGAAATAGCTTTTTGCAACATCCTCCAAATCTACTCTGTGGAAACTACAAACAAGTCCTTCGGCTATCCATTGCCGAATCAGGTCAACTCTTTCAATCTCATGGTCTTCTGGGTACATGCCAAGGTACAAAAAACATGGTCGGAGATGAACCGGAAGATGCATGTAGCTAAGGTTTAGTATACCCCTCATCTCTTCCACGGTGGGTTTTGTGGCAAGGTTGGCACCAAGAGAATTCAATATGCTCTTCCATTCATTCAACGATCTTGCTTCATGGCTAGCTAATAGGCTAGCTATGGTGATAATTGCAAGTGGCAATCCGCCACATTTTCTGAGAATTCTGGCTGAAATTTCTTGAAACTGTGGTGGACAGACATTTCCAGATCCAAATACTCTATCAAAAAATAATCTTCTTGAGTCTTGATCTTCGAGATTCTTCATTCTATAAATGCAGGCACGGTCACCATAACAAGCCCAGAGAGCTACATCATCCAATCGCGTGGTTACAATTACTCTACTTCCATTACTATTTTCTGGAAAGGCACACCTAATGATATTCCATACTGATTGATCCCACAAGTCATCTACTAATATGCAGTACCTATTAAAGAATTGCAAAGATAATTCAGACATTATGTTCGTATATGATTATACGGTACAGAGAAAAGCTCATTAAAACTAAACTCAAGGAAACAAAACATAATAAAATATGATTTGACACATCTCTTCTAGAATTACGATTATTTGTAAAATATGGTTGATTTTAAATGAAAGGAAATCTTGGTATCAACCCTTAATATATTTGTCTCTACCTATTTGCGCCTATATGCTTGCTACATGGAGATTGATTTATTACGTATAGAACTAAAGTATAATGTACAACATGATGTTTTATGGTTATCATGTAATATTACTCTTAAGAACTAGCACAACTTGTCGATAGCCAAAACATCTCACTAGATTTGACTCGTTGGCCTAAGAATACATATCTACGTAAATGTTGAGGGAAATTGCGACAACAAACATGTCAGGGGTAAAATCCTGTCAGTTCATCGCAAATCTTGAGGGAATATAATGATAGAAAATGTGAGCTGTAATTTTTTTCAGCTTACCGTGAAAACCGAGAGAAAACTTACTATAGCAAAATTGACTCAAAATATGGACCTAAATATTCTCTCAGTATACTGGATATGTTCATGGAGGATTAAATCAGCCAACCTTTGACTGAGATATAAAATGCTGAATGTAAAATTCCTATTGATTATCATACCATGAAATACTATGTAAAATCATAAATTGCAAGATTGTCGTGGTAGGTTCGAAACTGCAAAGGAGTGGCTGTAATGTTCACTGCAAAAGTTACTGAATTCATTACAACAAATTCGATTGTAATATCCTTGTCGATTGTCGTAAAGTTCTGAATACACTTGTGTGATTTAGCTTTTCGGTTGCTCTATATTATACTAGCATCTTATTATCTGCATACAGAGGATGCTTCAGCCGAGCCCACATGAATTCGACAACTTGTTCTGCGAGTGGCTGGAGCACAAAATAAGACTATAATACTATAGAGTTAAGATTCATCGAGAAGATTTTATGTTTAACATACATTTTGATCCTAATAGTAATCTTTAATAGCTAGCACAACCTCTCTATAGCCAAAACGCCTCACAAGATTTGTCATGTTCTAGAAAATATCGTCAACGTGATTCACGAGTATAACTATTTTAGGTTACACTAAACCATGCATGCCAAAAACATATTAGGCGAGCCTGACAAAATTAAACAATTATTGGGATCTACATCCAACTATATGAGTGAGTACTATGAGGAAATATACCTCTTATGTTGAAGGTATTCTCTGAGGCTGTCAATGATGTCTTGCAGGTCGTGATCACCAGAAAACTCCACTATCCCAAGCTTGCGTTGTAGGCCAGTGAGAAGGCTCTTCACATCAGGTCTTTGGGAGACTGAGACAAATGCCCTACTGTTAAACATCCCCCCAATATAATCATATAATTGTTTGGCAAGTGTAGTTTTACCCAAACCTCCAAACCCCACGATGGAAACCACTTTGAGTTTCTTCTGTAAATCCATCAGAAGACTCACAAGCTCTTCTCGTGGGCCATTAATACCAACTAGGCGTGTTGCCTCTTGATAGATCGCCGATATTCGTGGATCGACGGCCACAACAGCAGGACTCGAATCGACACAATCATCAATCTTGTACCTCTTGCGCCGAGCATTGGCCTCCACCGCAAGAAACTTGAGCTCCTCGATCTTGTTAGCGATCTGATGACGCTTCCCCAATGTCGTGAGAAACTCGGTAATCTTCTTTACGAAGCCTTCCTTTGCATGGTCACGGTCAACATCATGCATGAAGTCATCGATACAATTCTCCATGTCATAGGACAGCTCCCTGACATGGTCCCTCCAGTTCTTGGCTAAGGGATCGAGCTTATCCATAAGCTCCATCTTGTCAAGGAGAGCTTTCATGGCACTAAGCTCATCCCTAAGGAATAAGGCCTGTTTCCTCACCCCGGTGAGCTTCTTGTACTCATCGCCAACCAGCTTGGTGAGCTTGCCGAGGAGTGGGTTCATCACCCCGGTTGTTGCACTCGTAGCCATATTCTGATCGAGCTGTGTCCCCCCTTCCTCTCGCTTGAATTGTATTGCTCTCCGCGTCTTTGCGAGCTAGCTACTTTTGTGTGCAGCAACACAAGTAAGAAAAGTCTGGCGAAGAAAACCCACCAAACTATCAATACTACTGCAATCCTTTAAACATTGCAATGGAAGTTGTTTAATTTGTTGTCCTTAGCCACGTAACAAATAGAAAAACGCTGCCTAAGAATGGTTACTTGTATCACAATTTATCATCATCATATAGTATGGTTACTTGATCGATAAGACATATGATGCACATGATGGCGAACGAGCGACTAGTTCCAGCCAAGCATTCATTATTCCCTTCTATATGCTCTTGACGGAAGCCAACCAACAACTACACGATGCCATATCGCTCGATGTCTAATGTGTGCTAGCTAGATATGACATGGCTGCGACAAGGACGGCATGCATGTAGACAAAATAACCTGAAATGCTTTCGGGTTGTTTGAATTAAAAAAATACACGAACTCAAATAACTTGAATTGGATAAATGAGGTTATAATATTTGACAAAGTGGACATAGGAATAGATGCACTTTCGAACCTAATGGATTAAAATTAAGGGCCTCTTTGGTTCACTGGAATTGAAAACTATAGGAATAGGAAAAACGCAAGAATAGAATGTCATGACATGTGGAATCTTACAGGAACTAAAAACGCAGGAACCAGACACACTAGTCGTTTGGTTGCAGCACAGGAAAAACACATGAATTTGCTATGGAGTAAGTCTTAAAGTATTAATTTTTCTCCAATTTAGCAGCCTCAAACATATCTTATGCACCCCTCATTGCTTGGTCACTCTCCCTGCCACCGCATCTGGGGTGGCACCTCAGAAAAATAAAACATTTCCTGCTGGATATGTCCATGGTACACGTTAACATAAACCTCTGGTCAGACACGACAACATGCGGGAGCCCGCAGGTATGGAGAAGCATGGTACAAAGCCGCATGGCACACGGGCGCCAGGAGGGCAAGGCACACAAACATGCAAATACGGTCGAACAGAACAAGCTAGCAAAAGCTATGCATAAAAGAAGCACGCCGTGCGTGATTTGATCATCTGGGAATAGTTGGATCCGTTGAGTTATTTGTATCTCGAATTGAAAGTCCTCGTCAAGGGTGCGGTACGTTGGTTGCTTAAAATTAATGATAACGAGGCTGTGAAACGAATGATACACATCACACCGTACATACATATATACTTGATCGATGACGAACGACTAATCAAAGGCCAATGAGCAGCTAGTGTCGACCAGTCATTCTTCGTTTCTGTATGCCTATGGTACGCCAGTCGCCAGGTCATGTGACGGCGATCGATAGATCAATAATGCACTAACAGAAAAGATTAATCAAAGTTGAAACACAAAGCAAAACTAGGATAATAGCAAACTTGGATGCTGATAGACGGCCCACCAACACCAATTAAGCTGCAACTTGCCTGGCCACGTCATCCTATGCATGCTGACCTGACCAATGTATTGTCTTGTCCCCTAATATTATCCATGAAATTACCAGTAAGTATCCGGTCAA
The DNA here is from genome assembly GCA_947311845.1 of Poa pratensis. NCBI lineage: Eukaryota > Viridiplantae > Streptophyta > Magnoliopsida > Poales > Poaceae > Poa > Poa pratensis. The sequence goes on from CAMZMU010000043.1 coordinate 66,763,113, forward strand.
ATAGCTACGAACCGGATATGTATATATATATCTGATTGATTATGCGTTCTACTGTAATCATCTAAGAATTTTGCTCCGCTACCTTATTTTTAAAAAGTGAATCCCAATCAGAGTCTATCGTCAAAGTTTTTAAGCGTTGTCAATGTTTTGTTCGGACAGGGACGGAGTAATTAGGACCGCGTGGATGGAGTATTTGGCAGGAAACTGGCTGCAGCTCTGGCAACAAGACCTAGTCGTAACAGTGCCGAAAGCGATTGACGAAATTGGCAGGAAATCTGCGAAGTTGCAAGCTCCGGAGGTTCTAGGACCGGCCGACGACGACGCGAATTCAAAGAAACAGACCCAGCAGGCATCGGCACCATGGTGAGTGTGTCTCAAGTGACTCGAGCGCTTCCTCCCTGCTGGCATCGGCACCATCGTACGCCTCAATGAATTTTCCAAGCTGGCAAAGCTGGCAAGCACCCCGTTGGTGACGAGGTGGCGGTCACGGTCACGGGTAGTATGGCTCAACACTAAACGAATTGGCGTTATCGTGTCAATAGAGCGGATCACCCCATCCTGAATTCAGATTTATGGTGAAATATAAAACTGAATTATTTTTCATCACTTTCAGACTTGAAACATTCTACGGATTTACCGGACAGATGTGCACACGCTTCAAAATTCACAGTAAACTCAGCTTAATTATTAGTAGTACATGTGCAGAAGACACATATATACGATGCCAAAACACATCTACTCCGTACAAGACTATAACTACTCCCTCCGTTCCAATTTAATTAACTTGATATTCACCACATGTGGATGCATCTATACATATAACATGTCTAGATACATCCACATTTCGTAGATAGCAAGTCAATTAAATTGGAACGGAGGGAGTACTATAGATTAATTAAGATGAAGCATGCACAGGCAAGATATATTACAATGAAACAAATTTCCGAACTTTGCGTACATATCATTTGTCAAAAGGGTCTGCTAGCTGACCGAGATATTCAGTAATAAACAAAACTAAGGTGTACCTGGTTTAGAGCATCTCTAACAGAAACAGTGAAATGCGGTTTACGGTTAGCATTTTAGGGGCTTCTGAGAACAAAAACGCGTCGCGCAGAATAGAAACCGTAGATCGAACTGAAAATTTAGATAGTTTTGATTTGGCGGGAACAAACGACGAGCACATCATCGATTCTTCGCATTACAGATGAATGCTCGTCGGCATTTTACACAAAATCTACACTGACACTAATCTATAACCGAAGAGCGCCGCCGCCCTAACCCTACAACGCAAAATCTGGCTCACCAGAGCCAGGCGACGCAGCGGCGGAGGAGATTAACTACTCGTCGAAGACGAGGTCGATGAAGGCGGCGTTATGCAGCTCCGCCTCCCTCTGCCACTGGAGCCCCTGCACGTAGAAGATGCTGTCGATCTCCTCCTCGCGCTCGAGCTGCACGGCGCGCTCCTCCGCCTCCCGCTGGGAGCGCAGCAGCGTCACCGCCACGGCGTGCTCAAAGGCGTCCTCAAGGACGAAATCTTCCGGCGCGAGGGAGGTGCCGAAGGCGGCCACGTTGTAGCCCTCCGGCAGCGTGCTCTCCCTCCACGCGCGCATCCGTGCCGTCGAGGAGCTGCCCTCGCCGGCGGAGTAGCAGCAGGGAGGCAGTGGATGTTTTCAATCCCACAGGGCGTCAGATCGTGGCGGAGGCGTATCTTTTTTACTAAATGGTCCTTAAGCAGATTTTGGCACTTCAGAAAACTTTCACGCATATATGGCCCTCGGCCCAAAACGTCACTGAATATGGCGTATTTCCGGCCTAACAACGCCACCCGCCCAGGCGTTTCACTAGTTGGGCCGCCAATTGCGAAAGCGTTTCTCGGAGGCCCTAACGGATCCGGCTGACGGCATATCCATTGACGTTTTGGGCGGGTGGTGTTGTTGGGCCGGAAATACGCCATATCCAGTGACGTTTTGGGCCGAGGGTCATATGCACGTGAAAGTTTTCTGAAGGGCCACAATAAGCTTAATGTCTGCTTAAGGGTTATTTAGTAAAAAAGATACGGGCGGAGGCGGCGTGGCAGAGTCTCTGGGCTCTAGACTGAGATTTCTGATCGTTCTGTCGATTCGATCGCGAGAACGACGAGGAGACATGCTGACTACTGCTGCCTGACGGGTGGAAACTGCTTCGATCGATCGCTTGGCTCGATCCCTTGGCGTTTTCCGTATCGATCGCTCCAACCGGCCAGAATGCTATAGACTTACAGATACGTACGTGGCCTGGGCTGCCGGGCATACCCTGTAGGTCCGCCACTGGCCGAGTGGTGTGTTCCCTGGAATTTTGGTCTAATTGGCTCAGCTCAACAATTCATTTCCATAATTGCTGAAAATCCTAGAGGCCCATGTGACCCATTCATACATGGCAAAAGGTGGGACAAATGTTTAGTCCCACATTGCTAGTTTAGAGAGAGTTGCACCACTTTATAAGGTGAACTCTTCTAGCACTTGTACGAGCATGAGAATAGGAGAGAATAGGAGAGAGTCCTCCGCGCGCTCCTCCTCCTCCTCCGCCCGCCTCGCCACGCCTCGTCACGACGCGCGCGCGTCGCGGGTTGCGGGAATCTCGCCGAGCCGATGTTTTTGCCACACGTGAATGGACGACGGTTGCACGTAGGAGATAGAAGAGAGGTCACCGCAACAACAGCCACACCTCATATGCGATTGCCTCCTGGTTGTCGAGCACTGCGCCGTCAATCAAGACTTCTCCATCCTGTGCCGCGGCGTGCACCGCGGGACGGGACAGTAGGCCTCCGGAACCCCGTCTCTCGCTGACGAGGGGTGGACTCATCAAGACCCATGGTTAAGATCCTTGGGTTATGAATATGGGGGAGAGAACGTGGTAGAGCTAGTAGTGTCGTCGGCTGACAAGCGGGGCAAGGATTTTACCCAGGTTCAGGGCCCTCGTGTGGAGGTAACACCCCTACGTCCTGCCTATCTGTTATTGATTCGAGAGTATATGCTGGTTATAAGGGGATCCCGGCGAGATGCTGATCTCGCTAGGGTTTTGGTGGTTCTGAAAGTGCGTGTCTGGTTCGATGGCCCTCCCAGCGGGGCAAGGGTTTTGGTGGTTCTTGGGCTTCCTTCATGGGCTTTTCGTAGGCTCTTGACAGTTGGGACTAATCGATACGTGCACCAGGTACCCTCATGGTAGGGTACCCAATAGGTATATCCCTGTCACTCGCGATCCTGTACGGGAGAGAGGCGATAAGGTTTTTGGGGAGCGTCTTCACGCGACTACTGGCTTTTTCTCCAACACGGACTCCGACGACTACTTCCCGGACGACGACTTCTTCCCTGACGTCGACGTCCTCTTCAGCAACATGTCTTTATCAGCCAACGCGAACAGGTCGTCCTCCACTGGCCCGTGTGATCTTATTCTGCCTATTCGAGATCATGTTTCAGACTCTGATTCTAGCAATATGTGTGCAATTGCTCTATGCGTACTATCTGTTAGATTGCATGACTAGTCTAATTCTTATTTCTCTAGCCATGTTTTATCTACTGTTTTTATGGATTAAATCATGTGGAAAATTGCTCATATATTCAACAATCCAAAAACCTTATGTTAGGCAATTTTCTCCTATTGGCTTTGCTGCTTTGCTGAGGCCCGCTGCTTTTGATGGGGTGAACTATAAGAAGTGGCGTGCGAGAGCCACTCTCTGGTTTGAAACCATTAAGTGTTTTCACGCTGCTAAAGGCACGCCTGAAGGAGAGCCCACTCCTGAAAAGGAGAGAGCTTTTCAGCAAGCCGATACCCTTTTGAAGGCTGCTATTCTCAGCATCCTTGGTGACAAGATTGTCGACCCATATTTGGCCATCACTACGGCCAAGGGCATGTGGGATGCGCTCGAGGCCAAGTTTGGGGCCTCGGACGCGGGCAGTGAATTGTATGTCATGGAGTAGTTCTTTGACTACAAGATGACTAGTGAGCACTCCATTGTTGAGCAGGCTCATGAGATACAGTCCATTGCTAAAGAACTTGAGCAAGTTTCGTGTGTGTTACCCGACAAGTTCATTGCGGGAGGCATCATTGCCAAACTCCCTCCTTCGTGGAGGAATTTTGCTACCTCTCTGAAGCACAAGAGACAGGAGTTTTCCGTTATGAATCTCATTGGGTCTCTTGATGTGGAAGAAAAGGCGAGAGCGAAAGACACACGAGCTCGAGTTTTTGAGGGAGGTTCGAGTGCTAACTTCGTTCAGAAGAAGAACTCCCAGTCCTACAAGCCCAAGTACAAGAATAAGTCTGAGGACAAAGGCAAGTACGATAAAAAGAACAAGCCTTCACAGTCTACCAACTTCAAGAGGAAGACCGATAGGAAGAAGGGATCCTGCCATGTTTGCGGTGATCCTAATCACTGGGCTCCAAGATGCCCTAACCGATTTGAGGAGCGCGAGAAGAGCGGCAAGACCGCTAATGTTGTCATTGGAGATACTGAGATGAAAGATGCTGGGTACGGTATATTTCCAACTATCTTTTCAGTATGTCATTTTCCTGAATGGTGGATTAACACGGGTGCCAATGTACATATTTGTGCTGATATCTCAATGTTTTCTTCTTATCAGGTCGCTGGGACTTCCTCCGTGCTAATGGGGAACGGGTCACATGCTTCTGTTCGTGGTGTTGGTACAGTCGATATGAAGTTTACTTCGGGGAAGATCGTGCGCCTGAAGAACGTTCATCATGTGCCCTCCATAAATAAAAATCTTGTTAGCGGGTCTCTTCTGTGTCGAGATGGCTACAAGATAGTTTTTGATTCCAATAAATTTATTGTGTCCAAGTTTGGAACTTTCGTTGGTAAAGGCTATGAGTGCGGAGGCTTGTTCCGCCTATCATTGTCAGACGTGTGTAATAAAGTTGTGAATCATGTTTGCACTACTGCTGAATCTAATGTATGACATTCACGTCTTTGTCATATTAATTTTGGGTGCATGACGCGGCTAGCAAAATTGAATTTAATCCCCAGTTTCACTACTGTCAAAGGTTCTAAGTGTCAAGTTTGTGTTCAAGCAAAGCAACCACGCAAGTCTCATACGACTGCGGAGGTACGAAACTTGGCACCTCTAGAGCTCATATATTCTGATCTTTGTGAGATGAATGGCGTGTTGACAAAGGGTGGAAAGAGATACTTCATGACGTTAATTGATGACTCCACTAGATACTGTTATGTGTACCTTCTGAAATCAAAAGATGAGGCTCTAAATTTCTTCAAAATCTATGAAGCTGAAGCAGAAAACCAACTTGATCGAAAGATTAAGAGGCTTAGGTCCGATCGTGGTGGAGAGTATTTTTCCAATGAGTTTGATTCCTTTTGTGCTGAACACGGTATAATCCATGAGAGGATGCCTCCCTACTCACCCCAGTCAAATGGAGTGGCTGAGAGAAAGAACCGTACTCTAACTGATTTGGTTAACGCCATGTTAGACACATGGGGTCTCTCCAAGGCATGGTGGGGGAGGCGATACTGACTGCGTGTCATGTCCTAAACCGAGTTCCCATAAAGGACAAAGAGATCACTCCATTTGAGGAGTTTGAGAAGAAAAGGTTGAAACTCTCTTACTTGCGGACATGGGGTTGTTTGGCGAAAGTCAATATACCAATTCCCAAGAAGCGCAAGCTTGGACCAAAAACCGTGGACTGTGTTCTTCTGGGCTACGCATTCCATAGCGTTGGTTATAGATTCGTGATAGTAAAATCTGAGATATCCGACATGCATGTTGGTACAATTTTGGAGTCGAATGATGCGACTTTCTTTGAGGATATCTTTCCCATGAAGGATTTGCCGAGCTCATCAAATCAGGAGATGCCAAGTTCATCTAGTCAGGAATTTGTTCCAATTCCTGAACCCACCATTCCGATAGAACACCATGAAAATATTGTGGAGGATGACAATGAAACTCCTAAAAGGAGCAAGAGATAGAGGACTGCAAAGTCTTTTGGTAATGATTTTATTGTGTACCTTGCTTGTCGTGCAGTACACGTCCGTTGGGAGACCCCAAGAGGAAGGTATGATGCAGTTCAGCAGCAAGTTTTCCTTCAGTATGAAACCAAGGTTATCGAACCAGTAGGAGCAACAACTCTTCTGAATGTTGTCAACGGCGAAATATGATGTGGCACAACACCAGGGATTCCGGCGCTGACGTGGACCTGCACACAACACGGTTGTCAATCTCACCGGCTTGCTGAAAACAAAGGATTAAACATCTCGTGCAGAAAATGAGTATTAAATTGCAGAGAATGAAAAAGGAACAGTTTGCAGTTTGTGGTTTAATCAATGTAAAAGAATGGACCGGGGTCCACAGTTCACTAGTGGTGTCTCTCCATAAAAGATAACTAATATGCTGGGTGAACAAATTACAGCTGGGCAATTGACAAATAGTGAGCGCATGACAATGCATATACATGCCATGATGATTACTATGATATTTAACTGGGCATTACGACAAGATACATAGACCGTTATCCAACTGCGTCTATGACTAATAATCCACCGCCGGGTTGTCATCCGAGTCCCCCGTTGGTATTAAGTTGCAAGCAACGGATAATTGCATTAAGTAAAGCGCGTAATGTAAACAAACACATATGCCCGTAGACATAGCATCGTTAGGTTATCCCTAGTGGCAACAGCACATTCACAACCTTAGAACTTTCTGTCACTGTCCCAGATTAAATGGAAGCATGAACCCACTATCTAGCATAAATACTCTCTCTTGGAGTTACAAGCATCTACTTGGCCAAAGCATCTACTAGTAACGGAAAGCATGCAAGATCATAAATAACATAGGGCATAGATTGATAATCAACTTGACATAGTATTCAATATTCATCGGATCCCAGCAAACACAACATGTAACATTACAATAATATGATCTTCACTAGTACAGAAATGGCTATTAGTGGCGCACCAAATTCCAATTCTGTGGCGCACCCCCAGGTTTGCCTGGTGCGCCACAGAATTCTCGCCACAAAAATTATTTCTGTGGCGCACCGGACCGTGCGCCACAGAAAGTTCAAATTTCACAGAAAGTTCAAATTTCTGTGGCGCACCCAGCGTGGTGCGCCACAGAAATAGCTCGGCAGGACCCCTATGCAGAGGCATTCTGTGGCGCACTGTTCCCTGGTGTGCCACAGAAAGTGGTGCGTCACAAAAAAAAAGCGTGCGCCATAGAAATATGAAACAGAAATACCTGCATTTTTTCATTTTGCTGTACAAATACAGGTATATACAGGATTTATACAGGTTTATACAGAAATACAGGTATATAAACAGACAAACACATTAATCACTATGTCATCACACATATTACTTAGTGCCCGAGATACATACACATAGTCACAAAAGTGCCGAATGTTTACAGTCATAATACAAAAAAAAGTTCATCATTTCACACTACACATTACAAATCAAGTGTTCACCGCCTAACTAGGATCAAATGTAGTACACATCAGCGATGATGGTGAGCAAGAGCACGCGGGAGCATGCATGCATCATGGAGTCCTCTTCTTGGGCGGCGCCGGGAAAGGTAGAAAGCCCTGTAACGTCCTCCACTCCCTGGTGTCATTTTGCGCCTCTAGTCGTTCTTCGATAGCCCTCTGAGACAACCCTGAAGATGGATTGGGATATATATTGGTTAGTGATATACATAGAGTATAATTTATTCATCTAAGTAGAGAGGCAAGACAATCAATCAATTGTCATGGTTGGAAATCATATGGCTATCCTATTTGGGTTTCATAGCATAGCATATATTTAATATATGACCCTACACATGCACTTCTACAAAAAAGTACGCTAGTAATGCTTAGCAAGGCTTTCTTTTATAATACATCCTACCTCTGGGGTAGTGGAAGGACCCTGATTTGTGAATGACATCTTCGAGGATGATCGTTGATAACTGCAGCTGGATGCGATGGAAGTCTGTTCTATAATCAGCATCGGTGAGACCATCCGCCATTTTGGTGTATTCTGCGAGACCAGATGGAATCTTCGTTTTCTCGCAATCCCGGACAATCCCTTTAAGGTGATGGAGGGCGTAGTAGGCCTCCTTCACGCTGCCATCCAGTTGCTTGACGCAATGGAATCCGGTCCCATGATGGAACTTGTGTGTGTTGTCCTCCGTGAAAAATTCCGAATTCTAATGGAAGGGGCCGCCCTTTTGGGCATAGGCCTCGAGAGCGTCATCGAGAACACCCTTTATTCTTGTGTATCGTCTCGGCATGGATTTATTCCCCGAGTCCAAATAAGTGGCAATGGACCACCTCGGGGCTACGTAGATGAGTGCGCAGTACTTGTCCCTGCTCAACACAATTGAAACGGAATGTTGGACAAAGGATCAGCGATGGAAGAAATGTACAAGAAGGCATAAGATACGACGGTGGCGAGCGGATGTGTACTTACTAGAAAAAGAAAGGCAGAAGAAGGGCGTTCTTCCTCTTGTTGGCCAGCATGACCCTTACGAGGTACTCCGTGGCCGTTTCCCATGTCTTTGATCCTTCCACCAGATGGCTGTCGCGCATGTAGTAGGGATCCACAACCGCGACGTGCGGAGTATCATCTCTCCTGATCTTCATCGCCTCAGAAAGCGCATATAGGCGGACCATGTTATAGTCCAGCCGTTTAGTGTGAAACAGGTTGAAGATGTCCTCGTACGCTATGAAGAACACATCCGCGGTGTCTTCCTGGACGAAGTCCACCAGCTCGTTTGGCACCTTGACCGCGAACGCCGGGTAACTGGGGTACTTCTCTTTAAGAAGGACCTGCTCTAGATACAAGATATTTTCCTGCAAAGAAATCATGGGTCCTTCTGCAAGGCGGAGCAAGTCCCCAGACAAGATAGGTCTACCAGCTTCATGAACTCGGGGGAAGCCATCCGCACGGGGTGGAATCGTGTCTTCCAGACCCCGGATCTTAGGAGCTGGCTGGCTCGCAGAGGTGGAGGATCCTTTTCTCTTCCTGTGCTTCTTCTTGTTCTTCATCTCTGGGGATTGTGGGGGTGGTGAAGTGAACCCCGCTTTAACTGTGTCTTTCAGTGTGTTAGGGCTGAAAATGTTACCCGGTTGAGCTTGATGATCGCCGGCATCTGGAGGCGTGTCGGTGAAGGCCAGGCGCTGTGTGCATGAAGTGGGACGAGCAGGTTGACCACGGTGGTCGCGGAAGGGTTCTTCATCCACAAGAGGCATGTACATATCATCCCTGCAGGCACCAGTGTTGATGTAGTCATCGACGTCGATATCATTCTCCTCCTCCTCATTGTCGTCGTTGCCACCAAGTTGAGGTGCAACGGCTTTGTCCTAAACATAAACAATAGCACATCCGTTAGTCGGGAAAGTCGGAAAGTCGGGGAATTCGGAAAGTCAGAACTAACCTTGGACGGCTGCGGTGAAGACATTCCCAACAACTGTTTGTGGCGGTTGGTGGCGGGGACGACCGGCGGTAGCTTTCGGCCGGTGGTAGCAACGCGGCTCTCATGTCGAAATAATTTCCAGTGTAGGCATCCCACGTACGGGCTGGCGTCTCCCACAACGTGGCTAACTCCTCTTTCAACAGCGCGAGATACAGATGTATGTGGACACCTGCTTGTTTCGGCCCCTGAATGAGAATACTCATGTGTATGTACCTTTGCTTCGTGCACAACCACGGGGGAAGGTTGTAAGGCCATACAAACACGGGCCAGGTGCTATGCGTGCTACTCTGGTTGCCGAACGGATTGAGTCCATCGGTGCTCATACCGAGCCTGACGTTCCTTGCGTCGCCTCCGAAATTTCCGACGGCGTCCAACTCTTGCCACTGGCTAGCGTCTGAAGGGTGTGTAAGGATCCTGCCCTTCTCCGGATCTTCTTCGGGCTTCTCCCTTTCCGCGTGCCATTGCATGAGCTTTGCTTCCTTAGGGTCCACGAAGTACCGCTGCAGACGGGGAGTGATAGGAAAGTACCATACCACTTTTCGAGGAACTTTCTTCCCACGGCTCTTGTACCGTCCTTGGCCGCACACCGGACATGTGGTTCTGTCCTCGTACTCGCCCCGATAAATTGCGCAATCATTGATGCAGGCGTGGTATTTAACGTGCGGTAGGTCAAGAGGGCACACGACTTTCTTGGCCTCCTCGATACTAGTTGGCAATGTGTTCCCCTCGGGAAGACGCTCGTGGAGGAATTGCATGTTCTTGTTGAAGCTCACGTCGGTCCATTTGTTTTCCGACTTCATCTCCAGAGCATCAAGCGTTACTTGCAAGCGTGTATCCTGTGGCCGGCACTCAGGATACAACGGAGTCTTCCCGTCTATCTCCATTTGCGCCAGCTCGGCTTTCTCTCTAACGGTGCTCGCCTTCTTGAGGAGCAGTTCTTGAACATGAGACTCCATCAAGGCCGACATTAGAGAGCTCTGCGGCGTGTTCGCGTCTTCTCCACCACCATCTACTCCTTCATCATGACCATGTCCGTCGACATCTCCTTCGTCACGATCATCTTGCCCGCCCTCGTCTTCAGGCGCAACATTTGCTGTCGGCGCTTGGTTGAAGCCTTGCATGAAACTGCGCCTGAGCAGGTGTTCCTCCAATTGTCCGGAATCAGGGTCGATCCATCTTACAAGTTTGCAACTTCTACACGGACATCGTATCTGGCGCCCGTTGCACCGAATCATTTCCGCCTTCGCTTCTTCCTTGTAGTTGTTGATTCGACTGGAGCTCATCTTGATGACCATGGTCGCCTACGCAGAATACATATAGAGTATATATGTGTTATTAATTAGAATTAATTAACCGCAACATGCACACACACATACAAGCTTCTCATGCGGGAAGTCGGAAAGTCGGAAATGTTCGACGAAAAATTTCGGCATGACTTCCCCTAAAAGTAGGACATATGGGTGGTGCAAAAATTTACCGAAATGGAAATGAATCAACATTTCGGCAAACATCCATGCACCACGCCGGCGCAACGCAACAACAAAAGGTAACAACATGCACAACACACACAAGCTTCATGTATAAACATCGATCGTCGTGCAAACCGCCCGCCGACAAGTTTCTCATGCCTTTAACAAACATCCATACACATCGCCGGCCACACAAAACATGCATACACATATCCATCCAACAATACCCACCTAGTAGATCTAGATCCGTTGCCGAGACGTGACCGTGATCGATGAGAGAGAGTGTGTAGTGATGGAGAGAAAATAGTGGACAAAAAGAGAGGAGGAGAATATATATGGAGGCTCTCCCCAAGCCCTCACTAATTATATATCAAACAAAGTAGGTTTAACAACAAATAATGGAGAATAGGATGGTCAAAATGGCATGGGAGAGAGGAGGAACTCGAGCTAGCTAGAGATGGGGGAATGGAGAAGAAGGGGTCACATGGGGAAAGTGGGGGTGCCACCTTTTTGTAAATCTGGTGCCCACTTTCTGTGGTGCACGGCGCTCGGTGCGCCATAGAAAGTCCTGTTTCTGTGGCGCACGGGCCAGGTGCGCCACAGAAAGCCAGCTTTCAGTGGCGCATCAAGATTCATGCGCCACAGAAAATGTGCTTTCTGTGGCGCACCGTGCATACCCAGATGGATCTGGCCCAATCATTGGACGTGGGACCCACACATTTTCTGTGGCGCACTACATCGCATGCGCCACAGAATTATGGCTTTCTGTGGCGCATGGGCAAAAGATGCGCCACAGAAAGGGCAATATTTCTGGGGCACACCAGGAGCCATGCGCCACAGAATTATTTCTGTGGCGCACCAATTAAGGGTGCGCCACAGACTGCCCACCTACCTATATAGGGTTTCCCTACTAGCGCTTGATCATGTAGGGCAGCTCACAAGATCTAAACATGATGGCACAAATAGGAGAGACAACCATCTAGCTACTGCTATGGACCCGTAGTCCAAGAATGAACTACTCACGCATCACTCCGGAGGCAGGCATGGCGATGTAGAAGCCTCCGGTGACGATTCCCCTCTCCGGCAGGGTGCCGGGAAGAGGTTCTGGACCCTCCCGAGCTAGGGTTGACGGCGGCGGCGTCTCTGGAACTTTTCGTGGATTTTGGCTCAGGCACTTAGGGTTATTTTCTCGGGGGGATAAGTAGGCGAAAGGGCGGCGGCTGGAGACCCCGTGGGGCCCACACCTAGGGGCGCCAGAGGGGGGCCGCGCCCTGGCGTGTGGGGCCCCGTGGCTCTCCTCTGTTGCTTCTTTGGTCCTTCAGTGTGTTCTGGCAAAATAGCATCCCCCGTGAAGTTTCGTCCAATTCCGAGAATATTTCCAGACTAGCTTTTCTGGAATACAAAAACAGCAGAAAACAGGAACTGGCACTTCGGCATCTTGTTAATAGGTTAGTCCCAAAAAATGTATAAAAGTGACATAAAGTAGATGCAAAACATGTAGCAATTGGTATAAAACAAGCATGGAACATCAAAAATTATAGATACGTTTGAGACGTATCAGCATCCCCAAGCTTAGTTCCTGCTCGTCCTCGAGTAGGTAAACGATAAAAACAAAATAATTTTTGAGGTGACATGCTACCATCATAATCTTGATCATATAATATTGCAAGGCACATGTAAATGAATGAAGTGATCCAAGTCAATGGTCTATAATTTGCTATCAAATAGATAATGAGTAAACAATGAATCACACAAGCTAAACGTTTTCATGAATAGTACTTTCAAGACAAGCATCAAACTGTTTTGCATAGGTGTTAACTCATAAAGCAATAGTTTCTAATAAAAGGTATTCAATCAACACAAAGGAAGAATTAAGTTTCAGCATTTGCTTCAACTTTCAACATATTTATCTCATGGATATCGTCAACACAAAGTAGTATAACAAGTCCAATACGTTGCATATAACCCATGTTGTAACAAAGTTGACACTAGTGTTTGCTTGTGGAAGACAGAAAGAATAGGAAAACTGACTCAACATAAAAGTAAAAGAAAGGCCCTTCGCAGAGGGAAGCAGGGATTAAGTCATGTGCTAGAGCTTTTAGGTTTTTGAAAGCATATAGAGATTGCATAAAATATTTGATACTCCTCCCAACCTTGCTAACACAAGCCATGGCTAGCCGAATCCTCGGGTGCCTTCCATCAATCACATACCATGGAGGAGTATCTATTTTTGAGAGGTGTTTGTTAATTGTCAACGAATGGTAGCGGGTGATAACAGTATTCTACCTGTCAAACGGACTTTTAAGAGCGGCTCCCATGAAGGACGTTATTTCTACCAGCAAGGCAGATCATCCCTCTTTCTCTTTGTTTACACACATGCAGTATTTCACTGTTTGTCATTGCTTACTGATGAATCAGGGCAAAAGTGTGAAGAGAATTAATTGGTTAAAGTTGTAATTAATTGGGACTGGGCACCCCGTTGCCAGCTCTTTTTGCAATTATTGGATAAGCGGATGTATATGCCACTAGTCCAGGTGTAAAGTCCATTTGACAACCAGAATAAAGAATAACCACACTAATTCCTCATGAGCTAGTAAACATTGACACAAAAGGGAATAATAACATTTTGAATAATTTAAAGGTAGCACATGAAAAATTTACTTGGAGTGGCAAGGAAATACCACATATAGGTAGTTATGGTGGACACAATGGCATGGATTTGGCTCAAGGATTTGGATGCACGAGAAGCATTCCCTCTCAGTACAGAGTTTAGGCTAGCAAGGTTTATGTAAGCAAACAAGAATATCAACCCGTACACCAAGTTTTATATGACAAACATATTGCAAACGTTATAAGACTTCATACCGTCTTCCTTGTTAACCAAACCCGTTTATTAGAAAATATCTAGACCTTAGAGATACCACCGATGCAAACCAAATTTTCAACAAGCTTTACGGTAGTTCTTCACTAATAGGCTTAACTCATGTGATGCACAAATTTAATCATGATCTACTTGTTAACTCAAAACAATTGACAAGCATCAAGTTATCCATATTAGTGATCTACAAGATTAAGCAAGTTTTTCCTTATACCAATTACCACATGCAACATTTTCGGAACCAACCAAACACCAATCAATTTATTTCAACCACTCTCCAAATAGATATAAGTGAAGCAAGAGAGTACTTTCTACAAAAGAAAGCTAATAGCTCTGAAAAGAGATACATGAAAACAAGAGCTAAAAGCTGAACAGCGCTAGATATGAATACTCAACAATATAAGTGAAGAATAGGAGTATTCTCATGAAAAAGCGGAGCGTGTCTCTCTCCCAATCAAGAATGCTAGGGTCCAGTCAAGCTTATTGAAAATAAAAGACAATACTGAAAATAAAAGCACACAGACGCTCCAAGAAAAGCACATATGATGTGAAAGAATTAAAATATAGTTTCACTAGAGATGACCTGATAATTTGACGATGAAGAAGGGGATGCCTTGGGCATCCCCAAGCTTAGACGCTTGAGTCTTCTTGAAATATGCTGGGGAGATCCATGGGAGCCTCCCCAAGCTTAAGCTCTTCACCTTCTTGATCCTATTATCACCCTTCTCTCTTGACCCTTGAAAACTTCCGTCACACCAAACTCAAAGTAAATCTCATTAGGGGTTAGTACTCAAAAATTTTAATCCACTGGTTCTGTTGTGACACATTGCAAGAACTCAATAAAACATTAGCTACAGCCCTCCATTAGAGAACCTTGCCTAAAGCCCACAAGAGACAATGCAAAAAACAGAGACAGAATCTGTCAAAACAGAACAGCCAGTAAAGATGAATTTTTTCGAGGCACTTACGACGCTCAGATCAAAAAACTTTGAACTAATGAAAGATTCAGACATTCATAAAGATCACGCACAAAAAATTCAGATTTTTTCAACAATCTGGTGAATTTAGGATTTTCGTACAGTGGACAGCAAAAATCTGTTTCTGCGCAGCAATCAAAATTAAGCATCATCTTAACACTAGAGGCTACTCTTGGCACAACAATGCGAGAAAATAAAGATACAAAGGAGTTGCTACAGAAGTAAACAATCTCCTTGACTAAAACTGAAAATAAAAGATAATGGGTTGCCTCCCATAAGCGCTTTCTTTAATGCCTTTTAGCTAGGCATAGTGATTTTTATGATGCTCACATAAAGATGATAGTTGAAACATAAAAGAGAGCATCAAGAAGGATATATAAAACATGTTTAAATCTAACACTCTTCCTATGCATAGGAGCCTTGTAAGAAAACAAGTAAATGAAGCACAAAGTGACTAGCATAGGAAGACAAAACAAGTGCAACTTTAAAATTTTCAACATAAAGAGATGAGACTTAATATTATTGTGATATATGAAACCGTGTCTCCCTCTCACATAATGACCAGTAGGTTTTAAAGAAACCACCATATAAAAGCAACACAAGAGAAAGCTCAAAACTTTCATGACAAAGAGAGGAAATTTAATAACATGAAGATTTCTATAACCATATTTTCCTCTCTCAAAATAATTTTCAGTAGCATCATGAATAGACTCAACAATATAGCTATCACATAAAACATTCTTATCATGATCTATAAACGCATAATTTTTATTAAGCTCAAAAACAGTGGGGTCATTAAACCCACTTTTGACAATAGTAGTATAATAAATATCATTAGGCAATATAGGACCATCATCAAGAGCATTATCATATATAACATTAGAGAGCACATTTTTACTTTCTGCAATTTCCTCTTTTACTGAGTCAAGGAGGATGTTTACTTCAAATTTATCAAAAGGAGATATTTCAATAGAATCATGACATTCAACAATATAACACTCTTCCTCCTTAGGTAGGCATGGAGGGCAATCAAATAATGTAAGAGTTAAAGAGTTACTGTCATTAGAAGGTAGATCCTCCTTTTGTTCATCACTCTCTTCCTCTTTTTCATCAAATGAGCTTTCAGCTTCAGCAATTTCTTCTTCCACATTTTCCTGCAAGGCATTAGTCTCTTCTTTATGAGGAAAAATCCTCTTGACATGTTCAGTAATATAAGAATTTTCATCCTTATAGTTATCAAAACAATATTTAAGTATAGCAAGACTTTCAGATTTATAAGGGGCATCAATTTTATGCTCAAGATAAGAACTAATTTCAAGTGCACCCTTAAAGACAATAAATTCTTCCATCCTTTCTACCTCATAAGCATTATAGTTACCTTTAACATAAGAAGCTAAGGTTTCATTTTCATTACAAGCACATTGGAAAGGAAAGTGTTTAGACTTCCTATGACAATCAGATTCATTAAAGCAAAAAGATTTGCCAAATATATAGCATAAATTTCTAGCATATTCCTCTAGTTGATTTAACAATTTCCATAAGTACATCCCTTTTTGTGACAAGCGGTAATTCCTATAATATCTTCGTTCATCTTCCGTGGACCCACCTTGCCAACAAGATCTAGTTTCATAGAGATAAGCCATTGATAGCAAATAAACAACTAGACATAATAACAAACTGAAATAAACTAAATGCATGAAACTAATTTTTTTGTGTTTTTGATAATTAAAAGCAAACAAGATAAAATAAAATAAACTAAGCAAGACAAAAACAAAGTAAAAAGATTGGAAGCGTGAAACTCCCCTTGCAGAAGACTGCTGACTCCCCGGCAACGGCGCCAGAAAAGAGGTTGCTTGTCGTGCAGTACACGTCCGTTGGGAGACCCCAAGAGGAAGGTATGATGCAGTTCAGCAGCAAGTTTTCCTTCAGTATGAAACCAAGGTTATCGAACCAGTAGGAGCAACAACTCTTCTGAAGGTTGTCAACGGCGAAATATGATGCGGCACAACACCAGGGATTCCGGCGCTGACGTGGACCTGCACACAACACAATCACAATACTTTGCCCCAACGTAACAGTGAGGTTGTCAATCTCACCGGCTTGCTGAAAACAAAGGATTAAACGTCTCGTGCGGAAAATGAGTATTAAATTGCAGAGAATGAAAAAGGAACAGTTTGCAGTTTGTGGTTTAATCAATGTAAAAGAATGGACCGGGGTCCACAGTTCACTAGTGGTGTCTCTCCATAAAAGATAACTAACATGCAGGGTGAACAAATTACAGCTGGGCAATTGACAAATAGTGAGCGCATGACAATGCATATACATGGCATGATGATTACTATGGTATTTAACTGGGCATTACGACAAGATACATAGACCGTTATCCAACTGCGTCTATGACTAATAATCCACCGCCGGGTTGTCATCCGAGTCCCCCGTTGGTATTAAGTTGCAAGCAATGGATAATTGCATTAAGTAAAGCGCGTAATGTAAACAAACACATATGCCCGTAGACATAGCATCGTTAGGTTATCCCTAGTGGCAACAGCACATCCACAACCTTAGAACTTTCTGTCACTGTCCCAGATTAAATGGAGGCATGAACCCACTATCTAGCATAAATACTCTCTATTGGAGTTACAAGCATCTACTTGGCCAAAGCATCTACTAGTAACGGAAAGCATGCAAGATCATAAATAACATAGGGCATAGATTGATAATCAACTTGACATAGTATTCAATATTCATCGGATCCCAGCAAACACAACATGTAGCATTACAATAATATGATCTTCACTAGTACAGAAATGGCTATTAGTGGCGCACCAAATTCCAATTCTGTGGCGCACCCCCAGGTTTGCCTGGTGCGCCACAGAATTCTCGCCACAAAAATTATTTCTGTGGCGCACCGGACCGTGCACCACAGAAAGTTCAAATTTCTGTGGCGCACCCAGCGTGGTGCGCCACAGAAATAGCTCGGCAGGACCCCTATGCAGAGGCATTCTGTGGCGCACTGTTCCCTGGTGTGCCACAGAAAGTGGTGCGCCACAAAAAAAAAGCGTGCGCCACAGAAATATGAAACAGAAATACCTGCATTTTTTCATTTTGCTGTACAAATACAGGTATATACAGGATTTATACAGGTTTATACAGAAATACAGGTATATAAACAGACAAACACATTAATCACTATGTCATCACACATATTACTTAGTGCCCGAGATACATACACATAGTCACAAAAGTGCCGAATGTTTACAGTCATGATACAAACAAAAGTTCATCATTTCACACTACACATTACAAATCAAGTGTTCACCGCCTAACTAGGATCAAATGTAGTACACATCGGCGATGATGGTGAGCAAGAGCACGCGGGAGCATGCATGCATCATGGAGTCCTCTTCTTGGGCGGCGCCGGGAAAGGTAGAAAGCCCTGTAACGTCCTCCACTCCCTGGTGTCATTTTGCGCCTCTAGTCGTTCTTCGATAGCCCTCTGAGACAACCCTGAAGATGGATTGGGATATATATTGGTTAGTGATATACATAGAGTATAATTTATTCATCTAAGTAGAGAGGCAAGACAATCAATCAATTGTCATGGTTGGAAATCATATGGCTATCCTATTTGGGTTTCATAGCATAGCATATATTTAATATATGACCCTACACATGCACTTCTACAAAAAAAGTACGCTAGTAATGCTTAGCAAGGCTTTCTTTTATAATACATCCTACCTCTGGGGTAGTGGAAGGACCTGATTTGTGAATGACATCTTCGAGGATGATCGTTGATAACTGCAGCTGGATGCGATGGAAGTCTGTTCTATAATCAGCATCGGTGAGACCATCCGCCATTTTGGTGTATTCTGCGAGACCAGATGGAATCTTCGTTTTCTCGCAATCCCGGACAATCCCTTTAAGGTGATGGAGGGCGTAGTAGGCCTCCTTCACGCTGCCATCCAGTTGCTTGACGCAATGGAATCCGGTCCCATGATGGAACTTGTGTGTGTTGTCCTCCGTGAAAAATTCCGAATTCTTATGGAAGGGGCCGCCCTTTTGGGCATAGGCCTCGAGAGCGTCATCGAGAACACCCTTTATTCTTGTGTATCATCTCGGCATGGATTTATTCCCCGAGTCCAAATAAGTGGCAATGGACCACCTCGGGGCTACGTAGATGAGTGCGCAGTACTTGTCCCTGCTCAACACAATTGAAACGGAATGTTGGACAAAGGATCAGCGATGGAAGAAATGTACAAGAAGGCATAAGATACGACGGTGGCGAGCGGATGTGTACTTACTCGAAAAAGAAAGGCAGAAGAAGGGCGTTCTTCCTCTTGTTGGCCAGCATGACCCTTACGAGGTACTCCGTGGCCGTTTCCCATGTCTTTGATCCTTCCACCAGATGGCTGTCGCGCATGTAGTAGGGATCCACTACCGCGACGTGCGGAGTATCATCTCTCCTGATCTTCATTACCTCAGAAAGCGCATATAGGCGGACCATGTTATAGTCCAGCCGTTTAGTGTGAAACAGGTTGAAGATTTCCTCGTACGCTATGAAGAACACATCCGCGGTGTCTTCCTGGACGAAGTCCACCAGCTCGTTTGGCACCTTGACCGCGAACGCCGGGTAACTGGGGTACTTCTCTTTAAGAAGGACCTGCTCTAGATACAAGATATTTCCCCCCCCCCCCATTTTTCGTTCTTCCCCATGTAATCCCTATGTTTGCTTTCTTATTTATATATAAAATTAACCGTAGGGGCTTCCCCTACGGTAGTTCGGTCTAAAAAAACAAGATATTTTCCTGCAAAGAAATCATGGGTCCTTCTGCAAGGCGGAGCAAGTCCCCAGACAAGATAGGTCTACCAGCTTCATGAACTTGGGGGAAGCCATCCGCACGGGGTGGAATCGTGTCTTCCAGACCCCGGATCTTAGGAGCTGGCTGGCTCGCAGAGGTGGAGGATCCTTTTCTCTTCCTGTGCTTCTTCTTGTTCTTCATCTCTGGGGATTGTGGGGGTGGTGAAGTGAACCCCGCTTTAACAGTGTCTTTCAGTGTGTTAGGGCTGAAAATGTTACCCGGTTGAGCTTGATGATCGCCGGCATCTGGAGGCGTGTCGGTGAAGGCCAGGCGCTGTGTGCATGAAGTGGGACGAGCAGGTTGACCACGGTGGTCGCGGAAGGGTTCTTCATCCACAAGAGGCATGTACATATCATCCCTGCAGGCGCCAGTGTTGATGTAGTCATCGACGTCGATATCATTCTCCTCCTCCTCATTGTCGTCGTTGCCACCAAGTTGAGGTGCAACGGCTTTGTCCTAAACATAAACAATAGCACATCCGTTAGTCGGGAAAGTCGGAAAGTCGGGGAAGCATGCAAGATCATAAATAACATAGGCATAGATTGATAATCAACTTGACATAGTATTCAATATTCATCGGATCCCAGCAAGCACAACATGTAGCATTACAATAATATGATCTTGATCATGTAGGGCAGCTCACAAGATCTAAACATGATGGCACAAATAGGAGAGACAACCATCAAGCTACTGCTATGGACCCGTAGTCCAAGGATGAACTACTCACGCATCACTCCGGAGGCAGGCATGGCGATGTAGAAGCCTCCGGTGACGATTCCCCTCTCCGGCAGGGTGCCGGGAAGAGGTTCTGGACTCTCCCGAGCTAGGGTTGACGGTGGCGGCGTCTCTGGAACGTTTCGTGGATTTTGGCTCAGGCACTTAGGGTTATTTTCTCGGGGGATTAAGTAGACGAAAGGGCGGCGGCTGGAGACCCCCGTGGGGCCCACACGTGGCTAGGGCGCGCTAGAGGGGGGGGCCGCGCCCTGCCCGTGTGTGGGGCCCACGTGGCTCTCCTCTGTTGCTTCTTTGGTCCTTCAGGTGTGTTCTGGCAAAATAGCATCCCCCGTGAAGTTTCGTCCAATTCCGAGAATATTTCCAGACTAGCTTTTCAGGAATACAAAAACAGCAGAAAACAGGAACTGTCACTTCGGCATCTTGTTAATAGGTTAGTCCCAAAAAATGTATAAAAGTGACATAAAGTGAATGCAAAACATGTAGCAATAGGTATAAAACAAGCATGGAACATCAAAAATTATAGATACGTTTGAGACGTATCATACCTCATAGATGACACTCCCAGTTCTATTTCAGAAGCTTATGCATCTTTGGATGCTGACTACTGGAAGGAAGCTGTCCGTAGTGAGATGGATTCCATCATAGCTAACGGAACTTGGGAGATCACTGATTGTCCGTACGGGTGCAAACCTGTAGGATGTAAGTGGGTGTTCAAGAAGAAGCTTAGGCCTGATGGTACCATTGAAAAGTACAAGGCACGGCTTGTGGCCAAGGGTTATACCCAAAAGGAAGGAGAAGACTTCTTCGACATGTACTCACCTGTAGCCAGACTGACCACCATTCGGGTGCTACTACCATTGGCTGCCTCACACGGTCTTCTCGTCCATCAAATGGACGTTAAGACGGCTTTCCTAAACGGAGAGTTGGAAGAGGAAATTTACATGGAGCAGCCAGATGGTTTTGTGGTACCTGGTCAAGAAGGAAAGGTGTGCAAGTTGTTGAAGTCATTGTACGGCCTTAAACAAGCCCCTAAGCAGTGGCATGAGAAGTTTGAAAAGACTTTGACTGCTGAAGGCTTTGTTGTAAACGAAGCTGACAAATGTGTGTACTATCGCCATGGTGGGGGCGAGGGAGTTATTCTCTGTTTGTACGTCGATGACATACTGATATTTGGAACCAACCTTAATGTGATTAAGGAAGTCAAGGATTTCTTATCTCGCTGTTTTGAGATGAAGGATCTAGGAGTAGCTGATGTTATCTTGAACATCAAGCTTTTGAGAGATGACAATGGTGGGATTACTCTGCTTCAATCCCACTATGTGGACAAGGTCTTGAGTCGTTTCGGGTATAGCGACTGCAAGCCCTCTCCAACACCGTATGATCCTACTGTGTTGCTTCAAAAGAATCGACGGATTTCTAGAGATCAAATGAGATATTCTCAGATCATAGGCTCGCTTATGTATTTGGCAAGTGCCACGAGGCCTGACATTTCATTTGCTGTGAGCAAGTTGAGCCGGTTTCTGTCAAATCCGGGAGATGATCATTGGCATGCGCTTGAGCGAGTCATGCGCTATCTAAAAGGCACTGCGAGCTATGGAATTCATTATACCGGGGACCCAAGGGTACTTGAGGGTTATAGTGATTCAAATTGGATATCTGATGCCGATGAGATTAAGGCCACAAGTGGTTATGTGTTTACACTTGGTGGTGGCGCTGTCTCCTAGAAGTCTTGCAAGCAGACCATCTTAACGAGGTCAACTATGGAAGCAGAACTCACATCATTAGACACAGCCACTGTTGAAGCAGAATGGCTTCGTGAGCTTTTGATGGACTTACCTGTGGTTGAAAAACCTATACCCGCTATCCTGATGAACTATGATAATCAAACTGTGATCACGAAAGTGAAGAGTTCTAAGGATAATATGAAGTCATCAAGGCATGTGAAGAGGAGATTAAAATCTGTCAGAAAATTGAAGAACTCCGGAGTTATTGCATTGGATTATATCCAAACATCTAAGAATTTGGCAGATCCCTTCACAAAGGCTTTATCACGTAATGTGATAGATAATGCATCGAGGGAGATGGGTTTGAGACCCACAATATAAGTTGCTCACAGTGGTAACCCACTCTATGTGATCGGAGATCCCGTGAAGTAGAATTGGGAGACAAGCTGTTGATCAACTGAGAGGAGAATACCCTTACCTTTGTATAACACCACTCCGTAAAGATGCAATACTCTCCTAAACTGCATGGCAGGTTGATGTTTATCTTAATGTGTACCAAGAGGCTTTATCTTAAGCAGAGATGTTGTCCTGCAGAACATCTTCTGAGGAACACACCTATATGAGTCTGACTGTCAAACGTCGCAGTCCATGAGAGTGGGGTGCTCTTTAATAAACTCATGAAAGGTCTTGGAGTATGACGTATAAGCTCCACCCGCGGGGAATTACCACGGCAGCCTAGTATCGGTCAAGGCTTTGTGTGAAGCTAGATTCGCAGAAAACATGCAGTTCAAGGCATAGTCCACTGTCCAAGTTGCAAACTAGTGTAACATGAAGTCTAGGTGGAAGTTCAACTTAACAGTCTCCACTGTAGCACCGGTATATAAACAGTGTTTGGAACCAAAAGCAAATTTTGTGTGCCTCTAGAATCTTATGGGGGATTGCTGGAATTTTGGCCTAATTGGCCCAGCTCAACAATTCATTTCCATAAATCCTGAAAATCGTAGAGGCCCATGTGGCCCATTAATACATGGCAAGAGGTGGGACAAATGTTTAGTCCCACATTGCTAGTTTAGAGAGAGTTGCACCACTTTATAAGGTGAGCTCTTCTAGCACTTGTACGAGCATGAGAATAGGAGAGAGTCCCCCGCGCGCTCCTCCTCCTCCTCTGCCGCCCGCCTCGCCTCGCCACGACGCGCGCGCGCCGCGGGTTGCGGGAATCTCGCCGAGCCGATGTGTTCTTTTTGCCACACGTGAATGGACGAATATGAATATGAACTGCACGAAGGAGAAACGTTTTGCCTGTTCATTTCGCCTCCTGCCTTTTCATTTCCTCTTCTGCGGTGCTTGTTCGCCTCCTGCTGTTGTGCCTATAGAAGAGAGGTCACCGCAACAACAACCACACCTCATATGCGATTGCCTCCTGGTTCTCGAGCACTGCGCCGCCAATCAAGACTTCTCCATCCCGTGCCGCGGCGTGCACCGCGGGACGGGACAGTAGGCCTCCGGAACCCCGTCTCTCGCGATCCTGTACGGGAGAGAGGCGATATGGTTTTTGGGGAGCGTCTTCACGTGACTACTGGCTTTTTCTCCAACACGGACTCCAACGACTACTTCCTGGACGACGACTTCTTCCCTGACGTCGACGTCCTCTTCGGCAAAATGTCTTCATCAGCCAACGCGAACGGGTCGTCCTCCACTGGCCCGTATGTGATCCTATTCTGCCTATTCGAGATCATGTTTCAGACTCTGATTCTAGCAATATGTGTACAATTGCTTTATGCGTACTATCTGTTAGATTGCATGACTAGTTTAATTCTTATTTGTCTAGCCATGTTTTATCTACTGTTTTTATGCATTAAATCATGTGAAAATTTGCTCATATATTCAACATTCCCGACATGTCTTGGGGAGGCCGGCCCTGGTATCCTTTCTTTATGTTGTTCTCTAGACGAAGCTGTATGACGCAGCGGTTGTAAAACTTAAGGGTTACCCGAGCTCTGTTGCTTTATTAAGTTAAAGCAGGGCATGTCGATGCTTGATATAAAAAAAAATCATTGATTACATATTGTAATAGGTTTATTCATATACTCAAAACTAACAAGATGTTTATTTTGCATTTTTTTGATCTATAATTGCTTAGACTTGCATATTAACAGATAGTGTGATGGTAGTACGTGGCTGCTTACCACAATTAAATAGTTTATTCAGTTTCTAAATTCAAATTGATACGTGGCCACACAAAAGCCCAATGTGCGGCCCAATACGCAGCGTAGCAAGTAATCGTCTAAACCATTCTCGCTCGATCTCGACGGCTCACCGGAATTCCTCCCGTTGCCGGCGGCGCCGCCACTCCGTCGCCTGCACCTGCCATGCTCCACCTCCGCAGCTCCATCCTCACCCGTCTCCTCTCCTCTTCCTCCTTCGCTACCCCCAACAACCTAGCTCTCCACCGCCTCCTCTCCGCCATTTCCCCAAACCCTAGCTTCGCCGTCGGGGACTATCTCGTCGACACCTGCGGCCTCACCCAGGCCTAGGCCCTTAGGGCCTCCGCGAAGCTCTCCCACCTCAAGTCCCCCTCCAAGCCCGACGCCGTCCTCGCCTTCCTCGTCGGCCTCGGCGTCTCCAGCGCCGACGTCGCCACGGCCGTTGTCAAGGACCCGCAGTTGCTCTGCGCAGGCGTGGACACAACCCTGGGCCCCAACGGTGCGGAGCTCACCGGCCTCAGACTGTCGCGTCGAGACATCGCGCACCCGCTCTCACTCGCCGGCGACCGCTTCCGCTATAGATCCATCGTCTCCAAACTGCAGTACAATGTAGAATTTTTTTTAAATAATATTTTTTTAAACTTACATTCGGAAAATAGCGCGCGTTTTCGAGAAATTTGGAAACTAGCGCGGCGTCGGCAACGGCCGGGCCGAAAGCAGAGTGTTTCGGCATGGGCGACTCCGAAAGCAGTGTTTCGGCAGGGGCGACGCCGAAAGCAGTCCTTCGTCTGGGCCGCTGCCGATAGTGCATGGCGCAGACCGCGTCGGCAGGCGTGGCCCACGCCTTTCGGCCCGAGCACTGCCGAAAGCAGGGTTTCGGCATGGGCGACGCCGAAACCTGCTGGATAAGCAGGCCTCGCCCGGCTCCTCTTCTTCTTCCTCCGCTCGACTTCTTCTCTCCCTCTGTTCTTTCACTGGTTCGAAAATAGCACCGAATCCTACCCACAAAAAATCCCCACAAGCTCACAGATTCAAGAAATAGAGTAGAGAAGGGTTGGGGCATCCCCGTTCTGTTGATGGGATAACTATTTGTGGAGGCGTTTGGGGGTGTGGAGGTGGAGCAATGGTGGTCAACAATGGTGGATAGTGGTGCTGCATGCTATTGTTGGGCAAGGAGAGGATTGATGCAGTGCTGGTGGTGCTAGACTAAAGCCGGACAGCGGGAGCTAGACACGTGTCAAGGGTAAACCCTAATCCCTAATTTTTTTAGGTTAAATGTGAACATAGTTTGTGGGTAGATGTATAATATTTGTTTGCATTAGTGTAGATATATTTCGTCGGTTAGATATATCGTATAATTTTATTAGGATTAATATTAGCAGTGTAGATATATTTTGTCGGTTAGATATATTGTATATTTTGATTTGGATTAATATTAGTGGTGGTTGTAATTTTTAGATATATCCGGTGTGTAGTATTTGACGATGGAAATTTTTTGTCTAGGTAATGGAAGTGGTACATATTGTAGTGCACTATGGTGCCGGTACAGTCCGTGCAACTGAGTCAGGGGTTGATCTTCGTGAATTTGATAATTTGGAGATTCAGTTGACAGAGCCAGAGAAAGTGGAAATTAGCGCTGTCCAGTGCTATTTGACGGTGAATTTTGGTTACGATCCTAATTTCTAGACGGTTAGGATTCAGTTGCTATGGACCAAATCCCGGACAATTTACTGGGAGTTGTTGCCGCTTGACCGGACAAAGCAGTGGGTTTCTTGGCTAGCGTCATGCAAACGCCGAGGCACAAAACCAGAAGTCCTACTGTCGTTTGTTTTGAAGGGGGAGAGTAGTGAAGCAACTAGTTCGCATACTGCCCAAATTCCTGTGCATTATGAACCATCACCGACAGCAGGGAATGGTCAAACTCATGTTGAGTACCATGAACCATCGGTGTCAGAAATTCCTGTTCATTATGAACCAGCATTGTCAGCAGGATCTACCCAAATTGGGGAGGCTGATGCAGATGAGCACACAGGAACAGTGCAGGACGCGATGTTGGATGATGACGAGGATGGCGTCGCCGAAGATCTTAATTCTGATGAAGGAGATTCTGATGATTCAGATGGAAATGATGGGGAAGATGTACCTATTCCTAGTTATTGGAACCAGGACAAGTCAAATGTCACGACTGTGCATGATGGTCATGAATCGTCCTGGGAGTACCACATGAATAACATTGAAATTGGGGCTCAGTACAGCATGAAGCAGCAGTTAAGGGAAGCCGTGATTCAGTGGGCATTGTCCACACAGAGGGTTTTCCGCACTGATGTATCAAATAAGAATTATTTGACAATGAGCTGTACTGACATTGGTTATCCTGCACGGGTGCATGGTCACTTACCGAAGTATCAGGTTGTGTGGGTGGTGACAGACGTCATGCCACACACTTGTGAAATTGATTGTCAACTCAAAGATCACCCTAACCTAACGTCAACTCTCATTGCACGTCTTTTGTTCAGTGAGATAGTGGACAAGAAAGACATGGTAGCGAAGCACATCATAAGAACAGTGAAGGCAAGATGGAAAACCAACATTAAATATGGGAAGGCCTGGAGAGCTAAGCAGAAGGCTCTAGAGGAGAGGTTTGGGAGTTTTTATGACTCTTATGATAATGTTATCCGTCTTGTTAGCACATTGAAGGAGAGGAATCCTGGCACATATGCTATAGTCCAATTACAAAAAAAGGAGGAGATTCCTGAATATGATGTGTTTGGCCGATTGTTCTTCTCATTCGCCATATGCATCGAAGCTTTTAACTATTGCCGTCCAGTGTTGTGCGTGGATGGCACGTTTCTCACAGGCAAGTACAAGGGGCAGATCCTGACCGCAATAGGTGTCGACGGCAACAACCAGATCATGCCGATTGCATTTGCCTTCGTCGAGGGTGAGAATTATGACAGCTGGTTATGGTTCTTCAGGAATTTGAAAATGGCAGTTGTGAAGACTCAGCCAAATGTGTGCATCCTTCATGACAGACATGCTGGTATGCTAAAGGCTATAAAGAGACTGCAGCGACCCGCCGTGGATGAAACAACACCATGGACTGACATGCAGAGTCGCTGGTGTATGCGCCATCTCGGCGCTAACTTTTACTCATGCTTTAAGAGTAAGTGGCTGATTAATTTGTTTAAAAGACTCTGCAATCAGAATCAGGAGAGGAAGTATCACTAGTAGGAAAATATCCTATCAGTGGCGCACCAAAAAAGACTTCTGTGGCGCATGGGTTGGTGCGCCACAGAAGTCGCCACTAAATTTTATTTCTGTGACGCATGGGTTGGTGCGCCACAGAATTTTCACATTTCTGTAGCGCACCCACAAGATATGCGCCACAGAATTCTTAAGAAATGAAAAATTCAAAAAAAATCAGGAAAATTTGAAATAATTTGGAAAACCTAAATATTTGAATTTTTTGCTTTTATTTGAATTTTTTAACCTATTTCAGATGATGAGATCCCGCTAGGTCATCCATCCTCAAATTGCTCCAACCCAAGCACGCTTAACCACTAAGTTCTATTCAGCTCAGCCACCCTTGTGCTACTCAATTTCTTATTGATATAAGTATCATATCAACCCTCTTAAGCCTTGTATGTGTATATATATGTGTGTAGTTTATGTGTCATATCAACCCTCTTTTTGATATAAGTATCATTTTCAAAATTTTCAAAAACTTCCAAAAGAAATTCAAAAGTTTCAAAAAATTCAAAAAAACTCAAAAAATTCAAAAAACCAAAAAATTCAAAAAAATTCAAAAAAACCCAAAAAATTCAACAATTCAAAAAAAAAAATTTGTAGAAAAAAATCTTCTTTTTGAAATAACTTTTTACTCTTTTGGAATTTCCCGAATCTGAGAAAAGTTCAACGGGTGAAATCGAGCTCCTTTTTTCTCACGATTTTTTTGACATATTAAACGCATTTTTTCGACGTCGTATGCAAAAGTTATGGCCGTATCAATATTTTTTTTTGTTTTTTGCAAAAAAGGTCAAAATTCATATTTCAAAATTTCTATACCAACTAGACACTAAAACCTAACTACATGTCAAAGTATTTTATTTTTGAATTTTTTATCATTTTCTTTTCTTGTTTGCAAAACTGAAAACACGGTCCATTGGGGGTGTGTGTGTGGGATCTGAGCTCAAAAAATTCTGTGGCACATGGACCCATGCGCCACAGAAAGGGACATTTCTGTGGCGCACGAACCCCGTGCGCCAAAGAAAGGGACATTTCTGTGGCGCATGGACCCCGTGCGCCACAGAAAGGGACATTTCTGTGGCGCATGTGGTTTTCGTGCGCCACAGAATTTCGAAATTCTGTGGCGCATGCAAAACTATGCTCCACAGAAATATTTTCTGTGGCGCACGGCTATTTGGTGCGCCACAGAATCCATTTCTGTCTATAGCTAGTTTCCTACTAGTGTATCAGTTTTTGTGGGATAGGCTGACTGAATTCACAAGGAAACAAGTGAAGGAAAGAAGAGCTGCACGGCTCAAGGAGTAGTTGGCAGCTCCAGGCGGCATAGGTCGCTGCAGCGCAGACGGATGATTCAGATCCTGTTGGTTTGTGTGACTTGCCTGGAATTGACCCACCTGATACGAAGAGAAAGGAGGGAAAACGAATCAGGAATTTTGAAGAGTGGATAGAGAAAGAGCCTCCTGTGAAATGGTCTTTGTTGCACGACGCACATGGAGCTAGGTACGGCACCATTCCTACCAACCTTGTAGAGGTGTATAATTTTGTACTCAGAGGGAATAGGAGTTTGCCACTAACAGCACTGGTGGAGAGAATTTTGGTAGGACATTAACGTATTTCAGAGATAGACGTCGTGAAGCTGTCGAGCATATTGAGTATTACCCCAACACACCTTGCTGCCAAAAATAAGACTGTACATGGACAAGAAGATAAAGAAGGCACGGTTGCACACAGTCGTTCGTATGGGTAATCAAGAACCGAGGTACGAGGTACGCTTACCCACTGAAAGATTTGGTGCGGGTATGAGCTTAAGACCCATGAGGTGAGCATTGGACTTGATGCACCCCAACGTGCGAGTGCACGTGCAATAAACCGAGACTGCTTCACCTCCCATGTTCTCATGTGCTAGCAGTTTGTGGGCAGATGGGGATGAACCCAATCAGTTCCGTGTCTCCGTATTACATGAAGGAGGCAGTGGTTGAAACTTGGACCGGGGAGATGACAGGATTTAGGGTAGTTGGTAACTTCAACAAGGTTAACCCACTGGAAAGACAATATATTCCGGATCCCGCTCTAATAAGAACTAGCATAGGAAGACAGAAGTCGCGTCGAATCCGGAATGATATGGATGAGTCCGAAGCCGGTGGACCCACTCGACAGTGCTTGTTATGCACTAATTTCGGACACAAAGAGAAGTATTGTCCCAAATACGGCCTTGGACCTGCTCCTGATCCTGCAACCATTCCTGTTCCTGGCCGTGGTCGAGGAAACCGAGGCCGAAGAGGACGTGGGCAACGTGGCTAGCACTGTGGTTAAATTTGTATGCG
The DNA here is from genome assembly GCA_947311845.1 of Poa pratensis. Lineage (NCBI taxonomy): Eukaryota > Viridiplantae > Streptophyta > Magnoliopsida > Poales > Poaceae > Poa > Poa pratensis. The sequence goes on from CAMZMU010000043.1 coordinate 66,792,984, forward strand.
TATGAACTATGTTTTAATTTTTACGTGTCCGAACTATGTTTTAATTTGTAAGTGTCTGAACTATGTTGTTATTTGTAAGTGTCTGAACTATGTTTTAATTTTTACGTGTCCAAACTATGTTGTAATTTGTAAGTGTCCGAACTATGTTGGTATTTGTAAGTGTCTGAACTATGTTTTTAATCTGTACCGTACAGATGGCTTCATATGCTTTGCTTAATGGAGCGATCGATGGAAAACATCGCGCTAGGCTGTGGGAGAATGGTAAAGTACCAAATCTCGTGCGTACACGGGGTCCATCATACAACTGGATGATACACCCTGATTGGGTTGATCGGTACGTACACCGGGTCCATAATTTTGTTATCATTTATGATGCGATGAACATTATTTGATATAAATTTTTGGTACAAGTTGACTTGGTCTGGTCTGCTACCTATAGCACGCCTAGTTGAGGCGACTCCTCGGGAGTGGTTACATCATCCACCAGATCAGCTCGGGGACGCAGATATTGATGTCCAGATGGATGCATCTCGACGCGTCAACATAGACAGGTCACTGCTTACCTGTTTAGTTGACCGATGGAGGCCCGAGACCCACACTTTTCACTTCCCGTGCAGGGAGATGGCACCGACACTTCAGGATGTGTCATTTTTGTTGGGTCTCCCACTGGCGGGCGCGGTTGTAGGTCCTTTACAGGCTCCAGGTAATTGGCGTGACGAGATGCAGGCACGTTTCGCAGGTTTACATCCAGAAAACCCGCTCTTGCCGAACCAGGCACACGTCCTCGGGTTTCTTTTTTGAACAAGTTTCAGGTAAGATTGTTACAATTATGCCGTTTATTTTTAACTATCAAAAAACCTGTACTTACCAAGTTTTTGTTGTATGATCAATGCAGATAGGTGCTCTTGGATACCCTGATGTCGCCTTGAGTGAACAGCAGATTACTCGATGTTTGGAGGCATACCTGATGTGGCTGTTCGGCAAGGTGATGTTCACAGAGTCCCACGTCGACACTATTTCTGCGCGCTTCATCAATATAGCGCGAGAGATTGCGGAGGCACAACAACTTGAGGACATAGTGCCACAGAGTTTTGGGTCTGCTGTCTTAGCCGCCACGTATTGTTCTTTGTGCACCGTGTGCACGAAGAACGCAGAGTCCTCTTCGATACTTGGCTGCCCACTACTGTTGCACTTGTGGTCCTGGGAGAGGTTCCTGATAACCCACAAGTATAGGAGATCGCGTGTAGCCTTTTCGATAAGTAAGATTGTCGAACCCAACGAGTAGCTAAAGGTAGGATAAGTATTTTCTCAAGTTCTGTCAACCACTGATACAACTCTACGCACACTAAACGTTTACTTTATCTAGAAAATAAAACTAGACTACAATACAGGTATGAGAGATAGCTTTGCGAGATAATAAATACAAGAAAGTAAAAGTTAGTGCTGCAGCAATAAAGTACACTAAGTAAACATAAACTAACAGTACCATGAGTGTGGATAAGTGATGGTAATTGTGATGGCTTTGTCCAAGATTAATTAGTGAAGATACTTAGTTCATTGTCTTCGATGCAGTTTTCTATGTGGGAGAGGCTAAATATACATGCACTCCTCTACTTGGGATTACAAGTACTATATGATTGGATTGTTTAGTAGGCATCCGCAAATACTAACAATTCATTAAGGTTTTCCCAACCATAGCATTGAGTTAATGGTCCTCTTACTCCCATACGTGCAACATTCCGGTTCGAGTCCTTAGGTTTCTGTCACTCCGGCAGAACTACCCCCTTCCTTTGCACATACTACTAACCCTAAGATGTTGATCCATGCGCGCACAAATATAATGGACACCAAAGGACAGTACCATATCAACATACAAATCTAATGAACCTCATACATTCAACAAAGCAATCAAAAGACAAATAAACTACGCAAACATGACATAAATCATAGGATAAATATTATAGCATCAAACACCATGTTTACATAGAGCGGTACAGAGGTTTGTGGGAGGATGAACCACTGTATACAAGGAGGAATTGGCGGTGGAGATGGCAGTGAAGACGACGGAGAGGGCAGCGAGGAGCGCAGGGCGGCGCCGGCGCCGACGGTGGCGTGGGGAACTCCTCCCGCGCCGCCGGCATCAATGGGGGAGCGCCGCCCCTTAGCCCTCTTCCTTCATGGCTTCTTGGGAGCCCTCCCCCATGGAGATGGGATCCATGGGGGAGGCAAAAACGTGGTTTTGGTGGCTGGAAATTCGTGGGTATGGGGTGCTCCCCACGACTTAGGGTTTCCTCCTTTATATGGACTCTCGGATTTCCATCTAGGGTTGCAGTGGGACGGCGATATCTGGAGCGTCCAGACTACGATTGGGCCAAAGTTTAGGTCCAGATTTATTAGGAGAAAATTCCCTGCAACTTTCGCGACTGGACTTTTTCCATTTGACATCATCTTCGGGCCGAAACGGGTCCATCTTAGAAAATAGTTTTCAGACAGATTTCAGGAAAGTCCCAATTCGACTCCAACAAGGTTTCCTCTTGTATTTTTGATAATTCCTATACACCAAAGTGTAAAACAAGAACATTGTGCACTTTTGTAACTATTAATAGGTTAGTCCAAATAAATCACAAACTTAATATAATAACAAGTGCTAAAAGCATAAAAATGGCATGAAACAATCAAAAATTATAGATACGTTTTGGACATATCAGTTCCCTATTGGTAGGCCTGACGTCGACGCTATTAATCCTTGGCAGTACAGGTTCATCGAGGAAAACCTAGTCAATCTGCCTACATTTGGTAGTATGTGGACGCGTAGACTAGTAAACTTGCACATTATTTATTTCTTGTTGAACTAATTGTCAAGTTCTTTATTTATGTATACTAACTAGTTTATCTATTTGCAGAGACGGTACGTGGGAGAGCAAGTCAGAAATTGCTACGGGTCATTCACGATGCAGTTTGATCAGTTGCAAGACCATCAGGTTATTTCGGAGCCGTACCGTGCTGACAGGGTGGAGGCGAGATACCCCAGTGGGATTTGTAGCTTGTGTCGGAGGGATGAAAACTATTGGTACACTCGAGCCTCTATTATTTTCGATGTCACGGTGGAGGAGGTGGCCCAACAGCGAGTCATGGGACAGTTCGGCAAGCGACAATTACCAGAACCTCCGCGAGACAGCCGCCCCTTCCTTCGCACATCCACAGGTATGGTTTTAACCAATTGTGGTTGCACTAACGAATCTCTAAAGTCGTATTCTAATTACGCTACGTATGCATGTTTTCAAATTGTCACGACAAGGCGAGAGAAGTTTGACATCTTGGCTACGGGTACTACAACCGTACATAGCAGAATGGGCGAATGCGACGACTAATGTATGGCCCACGGATGAGCCATTTCAGCTGGATGATTTTAACGCATATCTGTGGACGTATAGACAGTCCACTCAAGTTCGCTTAGTCCACATCCACACGTCCCAGCCTGATCAGCTGCCACCTCCTGCTGTTACAGACATGTACCCCCTTCAGGCTATTGGGGGAAGCAGAAACTACACGGTACGTATCTTACTTATATTGGTAAATGCATCTCTCAATAATCAACCATAACATTTTGTTTTTCTATTACAGGCAGAGTTGATAGAAGATATTCGGAGCGACGTTGCTGCCTTTGCCCCACAGCCGCAACACGTATCTTGGTTCAAGCGTCTAGAGGATAAACTCCGTCATGTCTACTCTGTTCTTACTTGTGCCGGCGGTGCTGACGTTGCTCCACACGGTCCAGCCCCGCGCCCCACGCGCCACTCGTCAGCAACTCAGGATGCACAGGTATCACCCTCTCGTCACTCTGTTGGTCGACAGGACCCCGGCCACGTCTTACACGAGCACAGACTCCTCGCCCACAACCTACGTACGTGTTTGGTAGTTCGTCGCAGCAGCCAGATCCGTCTCAGCCACTTATGTACCAGCCGCCAGATGCATCTCAGCCTGGTAGTTCGACATGGCAGGCGCCACCTATGTACCAGCAGCTTATGTACCAGCAGCCACCCGTGTACCAGCAGCCACCTATGCACCATCTTGGGATGCCAACGTCTGGGTATGGGATACAGCCACCTCCACATACGATGTGGAACCCGTCTCCTGTGCCGATGACTCAGTTTCAGAGCCACCTCGGTACGTAGTTTTTAATAGTCATACAAATTTACCTTATTCACCCATACATAATACTGACGTAACTTCTACAGGTGGGGGTGGCTCCTCCTCACACATGGATCCGGAGGACGAGACATTGTACCATACTCTACCGCCGCCCGATACGCAGGAGACGCAGGAGGATGAGCCGTTGCGAGGCCGAGGGATGCGTGACCACCGCGCTCCAGCATGCTTGTCACCTACCGGGCCTCGACCGCGGAGGCAGCCGCGCACTCGTGCTCACAAAGATGACTGATACTACTATCTATGTATGAGACATGTTTCCATTCACGGGACCTTATTTATATGTATGAGACATCTACGTATCGTTCTATGTAATACTATGGACACATATATCTATGGGTCATTTAATGGATTGCCCTTAGCAGCCTCGCTGAACTCATTTTTGCCCTAGTTCCGAATCGTGCTTAGTTTTGCCCTTAGTTCGGTCGCAGCTAGTGCCAAACGGCAAGTCTGAAGTCCATTCCGTTTGACCGTTAACTTCTGACGGGTGGGACCCACATGTCATGGATTTAATAATTTCAGTCGGGTCAATGCATTGACCGTTAGCTGCTGACGAGTGGGACCCACATGCCCTTGCTGAAAATAAACAAACACACCCACCTTTATCTCTCTTAAACGTGGGACCAAGGCAACAAAAGGCTAGTAAAAAAAAGGCAACAAAGGGAAATAGAAAAACAGTCCTGGCCATGCCGGCGGCCCTCGACACCGGAGCAGAGCCGACCTCGATGCCGGCGGAGCGAGGGTGGCGCGGCCGAAACGGCGGCGGCGTGCGTCGCGGTGGTGTCCTGCTCCAACTGCCGCTTCAAGTGCTGGCTTCTCCGTCCACGACGCTCCATCCGCTCATGGTCGTCTCCCTCACCCGGAGCTCCACCCCGCGGTCTTCGCCGTCCACGACGACCTCAGGAGGCAAGCGACAGGGAAAAGATGCATATGAGGATCAGTTGCTCACCCTAGTCGCTCTAGTATTATCAATTGGGGCGGAGGATCTCTAAGGCGATCGATATCATCCGCGGCGAGCGTCGGCCGGTGGTGAAGGGGACGAGCTGATTCCGACTGCCCCAACTCGAACCAGTGCCACATTGGGCTCCGCCGGGTCCTACTATTCCTCCACGCGAAAGGACGCAAGCCGGGATGGACTAAAACGTCGGGATCGACGCCGTCTTCCTCGCCTCCGACCGAAGGTCGCCGTGCTCGATTCGCTTCCTTATGACCTCCCCCGACCTCTAAATCCACTCTATTTTGTTCCACGAGAGCCAATGGTCCTAACGGGCAAGTTTTTATGCGCGAGGGATGGCTTATCCGACGACCACGACCGGGCGGCGCCGTCGGTATTTTGTCGAGCACCTTGTGGGCGTGCTCTGGACATGGCCATGTCGGCATCAATGCGTTCCGGGATATTCCTAACGATTTAGGAAGAAAACTTTATATCTTTGTGCGCCAAATGGGAAATACTACAACTTTGTAGTTATAAGGTTTCGCTAGTTTGGAACTTTCTATATTGCGATTTTGTGAAAAACATTTCTGGTCCAAATGGCATTGCCATGTTTGAGTAGGCAAATGAATTTTTCAGAATGTAAAACCTTGTCAAATATTAGAGGGCTACTAGAATATGCCATTTATTATTTTTTACTTATTTTTACCCACTTAGAAAAAGGGTTCACTTTTTAGGTAGATAAGTAGGTGTAAATCCCTATTTGAATTGAATTAAAAAAATCAAATAAATGGGAAACCATGACATAGTTTGTCGAAACGAGGCCATATTTCACACACTCATGGTATATTTCACACACTCATGGTAATGCATCAATATGGTATAGCCAAAGGTGTGAGATTTCAAGCATTGCATGAAAATGCATCAATATGCACCAAAATGAGCTACAAAAGAGCCCCAAAGGTAGCCCAAACAGCCTCATTTCTATTCCTGTCATTTTTTCGACCTTCTCCAAATGATCTCAAACTCTAGGGTTAACATCTATTGCACTAATATAGTGTCCTTGACCAATATGGAGTCATTTCTCAAAACATAAACCACCTCTCTTCACACATGAGAGTTCATAGTTTGAGATGTGAGATTTCACACCATATTGAAGCATTTCTTATTTGATATATATCTAGACCTTATTTATCAGTTGGAGTTGTTAGTACATGACAAACTAAGACCATGTGCACTGGATTTTCATTTTTTTGAAGTTTTATGAATATTTTATGATTATTTCAAAATCGGTCAAACCCAAGTTTGACCAACATTTAAACAAGTTTTAAATACAAAAATGAAAAACTAAGCCTGGGTCATTCTTAGTCACACCAAAATGAAGCTTTGGAGATTTTTTCAATTTTTTTAAATTTTCAAAACATCAAACCCTCTCTCACTTTCTTGAACTCTCTGCAACTTTGTTCGTGGTAAGTCATTTGTGTGAAGGATTTCTCATGAAAATACTCATATACCAAGTTTATATATTTTTTTCATAACTATGTCATGTAAGTAGACCATGTGCGCTGGTTTTATGTTATTTTGATTTTTTTGAATTATTTGTGCTCATTTGAATGTTTGGTCAAACTTTGCACAAAACCGTTGACCGACTCAAAATCAAAGTTTATATTTTTTTTTTGATAACTATGTCCTGCAAGTAGACCATGTGCGCTGGTTTTATATTTATTTGATTTTTTTTGAATTACTTATGCTCAACCCTAGCTCATTCCATCAATATCGTGAACGTGTGAATGTTGGAATTGAAATGTGGATATAACAAGTTTTATATTTTTTATAGCAATTTAGTTGCATAAGTAGACCATGTGCGCTGGTTGTATGTTGTTTTGATTTTTTTTGAATTAGTTGTGCTCAACCCTAGCTCATTCCATCGATAGCTTGAATTGTGTGAATGTTTTTCATTTAACTGTGGATATAACAAGTTTTAAATTTTTTTTAGCAACGTAGTTGCATAAGTAAACAGTGAGCGAAAGTTTCATATTTATTTGATTTTTTCTAAATTATTTATGCTCAACCCTATCTCACTGAAACCCTAAACCCCGGAAACCCTAAACCCCGTCCGAAACCCGATCTGAAACCCCCACAAACCCTAAACCCCGTCCGAAACCCCGTCCAAAACCCCCCCTGCTTCAACCTTAGACTGAGAATTAGGGGAAGCCCTCGCTAAATTTTTCTATAATTTTGGGGACAAATTATAACACACTTGTAGTTTAAATCTCGTTAAATAGCGTTAAATCTGAGATTCACAAATTTGTTATTTTTACACAGACCAAACTATAAAATATTTCACACTCAAATTTTTCACACTATTGTAAATAATCATTATCAACATTCGGAATTTTTTTCACATTTTTTTTCAAAAATTGAAAAAATTCGAAATTTTTTTGTACTGTTTAGATCTAGATCTCATATCCAAAAATTTGTCATTTTTACACAGACCAAACTACACAATATTTCACACTCCAATTTTGCACATAAGAATAAATGTTCATTGTTGACATACAGGATTTTTTTCACATTTTTATCTAAAACTTGAAAAATTCGAATTTTTTAGATCTAGATCTAGATCTATTAGATCCCGAAATTTGTCATTTTTATATAGACCAAACTACACAATATTTCACACTCAAATTTTGCACATAAGAATAAATATTCATTGTTGACATACAGGATTTTTTTCACATTTTTATCTAAAACTTGAAAAATTCAAATTTTTTAGATCTAGATCTAGATTTAGATATTAGATCCCGAAATTTGTCATTTTTACATAGACCAAACTACACAATATTTCACACTCAAATTTTGCACATAAGAATAAATGTTCATTGTTGACATCCAGGATTTTTTTCACATTTTTATCTAAAACTTGAAAAATTCGAATTTTTTAGATCTAGATCTAAGATCCCGAAATTTGTCATTTTTACATAGACTAAACTACACAATATTTCACACTCAAATTTTCACACTAGTATAAATAATCATTATCAACATTCGGAAATTTTTTCAATTTTTTTTTCAAAACTTGAAAATTTCGAATTTTGTACTGTTTAAATCTCAGATTCAGATTCGTCAGTAGTGGGCCTCCTGTGAGAAATTTAAACATTTCCAAAAAAAAGCTGAAACTATTAAATTCATGACATGTGGGTCCCACCCGTCAGAAGTTAACGGTCAACCGTTTGTCCATCTTCGCCCTGACGGAATGAGTCCTTGCGCACAGAGTAGGGGCAAAACTGAGCACCATTTGCAACTGAGGGCAAAACTGAGTACATGGACACAACTGAGAGCAGGCTGATAATTAACCCTATTTCTATCTTCCTACATTTGGTTCAGACATTAATTTAGATTAATAATAGATAGATCTTGTCTGTTACAACGCGAAATTAAGATACATCGGCATTCTGAAATTAACTACTAATATTGGATTTAAATACTACACCTAACTACATGAAGTCATCTACCGTCGACGCAGCCTCCAGCACCAGTCTTGCTCTTCGACGATGCAGCACTCTTGCTCCTGGAGGATGAAGCAGTCTTGCTCCTTGAAGACGGTGCAACACTCTTACCCTTCGCCGATGCATCACTCTTGCCTTTCGACGATAATGCGCCACTCGGCATGAAGATATCGTCTTCGTCCTCGCTCTCGTCTATCCACGTACGTGGATTTTTTGCAAACCACATACGGTCTGAGAATCATTCCTAAATTTTCCATTAACAACTCGCTTCTCGTACTTTTGCACATAACCAGAGAAGTCCTTGTCGTATTTCCTGGGGGTACCTGTTTGGCCAGCTATGTCGTCGTAATGCCGCTCCAACCTCAGTGAGAAGACTGTCACTACTAATGAGCTCCTCCCATAGAACTTCCTTACCGTCTACCCTCAACTCGCTCGCACACAACAAGAGACGCTCAGACATATGTCTTACCCAACTACGATCCGAGGGCCAACCTGGGGCAGGAATCGACATTTTCTAGTGTGTACACTGGACTGCTTAGGGAGCTCAGTGAGGAGGGGATTTTATAGGAAGGGAAGGGAAGAAATGGCGGGAAACGGTGGCGGGAGAAAAGGGCACGCGAGAGCACCGGTGGCGGGAAAATAATGGCGGGAGTAGCGGTGGCGGGAAATGGCCATAGCCGAAACATGCCTGTCGGCCCCGCCGTTACGCGAAAGGCCGAATCGCATGCAGATCAGCAGGGTTTCGGCATTGGTCGTGCCGAAAGCTGGTTTCAGCCCGCCGATGCCTAAACACCCTGCTTTCGGCCCGGCCGTTGCCGACGCCACGCTAGTTTCCAAATTTCTCGAAAATGCGCGCTATTTTCCGAATTTAAGTTTAAAAAATTATTATTTAATTTTTTTTCGTACAATGCATATCTGAGATGCAACCTCGATAGGGTGGTTAAGCCCAATGTTGTGCTCCTGCAGGATTGCAGGCTAAGTCATTGTGATATTGCCAAGATGTGCCTTCAAATCAAGAGGATGCTAACAGCAAACCCGGCGCGTGTCCGGGCGATGGTGGCATGCGCTGAAGGTATAGGTGTGCCCGTGGCTCTAGGATGTTCAGGCACGCGCTGAAGGCTGTTGCATTCCTCACTGAGGAGAAGATCGCTGCCTAAGTGGACTTCTTGAAGAAGACATTTAGGTGGTCTCATGCCCAAGTGAGCATTGCTTTGGCTAAGTTTCCATTGTTTCTGAGGAGCTCCAAAGACATGCTGCGGCGCAGCTCTGAGTTCCTCATCTCGGAGGTGGGGTTGGAACCGGTGTACATTGATCATCGACCGGTAATAATCTGTTATAGCATGGAAGGCCGGCTCAGACCTCGGTACTATGTTCTCAAGTTTCTTAGGGCAAATGGATTGCTAGATCATGACCGGGACTACTATGGTATAGTCAACAAGAGTGAGGTAGTATTCGTGAAGAAGTTCATATGCGCTCACAAGGAAGTCGCACCACACCTTGCTGAAGACTATGCAGCCACTTGGTACTACAAAATTCACATTTTTTTTGGGTCCGAAAGCTGTTTAGGCATATATAACTCTGTGTTCTTCTTGCAGACTTTGGATCTTAGCGTGGATCTCAGTGCAGCCAGCGCTGCTGAAGAATACTAGATCTTGTCAAACCCAGCATGTCTCCAAGACAATACTTCCTAGAGGAATTCCACACGACTCCTACTGCCATGTTGTTCTTAGGGTTCAGGTAGCTTACTTGTTCTACTGTATGTTTGGACAATCTAACATTCTGTTTTTATGCTAATTTTGCTTTCAAATCCCCAGTATCAGACAACGCAAAAAGCGACCGTAGTGAGTCTATACAAGACATGGTCCAACCCTCTTGTCTTTTATCGAAAAGGGAAGACATTTCCGCGTCAATAAATGTATACCCACCATTTGTAGTACGAAGTTCATAATTTAATCTTTTACAACCCTTTAGTATCATGGTAGTTTTGCTCCACCATACGCTTAGAGAGGCCTCTATACCGGATACCCACAACACGCGCTTAGACAGGCCTCTATACCGGATACCCACAATACACTATGTCTATTTCTCTTGTGCAATTTGTGAAACCAAGCGACTGCGAATAATTTTGCTGATGGCCTCTCTGCTCTAGATCATGAACTACCGGCCATGTTTAGTTTTTGAGAAAATTGCTTATGTACCACTGACGAACGCGGCAATGGCTCATTTGCCATCCAACAAACGACGAGTGCCTATATACCAAACACAAACAAATTCTAGTGCTTACATGCCATCGCCGTTAGTTCGTCGTTAGGATGTCTCCGTTTTCCTGTCAGTCTATTTAAAATTGTCATTTTTACCCTCAGTTTAGAAGAGGAGATGAAAAAAAAAACAAAATTGGACTCATGCACGCGAGACCCTCCAGTCCAATTGACCAAGCGTACTGTGCACCGTAAAGGCTGTCATACATGGGGAGTAACAGGCCTTGCTTAGGTCTGAATTTCCTAAAATTAAATGGCATTACCATAATCATCAGTGGTAAACTTCCTGAATAAACACTTCCTTTGCTATATCAGATCTTCAAACTCTAAGTGGCAGTTTTGTTATTTTAGAACCAGATAAAACAATTTATTTGCATAGATCGTTGCATATGTGCTTGATCGGTTTTTGACCTTCAATCACAATTCCTTTCTGTTGTCAAGTGTGAAGCATGGTTTCTGGTCATTTTCTGATGCATGATATGACATTGTCAATTAATTTCGTTCTGCTTGCCTGGTTAATACCGTTTATATGTAAGTAGGGTACGCTTGCTCTAGTAATCATATTTGCGACTGTTGCATATTATGCCTTTGATTACTTGGTCTGATGAGTTCATTTGTTATTGCAGATTGTTTTTTTGCAAATGATGCCCACTGATACATTGGGCATAAGACTGTACAGAGTCCATAACTGGGTTTGTGTTGAACTGAACGGCGGCCATCAGAAAAAGTGACAGGCTCTAGATGATGATTTTGTTCTGTTCTGTATAATCCTGTAAATAATTGTGCCATTGCATAAGAACAATCATGTTATGTTCTTTTCCTTTTATTCGTGGGTGTTGAACTAGTGGGTGGCATCCAAACACTTCTACATGGATAGCAACTCTGAAGGATTGTGGGAGAACTCTCTGGGTACCAGGTTGCTTGGAGGACTACTGATGTTTGCAACATATATAACTACCTGTTTTTAGGACATATACAATGCAGTCTGTCATACATCGTTATTGCCATGAAAGGACAGGGCACAGAACGCTAAAACAAAATCACAAGTATGGCTGAATTTTGTATTTATAGTATGGGCGTACAACAAAATCAACTGGAGTCAAAATCTGCATTATCTGTTGAAATAGAAACTTCAAGGATAGAAAAAAAACTCAAATGGCAGAGCCTGAATCACAAATATTGGTCAGAAATCAGAAATAAGCAGACATGATTGCGCAAAATGGACAGTACCAAGTGAAGATCTCCGAACGATAGGTCCAAAGGATCCCAATCGATACTCCAGTGAGATCTAAATCTGTTAGCTCATTTAAACTTCACAGCCTGAATCAGAAACAGCTGTACGATTTTAGGCACTTCAGCAAAGCTCAAATGTCTCCTCTGGGACAGTGCCTGAACAGTTCTAAAAAACGAACCACATAGACAAATCCATTATTCATGAGTAGCTTACTCCAAATGTGAAAATTGATCATGTCAAAGGAACAAAGTTGAACATTTTTTTGGGTATCCATCAAGTTATAGGCAAAGAAAGAACACTCGAGCAACAGATAATATCATCATTGTTTGAACACTGCGACACTAACCATATCGCTTTGTGCGCTGGCTGAGTTTTACAACACAGATTTCAAGTGAACAAGTAATGGCAGGAATTAGCAGCATCTTTGACAACACAACATTTTCTTGTCTACATATTTTTGTTCAGCGATAGGGCACATCACTCCCTTCTTCGGCTTTTGTGATGGTGATGGTGGCGATGCTTGGATTTCTTCTTATCTTTCCTCTCCTTTCTCTCTTTTTTCTCCGACTTCTTCTCCTTTCTTTTTTTCTTTTCCCTGTCCAAATTTTCTCTATGCCAACAATCATCAGGAGACTTGGATCTCAAAAAAAGCGGCCTCTCCGGACCTTGTACTCGGCGTTCCCATTTTTCTTCCAAACGTGTATCACCGCTACGTTCATTGTCTTGACAATGCAACGAAGCCTTAAGGTATGGTCCCGGCTCATCCATCCTAGAGCCAATGGCCCCTCTTCCTCGCTTTACCCTAACATAGCATCAAATTACACCTTTTGTCAACAACACTGCAGATATGTAATAGATTGAAATGTGCGCAAGTTAAACATATCACCTCCCCTTAAAAACATTACCTAATAGGATATGGCAACCTCAACAGAATAATGTAAATACTAGTATACTACGACTATAAACACACAGATAATTTGCAATGTTGCATCACGTTTGACATAAAAGCAGGAGAGCAGAGTCTGTCAGGTGTCAACCAACATATTGTCCGCTTGTTCAATCGAGAAGCTAATGGACATTTAAACTAACCTTGAATGAAGAAACTTTTCAACTTCATCATCCCCTAGGCCGTCCTCCTGATCGGAGTAGAAACTATTATAAGCTATGCCTTCTTCAATCTTTGAGCTGGAGCTCTGATTGCTCGAGTCACCTTTACGTTTCTCGCCTCTGGGGTCACTGTGATCTTTATATCTTCTTTTCATCTTAGACTCAAGTTCGAGTTCCTTCTCCCTAGCACGCCACATTTCATCAACTTCCACAACACGGTTTGCTGCGGTCGAACATCAAGTGTCAATTTAATAACTAATACATGAGAGCTAAATGATTTATTTTTATAATATGATGAGCAATATAAGTTCAACGATACTTATAAAGTTATAAGTAGTCTGATGCTTATTTAGTGAACCACCCCAAGAGCAAGCAATTTTTACATGATGCCTACACAACTGTAAACATGCAACAGCCTTAAATTGTGAGTAGTTTTGGCTGGATTCTCCTAGCGAGAAGATTTCACAAGGACACATTAATAAGACATTTTTTCAGTAAACAAAAAAAGGTTAACTAATCGACTAAAAACACAGATAAGTAGAAGTGCTTTGATCAGGTAATCAACACCAGAAGGCCAGTACAACAAAAAGAAACATGATGCTAACCTTGTTGAACTCCACGCACTGTGGCTGTGAGAAACCGGGAGTTTGGACGATGCCTAACATTAGGCTTACGCAGATATGCATGAACACCCTCCTTGTCAGCCTCCAACTGTAATCTCCGTGCTTCTTCAAGGAGTAATGAAGCAAGACGGTTCTCTGTGTCCAGATCCATTGCCTAATTTGCACTTCAGCAACTACGGAGACGGCAATGAAATATTCAGTACAGTAAAACAACATTCAACTTTGATCAAGGGCAATATCCCCAGAAGAATTTATTAGCACTTAGCCACAAGTATCTCAAAACTCGATAAAAAAAAGGCTTTCAGACCATTTCAATGTTTGATTAATAAATACTACAGGTTATATACAACCCCAGAGTTTTCGAACTGACTTCATATGTTAGATTAGAATTTTAAATTTTACTATTGCATTAACCTGGACTACTGAAGAACCTATACTTAGAAGTAATTTCTAATACTTGTAGCACCATGCAGAATTCGGCGCCCAATTTCAGATTACTATTTCTAATCAGTAATCAGAACAAAGCTGCACGATTCAGGAGTCAGGATAGCACACCTAGTTAGGTAAGCAAGAGGCAATAGGGCGAGAAGGTGCAGTTTAATGCTTGGATGCAGGCTCTTATAACACATAAATGCGTCTCCATGCTTTACTATTGCGCAAAACGAGACTAGAAACTCGCGTTACTACCACAGTTCCTACATGCTAATGAATCTCACCAAAAGGTTGCCGTAAAAAGAGCATCCATAAAAGTTTCACGGCTGTTCAACCTTAGCAATACATGCTTCCTACGAGTAGGGGCGGGGAGGGTGCGTTCAATTCAAGCCCCAATTTTCTTCTTTGGAAATTAAACTTGCTACGACGAATTAAATGAGGTTAACCGCGATCGTTCATGGAGAAGAAGAGCAGCACGAAGGAAGGGATCTGGTTGGATACGATTGAGCACGCTACATATAAAGATAGGAGTAGAACAAAGAACAATCCGGGACGGCTAGGGTTTCCTTACCAACGGAATCAACGGAGCCCGGCTGGATCTTGAATCCCCAAAGTTCAAAGGTAGAGAGGTGGGGCGGTGTGCTCCGGCAGAAGGAGGAGGACCGGGAGATAAGGGGTGAGTTCCCTTTTGTTTTCGACTTCAAGGACGGCGGCCAGCGCCTGGGCCCTAAAGTGGTGACTCGTTGCGTGGATTTGGAATGGGCACAGCTCGTTTTTTTTCTATTTTGAAATTGACGGGGCGTTTTGGCTCCCGGGTGCATATGCTCCTGTTATGTTTGTCAACATTAAAAAAATATGAAAACATGTAAAAACGAGCTGGGCCCATTCCAAATCCACGCAACGAGTCACCACTCTAGGGCCCAGGCGCTGGCCGCCGTCCTCAAAGTCGAAAACAAAAGGGAACTCGCCCCTCATCTCCCGGTCCTCCTCCTTCTGCCGGAGCACACCGCCCCACCTCTCTACCTTTTGAACTTTGGGATTCAAGATCCAGCCGGGCTCCGTTGATTCCGTTGGTAAGGAAACCCTAGCCGTCCCGGATTGTTCTTTGTTCTACTCCTATTTTTATGTAGCATGCGCAATCGTATCCAACCAGATCCCTTCCTTCGTGCTGCTCTTCTTCTCTATGAACGATCGCGGTTAACCCGTTTAATTCGTCGCAGCAAGTTTAATTTCCAAAGAAGAAGAAAATTGAGGCTTGAATTGAACGCCCCCTCTCCCCGCCCCTACTCGTAGGAGGCAGGAGGCATGTATTGCTGAGGTTGAACAGCCGTGAAACTTTTATTGATCCTCTTGTTACAGCAACCTCTTTGTGAGATTCATTAGCATGTATGATTGACAGTGGTAGTAACGCGAGTTTCTAGTCTCGTTTTGCGCAATAGTAAAGCATGGAGACATACTTTGCTGCATTTATGTTATAAGAGCCTGCATCCAAGCATTAACCTGCACCTTCTCGCCCTATTGCCTCTTGCTTACCTAACTAGGTGTGCTATCCTGACTCCTGATTTCTGAATCGTGCAGCTTTGTTGTGATTACTGATTAGAAATAGTAATCTGAAATTAGGGGCCGAATTCTACATGGTGCCACATAGTCCAGGTTAATGCAATAGTAAAAACTTAAAATTCTAATCTAACATATGAAGTCAGTTCGAAAATGGCCTTCGACATTGCAAACTAATACCAAGCTATAACAAAAAAACTACATAATTACTATAACAATACCACAACCATAATTTTTACAGCAAGTAGCATCAGCAACATCGTCACACAAAAACAATTTCACAACAGCATGAGCAGGCAACATCATCACAGCAGTGTTTCCATCAATACAGCAAGCAAATGACAAATTTGTGCTCAGAATTACACCACTAGCCTACCAAGAAGCTTTAACAATTTGACTACAATTTACAGCAGTACCAAAGAGCAGTAGCATAGAAAGAACATCACAAATTTGAGCTCATCAAATTAAAAAAAAGGGGACGGTCGCATACCTTGACTCGGACGACGATTCCGGCAGGGAGTAGGTCGGGTGGCGAGCTAGGACGGCGGGGAGTAGGCGACCTGAGGAGCCTGGGTGGTACGAGGACGTCGGGGAGGAGCTTCGTGGCGGGACGGCGACGACAGCATGGAAAAGGTCGGGCGACGGCGAGCTCAAGCGATGGCGTCGGGCGGAGGATGGGTTCGGGCGAGGAGACGGCAGGAACGGGGTAGGTCGAGCACAGAGGGAGGGGATCCGGCGACGGGGAGGAGGTCCGGCGCCTGGGGCTCGCACCTCGCCGCCGGGATGGGAGATGGAGTTGGCAGCGCTGCTCCAAGAAACCTAGCTCGCACTGGATGACGGGAACGATTGGGGAAAATGGGAGACGAGAGAAAAAAAAGGACTCCGAGGGTGGTAGAGATTTCTTGCACCGGGCTCCAGTGAACCCTCTTGTTTAAAAAAAATAAAACATCATATTTATAAGTTTCAGAAAAATCTAGAACAAATTCTGCATGTTGCCAATGATATATCCCACAAGCGTGCAAAATCTTGGTTTAAAATATTTTATATTATGCTCTACACAAAAATGACAAATGTGTGGATCTAAATATACATACTTTCAAATCTTTAAAATATATAAGATTTGTTATTTTTGTGTAGTCCAGAATATAAAGTATTTCGAATCAAAAAAATTCACGTTTGTGGGATAGATCATTATTAACAGGCATGAATGTTTTCAGATTTTTTTAAAACTTTAAAATTTATTTCCGAATTTTTTTATCCAGAGAGAGCACTGGTGCTCGGGATCAAAAGGTGTTTTCCGCTCCGAGGGGAAAAAGACGGGCGGTGGCATTTGCTCGTAATATGGTCGAACGAAATGTCCTGTTTCGAAAACGCTTCGGTGCTTTCCCGTCCACATCTATTTCGCTCGGTGGTTTTGCCGAAGCCCATAGCCAAAGCATCCCCGTTTGGTTCGGTTTGCCTGCTTTTTCTACTGGAGAGTAAAAAAAACCCAAACAAACACCCATCGAGTCTTCTACTTCTAGGAAGACCAGACATTGGTAGATTCGACGATTTTTGCCTAGCTGCTAGTTCAGATAGGAAAATAAATTATTTGTGTTTAAACTTGATGCATTTCTTTAGCCAAAACTTGCAAACAAGATTCACCTTTATAAGAGCATCAATTTAAAAACGAAAAACTCAACCACTTACTTATTTTTTTCATATCAATGGCGGGTAGGGGCTTTCAGTAATCTTGCAAGTCTCTATAGGTGATCCTTATATTTGCACGAGCTTCCCTTCCTCCCATGACATACAATAATATTGTGAAGAATAAGACCGACGAGGGATCAAATATTGTGACTATGAAAGGAATAATTGCCTACATTCTTCGTGTGTACTGTTTTTCCCCATGCAGATAAAAGGCATGCAAAAGGTATAAATGTATATACCAAAAGTTATATCCAAATCGAAATTGTGGGTTAAACGCAAGAAATAGAAGAGACACACGAGTTACAACTTAGTTTGCTTCAATTTGATCCTTGCAGGAAGAAGTTCGTAGGATTAGCTTTGGGGTGCATGTTTAGGTGGAAGATAAGGAAAAAAGTCCCAAGAAATTTGAATCATATGATTGTGTCAAAGAATTTCACATAATATAAATAATTAGATAGAAGAGGATCTTTTTCCCCTTTCCTTTCTCTTTTAAGAATATCGGGTTTTATCCAAAACTTAGCATGCACAAAAAAGATATCGAGATCTATGCGGAAATTTTTTGTTCAGAATTTGTCAACATCTTGAATTGCTTTTGTCTGGGGTTAGGATCATCTACATTCTACTCCCATGCATTAAAGTGAATTTCACTATGAAACTCCATAAATTGAAACCGGAGTCAATACTATAATTTTCTCATCTCAAATATTATATATTTATTCTGTCATGACTTTTGCTATAGAGAGAGATAAGGAGAAAAAAGCGGTAAACATTTAAATGACACTTCCTCCGATCAAACTTTAGTGTCACCGTTTTAAACTGAGATTAGTTCATAACTGCGACACTTAATATAAATCGTGGGAGTATTTCATATGCAATATTTTTATCAGCCCGTTGTAACGTACCGAGGATTGAGCTAATTGTTGTGGTTGAGTAAAAAAGTACGATATGCCTATGCCATTGTAGTTTTCAATAGTTGGTATCCTTATTTTTTTTCCCATGCGAGGAGTTAAGTTCGAGATGTGTCAAGTCCCGAACAATAAGTTGTGCCATAATTTGAAGGAGATATGCCCTATAGGCAATTAATAAAGATGTTTTATTTGTCATATCTCATTTGTTCATAATACGTTTTATACATGCTATAACTGTATTAAGCGGAAACATTAATGCACGTGTGGTATGTAACAACCAGGTCCCTAGTAGCCTCTTTACTAGTCCGTTGTGCGATTGATGATCGAGGTTTCCCGATCATGTGACATTCATGTCAGTTGACAATGGAGTCAATCATTAGGTGAATGATGTGATGGACGCACCCAATATTTGTAGGACGTAGTCATTACACATTTGACCGTGAGATCAACTTTAATTGTTGTTTCTAAAAGATACTTTAATTGCATCAAACGTCATATCTTACATAGTATGACAATAAAGGTGTCCCTCTCTGGTATCGGAAGGAAGTAGTTGAGGCGAGGGATCAAGAGCGGGATTTGCCAATCCGCATAGCATGATAGATACTTAGGCCCACTCGGTGAGATTACATCAATGAGCTTGCAAGCATGTGACTAGGTCACGGGGATGTAATATCACAGACGAGTAAATATAGTATTGTCAAGTAACGAGATCAAGCTCGGTATCGTGATGCCGGAGATCGAGTCTCGGACAAACTAAGTATCATCAGACAAAAGGTTTAAGACTTAACGTCTAAGGTTCGAACGATAAAGTTATTCGTGAATGCACAGGGGCTATTATGGGTATCCACAACCCCGATGCTAGCCATTGATCGGAGAACAGGTCTCGATCATGTCTATGTGTTTTCGAACCGCTAGGGTGACACACTTAAGGGTAGGTGACGTTTATTTAGATTGGACGCAGAAAAGAAAATAGAGAGAAGAACACCGGAAGTGTTCCGAGTCATATTCGATGAAGTTCGGAGGGTGACGAAATGGTTTTCGAAGCCGAATAAATTAGATATATGTATTTAATACTAAATAGTATAACTAATAGTTAAATATATTTTTATTTAATTAATTTTGAATTTTAAAAGGCAGCCCACCTTAAATGGGCCAACTCCCGGAGGAGAAGGCCCATGAGGGGGGAGGCGCACCATAGAGGGGAGGGAGAGGGGCAGCCGGCCTGGCTGGGCCGAATGGGACCCACCAGGGCCGGCGCACCCCCTTTGGCCAAATTGGCCATGTGTGAATAGTCCCACATGGCTAAGCCAAGGGGTGTTGCAGCCCTCCTCCTCCTATAAATATAGGTGCCCCATGCCTTGGAAATTAACCCAACTCTCTTTCTCTCTCTCATCCGTTTAGACGTGGCTCCGCAATTGGGGCTACGCACAGGTTGAGGTTTTCTTCACCATACGCACTCCGCCGTGCTGCTGGTTTCTCTCGGTCCAAGTCTTCTGCTTCCGCTGCTTCGCTGGATCGGAGCCGGAGGTCGTCATCTTCTCCATACGTGTGTAAGCTCTGCGAGGCGCCACACTTGGGGCGCTTGGAGGAGTTCGTCTTCACGACCTCGAGGTCGGCTACGTCGGCTTCATCGACAACGCTTGTGCGGGAGCGTAATCCCCGCTTTTCGGTCTACAAGGGTATGTACATCGACAACGCTTGTGCGGGAGCGTAATAGATTCTAGCTAGTATTAAGGTTATCGTTGTTAGGATTTTTTTGTTTTCTGTCTACGATCCCCTTCAGTAATATCAGAGCCGATCTATGCGTAGATATAGTTGTACGGTTATTAGAACTCATGTTGAATATGAGGGCATCGTTCTTTTAGTTGCTACCCTCTAGCGTGCACTTGTATTAGCCGGCGACATTGTGTTGATGAAGCGGCCCATACCGACTTTACGCGTACGCTTACGCGAGACTGGTTACACAACTGACATACGGCTTGCTCCGTATATGTGGCTGGCGGGTCTCTCTCTCAATAGTTGGCTTTGCATTTTCAATGGAGGGCCCGAAAGGGATACAAAATAGTCGACTATTTGATCGTTGTTGTGGTTGTAGGTTCGTACGAAAGTCCCTAAGCCACGTAAAATATGCAAAGGATAAAGTAGAAAGCGTCTAACTTTATTTTGCAGGGGCAATGTGATATGGTCAAGGTAAGTTTAGTAAATTGTTTATAAACTGTGGGCGCGAAGTAGACTATCGGCGTAAGGACCATATCACGTCGCTACATTTTGATGTTATGTTATTGTGTGCATCTTATATTGTCTGTATATATATATATGGTTATATATTAGTTACACTGCGGTAGTAATATAAAATGATCCCTCCAAAATACCAATATTAGTGTTCTCCCTTTGGCGTGCACCACCAAGAAAGTTCTACGTTATGAGGCAGGCCATGACGATCGGGTGTCAGACATATCGTCGTTCGCATACGGTGGGTGTAAGACATGTGTGTACACGCTATACGCTGAAAGTTATTATGGCGAGTCTAGCATGTACAGACATGGCCTCGGAACACAGTGACCGAAAGGTTAAGCACGAGTCACATAGTTGTTGTGATTGACATAGCGATGTCTACTTTTGAAGTTATGCTATCAGCCGTGACGATCGGGGTAGTATGATGGATGAGGGTCGTGTAATCACTAAAACGATTTGAGGGATGCTCGTTTTGAGTGGGAGTTCTGGTAGTTTTATTTTATTAAAACTTGAACCCATATTTATTATGAACATAGTCTAAAATGACTTTGTAAAACCCTTGTAGATAATAACCTGTTTGATAGCCTCTTTAAACTTAGGCGCATCCTGCGATTGAGAAACTTAAAAGGTTGGGTCCAAATTTCATCGTTTTATACCGTAGCTTGAGGATACTCCTTGTTTTTACCCGCTAGGAGATAAACCCGGAGATTCCACTTGCAAAGAAGATAATTTGAATTATTGAATTCACGTGGATAATTTCATCATTGTCCAGTGTAATGTTATCTATACCATAGAGAACAAATTGTGGGTGCATGTTGACAGATCACGAACATATGAGATGGTCGTTAAACTCGAAATACACCGCAAGTTCGGTTGATGAAGTTTATCATTACTTTGACTATTTTCTTCTCGATCAAGATGGAAAAGAAACACTCGCATTAAAGAAGCATGTGGCAGTCATACTTGATGACATTGGTCATACTTGATGACATTGAGATGCCTCGCTCAACTCGATTACTGGATGACAAACAGTTTTGCTTATGATGGGGTGAGGCACTAGTTGCCCACTGCAGACGCAAAAAGTTTGTCATAGACTATGTCATGGAAGAGGAATCGTTCATCTTCATGAATTCTTGATTGCGTTGAAGAATCAAGAAGATGAAACAGATCGCCGGGAAGTCATCAATGATGATAGTGTATATATATGATATATGTGTTATGAATGTTTTACCTAAACAAGTGCTGGCAGCAATGATTAAGTCTTGATATTAGTCATGTTTTATGAATACAAGATTTTCTGCTTGAGTAGCTTGGAAGGATGAGGAGACAATGCGTGTTATGACGGTCATAGCTGGACACTCTCTCTCTCTCGACATCTACCATTTGGATTGAACAAATTCCTTTGATCGCTTGTTAGCATGATCATTATAAGTGTGTCTTGCCTCTAGCAAGACAATTATTCATATTTGTTAGTGACAAATCGTTGTCCTACATTTATGAGTGATATCTTTAATGATCATACACTGATTATGAATGGAATGTTCTTATATGAATCTAGATGGTAGTAGCTCTCACATTTATAACATTAATGTCAAAGGATACAAACTTAATAATGACACCACATCCTTGTGGCACTAATTAATGTTTTAAGTCATGACAATGTTATATGCATGAAGAAGCTCCATACAGATGGATCTCCAAGTCCTTAGATTCGATCTTATGACACTTGCAAAAATAACTAAGACACCGTTTTCTGGAAACGGGCATGCAACTTGTTGAAATCATACATACAAATGTATGTGGATCAATGAAGTACTTCAAACGTGTAGTGGAAATCATTATTTCGTAAACTTCACCAATGATTTGAGTAGATGGGTATGTCCACTTAATGAATGTTGGTCCGAAAAGTTTGATCCGATCAAACAAGTTCGGTGTGAAGTAGAAAAGTAAACTTAACGAGAAATCAAATTCCTACGATACAGATCGAGGAAACAAGGATTTGAGTTATAAGTTTGGCGTATCATTGGTCCACAAATTACGCCGCATGGAACACCACAATGTTATGGTGTGTTAGGATGTCGTAATCACACCCTATTGGATTGTGTGTGGTCAATAAAATCTCTTATCGAATCATTGTGATCATTGGAATCATATGGTAGAAACAAAACATTATATTCACTTTAGATAATAGGGAAACCATCTAAATCCGTGGAGGCAATACCATATGAGTGATGACATGGCTTTTAGCCCCTAGATTGTCGTTTCAGTAATTTAGTGTTTCGATGTGATCAAACCTAAAATGGATAAATCTTTGTAGTGTACCTAAAGAATTAGTTGGGTACATGTCTCACGACAGAGGCAAAATCGTTGCCGGAATATACCTGATACGTCTCCAACGTATCCATAATTTTTGATGTTCCATGCTTGTTTTATACCAATTGTTACATGTTTTGCATCTACTTTATGTCACTTTTATACATTTTCCGGGACTAACCTATTAACAAGATGCCGAAGCGCCAGTTCCTGTTTTCTGCTGTTTTTGTATTCCAGAAAAGCTAGTCTGGAAATATTCTCGGAATTGGACGAAACTTCACGGGGGATGCTATTTTATCAGAACACACCTGATGGAGCGAAGAAGCAGCAGAGGAGGGCCACGTGGGCCCCACACGCACCCAGGGCGCGGGTCCCCCCTGGCGCGCCCTGGGTGGTGTGGGCCCCACGGGTGCCTCCAGCCGCCGCCCTTTCGGCTACTTATTCCCAACGACGCGAAAACCCTAAGCACCCGAGCCATTATCCACGAAAAGTTACAGAGACGCCGCCGCCGTCAACCCTAGCTCGGGAGGGTTCAGAGCCTCTTCCCGGCACCCTGCCGGAGAGGGGAATCGTCACCGGAGGCTTCTACATCGCCATGCCTGCCTCCGAGGTGATGCGTGAGTAGTTCATCCTTGGACTACGGGTCCATAGCAGTAGCTAGATGGTTGTCTCTCCTATTTGTGCATCATGTTTAGATCTTGTGAGCTGCCCTACATGATCAAGGTCATATTATTGTAATGCTGCATGTTGTGTTTGCTGGGATCCGATGAATATTGAATATTATGTCAAGTTGATTATCAATCTATGCCCTATGTTATTTATGATCTTGCATGCTCTCCGTTGCTAGTAGATGCTTGGCCGAGTAGATGCTTGTGACTCCAAGAGGGAGTATTTATGCTAGATAGTGGGTTCATGCCTCCGTTGAATCTGGGACAGTGACAGAAAGTTCTAAGGTTATGGATGTGCTGTTGCCACTAGGGACAACCTAACGATGCTATGTCCACGAGCATATGTGTTTGTTTACATTACGCACTTTACTTAATGCGATTATCCGTTGCTTGCAACTTAATACCAACGGGGATTCGGATGACAACCCGGCGGTGGATTATTAGTCATAGACGCAGTTGGATGACGGTCTATGTATCATGTCGTAATGCCCAAATTAGATATCATAGTATCATCATGCCATGTATATGCATTGTCATGCGCTCACTATTTGTCAATTGCCCAGCTGTAATTTGTTTACCCAACATGTTAGATATCTTTATGGAGAGACACCACTAGTGAACTGTGGACCCCGGTCCAATTCTTTTATAACTGATTGAACCACAAACTGCAAACTGTTACTTTTTCATTCGCTGCAATTTAATACTCATTTTCCACACGAGACGTTTAATCCTTTGTTTTCAGCAAGCCGGTGAGATTGACAATCTCACTGTTTCGTTGGGGCAAAGTACTTTGATTGTGTTGTGTGCAGGTCCACGTTGGTGATCGAGTAACGGCGCCGCCAACAACCTTCTGAAGAATCGTTACTCCTACTGGTTCGATAAACCTTGGTTTCATACTGAGGAAAAACTTGCTGCTAGGCTACATCAAACCTTCCTCTTGGGGTCTCCAAAGCAAGTACGTCTTGCATCAAGTCTTTTCTGGCGCCGTTGCCGGGGAGTAGCAGTTCTTCTGCAAGGGGAGTTTCACACTTCAATCTCTTTACTTTGTTTTTGTCTTGCTTAGTTTACTTCTGTTTAGTTATGTTTTGTTTTATTTACTTTTGTTTAGTTTATTTTTCCGATATACCCGAAAACCCATAAAAATTTAAAAACCGAAAAACTAAAAAACTGTTGCTATGGAAGAACATGATACAACCTCTATGGAAGCTAAAGAACTATATATAAGTATAGAGAATCAAGAGAGGGTAAAATCATTAGAGGCATGTTAAAAAAGTTAAATCAAATTGCTGAAATTCTGCTTGAACGCCATGATATAAATTGCTGCTCTGAACAGGATACTAAACATCTTAAATTCCAATGTAGATTTAGTGAAGAAGTTTCAATTGTGAACTTTCATTGCTATAACTATGCTTATCTGGGAGCTGAAGAAGTAGAACAATTTGTTTTATTTATGGGATTCTGAATTAGATTCCTTCATGGCTAAAAATTATGAAACCTGTGTTGCTTGTAATAAACTTAAAGAAACGGTCTCTTTTATCCTTGATTATTGCCTAGAAAATTTCAGCAATAATTGTTATATCATTGATTATAAAGAGAGACTCATTAATGCACAAGAATGTACTCACAATTTGCAGGAACCTGTGGAAGAAGAAATTGCTGAAACTGAAGCTCATTGGATGAAAAAGAGGAGGAGAGTGAAGAACAAAAGGAGGATCTACCTCCTAAAGATAGTAACTCTTTAACTCTTACATTATTTGATTGCCCTCCATGTCTACCTAAGGAGGAAGAGTGCTATATTGTTGAATGTCATGATTCTATTGAAATATCTCCTTTGATAAATTTGAAGTAAACAACCCTTGACTCAAGTAAAGGAAATTGCAGAAAGTAAAAATGTGCTCCCTAATGTTATATATGATAATTCTCTTGATGATGGTCCTATATTGCTATGATATTAATTTTGCTACTATTGTCAAAAGTGGTTTAATAACCCCACTATTTTGAGCTTAATAAAAATTATGTGTTTGTAGATCATGAAAAGCATGCTTTATGTGATAGTTATTTTGAGTTTGTTCATGATGCTACTGAAAATTATTTTGAGAGAGGAAAATATGGTTATAGAAATCTTCATGTTATTAAATTTCCTCTCTTTATGATGAAAGTTTTGAGCTTTCTCTTGTGTTGCTTCTATATGATTTTTGCTTTAAGACCTAATGGTCCGTTGAAGTTTTGAAGTTGCACTTGTTTTGCCTTCCTATGCTAGTCACTTTGTGCTTAATTGACTTGTTTTCTTATAAGACTCCTATGCATAGGAAGAGTGTTAGATTTAAACATGTTTTATATATGCTCCTTGATGCTCTCTTTTATGTTTCAACTCTCATCTTTATGTGAGCATCATAAAAATCACTATGCCTAGCTAAAAGGCATTAAAGAAAGCGCTTGGGAGGCAACCCATTATCTTTTATTTTCAGTATTAGTCAAGGAGTTTGTTTACTTCTGTAGCAACTCCTTTGTATCTTTATTTTCTCGCATTGTTGTGCCAAGAGTAGCCTCTAATGTAAGGATGCTTAATTTTGATTGCTGCGCAGAAACAGATTTTTGCTGTTCAC
Source organism: Poa pratensis (assembly GCA_947311845.1). Classification (NCBI taxonomy): domain Eukaryota; kingdom Viridiplantae; phylum Streptophyta; class Magnoliopsida; order Poales; family Poaceae; genus Poa; species Poa pratensis. The sequence goes on from CAMZMU010000043.1 coordinate 66,819,263, forward strand.
TGTACGAAATTCCTAAAATCACCAGATTGTTAAAAAATCTGAAATTTTTGTGCGTAATCTTTATGAATGTCTGAATCTTTCATTAGTTCAAGTTTCGATCTGAGTCGTAAGTGCCTCGAAAAAATTCGTCTTTGCGGACTGTTCTGTTTTAGACAGATTATGCCTTTTTATTTTGCATTCTCTCTTTTACTAGTGTTGAGTGAAATTCTTTTTTGGGTGGAAGAGCTTCACATAACATCAGTGGCTGTAGCTAATGTTTAAAGTAACAATCATATTGCGTCTTTATAGAACATGTGAATTTTTGATTATGCACTAACCCTCTAATGAGATCTACTTTGAGTTTGGTGTGACGGAAGTTTTCAAGGGTCAAGAGAGAAGGATGATATAGGATCAAGAAGAGTGAAGAGCTTAAGCTTGGGGAGGCTCCCATGGATCTCCCCAGCATATTTCAAGAAGACTCAAGCGTCTAAGCTTGGGGATGCCCAAGGCATCCCCTTCTTCATCGTCAAAATTATCAGGTCATCTCTAGTGAAACTATATTTTAATTCTTTCACATCATATGTGCTTTTCTTGGAGCGTCTGTGTGCTTTTATTTTCAGTATTGCTTTTATTTTCAATAAAGCTTGACTGGACCCTAGCATTCTTGATTGGGAGAGAGACACGCTCCGCTTTTTCATGAGAATACTCCTATTCTTCACTTATATTTGTTGAGTATTCATATCTAGCGCTGTTCAGCTTTTAGCTCTTGTTTTCATGTATCTCTTGTCAGAGCTATTAGCTTTCTTTTAGAAAGTACTCTCTTGCTTCACTTATATTTGTTTGGAGAGTTGATGAAATAAATTGATTGGTGTTTGGTTGGTTCAGAAAATGTTGCATGTGGTAATTGGTATAAGGAAAAACTTGCTTAATCTTGTAGATCACTAATGGATAACTTGATGCTTGTCAATTGTTTTGAGTTAACAAGTAGATCATGATTAAATTGTGCATCATATGAGTTAAGCCTATTAGTGAAGAACTACCGTAAAGCTTGTTGAAAATTTGGTTTGCATCGGTGGTATCTCTAAGGTCTAGATATTTTCTAATAACGGGTTTGGTTAACAAGGAAGACGGTATGAAGTCTTATAACGTTTGCAATATGTTTGTCATATAAAACTTGGTGTACGGGTTGATATTCTTGTTTGCTTACATAACCTTGCTAGCCTAAACTCTGTACTGAGAGGGAATGCTTCTCGTGCATCCAAATCCTTGAGCCAAAATCCATGCCATTTGTGTCCACCATAACTACCTATATGTGGTATTTCCTTGCCACTCCAAGTAAATTTTTCATGTGCTACCTTTAAATTATTCAAAATGTTATTATTCCCTTTTTGTGTCAATGTTTACTAGCTCATGAGGAATTAGTGTGGTTATTCTTTATTCTATTTTGGACTTTTACACCTGGACTAGTGGCATATACATCCGCTTATCCAATAATTTGCAAAAAGAGCTGGCAACGGGGTGCCCAGTCCCAATTAATTACAACTTTAACCAATTAATTCTCTTCACACTTTTGCCCTGATTCATCAGTAAGCAATGACAAACAGTGAAATACCTGATGTGTGTAAACCAAAGAGAAAGAGGGATGATCTGCCTTGCTGGTAGAAATAACGTCCTTCATGGGAGCCGCTCTTAAAAGTCCGTTTGACAGGTAGAATACTGTTCTCACCCGCTACCATTCGTTGACAATTAACAACACCTCTCAAAAATAGATACTCCTCCATGGTATGTGATTGATGGAAGGCACCCGAGGATTCGGTTAGCCATGGCTTGTGTTAGCAAGGTTGGGAGGAGTATCAAATATTTTATGCAATCTCTATATGCTTTCAAAAACCTAAAAGCTCTAGCACATGATTTAATCCCTGCTTCCCTCTGCGAAGGGCCTTTCTTTTACTTTTATGTTGAGTCAGTTTTCCTATTCTTTCTGTCTTCCACAAGCAAACACTAGTGTCAATTTTGTTACAACATGCGTTATATGCAATGTATTGGACTTGTTATACTACTTTGTGTTGACAATATCCATGAGATAAATATGTTGAAAGTTGAAGCAAATGCTGAAACTAATTCTTCCTTTGTGTTGATTGAATACCTTTTGTTAGAAACTATTGCTTTATGAGTTAACACTTATGCAAAACTTTTGATGCTTGTCTCGAAAGTACTATTCATGAAAACGTTTAGCTTGTGTGATTCATTGTTTACTTTATCTATTTGATAGCAAATTATAGACCATTGACTTGGATCACTTCATTCATTTACATGTGCCTTGCAATATTATGATCAAGATTATGATAGTAGCATGTCACCTCAAAAATTATTTTGTTTTTATCGTTTACCTACTCGAGGACGAGTAGGAACTAAGCTTGGGGATGCTGATACGTCTCAAACGTATCTATAATTTTTGATGTTCCATGCTTGTTTTATACCAATTGCTACATGTTTTGCATCTACTTTATGTCACTTTTATACATTTTTTGGGACTAACCTATTAACAAGATGCCGAAGTGCCAGTTCCTGTTTTCTGCTGTTTTTGTATTCCAGAAAAGCTAGTCTGGAAATATTCTCGGAATTGGACGAAACTTCACGGGGTCCTATTTTTCCAGAACACACCTGACGGAGCGAAGAGCAGCAGAGGAGGGCCACGGGGCCCCACACGCACCCAGGGCGCGGGCCCGCGCGCCCTGGGTGGTGTGGGCCCCACGGGTGCCTCCAGCCGCCGCCCTTTCGCCTACTTATTCCCCCCGACGCGAAAACCCTAAGTACCTGAGCATATCCACGAAAAGTTCCAGAGACGCCGCCGCCGTCAACCCTAGCTCGGGAGGGTTCAGAACCTCTTCCCGGCACCCTGCCGGAGAGGGGAATCGTCACCGGAGGCTTCTACATCGCCATGCCTGCCTCCGGAGTGATGCGTGAGTAGTTCATCCTTGGACTACGGGTCCATAGCAGTAGCTAGATGGTTGTCTCTCCACTTTGTGCCATCATGTTTAGATCTTGTGAGCTGCCCTACATGATCAAGATCATATTATTGTAATGCTACATGTTGTGTTTGCTGGGATCCGATGAATATTGAATATTATGTCAAGTTGATTATCAATCTATCCCTATGTTATTTAAGATCTTGCATGCTTCCGTTACTAGTAGATGCTTTGGCCAAGTAGATGCTTGTAACTCCAAGAGGAGTATTTATGCTAGATAGTGGGTTCATGCCTCCGTTTAATCTGGGACAGTGACAGAAAGTTCTAAGGTTGTGGATGTGCTGTTGCCACTAGGGATAACCTAACGATGCTATGTCCACGGGCATATGTGTTTGTTTACATTACGCACTTTACTTAATGCATTATCCGTTGCTTGCAACTTAATACCAACGGGGACTCGGATGACAACCCGGCGGTGGATTATTAGTCATAGACGCTGTTGGATAACGGTCTATGTATTATGTCGTAATGCCCAATTAAATATCATAGTAATCATCATGTCATGTATATGCATTGTCATGCGCTCACTATTTGTCAATTGCCCAGCTGTAATTTGTTTACCCAACATGTTAGTATCTTTATGGAGAGACACCACTAGTGAACTGTGGACCCCGGTCCATTCTTTTACACTGATTAAACCACAAACTGCAAACTGTTCCTTTTTCATTCGCTGCAATTTAATACTCATTTTCCACACCAGACGTTTAATCCTTTGTTTTCAGCAAGCCGGTGAGATTGACAACCTCACTGTTTCGTTGGGGCAAAGTACTTTGATTGTGTTGTGTGCAGGTCCACGTTGGTGATCGAGTAACGGCGCCGCCAACAACCTTCTGAAGAATCGTTACTCCTACTGGTTCGATAAACCTTGGTTTCATACTGAGGGTAAACTTGCTGCTAGGCTACATCAAACCTTCCTCTTGGGGTCTCCCAACGAGCAAGTACGTCTTGCATCAATACCTTGCTGAAGAAATAGTTTCTTGTCCAAGGGTATAAGTGGGAAAGAAAGTAGAGCAAGATGAAATTGATGAAGTTTCTCTCTAGACAGCAGAGTGGCGCAATGGAAAAAGTTCTGGTACCGTCCTCCACAACTGGAAGGAAGCTGATGATAATGATCATGATTCTCTGAGCTCGTACTAAGACCGCAGGCGTACGAGAATGTGTTCCACATTGTGTGGTATGGCAATCTTGTTATGAACGTCATGTTAATGGAACATGACAAACCTACGAACTACGAAGAAGCGATGGTGAACCTAAGTCCGAGAAATGGCTATGAGCCATATATGTGATCCGAGATAAAATCCATGTACGATTACCAAGTAATGACTTGGGAAGATCTTCTTGATGGCATTCAGGCCGTAAAAGAATATGGAATTTTATGAGAAAATAGACACTGTGAGGATCGATTTGTCACAAAATAGTTTCGACAGCTTCAAAAGGTTGACCACAACGAGATTCTGCCTCAAGTGGCGAAGCCTAAGTCTATTTAGGGTTGTTTAGCAATTACTATAATTTCAAATTGAGAAATTGATAGATGGATAAGAAACCATATGTTCTTAATGATAACATTAAGAAAGAGTTATAATTAGTACAATAAGATGGTTTGTTGATCCTAGCTAAACATGTATGCAAACTTCAGCTGCCCATTAATGGGCTGAACTAAGATTGAAAGAGTGGTCAAAGTGTTGTTTTTATGCCATGCAGTGTAAAAAAATTACATCTAGTTTGTACCGAAGGATGTATTAATTAATGGAATCATGTATGTTCCCTTGCTTGATGATTCTACATGATGAATTTAATTAAAAAAAAACATCATATGTCCATGATAATAAATAATATTCCAAATGTTGTGGTAGTTTAGATGGTTCAGCATTTTCCTCCATAGGATGTATGTGAACCACTACTTCCTTAGCCTCCACCCAGACGAGGTGGCAAGAATACTCAAGAATATGCGAACAATAGAGGTGAAAGTGTACCTCTGCACTATATATCACTTAATCGCTATCCTCTGTTTCTATTGCTGTTTTTTTCCAACATTGCTGGAGCTTCTTTTTTTTGCACAATATCCATATTGGTGAAGGTAATGTTTACTATCATACAAAAATTGTGAAATTTGTCTAACTTTAACAGGCTTCCCATGAATGAATAGTACATTTTGGTTTGACTAATGGCATTCAGTTCTACACAGGTATCTACAATTGTATTTTTGCTGCCGAAATGCAGCAATGGGCTTGTTTGCTGAAGGTTCTTCCATTTGGTAACTTCATGTGGAGATTGACCAACTAGATAGCTTGCGCCAGTCAACTAGGAAGTAGACTTGTAGTACTTAATCGTTTAATTTGCCAACTTTTCTCCCTTATCTGGTTTCTGGATATAATTAGCCAACCAGGATGATGAAGATACGTTCACTGGCTTTTAGTAGTTACCTTGTGGTTCATTTGCTATATGCTTTCCAAGCAAAAACGTTGATGCAAGCTTGGCTGCCTAATGATCTTTGCTTTCATTTTTGTATTAGTGTTTTGTAGCGCCCCGACCCGACTGCTATACAGTGATGCTGTGTGTCACCGGTTAAGCGATACAACCGGAGGTTACCGGTTTACCAATCCCCGGCCAAAACCTTTGGCAGGCGTTGCTCGGAATTGAACATCGGCAACGCAACACCCCGATTGATGCCTTAACACAGGCACAACTATCAATGCATAATAGAGAGATCAAGACTTGTGGAACAACTGGCACATCACAGACTCTACGACACAAATCATTATAGTTCAACTCTTATAATGGAGAAAGATAGCAAATATTACAACCAGAGGTCACAGACCCAACAGTACATCATGCGGAAGCGAATTAGATTGTTCTAAACAACAAGATCCAAAATATGGCCTAAGAGGCCTACAGATAAACATCCAAGCGCCAGCTGCCCCGGATGTCCCAAGCTGCCACCTGGGAACCCAGACTACTCGTCGACGTCCACAAAGAACCCACCTTCGAGGTCGGTGAAGTCCTCCTCTGAAACAAAACAAACGACGTTGAGTTCGACGAACTCGCAAGATTAAATATAGAGCTTTAGCTCGATGAGGCTTTCAAGGTTTTATGGCTGTTTTGCATAAAGCTGATTTTATTTAATAAAACATAACTCCATGGCATCGACTAATCAGATTATTTTCAAAAGAGGGGTAAGAAGTAACTCTTTTACTTTGATCACTTTTCTCATCATCAACCACCATCATCACTGTACCTATTTCACAAAGGCACCTCCCAAAATCACCCTCGAGGAAGTCAACCTTACATTCTTGAGTAGTACCTTTAGTACTCAATTTTAATCATTCCGTTCATGTTATTCTATGGTCTTATCGTCCTTTCCCAAGTCGTCCATAACCGTGGACACGGCTTTTCGAAAAGATTTAACCCTGCAGGGATGCACTGTGTTTAACCTTCGGTACCGCCCGGCTCATAGCCTACGCTTAGCTCTCTTCCGGGGAAAGCCGGCTGAGTGGGAACGGTTACAACCTTTACCTTGCTTGAGACTAACCCAGGATCATCAGTGGCGGAAGGACAGGTTCAGTGCCTCCAACACCCTGCCCCGCGGACACTCATTTTCCTAAACACCACCATCCTCATCTCAGTCTTGGCCACCATCTCCACGCACGTGCAAATGGAAGCTCAAACTAGAGGACCCTCGCTAGCCCCGCCCAAGTTAGTTGGTCGACGAGGGCTCCATATACCCCACCGAATGGAAGCACGCTCATTCTTGGTTCAAGAGGTAAAGAACTCGCACCTAGGCGGCGAGAACGAGACAACCCAGCACACTCCATGTGGCCTCTCATCCCCGCCTTTAAGCATGTGATTATATGTCACCACAAATTTCCACCATCATCCGAGCATTCCATCAACAGTTCCAACAATAGAATATCCACCGGACGACTAAGCATTGAACTAAGCATGGCTAAGCATAAACATAGCGGATATAATTTACTCAGGCCAACACATCAATCCTATGGATATTAGGAGGGAAACCGGTAATGGCATCGGAAGACATAATGCATCTATTAGGATACTCTAATCCAACCAAACTAACATTTGGAACCGCATGCAATATTATAGTGGAGAAAATATTTGCGGAAAACATAGGAGGAGACATGCTCAGAGGGGGGGATTACGCTTGCCTTGATCAGTAGGCGGGTAATACGGGTCATCGGGGTATTGTGGTGGAACCCCGACTGCTTGATCTATCGATGCATGAAAAACACCGGAGAAGTAACAATCAATAACCACACAGGCATTACAAGTACAATGCACAAACACATGATGACATGACATTTTTAATGCACTAAAATTATTATACCAATTCTATCAATTTAACTGGGGTGCAAATAATTAGATCGACAAGAGAGAAACAAGTCCCATATTTGTTTTAATGCCTTCCTGTGCTATAAATTCATGTAAACATGCATGAAAATGATGCTGCTGGTTAGTTATTGACTTGATGAACATTTTGATATGTGGTTTGCAATTTTCTGAGCAAATATGAATATTTGGTGAGTATTTCAAATTGCTATTTGAATCTGCCATTTTTGCAAATCCTTTTAAACAACCCTAAAACTAATTATCCAGGTTTGATAAAAGGGTGAATCATGAAGTATATCAAGTGCTGAACATTTTGATAGGTCACACTTAATTTTTGGATCATTATTTTTAAAGTTATGGATTTTACAAAATCATCTTATATTCTGCCCTTTTACCAAAGTGCAAGAAAAAGTTATTTCCGGTATTTAGTTCGACATGCAAATCATATTATGTGGTAAAGTTATTTCTCCTGAGCATTTTGATATCTCATTTGCAATTTTTGGACACTTATTCAAATAGTTATGAGTTTTACAAGTTTTATTTGAATTTTACTCCTTTTATTTATTTTTCCGAAATCTTTACCCGACGTTTTTCACCCGGGGCTGGGCTAGCCACGGGCACTGACCAGCGGGCCAGCTACCACGGTGGCAGCCACGCAAGCACGAGTGGCCCACAGCGAGTTTGACCACAGCGAGGCCACGACCAGCGCGTTCGCGCGCGGTGCCCGCGCCGGCGTCGAGCACGGCCTCGCCGGAGCAGGGCGCGTGGGGACGATCTAGCTGGAGCAATCGACGCGCACGGCTATGGGGCAACTACGGATGGATCCACGGACCAAATGGTCGCCGGGAAATGCTCCGGCGACGAGCTACGGCGGAGGCGGGCTACGGCTACGACGGAGCTACGGGCTACGCGGCGAAACAGAGGGAGAGGAGGAGAGAAAAGATGTCCAGGAGGACGGCGTGCTCACCCTCGATGCGTGGGTGCTCGCAGCGGTGACGGAGGAGGTCGGGAACGGCGGTGAGCTTGCTCGAAGCGAGGCGGCCGGAGTCGAGGAAGAAGCGGACGGCGAGCGCGATTCCGGGCTCCCCTGTTCGATTCCTTGTACGCAGAGGAGGAGGAAGACGAGGCGGAGACGTGGACGTTCTTCTATCTGCTCCAGGTGCGCTCAAACGACGGTGGCGTGCTCGGCCGCCATGGCTAGGGTTCGGTGGCACGGGAAGAACAGAGGGAAAAGAAGGGGATGGGGAGCGAGCTAGGGTTTCGAGGTACTCTTCTACTCGGCCAGGGTTCACGGATGGACGACAACGAGGCGCGAGGTGCGATGTGTGGCCCGGGCGCCTCCCTGCCATGTCCATGCCGCAGAACAGGGTGAACAGGAGGAAGAGGACGATGCATCTTTGCGAAACCCCCCCCCCCCCCCCCCTGTCAGACTTTTCCCGTTTACAAACAAGTCCTTTTCTGTTCTGGAATCTTATTACAGCAGCTGTATTTGAATTAATTGAGGCCCTTACCAATTTCCAAAATTTATGAAATTTTTGGGGTATCCTCCTTACATCCGAGGTAAGCACTCATAAATTTTTGAAGTCATTTGGAGGTCATTTGCTTGGAAATAAAATAAGAAATGCTTATAGGCATTTTTGAGTTTCCCACAATTTCTTTTCTTTTACTAATTGAAATCCTTTGCAAAAAAAATTATATTTGGAACTACTGGAACTTCCTTGACAAATATGATAGCTCCAGGTAATTTTTATTTCTCACAACTTTCTCCAAACATTTTAAAAGGGGTTGGAATCATTTTTGGCATTCTGTTTTTGAATGGTGCCAAACCAATTATTTTATTTGTTTAGCAATTTAATTTGGATGCCATGATGCAATGAAACAGAAAAAGTGGAAATTTTACTCGGGTTTTTAGGTTCACAAATTTGGGGCTGTTACATGTTTACACGCATATTCTTACTGCAATGAATAGTAAATACCATAAGGTGCTTGCCGACTGCAATGTAAAACATGTTTTCATGTTACTACAAAGCAAATGATTCTCTTGATCCCTTCAGAAATGACACTTGGATGAAGAAAATCTAGGCACATAAAGCCTTGCTGCATTCTAAATAATAAGTGTAGAATAATAATTAGTACTCAAACGGAACTAAGATGGGGAAAATCACCTTATGGTAACCTGACACTTGAAGTCTGATTGATGGATGAAGAATCTGTAGTATATTTCAAATCTTATGACGAGATAAGGGTGAAAACTTCTATTTTAAAATGATCTCTACTTGGTAACAAGATTCAGTATTCCAACAACCGAGCACTCCCATCCGTTTTGAAATGATCAGCTAAAGCCTTGCTGTAATCATCAGATGTTCTACTCAATAGAGCCTTATATCTGTTCAAGTTAGAGTTGTTATACTGAAACTTCTTTAGAATGGAAATAATTCTGTTCTTTTTGCGGGGAGGAAATAAGTTGCCACTGTGTTCCACCGGTTTTTCTTGTTCTAAATTACTTGCTGGTGCAATGTAGCCATGCTGTCGGTGCCCTTGCTGCGGCGAGTTCCCTGAAGGTGTGTGACGTAGGCTTGCTGGACGTCAATGAGTTTCAGCAGGTTTGGGAGCAGTTGGTAGTGATGTGTTGCGTTCGAGGTGAAAACTTTGTTCTGACGCTTGGCCGCAACAGATGACCCGCGACACCTACGGGTGCCACTTAGGGTGTGTTTGGTTCAGGGGATAGGTTTTGTGGATGAGGGTACCACCAACCAGCTGGTTAGGGGTAACCACTTTTTTTGTTTGGTTAGGTTAGATGAGAGGTGGTTAGTGGTAGCCATTTTCTTGTTTGGTTGAAAGGATGGTGAGTGGATCAGTGGTTGTGGTGACCTTTCTTATTTAGATGGTGAGATCACCGTGTAGACATGAACTAAGCTAATATAGCACTGAATCGTGCTACTCGATGCAAATGCAACACATGCATCTCTCGGGCCAGCAGAACTAATCCATCATGATGCAAATGCAACTAGAAAAAAGCTCAGGTTGTGGCTTTCCCAACGGATCCCGCAGGCGAGAGAAAGCTAGCTAGTCGCATCCTCTAGCTGCCGCCGGCGCGTGCCCGTCTCGCTCCGATTCAGCCGCCCAGCGGCGCCTCGTCCCAGTACCATCCGCACCCCACATCGGAGCGGCCGGAAAGCCATTGAAGCTAGCTGAGATGCCTGCGTGAGAGACACGGGGAGAGATGGAGCACGGGCACCATCACCTGCTGCCTCCTTGAGGGAGCAGTGCGCCTCACCGTCGTCGATGTACCAGCTGCTCCGTGTGACCCTCGATGCGCCGCCACGGTTGCTTGATCTGGCGCCGCCGCGGTAACTAGCAAGAACGAGCGACGGAGGGGATAAGATTTGGAGTTTTCTTTTGTTCCGCAGGCGGTCAGCGACGGAGGCAGAAGTGGTTAGCGATATCCCACCGATTTGGAGGGACAAGCTCAACCACCATTTAGTAGGAATATTCCTGGAATCTGGATACCCCTGCCACCTCCACCCTTCCAACCAAACATATGGCAACCACTAAAAAAGTGGCTACCTCTACCACTTAGGGGATACCCTCAACCAAACACACCCTTACCTTTGTGGAGGCTTCGGTTGTTGGAGTTGTGGGCAGTTCGTCCTGGTATGAGTCTTCGGGGGAAATCATCTGGATTTGGCCGATGGTGGTTTGGTTACGGTTGCTGGCTTGTCCAAATATCTTGTCGAGCGCCTTCCATGAAGACGGGGTTGTCTTTTCATGTCTGTGGTGGCTAGGATAACACGTGCTTGGTGCCATTTCTGTGGGGTTCTTTCATTGGTTATACTAGTTGAATTTGGCGTGGCGGCACGCCACGCCCTTGATGAGATTTTTGTGCATTATTTGGACATGCACACTCAAAGTTTCTGAACAGACTTCTTGTCCTTGCTAAATGCTAATATGTGCAGTCAACTATCACATAACTTCCATTCTTTACCTCCAAGCTACATATATTTTATAATCATTGCAGTTGTTATTTGGTAAACAAAGGATTATCGTTGGCAGACGGAAACAAATGTGTGTACTGACTAAATACAAAGTTGATTATTATGGTAATGCATCCTAGAAAATGGTTTCTCTTTGGTAATATGTACAAATTCACAACATTAACTGTGGCGCCACCCTTGTTGGCGTCATTGCCATGTCATCACAGCCACGCTCCTTGCGGTGAATCAGCAGTGCCTTCCTTGGCTTAGTGTCGTTGGCGTATCACAAGTGTCTCTCCTTGGATTCATGTCATTGGCGTCTCTTTGGCAATCTGTACAAAATCACAACACTAACTCTAAATTCTAGAAATGACTTCATACATATAAAGTTAAATCCAAAGTACAATATAAACTTATTTCAGAAATGAACATAAACAAAAGTATCAATCTGCACCAAATCAATAGCATGACAGCAACATTGGTGAAAAACATTATCCCATGCATCAACCAAAATATATTTTCTAAGAATTTCTTATAATTTATCAAAGATAGCTTGCAAAAGCAAGGCCCCTAACAGAGGGAGGGAATATATTGTACATTGACACATATCTGAGGGAGTTAATATGCCTCGATAGCATGACAACAACATTGGTGAGAAATATTATCCCATGCATCAACCAAAATATATTTCCCAACAATCTCTTATAATTTATCAAAGATAGCTTGCAAAAGCAAGGCACATAACTGAGGGAGGGAATATATTGTACATTGAAGACACATATCTCAGGAAGTTAATATGCTTTACATGCATGACATCATTGAACTAAATTCCATAAAAAGGAAACTATTTAGTAGACAACGGAGCATGAATAATACACTGATTAATCTTACCCTACCAACATGCTTTTATTTTCTGGATGTACCCAATGTGTCTGTGACAAAAGAAAGTACGAAATTATTTTCATACCTCATCCATTGGTACTTGTCTAGCTTCAGAACCCGTAATACAAAAAACAATCAGAGAAAGAAGACATGGGAAAAATCAAACATGGTGAGATGACTCGTGACTCAAGGTCAGGGGCAACCTGTGAAATCAAAGCTGACTCGGCTGTCCCCGCCAGCCCCGCCTTCGTCCTCCGCCAGCATCTCCAGGCTAGTCGCCATACCCGATGTTGTGCACGAGTAAGGGAGTTAACTGAACATGCAACATCCAAATGTGTGTTGTTAATAGCATGGCATGGTCCATCATAACGAAATCCAGATTCGTGAATCTTTGTATTCCTATACGTGTAAGATATTTTCTACTCGTTTGCAAAGAATTTTCTACTCCAAAAAATAGAACTACAAATTAAATATGGTACAAAAATATGAGAATATTTGCAGGCAAACATATAGCCAGAAGGTGTTTGTGGGTGAACTTTGAGAAGGACAGACATATCAGCGGCAAGGCACTGGAGGAGAGAATAACAGGGCATGGCTGAAGACGGCAGTCGATGACGGTTGAACATGGCGTCAAACTTCTGCAAGGGAAACCGGTCATTCTTCATTTGGACCACTTATTTATTTCATATATAAAATGTTCAACACACCTATCTATAACCAATCTGATGCGCGGAAACTATATAGCCAATCAATTTTCATTACTTAGTCCTATAATTTATTATGAAAGAAAAACAGTTAGGAAAGCATACAACTTTAGTGGGTGTGAGGATATTTTATATGGCATCATATTACCTGGTATTTTATCTAGCAGAAATATAACAACATTTGGAAAACTCGTAAAGTTGAACTTTATAAAAATGGCTGTCCTGGACTGATGTACCCTGGAAAAAAAGAAGCAAAAAGGCACCTTTATGAGAAGTGAAACCAGGAAAGTGGAAATGGCCGCTGCATAAACAAATAGTCGCAGAAAATGTTGTTTCTTTCGAAAAGAAGAATAACCTAGAAAAAAGTTGACCAACCATCTTCTTAAGGTCACTCTTTTCACATGGAAAAGCAAGTCTTCTCTACTACTCAAGTTCCCAGAAATGAATGTAATATACTTGATGTAAGCACTAAAAAAATAACTAACCAAAGCTGGCAGGACACAACATTTATCAGGCCACGTTGCTGTCATATAACACAACTACAGAAACTAAACAACCCCTAGGTTGCGCTATGGTTCAGATCTGGAAAAACTCTAACCATTATATGTAAAACATCAAGTTGCCCAAAACTAAAAGAAGTGCATCATCAAGAATGGTTCAAATCTGAAATGATAAATGTTAGCATTAACCCAAAGCTTCCAGCTTTATACAAAACCCAAATTGACAAACACCAATTAATTTTGCTAATCCCTCACACCAAACAATGTCAGATGAATAATCAACAAAACAAATAAGCAAAGGATGGTTTTACCTCTCCAACAACTGATCTCTCAAATGTGCATAAAATTGGAGAACATGGAATTGTTTGATAGAAGGTGAAAGAAGAAAATCACCAAGTTCTGAAAATGCGAATGCAATCCAAAGCATTCAACAGTTTTCCTAATACTATGAACTCAGCGCAAGTCGGCTACATTTTAAATGATAGCACTAACAAAATAAAAAATCAACAGCTGAGCATACATGAATTTGTCATAGATCAAGCAAAGAGTATTAAATACTTGAGATTTTTTAATAATTATTTCACATAACACTCTAAATCATCTATCTCCAAGAGACAGAGAATCAATCTTGGCAATACATTGCATGAAATAGAAAACCTAGCTAGATTAATACCACGGAGCGTGATGATTCAGGATGTAATTGAATTCGTCCAAACTAAATTTTAGAAACACAACAAATTAATTTCAGCAAGATTTGATGAGTTATGCAGTTTATTATATACGACAAATTAAGGAAGTTGGTGAACTAAAAATTTATCAAAGTGAACAAAAAGAAGAAATTATTTTCATACCTCATCCATTGGTAGTGTCTGAATGCAGATTCCGTAATATAAAAACCAATCCGAGATAGAAGATCGACCTGGGAAGAAATAAAGATGGTAAGATGATTCGTGACTCAAGGGCAAGTAATCGACTCACACAAATATGTGACAATTACAGAGACATAAATTTCACAAGATTTTATTTCTTAGAGAAGACAATGGAACAAATTCGACCTGGCAGATGTGTTGCCTGTCGGAGGTGGTCGGAGCTCCGCTGGTGCTTGCGCTGCTGAGCACGGGGCGCCGCTTGTGAGGGGCGCCAAAACAGTCGCTTGCGAGGGGCGCCACAACAGTCGGAGCTCCACTGGTGCTTGTAATCCATAACCGTGCTTGCGAGGGGCGCCACAACAGTCGGAGCTCCACTGGTGCTTGTAATCCATAACCGTGTGACTGCTTTAAAATTGAAATTGAAAATATGTCTGGAGCCCTACATTACAAAGGTACATTCTTTATGAAAACACCAACAACAAAAAACTGAGTAAATAAAACTATGCCAACAATATTAAAATTGGTGTAGCTTCTAATTATAAGCACTCTAGAAGGATGTAATCCTGTTAAGAAATTTAGCGGTGCCGTTGTTGTAGCTCCCTTTTTTGTTCCTGTTTGTTAATAATGGGCATCACACGTCAACAGAGGTGACTAATCCTTGCTTTACTCTCTCTTCACCACAATCGATTGTGTCTAGCTAGTTCTATAAGGCTGGGCAGTTCGATCTATTTAATCAGCTGAATAGATGACACCTACTTTTGATCGCAAACAAAACAAAAAAATTAAGAAACATACCATTGTGTTTATGATTAAAGTGAAGTTTGGGCACGTTCATAATGTAAGGAGTTGACGAAATAAGTAAGAAAAAGAGAATATGCATGAAACTTATAGCCGAAATAATCAGGGCGCCATGCACGGACCTCCGTACACATTTGCCGTCCAACATCCTTTGCTCGGCCCTCTGTATCGACTATCGCCAAGACGAGCATACCACAGCTGCACGGAAGTGTCTCCAGCTGCTCTGCTTTGACGTCTTATTTCTCCAGCCTACTACTGAGTGGCAGTGCCGAGAGAGAGGAGAGAGTCAGCCGCTAGTCACGCCAAAATCCAAGATATTGTTAAGGCTATAAAACTGATACACACCATATTCGGCTCAGTGCTGTTGCAAAAAAGCCTTGAATTACTAACTTACTATGGCTTGTGTGCTGGTTCCCTTAGCATAGAATGTGTTTTGATTTAATTGGCTGGTGAATAATCCATTCATAATCGTAAAATAACTGTAAGTGTACATAATACAGCATTTAATACTCCATATGTATTTTCTTTTAATTGTAGGCACAACCATAAGAGTTTAATTAAATTCGTACTGAATCCTATAAGGCTCCTAGCAACTTAGTAAATGATTAATCTACATAGAGTGGAAAATGGATCACTTTCAGTTCATTGTCCTCAAATCAAGAACCTAAAGTCACGATGTATTGTCTCTAGTATGCAATATATGCTGAAAGGAGAACATACCATGAAGTAACTATTACTAACCATCAGATGTATATCGTGTGCATGATTGCTCACAATCTGTATGAGAAAGAAACTTCCGTCTGAAGCAATACCTCAATAATACTCTATCCCAATTTTCTTCAACATGCAACGCACTCCCATGAAATCTAGCTAGATGAGCATGTGCATGTAACATCAATGTTTTTGGAAAGGGTACTGCAGAAAACTGTACCAGTACAAATTATCTGAAACATGGAGTCACTTGCCTGCTGAGTGTAAAAATTATATGCCGGTGGCCACCCGATCTACTTCCAAACTACTTGCATCTCACTGAACAGTATCATCTGTAGGAGTAAAAATACATGCTGGATTAGACCATGGTCGGAGCCTGAAATATGAGGAGATTCAAAGCTAGCTACCTTAGATACGAAGGAGGCCTTCATAGGATAGGATCGGAAAATACCCTTAGATCGATTAGAGTGTGATTCCTACCGCGCGCCAGCCCGGGCCGGGCTTTTCTGGCGCGCTGGCCGCGTCGCGTCGTTCCTCCATTGTACGACCGCCGCCGACAGCCGGCGCCTTCCGCGCGCGTCGCTCTACCGGCCGGCCGCCCTCCGACCCGTCCGCCATGCTCCGCCCGACGCTGGTCCTGCTCCTCACGCTGCTCATCCCGTGCGCGCCTCCCGCGCCGTCCGCCGCCTGGGAGAGAGAACATGCGAGCACGTCGGGTCGTGGAGGAGAGGCGCGGCTAGGAGCGGAGCTCGGCGGCAGAGCGGGAGGGAGGCGAGCAAGGGGACGCAGGAGGCAGACGCGCACGAGGAGACGATGGGGCGGCGGCGGCGTCGAGGTGGAGGCAGTGGGGAAAATAGGCGGCGGGGCGGCGGGAGAGCGGGAGGCAG
This sequence comes from Poa pratensis, assembly GCA_947311845.1. Classification (NCBI taxonomy): domain Eukaryota; kingdom Viridiplantae; phylum Streptophyta; class Magnoliopsida; order Poales; family Poaceae; genus Poa; species Poa pratensis. The sequence goes on from CAMZMU010000043.1 coordinate 66,835,940, forward strand.
CCGCCTCGGGGAGGAGATGGATGGGGAAAATGAGGAGCAGTCGCGTCTAGGGTTAGGATTCTTTTATATACAGAAGGGCCGACTCATAATTTCCGGAAAGTGCAGGGGCTTTCTTGCAAACTTATCACGGGGACCGTCGGATCGGCAGCGGACGGCACGGATCGTGGAACTGTTGTTACTGTTCATTACTGTAGTTGTACAGTGCATGGGGCGGACCTTCTTTGATATAGTTAGAGATGTTGCGTCGAAGTCCGAGTCGTTGGCTCGTTGAGTGGTGATGATGATAATGTTGAGGCGGACTGGTGGTTTTGATGTGTTTAGCTTCGGTAGCAGTTGTTTGTGTATGGTTTTCATATGCCGTCGTGGCCCAGCGGTTTTTCTGGCCTGCTTTTTCGTATCGACGGGGCATTTCTTAAATTTTTATATAAATGATTTGGTGGAGCTTCTACTTGCTAAAAGCATAGATGTGTGTATCTTACTGATTTACTGCGCTTCCAAATGTAACCTCTGGAAACTACCGATTTTTAGCTGGGAACACCATTCCAGCAGGTTCGCTGAAACCCCATAAATCAATAATCCAAAAAAATTCCCAAAATTTGTAAGAACTGAATAGTCGTGAAAACTACATGAAAAAAAAAATACTTATGTGCTTTGAGTTTGCTTGTGGGCTTTCTTCCAGTGGGATTAATTTCAGTCTCACTTGCACACGCAGCCAGGCAGCCTCATCGTCGCTAGGTCACCTGCTTCCACTCCACATCGTGGCTGCTGCTTCGAGAGTTCCCCATTCCCTACAGCATGAGCTGTGAGCTGGGCGAGATGCGCAGCCGGCGGCGACGACGACCTGCTTTCCGAGATCCTCCTCCGCCTCCCGCCGCTGCCGTCCTCACTCCCCCGCGCCTCCGCAGTCTGCAAGCGCTGGCGCAGCCTGAGAACGCAGGCTCGAGAAGAGCCCTGCTTTCAATTAAGAAAGCCATCAACCGGCCAGGGAAAACCACAAGGCCACCAGTACAACACCCACACACGCACAAGGCCACACACGGCAGGTACAAGATGCTGGTAAACAGCTTACAACATCAAAAACAACAACAGCAAACAGAAGGTAGCAAGATGAAGGCCAGCTAGAAGTTGTCGATGTCCTCGTCCGCGAATGGAGCACCGGGGAGCGGCCAAGGCAAGGCCTTCGGGCGAGAGATGCCAGCAAGATGAAACACATCCTCTTCTGCTCCAGAATAGGCGAACCAATGTCTGACCATCCTCTTCCATGACCGAAGGGAACCCCTGTCCCCTCGCCCTCGAAGGGCGGCGACGTCGGCAATGGAGATGCTCCCTAGAGCAAGGAAAGGGTCATGGACATGCTGCCAATCGAGCCAGAAGGAAGGCTGCCACGAGCTGGCGCAGCCTCGCCTCTGACCCAGCTTTCTCCCGACGCTTCCGCCGCCACCACCGCCGCAACCCTCCCCTCCTCGGCTTCTTCCACCGAACTTCCCCCGGCCTGCTATCCTTCGTTCCTACTTTGGAGGCTCCCAATGGCGTTCCGCCCGATCGCTTCTCCATGCAGTTCGACAACTACAGCGTGCTCCACGCATGCAGCCATGGCCTTGTACTAATCTGGGACCGGAAGCCGCTCCCGTTCCTGGTGTGGGACCCCGTCACCGGCCAACAACACCGCCTAGCCATTCCCCCGGGGTTCGATCCGAACAAGGTCAGCGTCAGCGGGACGGTTCTCCGCTTTGCTGCCGGAGACGTCCAGCACTTCAAGGTGGTCTTGGTAGTGGCAGACACAACAGTGACACGCAAAATAGAAGAATGCTCGCCTGCCTTTACTCGTCAGAGACCGAGGTTTGGGGTAATCTCATCTCAACACCCAGTCATCTCGGAACTTCTCCCAGGTTCCCAAGCAGTCCGCTGTGCTGGCTGGGGATAGTGGCGGAGCTAGGAAATTATGAAAGGGTGTGCCACCGGCGATTTTTTTTTTTTTGACAAGACATGTAATTCACAATTGTATGGAAAGAACTATATAAATAAGTTGAAGTCTCATAATATTATAGCTCACCAAATATGTTTGAAGGTAACAAAAGTAGCCATACAAATAGTTGATAATATTAAATAGTCTTACATTAACAAAAGATAACACGAGTAGAATATTATGGGTCTACTACTCTACTTTACGCCTTCGCATAGCCATGAAAGCACCAAGTAGATCATCATGGCTTACTTCCAAGAATAGAGATCGCTCAATATAAGTCACCAAGCAATAGTTCAAGAGGTCATCTCCCATGCTATATAAAACCGTAAAGATCTTCAGCTCTTGAATCCGAAAACTGCAGCAAATTTCTACTTCCCGGGGTGCCTTCAGCTTGTAAATCAACCACAGCTGATGGGGATTCAGAAGAAGCAAATTTCTTTGCTTCATATTTGCCGAAAAGTGCCGCAATATGGCCACTGCCTCTCTTCATGTTTGACAAATCTACAACAAAAATAACAACAAACTAGATCAAAACTAGTGTATTTGACAGAAAAACAGAGCCTAATGCGGCACTGATCTACTGAATGTCTGAATTAATGTCTTGAATTGACAGGAAATAGCTGACTAAAAATCTAAAATCAAAACAGACTACTGGGAGCTGAGAAGTATGAAACAGGGGAACTAACTTGATGCCTTCCTGGCGACCTGGCTTCCTGCGGAATCGAATTTCACGCGGGCCGTCTCCGACTCGCCGGTGGCCCGGTAGGCCGTTCCCCTGACTCCCGGAGGCTAGAGCTGTGGAGACTACGGTGGGCCTTCTTGGCGGCAGCGCGGTGGGCCGGCGGCGCCCGGTGCCGCTCGGCGCTCGCGCAGGTGGTCGATGCAGCGGACTGTGCAGCGGGATCTCCTGGTTAACTGCGGCGCGCCATGGATTTTGCTCCCGCCGCCGGCAGCTAATTTAGGGATCGAGCGCAGTAGCGCACAGAGAGATGGACGCGAGGAGCGAGCGCACAGAGAGAGAGAGATGGACGCGAGGAAGGCAGCGTGCACGGGCAGGGCCCGGCTGCCCGTGTGGACTTTTCTTATTTTTTTTACTACTCCAGTACAATTTGATTTTTTTTACGTGCATATGAGTAGTACAAAAAAAAATCCCATAATTTCTGGGTGTGCCAGGGCACACCCGGCACACCCGCGGGCTCCGCCACTGGCTGGGGATTCCCTTTACTGGGTGCTTTTTGGTAGTTTGTCAGATCTCCTTGAGTTTGATTTGGAGAGGGAGAGCCTAGCTGTGGTACGGATGCCAACCTTTCCTGATGTCTTCAACTTCAGACTCGTACGGGCAAAGGATGGTGGCCTGAGTTTACTCTCCGTGTCGGGTTTCATCGCCCAATTATGGAGGAGGAAGACTGATTCTGATGGTGTTGCATCATGGGAGAGGGGAACAACTATTGAATTGGACAAGCTACTTTCCCTGAATTCAGATTCATATGGGTACCCAATGGTACATGGCTTTGCTGAGGACAATAATATGGTGTTGCTGTGGACTGATGTCAGTCTCTTCACTCTCCAGCTTGACTCATTGCAGTTCAAGAGACTTCCGAAACCCGAAATGCGGCATTGCTATAATACATTTGAAAGTGTCTATGCTGCAGGTAATAGCATGCCTTTGCACTGCTGGTATACCAAACACTGAGTTTCGTTTTAATTCATGTTGTTTCTTGTTAAACTAACAATTTAAGTGGTGTCGTATTTTGGTGATTCATGATCTGTTCAACATATAGCATCGGTGTTTTGTAGCGTTCTTTCCTCATGCTTGTGTGGTGTTTATGTAATTGTTAGGACCTATTTACTTACTTAAGGTGTCTGATTTGGTTTATGTCACAAGTTTTTCTGTAGCTAAGATTAGTAAATTATTTTATAATAATTGAACTGAATTTCATTGTTGCCTGCATGTTTTATATAAATGAACTGTATAATTATAGTGCTAGTGCATAGCTGTACTGCAGTTTTTTCTCAAGTTAAATAATGAAATTTAGCTGTAGCATGTAGCTATGCTTTGTGTGGAATCTATTTTCTTCAACTTGAGCACCTTTCACAATTAATACTTTATACTGAAGTACTGAACACATGAGCAAAGTGATAAGACTAGTTCATCCTAACAAGTACCAACTGCTTTCATCATGTGTTGCGGTTTTTAGTTTTACTAACTGTAATCAGAAGTAGTGCTCATAGTGTTGTATTTGATAACGTTCATTCCAAATAAATGACATCTATTTTGCTACCCATGGAAGTATTAATTAATAAGATGGTGTATGATCCCTTGCTTTGGACTTCTACGGCATGGATTTGTTTAAACCCACTTAGTCACTAGCTAGCTTGTACATTTTAGAGATTATCCATGTGAAGTTTGAAACCAGGTTCTTGTGCTTTTCTACTCCATGAGCCTTCATAGGTTCATGATAATAAAGAATCTTTTGAATGATCTGGTAAGCCAGATGGTTCCGCATTTATGGGAGGTATTTGAACCATTGGTTCTTAGCCTCTAGTGAGAGAAAATGGTGAAAATACTCAATAATGGGCAAACAGTATATTACCGACTGTTATCTCTGTTTCTATTGCTGTTTTTACCCAACAATGCTGAAATGTTGGACTTTGGTGTTTTTCATACTTTTTCCACAATGGTTAAGATAAGATTTATTGTTAGAATTATAAAAAAATGTGAGTCTGTGTAACTTCAGTGGCTTTTCCTTGGATGAATAGTACAAAATGGTCTGACAAATGACATTGATTTCTCCACAGGTTTCTAGATTTGTATTCTGGTTGCTGAGATGCAGGAATGGGCTTCTTTGTTCTAGCTTCTTTCATTTTGTATGCTTCAGGTGGAGATCAACGCTTGACGCACGCACTGGTCAACTGGGAAGTGAAACTGTATGAGTTAATCATCTAATTTGCCAACATCCTCTCGATTATCTAATTTCTGGAGACGATTAGGCAACTGGTATGATGGAGGCAGAGTGACTTGATTCGATTGAATAGTACTTAAACTTGTGGTTCATTTACTTTCACTTTGTTGTATGCTTTCAAACCAATCTTGCCTGCTAGGAGATCTTTAGTTACATTTTTGTGTGTTCTTCTTCTCACTATTTATTTATGTTACGTGTTGGATCAGGTTGGCAAAATTTGGAACAAGAACTCTGCTTATGCTCCATTTTCTCTATGTATATTTTTTTGTTCATTTTTGTTTTCATATTCTGGCTAATGATTATCGAATCCCGTACTGTGGTGGGTGCAATGCTGTTTATTGTTTCACAACCCTAGCAGGGTGGGCGCAATGCTGTGTTTGCTGCATGTACACTTCGTTTTTATTTCTGAGAGGTGGCGATGGATATGGTTAGTTGTCTAGCGTTCAAAATAGGTCTCACTTATTTCCTGCCAAAGCAAGATGAAATATTTGGTTGTTGTGCCAGGTCAGGGATATGTAAATCAGAGACAAACAATGATTTAAAATAGAAACCAAACTTCGGACACGGTGTTTTGACTCATGGGTCTAGATGCACCCCTTATAAAAATGTTTTTTAACTGTATTTTAAAATGAGCGAAAAATTAAAAAAGAAAATTTTCGGGAGTAAATCCAGACACTCTACAGTTGCATTAAAAAAATTTGTAAACAAAAGACATTTTTTGTGGGCTGTGGAAAAAAGACAAAAATTATCTCAGTCCAAAAAAATGTCATTTTTCCGCGAAACTTCGGATGTACACCGAGATTTTTGTTTAGAATTTTTTGACATTTTGAAATATGTTTTTTAGTTATGGGATCATCTGATCCTACGACCCAAAACTGATTTCCGCCAAAATTCCATCAACTTGTGAGAAAATGTCGCTGGCCACTAAACCAGAAACAAAATCAGGTACATTATCCGGCCATACCGATTGTCACAGGTGATCTAACTTTGCTCCATGCATCGCCAAAGCGTCGGCAACATTATTACAAGCCCGAGGGCAATAAGTTATCGAGAAACTAGAAAAAATTAAATCAGCAGAAAACTTAATCTCATGAAACAAGTTCCCATTTGTGGAGATCATGAGCGGCCGGAGAAGCTTGTGAGAATCAGTTTCGACCTGGACATGAGCGATACCCCACGTACTAGCCCATCGAAGGCCGGCTAAACAAGCCAAAGCTTCAGTTCGCGAAGCATCCACTGCATTTTCAATCACGCTCCAGCAGGCTCACCAGTAGCATTCCGTAACACAAAACCCCATCCACCAGTGCGGTCACTTTCAAGGAAGCTGCTGTCAACATTCAGTTTCAGCGTGTCCCCACAGGTGGTTGCCGATCTCTGAACATTTGATTTCTTCGGCTTTCGATCCTTACAGCAAAATTGCTCAAATTCACTAACTGAAACGCTGGATCAGGAAGACAAGGTTATCTGTGTCAATTCCATGCTCTCCTGCACATGCTTTATTTCACTCTTGCCACCACCACCAGAGTAGTGAGATGATATACCCCCCTCATTCAGTCGGTGTCACATTGGGCATATAGGGTCGAACTCAGATTCCACGGCGCTGCAAATTCAATCTGTGAGGCAGGCTGTCATGGGTGATTCTCCAATCTGGAGGGCACCAGATCGACTTCCAGTTGACAGAAGCCGATTATAACATCCCAATTCTAGAGTTTTGAGAAAGATCTCCCATATATTTTTTGCTGGGAGAAAAGGATCTTCGAAATTGACAAGTTGTTCGGTGTTGAGCACTTGGACAGGTTCCAACTGTCTTTGATTCAGTGTGAGCTGACAGACAATGAGTAGCCTCTACCTCTAACTTTACCAACTGAATTTCTATGCCTATTTAATCTGCGTTAATAATCAATGCTCCTTATTCGTGCATCTAACTCAAAATCAGTATCGGTGCTATCACAATCTTCCTTATCATCTAACTGATCATGAATGGACTCAGATCAAAGCTATCCAACTTTGAATAAATTACTATCCACTTGGTGACTGTTCTATTCAGCAGCAATGAATACATTACTATCCACTTGTTGACTTTTCTTTTTGGCAGCAATGAATAAATTAGATCTAGTCTACCGGACAGTTTGTCCCCTCACCCACCTGTGCTTTGGACACTACCCAAAGACCCAGAGCTAACCGTTCAGTGGACTCCCTTTCATAGTGGTTTAGGACTCCCTTTCGAAGTGACCATGCTTCCTGCAAAATGTGAAAAAATAACTAAACATTATATTGCGGTGGTTGGTGGCAATTTAATCATTGGATGAGACCCGGCTGCAGCATAATTCATTCATGGACTTTGTTTGGTTTGAGAGTTCAGACTTGGTAGACTAGTTCAGTTTGACCGGACGAGCACGATGGAACAGGGGACGAAGGGATAAGCGGGCTGAACTCAATCAGAGAGGCAAAGAGATACTTGCCCAGTAGACTGTATTGCTCTCAGAACCCTATACCATAATAAGGTGCACTACCGGTCCTCGCAAAGATCAGCTAGCTAGCAAACCATGGATGCACGCCCATTCTCTCTGTTCCTCCTCGCTTCCATCCAGTGCCTGCTGTGTGTCTCGGCTCTTAATTTCCTCTCGCCAGGCTCCTCTCTCTCTGTAGAGCACAAATCCGACGTGCTCTATTCTCCAGATGGCACCTTCACCTGCGGCTTTCACCAGGTTTCACCCAACTCCTCGGTATTCTCTATTTGGTTTTCCAACACCTCTGAGAAAACTGCCGTTTGGAGCGCGAATACTCTCCACCCTGTGTACACTTGGGGATCCAAGTTTATGTTGAACTCTGACGGGAGCATGGTTTTAAAAGATTACGGTGGTCAGGTCGTTTGGACCAACAATGTGAGCTCTTCTACCGCTCAACAGGCCCATCTCTTGAACTCCGGGAACCTCGTTGTAAAGGGTAAAGGTGAAACCATTCTGTGGGAAAGCTTTGCTTCTCCCATGGATACCTTGCTACCCGGTCAGAGCATCAAAGCAACCATGAAGCTGCGTTCTACTAGTAGGCTGCTTATCCCTGGCCATTACAGCTTCCATTTCGATGATCAATACCTTCTTTCTCTCTTTGATGACGAGAAGGATCTCTCGTTTATCTATTGGCCGAATCCAAGCAGGACCATCTGGGATAAGCTTAGAGTACCCTTTAACAGCAGCACCAGTGGGGTTCTTGATAGCTTGGGCCATTTCCTTGGAAGCGATAATGCAACCTTCACGGCTGCTGATTGGGGCCCTGGGATCCTGAGGAGAATGACACTAGATTTTGATGGCAATCTCCGGCTGTATAGTTTGGATACGGTAGAAGGAACATGGTCAGTCACATGGATGGCATTCCCTCAGCGCTGCAAAGTACGTGGTCTGTGCGGTATGAATGGAATATGCGTGTACACACCAGTGCCTGCTTGTGTATGTGCCCCTGGATACGAGGTTGTGGATCCAAGTGATCGTAGCAGAGGCTGCAGCCCTAAGATCAACATCACTTGTGATGAGCAGAATGTGAGATTTGTTAAGCTACCAAACACTGATTTTCTTGGGTATGATCTAAGTACTCGTTTTGTTTCTCTTAACACTTGTAAGAACATATGCTTAAGTGACTGCAACTGCATGGGATTTGCATACTGGCAAGGGATTGGTGATTGCTATCCAAAGTCTGCTCTTCTCGGTGGTGTAACCCTGGCTAACCTTGGTAGTACAGGTACCATGTACATCAAGATTCCGAAGGGTGTACAAGTGTCAATGTCCTCAATTCCCCATTCGCAACCTCTTGGTCCTAAATATAGCCCCAACTGTAGTGCATCAAACCAGTATTTCATAGCACATTTCATGGATGAGCTTAAAACTGGCCAGAATGAATCTAAGCATTTGTACTTCTATGGATTCTGCTCGGCGATCTTTCTAGCAGAGCTAATATTCATCATATTAGGTTGGTTTTTTCTGAGGAGGGAGGGTAGGCAATTAAGAGGAGTATGGCCAGCTGAGGTTGGGTATGAAATGATAACCAACCATTTTCGCAGATACACCTACACGGAGTTGGTGACAGCTACAAGAAGGTTTCAGGATGAACTTGGAAGGGGAGCATCAGGCATTGTGTACAAAGGTGTCTTGAAGGATAAAAGAGCGGTAGCTGTGAAAAAGTTGGCAGATGTAAACCAAGGTGAAGAAGAGTTCCAGCATGAACTGAATGTGATCGGCAGGATCTACCATATGCATCTAGTTAGGGTTTGGGGATTCTGTTCTGATGATCCACACAGGATACTGGTTTCAGAATTTGTGAAGAATGGGTCATTGGACAAAATTTTGTTTGGCGATGGGAGTTCGCACATCTTACTTGAATGGAAGCAGAGGTTTAACATTGCTCTAGGAGTGGCAAAAGGATTGGCTTATCTTCATCACGAGTGCTCAGAGTGGGTCATCCACTGTGACATGAAGCCCGAAAATATATTGCTGGATGACAACTTAGAGCCAAAGATCGCTGACTTTGGCCTCGCAAAGCTCCTTAACAGAGGTGGGTCCAACATGAGTGTATCACGGATTCGGGGAACAAGAGGTTATTTAGCGCCTGAATGGGTCTCCAGTCTCCCAATAACAGCAAAGGTTGATGTCTATAGCTTTGGAGTGGTGCTTCTAGAATTACTAAAGGGAGTTCGCGTTTCAGACTTGGATAAGAATGATGATGAAGAAGTGGAAACGGTCCTCAAAGGGATGGTCAGTATGCTCATGGAGAAGCTGGAGTTGGATGTCAGCGAACAATCTTGGATCGCTGACTTCATTGACACTAGATTGAATGGCCATTTCAACAGCTTGCAAGCAAGAACGATGATTGGGCTGGTTGTTTCATGCTTGCAGGAAGATAGAGGCAGGAGACCTACCATGGAAAATGTGGTGCAGATGCTAGCTTCAGTTGATGAATAGCTCTACAGTAATAGAAGGGGCTACACAAGCCATAAGCTGTGTGAAGAGTTGGTCAAAATATATTAGCAATAACATTTATAAAATAGCCTTGTATATTTGTTGTAAGAACATAAACTACTGGTAGTAAGGGCCATGCATTTGGAATTTCGGATTACATGAATTTTCCCCTATTTTTTATAGATGAAAGATGAATCCACTGATGTAAACAGGCAAAACTCGCCCCTATTTCTGCTGAAATTGAACCGGTTCTGGTGAAATTTACACCATATCCATGGTGCAATTTGGTGATAATGCCAAGTAGAGTGCTGCACCGTGCTCATGGGTGTGCTTGCCTTTGTAATAGTTACTTGTATTGATATTGCACATACAACCTTGTGCAATCTGTGCGCGCAAATGTTGCAAAGTTTTGTCGAATTTGTGTCCTACATAGCTAGCAATATATGACGAATCGACGAGCACAGCAAGGAAAACCTCACACAATAATCCAACCTAGTTTATAAATCGAAGAAGAAAGAGAAGGACAAATTAATTCAACAAGTGAATGGCCACTGTTGCTCCTGCCTGCCTACCTACGTTCTTGGAGTGGAAGCGGAGCCATGGCTTGGAGGATGCACGGTGCAGCAGAGCATCAACTCTCGTCCCGGCGGCGCCATCAGAGGCAAAAGGCCGTACAATTTATATAGGAAAACCTCGCAGCATTTTCTTAGTAATCACCTTGCACTTTATTTTGAACTTTCATTGTTTGAAGAAATAGTCGATATATAGAAAAGAGTAGTAACAAAAAACATATCATCAATACAAACAGCAGATGCAACAAGGAGAATTTCAAGATAAAATAATTTACAGGGATCTACTCTCAACAACATTCAATTGGATGGTCTCCATGTGTTAGTATTTTGGTGTAGATGTAAGTAATGACCTGAGTGAAGGTGCTGAGAAACTCATACCGATGCCAAGAGCAGGAAAGCACAATATCGTCGTTGAAGCGGATGAAGGAAAGAGTTGGATGATGAAGATGGGGCCTCAACTCACTACACAATCATGTTAATGGGTTGGTTAGATGCTATTGGAGTAATCAAATTAAAACATCTAGTCTAGTTCCTAAATCACAAGTTCAAGACTCCATATTGACAGGCACCCACAAATTTAAATACTGTCAATCCCCATCAACGCACAGAAATAGAATCGTGAATTAATACTACATACATTTTAATGTTTAATAGCATGGAAAATCTTGGACACTGCAAATTTAACAATGTACGAATCATATGTAGTTACCCCCTTACCTAATAATATAGATATACACCACCAACAGACATGTTGCAATCCCAAACTAAGATTGCATGATAAGGGCAAGCAGGTCTGCTCCTTGTGTATTACTTGAAGCCAATTATTGCAACCATCATATCATATCATGGGATTAATGCTATGCAACCTTTGGAAATTATATCCATCAATGAGCATCTTTCATGAGTTTTAGCAGGGGAATATTTTGATTCATCTATCAGAAAGAATGATATATGTTCTGCTATGTAACAGTAGAGTGGCCCTTGAATCTTTAAACACAATCGCAACACAACATTGTATCACTAAACATATCAATTTGCTACTTATGTTAGATTGCCAAATAGATGCCAGTGTCCAGCAAAGACTTTTAGTACTGTTCAAAGCCAAAATTTTGGCTGAAGAAAGAACAGCAGAAAAATATACATGTAGTTTATGATGAAATATCACATAAAAAAATATACATGTAGTTTATGATGAAATATCACATCTGCAAGCACTGAATAACTAACTCATTGTTGATCATGATTTAGTCCCAAATAATTTACCTTTGTGTCTAAAAAACATATTGCTTGCCTTTTGGAGTTCGAAATTTTCACACTGGAAGTAAAATCAGCTGCAAGATTTAGGAACAAAGATAATCAATCTTAGAAGGATAAGAGGAGAGAAATCAAAAGGCACCAACAAAAGCATAAGAATCTGAGCTGCACATTTGGTAGTAACTGACATGAACATAGCAGAACTCACAAGTAAGATTATCTGGTTTATCTGGTAGTGGCAACACCAAATCACACCTAAAAGACATACTATGGCAGACAACAAACGTCTAGTTAGGCAATGAACACTGAAACAGGAGTTACCAGCTCACTAGACAGAGTGAATATTTTGTTGTAGCATACATGTTCTTTTTTTTCGAGATTGACAGGGGGGAATAAAATTCCCCACTGTTTGTTGCATTCATCGAAAAGTGGCCTGGCGGGCCATGTTCTTACAACGGATGGAGAAATTTACAGGGGGATACAAGGGAAGAGAGAACAACGAAAATACAAGAAAAAAAGACAACTAGAAAAGAACAGCAAGAGCCACCATGAGAGACACCGGAGGTGAGGGGTGTCGGGGTTCACAATGCCAAGACTCGGCAAACTGCCTAGCGCACCACACCGGCGTGCGACTCGTCCCCCAAGCACAACTCAGGAGCACCACCATCATCATCGGCGAGTGTCAAGCCTAGCACCTATCTTGGTTCATGCAAATCTGAATCTAGTCGGCAATGGACCTTTGCAAGCGGCCTCATAGTCTTCAGCGAGGTGCGGTGCGGATTCTTTGTGAGGGCAAATGTACTTCTCAATGAATACCTTCTCGGTGTAGGCGACTGTACTATAGTAGTCCCGGTCATGATCTAGCAATCCATTTGCCTTAAGAAACTTCACTACATAGTACCTTGGCCTGAGCCGGCCCTCCAAGCTGTAGGAGAGCATTGCTGGCCGATGAGCAATGTAGGACGGTTCCAACCCCACCTCAGAGATAAGGAATCCTGACCTACTCTGCAGCATGTCCTTAGATTTCCTCAGCATGGTTGGAGCCTTACAAACAGCAATGCGCACCTCGGCATCCGACCACCTGAATGTGTTCTTCAAGTACTCCACTTGGGCGGCAATTTTCTCCTGGCTGGCGAATGCAACAGCCCGCAGCATTTGCGCGAACATCGCAGATCCGCGAGGTACACCGAGTCCTTCGGCACACACGACCATCGCCTGAAGACGCTCCGGGTTGGCGGAGAGCAACCACGGCTGACGTCTGCACAGTTTGGCAGTATCGCAAGCACTTAGCTTGCACTCCCGTAGGAAGGCGATTTTGGGCTTCACCACCTTCTCAAGGTCTTTACAGAGAAGGTTTAAGCAGGGCTTGAGTACCCGGAGGAAGTTCTCGTAGGAGCCAAAGAGGTGCAGGTAGTAGGGTAGATTGGAGAAGATGGACCTAGAGCGAAAGCTGAAGGGGGAGAGCGAGGCAAGGCGCGCAATCTCAGAAGGCGATAGGCCGAGGCCGGTGAGCCCGACGACATTAGGTACCAGAGTTTTGTCCACTTTAGCGCAGAGGAACCTCGGGTCCTTGGCGACGACGGCTGCGGCGTCGGCGCTGGAGAGGCCGAGGCCGGCGAGGACGGCGTCGGGGTTGGTGGGGGACTTGACGTGGGAGAGCTTGGTGGAGGCCTTGAGCGCCTGCGCTCGGGTGAGGCCACAGGTGTCGACGAGGTACTCCTCGACGGCGAAGCTAGGGTTTGGAGAAACAGCGGGCGCGGAGAGGAAGCGGTGGAGTGGGGAAATGGGAGGGGCGGAGGTAGAATAGAGGATACGGGCAGCGATGCAGCTACCGCGGCGGAGCATGGCGCCGGCGCCGGCGGCGCGTGAAAGCTGGAACGAGCGCCGCCGGTCGGTCGGTGCGAGCGAGTGCCGTGAGACTGGTCGAACGAGATAACGCAAGAAGCCCATGAATGGAATTCCACGAGCCCAACCTGGAGTGCCGTGGGCCTTCTAGCTTTGACCCACTAATACTTGCTTTTCCTGCCTATCAGCTCAAAAAAAAAAAACATGGAACTGATGAATGTACGAATCCACTGAAGCTGGTTTACTCGACTTGTTAACTGTGTAGATGGTTGATAAATACGGTACATTTAGAGCTCCCATATTCCAACGCAATTGCTGAGACCATACAAGAAATTAGTTCAAAAGAGAAAGATACATATACCCTTCATGGTTTTTTTTATGGCTGATTACATTGTAGAGCACTGTGTTAAGCAGGGCGTATAAGTTGCAGGTGCAGCTAGAAGAAATTGAGGAGAGGAGCCTCAAGCAATAGCACACCCTTTGGAGATCTCCATGGAGGGGGCCAAACAAAATGACATGATATGCCCCAGCCCCCAAGTCTAACAAGCTTTTACTTTCCTTAAAAACATATGCAAATTCAAGCGTCCCGGCAGCACTGCCATATTTTTGGGATACAATTCAGCACAACGCAAAGCATACAAAATGAAATATTTCAGGAGCATCATCATAGATGGGACATGACCAGACGATGCTGAAAAGAATATGTGCCCCAGCAAAGTACTTGCAATTCAAGATCAGCATGCTTGCTTGGAAGGCATAAAACGGAATGAACCACAAGGTCAACTGACAGGGCATTAATAGAAACACGTTAATTTCAATTCATAACAGTTCGAGTAGTGTCTACAGAAACCAGACAGACTGAAGTTAACTGCTTAAGAGATTAGTTCACACTTCACGGTTGGTCAGGGCATGGCAATTCCTACGAGTTCACTTCATCTTTGACCAGGGTATAGAGGGTCAATTTGCTTGCGAAGCAGGTCTTCACATGCCCGAATGCAACATAGATAATGGAATGGAAAAACCTACAGCCAATAATCCATTTATGAATATCAGCCACTGGAAGTTAACTAGATACCTGCAGAGCAACCAATGCCATCAGTCAAACCGATTCATAATATGTATTAAAGGAAAGTCCGATCATTTTTGTATGATTCAGCCAATAAACATTAGCTTCAAATTATAGAAATTGTGCCAAAAGATCAAAGGTTTTTGTCATCTCAGAATTATTTGACAAAACCAACATTAGAAACAGTGAGCCGCAATAGAAATAACTCCATTGGAGCATCCTAGATTATCGAATATTTTGAAATTTTCTTACCATGGGAGTATGAGGGGCTCGTGGAGCAACAAAGCATAAGCATCTGAAATCATGCTCATAGGAATATTTTTTAGAAATGCACGAGCTAGGTACTCACTAACAAATCAAATTCATGCTGTATAAGCTAGCCTAAAGTAAGGGCCGTGCATCATTGTTTTTTACTCTCCACACTACAGAAATAGAACACTGGCAACTATTCGTGAACAAACGGTATTTCACATGAATATAGTAA
Source organism: Poa pratensis (assembly GCA_947311845.1). Taxonomy (NCBI): domain Eukaryota; kingdom Viridiplantae; phylum Streptophyta; class Magnoliopsida; order Poales; family Poaceae; genus Poa; species Poa pratensis. The sequence continues at coordinate 66,851,039 of CAMZMU010000043.1, forward strand.
TGTCATTTTTATTATGTGTTCGTTATATATTATTATATTATAAATTATTAACTATCTAAAGTGACCAAAATCGAAGAAATTAGACGTGCAGACAAACCATAGAACAACCAACATGTAGTTGGATCAGACAAACTATATTGGAGGTTACGTGAGTTAGATTGATAAGTTAAGATAACCTGAGAAAATATTTAACCAAACCTCCTCACACTATCATAATTTTACAAAAACAAATGCAATGAGCACAAGTTATTGCAAAAGGTCATGAATGACCAATAATGTGAAATGTTTTCCCTAACTAAAAAATAAAATTAAATGTCAAGCTCATATTAACAATTTGCACTGAAGGAACAAAACAAATCCTCCTCAAACTTCACCCATCACCATAAGGGAAAAAATGAAATGCGATGAACCAACCAGCAAAAGTAAAACAAAAATTCCCTCGAAGGAAACGAGAACATTCAATCTGCTAACACTAACAGATACTTACTTGCTTACTCGATACATCACGATAGCATGTCCATCTGGACAAATCATATTATGTATTTTGCAGAAGTTCAGCTCCATCATGTCCATTATCAATGACCTTGTCTACAAGAATAACAAGTCAAGGAACCAATGAGATTCCAACGAACAGCAAAATAAATACGAGGGGGTGTAAAAGACATATTTAGATAAATACATAGCTGCAATTTCGGAAAAGCAACTCAGTCTTGTGCCACAATGGGAATAGATAAACAAAACCATATCTACTGTCAAATATAAAGAACATGCCATAACTGTATATACTATTTTCAATTTAAATAGTATATACTCGGGTATCCCGGAAAATGAAGTACATGCACGAGTATTAGCATATCGGAAGGGACAAGTTGAGAAAAATCACTCTTAAGAATGGTCCATGCCATATCAGATACAAACCAAGTCGTTATTATGGATTCAGCTTTACTAGCAAGATCGACCAAGATAACCATAGTGGATAAAATAAATATTAATTACTAGCTTTAAGCTTTGGTGCCAGTTGAGATACCTATTTTACATCTGAATAGTTCGACCAAGTTTTTCATGTAATTGTCAACAGTTTCAAAGCATTATGCACGATATCCAGAGAAACATCTTTATTGCAGCTATGCACTAATACTACCATTATGAAATTCTTGAATATGTCAATAAGACAGTAAAATTGTGTTCAATAAATATGCAAAGAATTTGCAAATCTTACTCAAAAAATATTTTTCTGCCAATCACTATGTTCAGTTTTATACTACATACACGGATACACCCATAGAATAAACAGATACAATGTTTTCAAACTCTGACTCAAACCACACGACTCAACAATAGTAATAAGAGAATATCAAATAACTTAGTTTTGCTTTACCTGCTGTATAGACACCTTCAAATGGATAATAGCGCTCAAAGATGTTAGATTCAGAAAGTTTCTTGAACTTCAGTGATTCAAGTTGGACAAAGGTGATGCCGACAGATGTCCACAGTAACACCATATTAGTTTCCTCAGCGAACCCGATTATAAGTGGGCTACCCTCAGTCTGTGGATTCAGGGAAAGTAGCTTATCCAGTTCAATACTTCTTTGCAACACCCATGAACCAACACCATTGCAATCGGTCATTCTCTTCCACAATTGGGCGCAGAAGCCAGTCAGGCAGAGGATACCAAGGCCACCACCCTCTGCCAGCACAACCCAAATTTTGCCTTTGCCGGTGTCACCATTATCTGGAACTGGTATTAGAGCAAGCCTGCGCTTAGCCAAATCAAATTCAAGAATGCCTTTTGAATTCCCAAAAAGCAACCAGTAAAGGGAATTCCCAATCATCACAGCAGGCGTGCTCACATAAACCATGGTGGGAAAGTCGCAAGAATCGTCGTACGGAAGCTGCGTCGAGATGAGATTGCCCCACACACCGGTCTCCGACGAATAAACAGACGCGACCGCTCGTGTATCTTGTCTCTCACTGTTGCCTACCAAGACCACCTGGAAGTGGTGGATGTCTCCGGCAGCCCGAAACACTGCCGCGCTGATGGGTTTTGTCTCGGCGTCGAACCCTGGGGGAATGTCCATGCGGTGGTGATCGCCGGTGACGGGATCCCACACCACAAGCTGAATCCCCAATGAGAGGATGAGTGCGAGGCCATGGCGGCACCCGAGGGGCAGGAAGCGTTCTCGGGGGGCAATTGTGTAGAAAATTAGGGTTGGAGTAATTTCGGCCTACCCTCTATTCCTCTGCCTTATCGGTGGTGCCGCTCACAATGCATATTGAGCCTAGAGGGTGGGACCTTTATATTGACTCCAAATTCCAGATAAACCAATCTGTTTCCAGATAGAACTCGTGACATGTTAGAACGACCACCATACCTAACAGCCAATTACCGAGCCTATTACTGTTAAACAATTAGGTCCCAGCACGCATGTGTGAGTCATGCGCCGAGTTTGAATACACAATCAAAACTCGTAGGTTTTAACAATCCATAGAGCCAATCCTACGGACAACCTGGCGTTCCACTCTATACTGTTCCCGGGTATAATTCCAGCGTATTAATATACACTGTATTCCAGTATAGACGTACCGGCTTCCTTAAGTATATTTCCTTAAGTACATGTGCATCAATAATTCCCTGTTATTTCCGTGACACTTCCACATTGAAGTTTAATTCCGGACAATGTAGTAGATATATAAAATGTTGCAAGACACAATTTCCTACAAATTGGGTAGGAGAAGGAGTCTTGTGGGAGTCGATTCGGGGCCTCCAGGGCAGGTTGAAAGTGGATGTAGCTAAAATCCTTGACGAAGCAGCCAAGGAGGGGAGGGTTGCGGCGGTGGTGTGCGCGGAAGCGGCGGGTGAAGCGGGGGTCGGAGGCGAGGCTGCGCCAGCGCTTGGAGACGGCGGAGGCGCGGGGGAGAGAGGAGGGCTGCGGAGGGAGGCGGAGGAGGATCTCCGAGAGCAGGTCGTTGTCCTCCAGCGGTGGCGCCGCCGCCGGCGAGCGGGGGTGGCGGCGGAGGCTGGTCATCTTCTCGCCCTTGTCGCTGCTCATGCGGGATGTGTTGGACTGGAGTGCAAATGGTGTGGTGGAGCGAAGTGAAGCGAAGCGGAGGCCCAATGTGAGAGTGAATTCCGTTTCACGCAAACCGGACTTGGTACACCCGTAATTATCTGCAGCTCTTCACGAAACTTCAAAAAAAAAAAAAAAACTCCACCTCTTCACGGTTTTCAGTTTTAATAACATGTAAAAAGATTATACTGTCAAAAAAACATGTAAAAAGATTACCAAAAATCCATGGCTACACGCCTATACCTAGAAAATCAGAGTCCTGCAATTTTTTGTTTTCTATGCAGGATGCAAATTCCATCTTTGATGGATTTTTTTGCTGGTTTTTTTTATATAATGATACACACCACGCACCCCTTCCGGTTCCGTTATGTAGTAAAATTTTGTGTGTGTCTGGTGACAAGGGCCCAACGATGCAGGAGGCATCATATATGAGGAGAAGTATCGCACGGATGATGGTTGTCGACCCGACTAATTGTATTACAATGTTTTCCCTGATACATTGGTGGTGATCGTGATGTCACTGTAAGTTATGTTGGGCCAATATTTTGTGTCTTCGTGGGTTTTAGTCATTCTGCGTGGTCCGTCGGATGAGGGTTTTGTATTTAGCCTTCTAAGTGGTGTGCCGACTTCTACATTTGTCTATTAGTTATTGGAAGCGCATTTAGATCCATGATGGGTTTCAACTATAAATGACAAGAAAATTGAGGGACTATTTGGTTTTATTCCGTCCGTCGTGAGATGTTGTATATATATTACTAGTGAGCCGGTAAGTTCGCCCGCTAGTCATGTCTAGCCATCACCATCAGTTCAAAATGATCCTGATAATTATACTAGTGCCGCTAGAGGAAAATAAAATCTCCCCGCTAATGAGATGTCGATCGTGGTAGCTATGAGTAACCCGTTCTTTCCGCTAGTTAGTGTGTCCCGTCGGCCGTCCACTACAGGAAAACGGATAGTTGTCTACGGCTAAATGTATGCCGACGGCATTTTGTCGGGGCCGTCGGCATACATGGTTGTATGCCTACGGCTTTACAAAAGCCGTCGGCATATGTTCGGCCATCGGCATATACTTTGTATGCCTACGGCTTTTCAGAAAAGCTGTAGGCATTAGCCGTAGGCATATGTCTGGCCGTCGACAAACAAGCCTGAAGCCGTTACCAAGCAGACGGCGCCACACTATATGCCGACGGCTACCATAGTTAGGCCGTCGGCATACAACTTTTTTCCCATCCGCATAAAAATAAGTAATTTTGTATGCCTACGGCAAAAGCCGTCGGCATAGCTTGCCCAGAAAGTACCAGCTTCTGACACGTGACAAATATGCCTACGGCAATTTTCCCATCCGCATAAAAATAAGTAATTTTGTATGCCTACGGCAAAAGCCGTCGGCATAGCTTGCCCAGAAAGTACCAGCTTCTGACACGTGACAAATATGCCTACGGTTTTTGCCGTAGGCATACAAACTCACAGATTGTTTATAGATGATAGACCTTTTTGTGAAGTATTTTTTTGGAAAGTTTGTAAAAACTCAAGTTTATCATTTTCCCTAGCAACTAGTACACATAAAAGGACTCAAAGCGAAAGGATTTCTTTTTTTGACTATTTTTTCTCATTCTTTGATTTTTTCGAAAATATGGTCAAAATGTCCGATGTGGCTATTCATTGAAAGAGGTCAATTTTTTTCAAAATTATCAACAGTTCTGTGATATAATCACTACTTGTGTACCTTAAAATGATTTTTGAAAAAAAAATCAGAGCAAACTATCACACGGTTGTAGTTCAAAAGTGAATTACTTTCGGAAAATCGGCATAAAGTCATTTAAATAGCCGTAATTAGCTCGAAAGCGAGAAAAATCCTAATACTTGGGGATTATCCATAAAATATGGACTACATTGTGTGAATAATTGATGGGTGTCATTTTCCACCATATTTTTTGCACTTGCTTCACAAAAAAAGTCATTTTTGGCACTTATAAAATTGAAAATGACATTTCTATAATTAATTTGAAAACTCAGTTTGGCACCATTGTTTCCCATACCAAGATACACCCATGCGCCAAATATGAGTACTTTATCACAAACTATGGCGCGACAATTGCCATAACTTGGTCATTTGGGTTGAAACCTATAGATGTTTATAGATGATAGACCTTTTTGTGAAGTATTTTTTTGGAAAGTTTGTAAAAACTCAAGTTTATCATTTTCCCTAGCAACTAGTACACATAAAAGGACTCAAAGCGAAAGGATTTCTTTTTTTGACTATTTTTTCTCATTCTTTGATTTTTTCGAAAATATGGTCAAAATGTCCGATGTGGCTATTCATTGAAAGAGGTCAATTTTTTCAAAATTATCAACGGTTCTGTGATATAATCACTACTTGTGTACCTTAAAATGATTTTTGAAAAAAAAATCAGAGCAAACTATCACACGGTTGTAGTTCAAAAGTGAATTACTTTCGGAAAATCGGCATAAAGTCATTTAAATAGGCGTAATTAGCTCGGAAGCGAGAAAAATCCTAATACTTGGGGATTATCCATAAAATATGGACTACATTGTGTGAATAATTGATCGGTGTCATTTTCCACCATATTTTTTGCACTTGCTTCACAAAAAAAGTCATTTTTGGCACTTATAAAATAGAAAATGACATTTCTATAATTAATTTGAAAACTCAGTTTGGCACCATTGTTTCCCATACCAAGATACACCCACGCGCCAAATATGGGTACTTTATCACAAACTATGTCACGAGAATTGCCATAACTTGGTCATTTGGGTTGAAACCTATAGATGATAGACCTTTTTGTGAAGTATTTTTTTGGAAAGTTTGTAAAAACTCAAGTTTATCATTTTCCCTAGCAACTAGTACACATAAAAGGACTCCATGCGAAAGGATTTCTTTTTTTGACTATTTTTTCTCTTTCTTTGATTATTTCGAAAATATGGTCAAAATGTCCGATGTGGCTATTCATTGAAAGAGGTAAATTTTTTCAAAATTATCAACGGTTCTGTGATATAATCACTACTTGTGTACCTTAAAATGATTTTTGAAAAAAAAATCAGAGCAAACTATCACACGGTTGTAGTTCAAAAGTGAATTACTTTCGGAAAATCGGCATAAAGTCATTTAAATAGGCGTAATTAGCTCGGAAGCGAGAAAAATCCTAATACTTGGGGATTATCCATAAAATATGGACTACATTGTGTGAATAATTGATCGGTGTCATTTTCCACCATATTTTTTGCACTTGCTTTACAAAAAAAGTCATTTTTGGCACTTATAAAATAGAAAATGACATTTCTATAATTAATTTGAAAACTCAGTTTGACACCATTGTTTCCCATACCAAGATACACCCACGCGCCAAATATGGGTACTTTATCACAAACTATGGCGCGAGAATTGCCAAAACTTGGTCATTTGGGTTGAAACCTATAGATGTTTGTAGATGATAGACCTTTTTGTGAAGTATTTTTTTGGAAAGTTTGTAAAAACTCAAGTTTATCATTTTCCCTAGCAACTAGTACACATAAAAGGACTCCATGCCAAAGGATTTCCTTTTTTGACTATTTGTTCTCTTTCTTTGATTTTTTCGAAAATATGGTCAAAATGGCCGTTGTGGCTATTCATTGAAAGAGGTCAATTTTTTCAAAATTATCAACGGTTCTGTGATATAATCACTACTTGTGTACCTTAAAATGATTTTTGAAAAAAAATCAGAGCAAACTATCACACGGTTGTAGTTCAAAAGTGAATTACTTTCGGAAAATCGGCATAAAGTCATTTAAATAGGCGTAATTAGCTCGGAAGCGAGAAAAATCCTAATACTTGGGGGTTATCCATAAAATATGGACTAAATTGTGTGAATAATGATGGGTGTCATTTTCCACCATATTTTTTGCACTTGCTTCACAAAAATAAAGCCCTTAAACTTACTTATTTCTGCCCAAAGTTTTTTCTTGTATAATTATTCTGCTGTACTGGGCCGAAATTGGCCCTGCCGTGCTGTTACTCCCCCGATTCCCGCCTGGGCCTTAGGCCCGTTTTACAGCGCTGGAGCACCGCGTGCCGTCGGATGCCGATCCGACGTCCTCGAGCGCGCTCGTCTGGAATAAAACCCTAGCCCCTTGGTTTCCAATCCACGCCGCCACCACCTATCTTCCCCGCACCACGCCTCCCTCCCTCCCCCTCGTCTATGTACATGGCCACTGCTTTTTTAGGGAACATGTCCAATGTTGTCAACTGATAAATGTGCAACACTAGGGGTGGACTTCTGCTGTGACTCCGTGTGTTTAGATAAGTTGCTGGGCTCACTGTGGCGTGGTCTCCGCTGTTCCTTGTACACAGTACATGGTAGTTCTTTGTCTACCATACATGGTAGCATGTCATGGAATGGTTGCAATAATTATGGTCTAGCTAATTACTAGTTGTTGCTACTAGCTGCTTGATGCTCATGCTCTAGTAAATTTAGTAAACTAGTGAAGCAACACATCCACTTGTGTGGTGCTAGAAATGTCATAGATAACTCCTACATATGTTTCCTTGCTGGCATTTGATTTTTGGTTATATTTATGGTGTTCCTAGGTCATATGATCACCCAAGTGGATGTTGCTCTAGGAATATGGCCAACGATGATCCATGCGCAAAGTTGTGACTTCACACTGCAAGAGAACAGAAGAATAGATAGGAGAATGTGGTACTCACCAGTACAGGGAATGGTCGAAATGGTGTAGACCAGGAACAAAACTGATTATGCTACAATGCTTTGTAATTAGCCTTTTATTGGCTTTTTTTTTTGCCTCCGGTCAATGCTTTGTAATTAGCCTTTTATTGGATTTTTTTTTTGGCTCTGTTCATCAAATATGCCGACGGCTTTTGCCGTAGGCCTTTTTCTGTTTGGCCGTCGGCATAGGCAGCGTCATGAGCTACCAGCTCGTGCCACGTGGCCATTGTATGCCTACGGCATTTGCCGTCGGCATAGCTTCAGACGGCGTCAGACGGACGTGATGTACTTTTTTTTCCCGACGGCCAAACGTTGCCGACAGCCAGTCAAAGGCTTGTATGCCGACGGCTTTTGTGTGCCGACGGTCTTTCCTTTGTATGCCGAGGGAGCAGAAGACTACGGCAAATGCCGTCGGCATATATATTTGCCGTCGGCATAGGTGTAAGCCGACGGCATTTATGCCTATGCCGACGGCATTTGGCCGTAGGCATATAGAACGATTCCTGTAGTGGTCGCGGCAGCTATTATCGCTTTTCCTGTTATTGCATGTCATGTAAATAGTGTTTGTTTTGATGGATGAAGGAAACAATTCCTAAATCAATTATGTTGGTCACCGAATCAGCCGCAAACTTGAATACTAAATTTAGCTGATTAATTACTAGGTCTGGATCCATGATACATCAAGGTGTCTACTACAAGAAGCTCTCCTACGACAAGATTTGCCCGACTCCAGAGAGGGAGGGGCGAGGACAGTGGCGCGTCTTCGGCTCGCTTCAGTGTTCGTAGTCGTCGCTAGGTGGTCGAATGACCTTTTGTAATATTTATTACTTTTTGGGTATTTTGTACTGCTGTGGATGATTAATAGATCGGTGATCTTTAAAAAAAGGTGGACAAGATCGTGTGCATGAATTCTCAAAAAAAATCGCGTGCATGTTTTTTTTGTGTGACAAGAGTGTGCATGATTATTGGACCTTCGAGTTGGACTACTGGACTCTGGAGTCCACCATCCACATCCAGGATCTACAGTATTTAGGACCGATCGAGCCCACGTACAACAACCTCAATATTTGATCCGTCCGGATGCATCGATCGATTACGGCGCCGCCGCCCACAGTCCACCCAACATGGCCATGTTGACGACAGCCGTCCGCCGCATACAGCCTGCGTGCAGCCTCCTCGCCGCAGCCCGGCCGCGCCGGAGGACGTACAGCAAGGTGCACGGCATCTTCATCAACTACGTCGACCACCACCGGCCGCACCTCTTCGCCCGCCCCTGCCCTAGGCCGGTCGTCGACGCCATGCTCGACTTCCTGCCCATGGACAACCGCAGGTGGTCTTGGTGGTCGGTGCTGGACCACAGCAATGGCATGCTCCTCTGCGAGATAGGGAGCGACAAGCTCTATGTCTGCAACCCGGCGACGCGGCGGTGGACTCTCATCCCTCGCCCGCGGCTTGAGGGCGCGTGTGGTATGTACCTCGCGTTCGATCCGGCCGTGTCGCCGCACTACGAGGTGCTAGTGGTCCCCGCCGCGCCGCCTGAGGCGAGGAAACCGCCATTTGTCGATGACCTTCCTGGAATCGGAATGGCCACCGACTCCATGGAGGCTGAACGTTTTCTCGTCGAGCACTGGTCAGTGGGAGGAGAGGGCCTTTGTCCGGCAAGGTGAGCCGGCGGGAACAGTTCGAGATTTGCTCATGGATGGATCCGAGTCGTCGTTAAGCCAGCGCTACGCCGTCTACTGCCGAGGAGCACTCTACGTGCACTGCCGTGGTTCTTTTGTTTCGAGGTATGTACATGCAGTTATCGACTCTCCAACAGAGTGAAGATTTTTTGACTCCGGGCTCCAGTGCTCTCTGCTATATAAAAAATTCGAAAATCGTATTTATAAGTTTCAAAAAATTCTGAAAATTAATGTGGAGAGAGTCAATGATATATCCCATGAACATGCAAAACATCACCTTCAAATACGTTGTATTTTGAGCTACACAAAAATCACAAAAGTGTGGATCTAAGTATGTATATTTTCAAATCTCTAAATTCTTTCATATTTGTTATTTTTGTGTAGCCCAAAATATAAGGTATCTCAAATTGCAAATTTACACGTTCGTGGGATATATCATTGGCTACATCCTTATTTATTTTCAGAATTTTTTGAACTCATAAATTTTTTTTTTGAATTTTTTAAGTGGCAGGAGCACTGGTGCCCGGGAGCAAAAGACAGTTTCCGCTCACCAACAGCTTTATTTTCCTTTTCTGTACACGAAAAGAGTAGGGTTTATTGATTTAATAGGATCATATTAAAACATCTTTGTGAAGTAAGTCGAACATACACGTCTTAGCCATGCAACACTAAATCAGCTAACTTATGGTCTTATTGTTGTTTTTTCTGTTTCAAATCGTTAGTGGTAATTGTTTCACCTCTACTGCATTAGCTAGTTAGTCCGAGCAGATCACACAATTGAGTACTAATATTTTCTTGTTTTATTACTATAACTGTAAATATAAATAAGAATTTATATATCACATGAGTATTGTTTCAGGCTTTCGCTGTCAAACGGTGCATACCAAGTGACCAGAGCGCCAACATACAATAAGAACAAGAGATGTGTAAAACCATATCTAGGGAGTTCACAAAATATGGTGTACTTTGGAATAGTTGAAGAGCCTCAACGATTACGGGTCTGGATCCTCGCTGAGTCGAGTGGACACATGGAGTGGATCTTGAAGTATCAAGATGACCTTTTACCCTTAGCCCAACACCTAAGAAAATATGGTAGCCCGATGGATGCACCTTGGATGGTACATGATGTGTCTGATGCCGAGAAAGATGTTCCTACTGAGACTCTAACGAAAAACAGATTTGAGTGGGACTCTGATGATGATGATTTTTTTACAATTAAACATGGAGCTAAGAAATACTACGAATATTTTGACATTCTTGGATTTCATCCCTACAAGGAAGTTGTCTATTTGACTGATGTCTTCGGAGTGGTGGCATATCATTTGAACAACTCAAAGGTTCAATATTTGGGAAACTCACGCCCCAAAAGCTACCACCATGCCTACACAAATGACATAGATGAGACATCTGTGTATACTCCATGTATGGTAGGTGAGCTTAATGAGGAAAACACTGAGCGCTCATCTTAATGATTAGCATTAATTAAATACAATGTAGGCGGATGAATAATTGATGACGGGAAAATGAGGCGATCGCAAAATAATACGTACGCGTCCACGTCATAGAGACAGATAGTATAATTTAAATGCGTAAATGCATAAAATGAATATAGGATCAAACATTGCAGGTGCTTTATTTCCAGAACTCTTACACATATATAAAAGATCTGTTAATTACATCTCCGGAGAGAAAACCCCTGATTAAGAATTCCAATATAACTATTACATAGCATTACAACATATGAGCACTACAAAATGTAGAAAAGAAAACTACAAAATGTAGAAATAAAAGTCCTCCTCGCTGTCGTCGATGTCGGCGTATTCGGAGAGCCATGAAGTATGTCTATGCTAACGTATGGGTAGCATAATATTTATCATATGATTTTTTATAGCACGTACATGACTTGGCTATTTTTACCTAGTTCATTAACCATTCGAAATTTGATAATAAGTAGTGTTTTATGTTATATGAGCATTTTTAATGGTTAATAAGCTAGTTCAGCAAGCATGTGTGCAATATATGGTATAACTCATTTTGTGAGCCAAATTTATCATGCATGTGATTTCTATATGCACGGAAATAGCAGATCGTTAAGCCACCATATGGGTAAGCTATTATGATGATGAAATGCACTATGTTACGTCTAGTGCAAGTGACATGGGGTCTGATACTTTTTATCATGAAAGGAACACATGGTTTCATCTTAATCTATATAGGAAACTAACTTATAACATGTGGGTTTATTGCCTACATGCAAGTTATATGTACTAGTTCAGAAATATGCCATTTAGAACTAGTGATATATGATCTTGGGTTTCAGATATAATTTGACTTCACTTGTATTAGTAAGAACATCAAGTGGAGTATGGTAATTTATCTTTGCTTGTATTATCACCAACATAGCCTAAATCATACGCTTGTGGTGTAACCAAACTTGAAGCATACATGTTAAATTTATATTGAATATATGCATGGGATTTAATGGTGTAATATGACACCTATGTTAATACACTAGTTTTATATGCAAAACTAGCGACATGATTATATAAGCATATTTTCATGCAGTCTTACTTCAACCATGTCAGAACGGAATGGAGCAAGAGTACATATCAATTTCTATATTATATGAGACTAAACAACGCACATGGAGTAAATATTATGCATGAGTATTTTTTATAATCATATTTATTTCAGTATTGACAACATGGGGGCACTATGTCATATCTAGTGCAAAATCAATATTGGGAGTTTAGGAAATTATCTAGCTTGTACGTTGATACGTCTCCAACGTATCCATAATTTATGCTGTTCCATGCTTATATTATACCATTTGCTACATGTTTTATATACACTTCATATCACTTTTATGCATTTTCTGGGACTAACCTATTAACAAGATGCCACAGTGCCAGTTCCCTGTTTTCTGCTGTTTTTGGTTTCAGAAAGTTACTTCTGGAAATATTCTCGGAATTGGACGAAACAAAAGACGAAGTTCCTATTTTCCCGACATGTACACGGAGTCCAAAGGGGAGAAGGAGGAGGCCCATGGGCCATCCTCCTCATATGGTGGCGCGGGTGGGCCCTCTGCCGCGCCGTGGTGTGAGGAGCCCACCTCGGGAGGCTCTGACCAGCGTACTTTGGCCTATTTATTCTCTCTGACGCAAAAACCCTAAAATATCCTGTCATATTCCACGAAGAGTTCCGCAGCGCCGCCACCATCGACGACAAGTTTCGGGGGACAGAATCTCTGTTCCGGCACGCTGCCGGGACGGGGAATTGCCCCCGGAGCCATCTCCATCGACTCCATCGCCATCTCCAGCGCCGCCGCCGCGCCGTGGCTGCAGCGGTCCGTCGTCTCCTCTCCGGGCTGCACCTCTTCATCAACCTCTCCATCAAGTGTGCTCACCATGACCATGTGTGAGTAGTCTCCCCGAGGCTGAGGGCTCTACCGGTAGCTATGTGGTTTACCTCTCTCTCCCATGGTGTGATCTTTATGTGATCATGAGTATTGCTAGTATCGCTGAATTCATATGTAATGTTTATGCTACTCAAGTGATTGTATCTAGTTCCGGAGTCATTGTGACAACACGGTATCAAGGTGACAGTGTGGGCACTTGTGTGTGACTCTATGAATAATTTAGATATTATCATGGCTTGTTCTTGGGAATTGTGGTGTTTGTTTACTCAGACTTTGAGGAGTGCTTTTGCAGCCCTACACGTAGTACTCTTGTGTTATCAAGAAGGAGAATAATCCCGAGTATCATTTACTTGCATTCAGTTGTGCTAACATGTTGAGAGGTACCACTAGTGAAAGTATGATCCCTAGGCCTTGTTTCTAAGCATTGAAACACCGTTTACAACAAGTTCTGCTACATGTTTGCTTGCTGCCATCTTTATTTCAGATTGCAGTTACTACTTATAATCATCCATATCACTTGTATTTCACTATCTCTTCGCCGAACTAGTGCACCTATACATCTGACAAGTGTATTGGGTGTGTTGGGGACACAAGAGACTTCTTGTATCTTAATTGCAGGGTTGCTTGAGAGGATATCTTTGACCTCTACCTCCCTGAGTTCGATAAACCTTGGGTGATTCACTTAAGGGAAACTTGCTGCTGTTCTACAAACCTCTGCTCTTGGAGGCCCAACACTGTCTACAAGAATAGAAGCACACGTAGACATCAAGCTATTTTCTGGCGCCGTTGCCGGGGAGGTAAGCGTTGGAAGGTATCTCCTTTAGATTCTGCAATTATTTCTTTTTGTTTCTTGTTTTTATTTTCACTAGTTAGGCTTAATGGAAAACAACAAAAAAATTAGAGATCTCTATGAACTTTATATGGAATTAGGACATGATGCTTTTGAAGAGAAAATTAAAAAACCTATGGAGGCTTGTTTGCATAATAGTGGTAGTAATGTTATTAGTATAAATTCTTTGGACACCATTATTGCTAAGGCTGTGGAAAAGCCTAAGCTTGGGGAAGCTAGTTTATATGAAAATAATCTTTTTTGCTCCTCAGCTATGGAGGAATTATTTTGCCTTGATAATGCTTTGTCTCCAATATGTGATAATTCTAATGATGTTTGTGATATTCCAAATCCACCTGTTGAAAGTATTTCTTTTAAAATACCTATGAAAATTGTTGAAAGGGTTATGAATGATCAGTATGCAGGGGATGGATCAATCCATCCAAGTGCTCACTTGTCGAAACTTACAGAACTTTGTGAGTTATTTAAGGTTGCAGGTTTATCAAGAGAAAATGTCATGAGGAAACTATTTCCATTGTCACTTAAGGACAAAGCAAAGGAATGGTATAGGCTGCTGGATGAACAACCTTCGAATTGGAAACAGCTTGAATCTCTCTTTTACTCTAAATTTTATCCTCTTCATGAAGTGCATCTAGATAGGAATTACATTTATAATTTTTACCCTCATGATGGAGAAAGCATTGCTCAAGCTTGGGGAAGGCTGAAAACATTAATACTCAAATGTCCTAACCATGAGCTTTCTGAGGAAATAATTGTTACTAATTTTTATGCAAGGCTTTCAGGTCATTACAAGGATTATGTAGATGCATGTTCACATGGTTCTTTCACAAGCAAGAAGGTTGAAGCTAGATGGGATATTCTTGAAAGAATTCAAAACAATGCTGAGGATTGGGAGAATGACAAAGGTAAAGAATCAGGTATAAACTATGAATATGATTGCATTAAGTCTTTCGTTGAAACTGCTAGTTTTCAAGAGCTTAGTGCTAAATATGGTCTTGATTCTCAAATTATTGTTGATTGTTTTAGAACCTTTGCTTCTCATATTAATGTTCCTAAAGAAAATTGGGACGTGTATCATGAACCTTTCAAAGACACTTGCATGGAAAATGAAATTGTTGTTAATGATTGCAATAAACATGCTCAAACTTCTGAAAATACTATTTCTTATAAGCATGTTAATTTTTGTGGAATGCATAGACCTTGTGGAATTAATCAAATCGAAGATGAATATTGTATCCATCATAGGAATGAAAAAACTAGAACATGGTACAAGGCTCTAAGAGATCTTGGTGAAAAAGTTTGTGACCTCCATCCTTTTATTTGTGAACTTTGCTATGAAGTGGGTCATTTTAATTTTCAATGTTCAGGTCATGATAATAGCCTTTCGAATCCAATTACTGCAAATTTGTATTGTGATAACATGATCACTCCTAATCAACATGATGAACTTACATTATTTTTGGGGTGTGAAGAGTTATCAAGAAAAACTTCCTTGTTAGATATGAGTGATCTTGATATGAATAGTGTGTTGCATGGATGTTATCTCTATTGTGTTAATAATTGCCATGCTAACACCTACATACAAAATATTATAAAGGATGAGACTTTACCAAAGTATGACAGGACTAATATGTGTTTTGTTCTCATTAATGAAAGAGAGGAGTCCCCCAAGTTTCTTCCATTGTCTCTAATACTAAACCAGGTTATGTGGAGGAGCTTCCTTTCAAACCTCTCCCTCCTAAAGATAAAAAGAAGAGGGGAAAGAAGAAGAAGAAGAGGAGTAAAAGGAGAGAGGAAACGGTATCTTCTCCCAAACTTGTTGCTCCTGTTACAATTGATACTTATAATTCTGAATTCGATGATTCTGAACTTGATGATGAACCTATGCCTGTTACTTATATTAGTGATCATGATTGGGAAAATGAAACTACTTTTGATATTGAAAATCTTTGGGGTACCAATTCTGAAAATGATGATATTAATGATTGCCATACTATTAGTACTATCCATGTTTCTTCCAATGATGATATGAAAAGCTCTAAGCTTGGGGATGAGGTGTTTGAAAATCCTTTTGCTAGTAATAATTATATATGAGACCTCTCTCCTAGTGATGTGTTTGAAAATCTTTTGCTACTATGATTATATGTTTGATACATCTCCTTCTAGTAAAAATGATGATATGTTTACAGATGAACACACTTTGGAAGATAACTATTCTATTGCTTATGATGATACTATGCCTCCAGTCTTTGATAATTATTATAAAGAATACTATGACATAGGTTATAATTACAATCATCCTCATGAAACTTGTCATAGTTATGGAGGATTACCCAAAACCATCCCTTTAATATACAACTTGTCTATCATGTTAGAGTTCTTTATGATGATCCTGCTCCCATTGTTATTAAGGAGAAGAACTTTTCTTGTGTGGAAAATATTGATACTTTTGTGCATATGAATCATGGTAAGAATGTTTCATGTGATGGTTATATTGTGGATTTTATCAATGATGCTACTGAAAGTTTTTATGAGAGAGGGAGACATGGATTCATATATCTCAATAATATCAAGTCTCTCTCTTTTGTTGAAATTTTTGAAGTTGCACTTGTTTTGTCTTTCTATGCTAGTACTTTGCTTCATAATTTTTTTCTTACAAGATTCCTTTGCATAGGAAGTGGGTTAGACTTAAATGTGTTTGGTATTTGCTTTTTGATGCTCTCTTATATTCAACTCTTATACATATGAGAGCATTATCAAAATCATGCCTAGCTAAAAGGCTTTAAAGAAAAGCGCTTATGGGAGACAACCCATGTTTTTATTTCTGTTATTTTTATTTTCTTTGAGTCAAGGAGTTTTGTCACTTCTGTAGCAACTCCTTTGTATCTTTATTTTATCGCATTGTTGTGCCAAGTAAAGTTCTATATTGAAAGTTGATGCAAGATTTGGATTTCTGCGCAGTAACAGATTTTTAGCTGTCACGAATTTGAGCTTTTCTCCCTGTAGAAAATTCGAAAATTCTACGAAAAATCACGCATCTTCCTGAGATATGTACGCAACTTTCATTATTTTGGGCCAGATCCATCTGAGAAACTTAAGTGCCTCGAAAAATTCGTCTTACAGACTGTTCTGTTTTTGACAGATTCTGCCTTTTGTTTTGCATTCGCTCTTTTACGATGTTTGTGTGGATTTCTTTGCTCCACAAAGCATTGGTGGCTGTAGCTAATGTCCAGAAGCTTTGGGAATGATTGTTCATTACAGAATATGAGAATTTTTGTTTATGCACTAACCCTCTAATGAGAACTGTCTTGAGTTTGGTGTGAAGGAAGTTTTCAAGGATCAAGCGAGAAGGGTGATATTATGTGATCAAGAAGAGTGAAAAGCTAAGCTTGGGGATGCCCCCGTGGTTCATCCCAACCATATTCAGAGAGACTCAAGCGTCTAAGCTTGGGGATGCCCAAGGCATCCCCTTCTTCATCAACAACTTATCAGGTCATCTCTAGTGAAACTATATTTTAATTCTTTCACATCTTATGCGCTTTACTTGGAGCGTCTGTGTGCTTTTATTTTTGTTTTTGTTTGAATAAATTCGGATCCTAGCAATCCTTGTGTGGGAGAGAGACACGCTCCGCTTTTTCATGTGAATACTCATGTTCTTCACTTATATTTGTTGAGTATTCTTAACTAGCTACTGCAGTGCTTTTAGCTCCTGTTTTTCATGCATCTCTTCGAGCTGTTAGCACTTGTTTATAAATACTCTCTTGCTGCATTATATTATCATTTGGAGAGTTTATGTTTAAGTAAGTTGTTTGGTGTTTGCTGGAAGAAAGAAAATGCTGCATGTGGTAGTGGTATGAAAACTTGCATAATCTTGTAGATCATTGAAACTTTGATAACTTGATTCTTTGCAAATGTTTTGAGATATTTAGATGGTAAAGCTTGCTGGTTAATTAAGTTAAAATCATTAGTGGATTGTTGTCTTTAAGCTTGTACCGTACTACAAACTCTAAAATTGTTGAAGGTGTAGTTGGACTTGATAGCTTTCCATGTCTGAAAGTTCATTGTAATAACTAAGTTGTGCTGAAGGTCGAGGGATCTAACGGGGTACTTGTACCGCCGTGAACGGCCCTTCTTGGAGTGAATTTTAATCATGCTCTTAATGTTGAACCTGCTAGTTGTTTGCAATAAACTTGTGAGTTCTTTTTGACTAATGTTAAGCTACGGTTTTTGGCACTTCCACCATCCATATTTGCTAGCCTCTTCGGTGCTGTGCATTGCCTTCTGCTCACATTGAGAGTTGTGCATACTTCGCCAGTACATCCAACCCCGTGGGAGGACTTCCTCTTGTTCTCCTACACATAAGCCCATACATCTTCCTCAAAACAGCCACCATACCTACCTACCACAGCATTTCCATAGCTGTTCCGAGATATATTGCCATGCAACTTCCATCTTACATTACATGACTTGTTGTCATTCATCACTTATATATTGCTTTGCATGATTCTATACAGCTGATGTGTGGTTTACCCATGTTACGCTAGATCATTGCATATCCTGCTACACTGGCAGAGGCATACAGTTTCATACATCATGTTTTGTTCATTATGAGTTATTTGTACCAAAAAGTGTGTTGTCATATTAGATGTTGCCCCTGAAAGTGAAAAGAGCCATGTGGCCATCGAAAAGAGAAACAGAAAAAGAAAAAAAATAGAAAAAAGAAAAAAGAAAAAAAAGAATAAAGAAAAAGGGGGCAACATTACTATCCTTTATCCACACTTGTGCTCATGTTATAGCACCTGCAGTATTCATAGTCATCATTTGTGCTCATTTAGCACCTATACTCCATGTGAGAGAGTTTTCATGTTCTACTAGTATAACTATGTGGGGAATTTACACTATAGAACTTGGGTTGTATATTCCAATGATGAGCTTCCTCAAAAGTGCTCTAGGTCTTCATGAGCAACCAAGTTGGATGCACCCCCACTAGTTCCATTGGAGAGCTTTCATACACATATAGCTCTATGTGCATCCGTTGCATGGCAATCACTACTCCTTACATAGCTTCGATTATAAGACTTCCTCTTGTCTAATGATCACTTATAGCTTTGTGAGACTTTCTTCCTTTGGCCTTCCAAACCCCCATTAATGTTCTCTTTGCCATAACATCATGGTGCCAATACCAAATGCTTGCGCTCACCGGTTGAGTAGACTTCGAAACAGTTGATTCATGACGTTCATGTTTATGTTTACTTGGCTGAATCCTTCTATGTTATGAAAATTTGCTTGATGCTTGGATTGAAGGATAGAACTCCTATGCTGGATACTTAAATCATCTTTAATGAACCTTGTACGGTTTCATGTCTTTGAAGCAATAGTTCATGAAAACTTTTAGCTTGTTTGACTCTTGCTTTGTCTTTTGATATCAACTATATACATTTGCCTTGAATGATTTGATCACAGCTTACATGTCTTACAATATTATGATCAAGATTGTGTGAAAGCATGTCTCCTCAGAAATTATTTATTGTTATCGTTTTACCTACTCGAGGACGAGTAGAACTAAGCTTGGGGATGCTTGATACGTCTCCAACGTATCCATAATTTCTGCTGTTCCATGCTTATATTATACCATTTGCTACATGTTTTATATACACTTCATATCACTTTTATGCATTTTCTGGGACTAACCTATTAACAAGATGCCACAGTGCCAGTTCCCTGTTTTCTGCTGTTTTTGGTTTCAGAAAGTTACTTCTGGAAATATTCTCGGAATTGGACGAAACAAAAGGCGAAGTTCCTATTTTCTCGACATGTACACGGAGTCCAAAGGGGAGAAGGAGGAGGCCCATGGGCCATCCTCCTCATATGGTGGCGCGGGTGGGCCCTCTGCCGCGCCGTGGTGTGAGGAGCCCACCTCGGGAGGCTCTGACCAGCGTACTTTGGCCTATTTATTCTCTCTGACGCAAAAACCCTAAAATATCCTGTCATATTCCACGAAGAGTTCCGCAGCGCCGCCGCCATCGACGACAAGTTTCCGGGGACAGAATCTCTGTTCCGGCACGCTGCCGGGACGGGGAATTGCCCCCGGAGCCATCTCCATCGACTCCATCGCCATCTCCAGCGCCGCCGCCGCGCCGTGGCTGCAGCGGTCCGTCGTCTCCTCTCCGGGCTGCACCTCTTCATCAACCTCTCCATCAAGTGTGCTCACCATGACCATGTGTGAGTAGTCTCCCCCGAGGCTGAGGGCTCTACCGGTAGCTATGTGGTTTACCTCTCTCTCCCATGGTGTGATCTTTATGTGATCATGAGTATTGCTAGTATCGCTGAATTCATATGTAATGTTTATGCTACTCAAGTGATTGTATCTAGTTCCCGGAGTCATTGTGACAACACGGTATCAAGGTGACAGTGTGGTCACTTGTGTGTGACTCTATGAATAATTTAGATATCTATCATGGCTTGTTCTTGGGAACTGTGGTGTTTGTTTACTCAGACTTTGAGGAGTGCTTTTGCAGCCCTACACGTAGTACTCTTGTGTTATCAAGAAGGAGAATAATCCCGAGTATCATTTACTTGCATTCAGTTGTGCTAACATGTTGAGAGGTACCACTAGTGAAAGTATGATCCCTAGGCCTTGTTTCTAAGCATTGAAACACCGTTTACAACAAGTTCTGCTACATGTTTGCTTGCTGCCATCTTTATTTCAGATTGCAGTTACTAATTATAATCATCCCTATCACTTGTATTTCACTATCTCTTCGCCGAAGTAGTGCACCTATACATCTGACAAGTGTATTGGGTGTGTTGGGGACACAAGAGACTTCTTGTATCTTAATTGCAGGGTTGCTTGAGAGGAATATCTTTGACCTCTACCTCCCTGAGTTCGATAAACCTTGGGTGATACACTTAAGGGAAACTTGCTGCTGTTCTACAAACCTCTGCTCTTGGAGGCCCAACACTGTCTACAAGAATAGAAGCACACGTAGACATCATACGTGCATCCATATAAGGGCATGCACAATTAATTTGATTGATATATGGATATAGGCCAGCATGCACTAGGTAATATTAGCCCGAGAGTGTATGTACTACTTGGAGCTAGTGAATATTTAAAACATACATGGCTGCATGCGTTGGGTTTAATTTTACCAAGTCTGTACCATGTACTAATCCAGATCGTTAGCTAGATCTGTGCAAACAATATTATATCTGGCCTCTTTCACGTCTACATGACTAGCACTACAAACATGCAACCGTGACTTAATATTAGAGGACAAGACATATTTTATATGCAGAAATCATATTGTAATTCCTACCAAGATGGGATTTATGAGACCCAAAATAATATGGATTTTGTTTCTACTTCTATTCTTGATTTGTATCAACATGGAGATCGGAATCGCCATGTGACCGAACCAAGACGAATTTTATTATGGGCACCTAGTTTGTCTCAAGATATGACCAAAGATCGCTATGAGACCAAACTAGGAGTTTAGTTTATTTCCTTATTTGTATCATCATGGAGCCCGGAGTCACCATGAGACCAAATCAAGGTCAAGTTTTAATTGAACAAGGCATATTCAATATGGAGCAAATATGTTCTAATTTCTATCGGCTAGAACTTTATGAGAGCCAAACAATATGGGTGTTGATCTCTATTTTTATCCTTAATTCGTATCTACATGGGACCGGAGTCATCATGCTGACCGAACAAGGAGCGGGGTGATTGATTTATGTTTGCATCCTTAATTTGTATCATCATGAGACCGGAGATCGATCATTCATTCATCCACAAGTTCGATAGCAAATCATTCATCGCTCCCTCATCACTCTCGTTGATCAGATCGAAAATCATTCATCCATCGCACATACATCGCTCATCGTCTCCATCGACTCATACACAGACCATATTTCATCGCTCAACACATCCAGCCGCAGCGCTCATCGCTCGTCCGCATACACACATACACGCTCCTGCTGATCATACACCGCCGGCCGCCGGCATACAGGCCGCCGCTGCACTTCTCTACACGTGAGAAGAAGAAGGTTAGGAGAAGGTGAGATTATGGTTCTTCCCTTGCTTCTTGGTTGGTCATATTGACACAGCCATGAAGTTTTCTCCTCTTAATCGCTAGTTTGGTCATATTGACACAAACTACGGATTTGTCCATATTATTTGCTACATGTTCCTTGCTCTTTGGTTTGGTCATATTGACACATTCCATGGAGTTTTCTTCTTAAGATCATCAAAACTAAAGCCCTTGTTTTGGTCATATTGACACAAACCAAGTGGCACTAAATGCATATGTCTCCAAAATTTGGCTCTTGGTTTCGTCATATTGACACAAACCAAGTTGCTCTAAATTCATACTTCTATAAAGACCGGCTCTTGATTTGGTCATATTGACACGAATCAAATTGTCTAAAATCCACATATCTTAACAAAATATTGGCTTTTGGTTTGGTCATATTGACACAAACCAAGTTGCTTTAAAACCATGTCTCATTAAATTTTGGCTCTTGTTTTGGTCATATTGACACAAAGCAAGTTGCTTTAAAACCACGTCTCATTAAAATATTGGCTCTTGATTTGGTCATATTGACACAAATCAAGTTGTCTTAAATCCATATGTCTTAACAAAATATTGGCTCTTGGTTTGGTCATATTGACACAAACCTAAGTGCACTCTAAAAATCATCTATCACTAAATTATGTGATTAGCTTGGTCATATTGACACAAGTCAAGTCATTCCAAATATATATACACCTCACCAAATTATGCCTTATTAAAAAAAGTACATGTAGATTAATTCAAAATATAATTAACTTGCATGTCACGGTTATTCTCATACTGAAATGCATCAATATAAAATATGCATAGCCCAGCAAATAATCCAAATGCTATCCGATTGTAGTCAGTACTATATCGACCGGTACTAAAATAAAAATATGCAGCTATCACTTCATGCATGTAGAAGAGATCACGTGCATGGTTCTCTGGCTCAGATTGCATGTACCAACCGGATGCATTAGTCGGCTAAGTAAAATGAAACACCTTCAGGAATAATCAAACAATATACCACCATTAAATCCATGCATGCTCAGCCGATTAAATAAACTAAGTGTCCGATACATGCTCACTTCTTGTACTGCAAATCTCTCCAAGACCATGGAACACAACCTTTCAGATCGTCGATTCCTTATAAGCAAGGGCGGTCCCTAAGAAGTTGCCACACGAAGATCTTGATTTTTAAGGGAAGGGGGGCTTTCCACAAAGGGGAAGCCCAAGCTCTAACGGGACCACTGAAGAGACTCCGATAGGCCGTCTTCACGGAGAAGCTCCCAGAAGGCGCCAAGTGCCAAGACACAAGGTCTTGGCTATTAAATTGATGCACTAACCAATTATCCCAAAAGTCCGAACTGATGGGAAAGACTAGGTTTTTATATTTTAACACTCCCCCTCATGTCTAGGCTGGACAATCGGTAAGACCTTAGACGTGGAGTAGATGGGAGGGCGCAACTATTTTTATATTAAATAGCGCGTTAGCCGGGGCTTGAACTTGAGACCTCCTGGCTCTGATACCATATTAAATTGATGCACTAACCAATTATCCCAAAAGTCCGAACTGATGGGAAATGCTAGGTTTTTATATTTTAACATTGGCCTCCTGGCAGCGCCTCCGGGAGCGAACCCCGTAACTCCGTCCAAGCTGTAGCCTCGGCAGGACCAAATGTACGTCGGAACGAGATGTTCCAAACCCCATCAAGTACTGCCGAAGCCACCAACAACATTGGATCCGAACATATAGCAAAGAGGGACGGGAACCTATGCTGTAACGGGCTTTCACCAAGCCACGGGTCCAACCAAAACAGGGTGCCCTCTCCATTACCGATGGAGAACCGGGCGCCCTTTCTAATCTCATGCTTAAGGGTTTGGATGGATCGCCAAAATTGGGATCCCTCTCGGCGGTCACAAGCTAGGAGGGGGCGACCCTGCAGGTACTTCGCTTTGATCAACTGTAGCCAAAGCCCCCCTCCTCTCTAAGTATCCGCCAAACCCATCGAAGCATGAGTGCGGTATTCATCTTACGAGACGCTAAAATGCCTATGCCCCCCATGTCCTTGGGGGCGCACACATCCGCCCATTTGACCATATGGTACTTCTGGCGTCCATTGGCCGCCTGCCAGAAGAAGCGCGAGAGTTCCTTGTCAAATGCGCTATGCACACCTTCTGGGAATTCGTAGACTCCCATCATGTACATAGGCAAGCTAGACAAGCAGGAGTCAATGAGGACCGATTTGCTCCCTTGGAGGTAAACCGTCCCTGCCAAGGTTCAGCCTTGGCTTTGACACGCCCAATAACCAGCTCTAGGTCCTTAATTAGGATCCTAGAGTCACTAAGCGGCATCCCTAAATAAGTAACCGGGAAGGAGGACAACTTGCAATTAAGATTGTCCGCTATCCGCTGTTGCTCCTCTAGGGAATAACCCAAGATCATGACTTCGCTCTTGTCGAAGTTAATCTTGAGGCCAGACATGGCCTCAAAGCAGAGGAGAAGGAACTTGAGATTAACAATGTCAAGTTTCGATCTCTCCACCATGATCATGGTGTCATCCGCATACTGGAGGTGGGTGAGCCCACCACCAGGGATAAGGTGTCCGACCACACCGGAAATGTGGCCGGACGCCTTGGCTTTGTCCAAGACCGTCGCAAGGACATCAACTGCAAGGTCAAAGAGAAGGGGGGAGATAGGGTCCCCTTGTCTCACCCCACACGAGGACCTAAAATAGGGACCAATGTCCCCATTAATATTGATCGCCATGTTGCCACTCATGACTATCTGCATAATCCAGCATATGAAGCGATCATCGAACCCACGACGCTCGAGGGCTAGGCGAAGAAATGCCCAGTCCAAACGATCATAAGCCTTCTGGAAATCTAGCTTAAGGAAGACACCCTTAAGGTGTCTAACCTTAACTTCATGGAAGAGCAAACATACCAGATCTTGATTGAGCCTCCCTGAAAAAATGCTGGGGCAAACAAAAGCAAGTCAAATACGCGAGTAGTGTGCGGGACGCATATGAATCCTTGGGAAGACATGCGAACTCACCGGGAGAGCGGACGATCTGATCTATACTTCCCGATACTGCCAAACCGTACTCTACCCCTAGAAAATAAAGAGATCATAACTTACTAACGGCAATATTAGCTCTTCAATAGATTTTTCAGGAGCTCAAGTGTTATCCGAGTCAAAGTCTCAACAAACCTTTTTAAATTTGATAGGCGGGAAATATCCTGGTCGAAGAATATCTGGTCACTGTCGGAACAACCTTAATACGTGCACAAAGACAGAAAAATATGTCGCACACAATAATATACTTAAAAAAAAAATGTGCAACTTCATTTTCGAGCTCTGAATCCGGAATGAGACAATCCTATTCGCATCCAGACCTCGAGGGGCATCTGTTGACACTGATTTTGTCTTCAAATATAAAAGAGATTTCGAAATATGACAAAATGATTAAATAATGAGATAAATCTTAGAAAAGGAGATTTGCCTCATGATAAAAAGGATAAATTGTCCAACGCATAGATCATCGGCAATAATTAATATCTTCACGATATTAATATACTCTCTTTATAAAATAAAACCATCGATAGATCACCAAATATTTGCCGTTGCCGGCAACCCTAAATTTTCATAAAATATAATCAACACATGAAATAATTCGACCGGCAAATAAATATCGGCCGGTCAGTTTAGTATTGAAGCAAACACTTGCCATCGAGACGATATTAAGTTTACCAAATATTTGACCGTGAGACAAAACATCGCGTCGTTCCGACACTAAGAAACACGGTGCAAAATATGCGCCAGAGATTTCATTAAATAAATTCTATAATGCATATATATATATTGATTGTCGCTAGCTATATGAGCGTAAGCTGTTTTGACTGGCTAGTTAACATATATGATGTCAACCATACATGGCAAAGAAAAGAAATACGATGCAGCTACATAGCTACCCTACGTGCATGGATCATGCATGTATTAGACGGCAAGATTACAGACTAATGATGAATTAATCATCCCTGCATGTATTAGACGGCAAGATTACCAACTAATGATGAATTAATCATCCAGCCCGTGGCTCAAAGCCATCCATGGGTGCAGGCGTATAATTAAAGCCCACGATGATTAAAGAATTAAGAGCCCTAGCTACGTAATCAACAAAGTATTGGATTAGTGGCCAAAGCCCACGTTTGGTAATCAGACGACCTGCCTCTGTCTTCTTCGAACGATCCAGAGATAAATATCTGCACAGGATCAAGACGTACACTCGTACGCGAAGAAAACTTGACCTTGACGCCCAAATTTCCAACCGGCCACTACGCCCACGATCTTGCCCACGATCGGCAGAACGCGCATGCGCTCCGTCTCGGAAGATTTTCCCGCTGGCCGCCTATATAAGCAGCAGTACTCAGCGCTGCCAAAGAAATGGGCGGAGAATCCCAGCGCTTCAGTCCATCGCTGCTGCCAAGCTAAGAACCAATCGCAAATCACCAATCACCTGCCCATCGCTGATACACGCACTAGTCCATCGCTCTCTCGCGGCGCTGCTCATCTGCATTCACGCCGCCGGCACTCGTAGTCAGCGTTGCTCGCCTTCAGCTCCTCAACAGCCACGCTTTGATACGTGTTGACTGTTTAGTTGCTGCCGGCCGGCCGTTCGACATCCACGGGTGCGATACGCCGCCATCCGTGTGTTCATCGCTGCTTCCATTCATCTTCAGCTTGCAAGGTGAGAAAGAGAAGGAAAAGCAAACCCGTAGCCCTCTTCATACTATGTTCTTAGATATTGCTTTCTTGCTTACCGCATAGGATAGCTCTAGCATGTCTAATTAAACTTGACCTTCATTCGGTCTCATGGTGACTCCGGGCTCCATGATGATACGAATAAGGAAATAAATTGCACATAATAAACTTGACCTTCATTCGGTCTCATGGTGACTCCGGGCTCCATGATGATACGAATAAGGAAATAAATTTGCACATAATAAAATTCTTCTTGGTTCGGTCACATGGCGATTCCGATCTCCATGTCGATACAAATCAAGAATAGAAATAGAAACAAACCTCATATTGTTTGGGTCTCATAAAGTCCTAGCTGATAGAAACAAACTCCATATTGCATATATGCCATGTTCAATTAAAACTTGTTCCTTGTTTGGTCTGCATGATGACTCCGGTCTCATGATGATACAAATTAAGGATGCAAACATAAATCAATCACCCAGCTCCTTGTTCGGTCAGCATGATGACTCCGGTCCCATGTAGATACGAATTAAGGATAAAAATAGAGATCAACACCCATATTGTTTGGCTCTCATAAAGTTCTAGCCGATAGAAATTAGAACATATTTGCTCCATATTGAATATGCCTTGTTCAATTAAAACTTGACCTTGATTTGGTCTCATGGTGACTCCGGGCTCCATGATGATACAAATAAGGAAATAAACTAAACTCCTAGTTTGGTCTCATAGCGATCTTTGGTCATATCTTGATACAAACTAGGTGCCCATAATAAAATTCGTCTTGGTTCGGTCACATGGCGATTCCGATCTCCATGTTGATACAAATCAAGAATAGAAGTAGAAACAAAATCCATATTATTTTGGGTCTCATAAATCCCATCTTGGTAGGAATTACAATATGATTTCTGCATATAAAATATGTCTTGTCCTCTAATATTAAGTCACGGTTGCATGTTTGTAGTGCTAGTCATGTAGACGTGAAAGAGGCCTGATATAATATTGTTTGCACAGATCTAGCTAACGATCTGGATTAGTACATGGTACAGACTTGGTAAAATTAAACCCAACGCATGCAGCCATGTATGTTTTAAATATTCACTAGCTCCAAGTAGTACATACACTCTCGGGCTAATATTACCTAGTGCATGCTGGCCTATATCCATATATCAATCAAATTAATTGTGCATGCCCTTATATGGATGCACGTACAAGCTAGATAATTTCCTAAACTCCCAATATTGATTTTGCACTAGATATGACATAGTGCCCCCATGTTGTCAATACTGAAATAAATATGATTATAAAAAATACTCATGCATAATATTTACTCCATGTGCGTTGTTTAGTCTCATATAATATAGAAATTGATATGTACTCTTGCTCCATTCCGTTCTGACATGGTTGAAGTAAGACTGCATGAAAATATGCTTATATAATCATGTCGCTAGTTTTGCATATAAAACTAGTGTATTAACATAGGTGTCATATTACACCATTAAATCCCATGCATATATTCAATATAAATTTAACATGTATGCTTCAAGTTTGGTTACACCACAAGCGTATGATTTAGGCTATGTTGGTGATAATACAAGCAAAGATAAATTACCATACTCCACTTGATGTTCTTACTAATACAAGTGAAGTCAAATTATATCTGAAACCCAAGATCATATATCACTAGTTCTAAATGGCATATTTCTGAACTAGTACATATAACTTGCATGTAGGCAATAAACCCACATGTTATAAGTTAGTTTCCTATATAGATTAAGATGAAACCATGTGTTCCTTTCATGATAAAAAGGATCAGACCCCATGTCACTTGCACTAGACATAACATAGTGCATTTCATCATCATAATAGCTTACCCATATGGTGGCTTAACGATCTGCTATTTCCGTGCATATAGAAATCACATGCATGATAAATTTGGCTCACAAAATGAGTTATACCATATATTGCACACATGCTTGCTGAACTAGCTTATTAACCATTAAAAATGCTCATATAACATAAAACACTACTTATTATCAAATTTCGAATGGTTAATGAACTAGGTAAAAATAGCCAAGTCATGTACGTGCTATAAAAAATCATATGATAAATATTATGCTACCCATACGTTAGCATAGACATACTTCATGGCTCTCCGAATACGCCGACATCGACGACAGCGAGGAGGACTTTTATTTCTACATTTTGTAGTTTTCTTTTCTACACTTTGTAGTGCTCATATGTTGTAATGCTATGTAATAGTTATGTTGGAATTCTTAATCAGGGGTTTTCTCTCGGAGATGTAATTAACAGATCTTTTATATGTGTGTAAGAGTTCTGGAAATAAAGCACCTGCAATGTTTGATCCTATATTCATTTTATGCATTTACGCATTTAAATTATACTATCTGTCTCTATGACGTGGACGCGTACGTACTATTTTGCGATCGCCCCATTTTCCCGTCATCAATAATATATAAAATTACAAGGGAGAGTCCATGTTTGAGCCATGTCTTGTTCCCTGTTTTCTTCATTATGTGCATTATTCTTTGACATATGTAAGTCAACTCTTTTTTATGATGACAATTTGACATATAAATAAATGAAAAGATAGAAATGTTGTATGTACATGACTTAACTATCCATGCACAAGCTCCAAGCTGCAAAGAGAGAAAAATATGTATCTTTTCTCACGTAGTTATATTGGATAGCTTAGATGCGTCCTATTAAATCATCATGGACCAACTTTATCAGTCCGTGACTTTCTTTTTGTTTTCTCTTTTGTTTTAGGGCTTATGCCCATTTTTGTACAGAAAACAATCAATGCTAATAAGGTAGAGAAATCCTCTATCTTTTCATTTTAAAAATAATCATCATGGACGGCCGCTCGGACCTGAAGTTGCCTATCACTTTTTATTTTGAGTATGTTCTGGTCAGAAGCCACCCAAATGGTTAGTTATTACGACCCAAACCTCATTTCCCGGACCAGGACGAAGGGAGGATGCCCACGGTGTGGACGATGATTACACTTTCCAAGATGTGTCTCGGCCGTTTTATCATGCCAGCCACGCAACAAACGCTCGGTAGTCTTGAGACTGCTGAGGTATGCGTTTTTCACTATCCATAACAAATGGAAAGGAAGGGAATCGGGGGGCTCTCATTTTCCCATCTTTATTCTCTCTCGTGCTTCCATATCCTTCCTTGAGAGTCCTCCATGATCGCCCCGAGCCCCTCCCTTCTCCTCTGGCAGCTCCGCCGCTGTGAGCGAGGATGGAAGATGATGCTTGGGCTACTATGTACATAGTAGAGGTTTAGGGTTAGGTGGTGTCTAGATCTAGGGTTTGCTTGGAAGTTTGGTGTTTGCCGGAATGGAGTGCCTCCAGTGTGTAGTCGTGCGCTACTGGAAGACAATCGAGGCTCTCCCAATTGCAGCACCTATGTCGGGTGGTGGCGAAGCGAGGTTGCGGGCCATTGAGCTGGCGGAGCAATTGGGATGGGTCGTGTGATCTTCTCAACAGACTGTCTGAGTCTTAAACAAGCCATCACCTCTTGTTCTCTTGATCGAGCCCTCCGGGTACGCTGTTCCGCGAAGCCAAGTTCCTGCTAGGCTTAGGGTTCATTGAGTACCAAGTTGTGTTTAAACCTCGTTCATGTAATAATCCAGCGCATGTGCTGGCCGAGATCGGTGCTAGTGAGGTTTTCGGAAACCATGTTGTGTGGTTTTCTGATCCTCCGAGTGATGTAACCCGTGCAGTGGCCGACGATCTTGTCGAGTCCACAAGTTAATGGTATACTAGGTGTTTTAATTTCAAAATTTTCTAGGTCACTGTTGTAATTTCCTTTATTTCACTGGACCTTGATGTAAACTATAATCCGACCAACGTTAATGAGCAATTTTATGTTCTTCAAAGCCGAAGGACCGTCCTTGTAAAAAAAAAAATGTATGCAAGGCCACGCATGTCGACCGTGCTGGCCACCTCGAGGGCTCGAGGCCGTGCTCGTCGTGAGGAGGGCACCCGACATGCTCTGTCGTGCTTGTGCCTCTCGACCAGGAAATGAAATAAACAATTTCTTCATTCACAAAAAAAAAAAATATACATTTTTGTGAAAAAAAAATTAGAGTGAACCTTGCACTGTAGAATCCTCTGTTTTGTTTCGATAGAATTTTACCTATACAGTTTTTAGCAAATGAAACACACATATATTTCGAGGAGGGAAGAGGAATACTGATATGTGGTGGGCTTTATTTTTGTTCTCTGGGCCTTCAATCACGCCTTACTACACATCCCCCGAGTGAAAAAAAAACATACTCCACATCGTGCCTGCTCCCTGTTCGAGACGATGGCCACCCTCCGCCGCCGCCCCAGCTCGCCGCCGGCGGGGCCGCTTGAGGACAACGACATGCTCGCCGAGATCCTCCTACGCCTCCCCCCGCTGCCCTCCTCCCTCCCCCGCGCCTCGGCCGTCTCCACGCGTTGGCGCAGCCTCGCCTCCGACCCCCGCTTCTGCCACCGATTCCGCGCACACCACCACCGCAATACTCCTCTCCTCGGCTGCTTTGTCAGATCAATATGCAAAAATCACTTCCTACCCGCTCTGGAGGCCCCCAATCGCATCCCGGAAGGCCGATTCACCTTCCCGATCCCCGACAATGTCCACTCCATGACCCTCGGATGCCGCCATGGCCTAGTGCTCACCTACTACCCTCGGAAGCACCTCCTGGTCTTTGATCCACTCACCGGCGCCCAGCACCGCCTGGACATTCCCCCGGGGTTCCTCTTGGAGGGTGGATACATGATCACGGGACGGTGCTGCGTGCTGCTCGAGACGTCCACCACTTCCAGGTGGTCTTGGTAGGTCACTCTGAGGGACAACATACACAATTGGTCGCCTCCATTTATTCGTCGGAGACCAATGCATGGGGCAATCTCATCTCAACACCGCTTCCGTCCGATGATTCTAGCGGTTTTGTTAATCCCCTCATCCCCGCTGTGATGGTTGGGGATTCGCTTTACTGGTTTTTTGATGGGGATAACTGGTTGATTGAATTTAATTTGGGTACGGGTAGCCTAGGTTTGATACCTGTGCCAGAGGTAGATAACCGTCACATAGCAATTGGCAATATTTGGGTTATACCGGCAGAGGGTGGTGGCCTTGGTTTCCTCTACCTGTCAGGATTCAGCGCCCAATTATGGAAGAGGAAGAAGGATTGTGATGGTGTTGCTTCATGGGTTATGGGAAGAACTATTGCACTGGACAAACTACTTTCCATTAATTCAGAGGAGGGGGGGCGCCTATACATCATCGGGTTTGCTGAGGAAAATAATGTGGTTTTACTGTGGAGTTCTATCGGCATCTTCACGGTCCAGCTTGAATCATTGGAGTTCAATAAACTTCCTGGATCTGACGACTACTTTCTTCACTTTACTCCATTTGAATGTGTCTATACGGCAGGTAGATCAAAACCAAGTAATCTAATATTTATCATATTATTATTTTGCTCAATTATATAGTTCAACTCAGAGGTACCGAAAGCTTTGGCTGTTTAACCTATGGGTGGGCGCTAAATCAAAATCAATGATTGATAGAAATTACTTTTGAGGGTCATTTGGCAATTCTTTGTATATGAGTGGAACTAAATTTTATTTATGCGTGGATTTTGACATGTTCAAGAATTGTGTAGTGTGGCTAGTGTTACTGCATACTGCAGCTCAGATGCTCCTCACGATTCGATAGTCAATGGTCGGAAACTAAAGACAATTACATTAAAGACTTGACTGAACCAATTCGGATGTCAATAGGATGGCTTCATATTTACATTGTAGCTTTTGACCTTTTGACCTTTTGAAGAGAAGTATGTCACAAGTCCAGTTGTGCCAGAGAATTCAGGCTAAAATTTATTAAAAATAGCTTAAAATGAATAGTCATTATCAGTTTAATCGCTAGAATTTATTAGTCCAACATGGCATGGACCAAGCTTAAGAGTAACTTTAGCTAAATTCTCTCTTCCTATCTGCTAATAGTTGTGCATGTTCTTCATTTTATAATATGACGAGTGTATATGTTTATACTGAAAAGATATATAATATTATTGGAATATTCTTTGTATTTGATAGTAGATATGGTCTTCTTTATCTATTCCCAATGTTGCAGCAAAACTGAATTATTTTTTGAAATTGCAGCTGCGTGTTTATAAAAATATCTTATTAATACCTTGTTGTATCTATTTGACTGTTCGGTGGAATCCCCGTTGGTTCATTGACTTGTTATTCTTGTAGACAAGGGTATTGATGGTGGAGCTGAACTTCCACAAAATATATAATATGATTTTTCCACATGGACATGGTGTCGTGATGTATTGATTGAGCAGGTAACAATCTGTTAGCGGTAGCAGAATTAAATGTTTTCCCTTTCCTTTCCTTTCCTTTCCTTCCCTTGTTGGATATTTTTTGTTTTTGTTTGCTGGTTGGACATTGCATTTCGTTTTTGTCCTGTGGTTATGGATCTTTCATGTCCCAGATGATTTGTTGTTTCCCTAGAGCAAATAATTGTTACTAATAACACCTGAGCATTTGACTTCAAACTTTCTTTATTTATACGGGTTTGCATCAAGCCGTTTCACATTATAGCTCATTTGCGATCCTCATAATAGTAATACCTTCTGCTCGCTTCTAGTTGTTGTACAATTATGCTCTTCAGCGGTCGACTTAACTCTTGTGTCAGCATGTCAAGATTTTCATGCCAGTCTAGCTCACTTACTCACATATGTAATTGTCCTTAGCCTCTAACATAGTTTGTTTGGTCCAAACTACATGGTAGCTATTGCTATATTAATTTCTTCGATTTTGGTCATTGTAGATGTTGGCTGTCCATGACAAGAAAGACAATTTCAAAAGATTTGATAAGTTAGGGGTTAGTTGGAATACTACTCTTTAGGGTTCTACTTAGTCCATATGTAGCCAAAAAACTTGATAATGTGCTAACAGATGGAATTGAAGTGTACCACTACAGATTAACTCTCTTCCTATTTATGTTCTCTGTTTCTTAAGTTGTTTTTGTCCAATAACTATGATGATTTGAGTTTTCAGCTTTTGTAACAATATTGAGTCTAGTGTTCACTGTTCAAATCATACAAAAATTGTGAGATAAATTTAATGGCTATTGCATGTACGATTATTACAAATCGGTTTTGCTGATCACGTTTGCTTGCTCTGTAGGTATCTAGAGCTGCATTCTGGTTGCTGGATTAGGTGTAGGTTCTTCCATTTTGTGTTCTGTGCATGGGGCATGTGATGCGCTCCACAAGGAAATTGACCGTCTATGTGTCATGTCCTGGTTAAGCGTGATGAATTAACATTTCCTGGGCAGCTGTGGAGTGGGAATTAATATTTAACCTGTAGCAAACGTCCATCTGTTATCTTGTTTCTGTCGACGTTATTCAGAAATCAACTTGCTTTTATTTATGCGATAGTATTGGCCATGTCTGTCCACATATCTTTTCTGTATCTTTTGCTCATGTACCACTAACTCTCTGCTTTTGCTCCATGATATATCTTGTTTGTGCGTGTCAAATTTGTATCGCAAAAAGATACAGCATTGCTGACAAGACCCATTTTTGTGGCTTGAATTTGCATCTATTCGGTAGCAGTGCTACTTGGATTGGGACTGTCACGCGACTCAACCGGCCTCGTGGCCGGCCACGCGAGGTATGAAGGTTTAGCTGTAGGTTCTTCTATTCTGTATGCTGTGCATGGAGCCTGTGAAGATATGCCCCACGAGGAAATTAACATGTTCTGGACGGGGAACTAATCTTCTATGCCGTGAAGCTTCTGTATACTGTCTGATTTCTGTAGGCAATATTCGAACTGGATTGAAGAGAAATTAACTTGCATCGGTTAATGCCATTTCGTTCGGCCTGCTACTGAATACCACCGTGTGTGTGCATATTTTTTTAGCACTGTTTTCTCATTTCCAACAAGATTTCTATTTTTTGTGTGTTGAATTTAAATGTCAAAAAGATTACCATTGCACCTACTGAGTAGCAATGTTCTGCTTCTGGGATATTTTTTCTTCTTCTTTCTTTGGATATGGTAAACCCTTCAGTGCATTGGCCAATATCTGAATTTGAAGTTTCTTATGAGTTAACTTCTTAACAAGAACTGAAACATACAGTGTGCTAGGGACATGGTGTGTTTCTCTCTACTGTATGCAGCCCAGCATTTAAAATGCAGAATTCCAATTCTACCTTCAGCAAATGCAGAACGCAGAAATCCAATCGTACCTTAAGCAACAAAACTCTTCAACGACCCCCTTCTCGGAAGTAGAAGCGAAAACCATGAGCTGTTGCAAACTCCTTGATCTCGACCTTATAAGGAACGAACCTGAAACAAGTTCTTTTGACACAAGGTCATCATGAAGAGAACACACTTTTTTTTTTGAGCGAATAGATGATTATACGAGTGAAACCTGATGATATAGTTTTGGGCAAGATGAACAGTGATATGTCGTGGGCTCTCTCTTCCTTCCGTCATTGCGGGCCTGAGCTTCAGTCTCACTCGCAGACGCCGACTGTGTCGCTTTAGGTCAACTCCACATCGTGGCTGCTGCTCCACAATTCACAGCTCCAGTCGAGATCCACCACATTCAGCATGGAGACAATTGCCACAATACCACTAAGAAAAACCGAGAGTTCCAAAATAGCACTGGAAAAACTGAACTTGCCAAAATACCATCACAGTTTTGGTTTTTCTTGACAGAATACCACTATGCATTAACAGACACTAACAGACACACGAAAAGACTTCTATGCCCTTACCTTACCTGTTCGTGACATTCAGATTCAGCAACACTTTGACAACAGCATTAACAACATTTCAGCAGCACTTCGACAGCAGCATTAACAGCATTTCAGCAACAGTTTTTTACAACAATTTAACAACACTTTTTGACAGCACTTTGACAGCAGCATTTCATCATCATTTCAGCAACATTACAAGTTGCATACCAAAATAACATCATAGTTCCAGGTTGCAAAGTTCACCAAAAGTATGACACTAAGAGTTCAACATGTAACAAAATATCACATACTATTTATCACAAACAAGCTAACTAAACTTGTTTGAGAGGGCTATTAGTAGTACTTTTGCTCCTTGTAGATGCACTAGGAGGCGACGAAGCATTTGCTAAGGCTGCTGCCCTCATCCTTGTCATCGGGCTTGAAGTTGCAATAGAAGGTTGAGAAACTTGCTTAGTTGGTGTGCATGGAGGAGTAGAAGTAGTGGCCGCTCCAGGTTTGCTTGTCTGTTGCCTACATTAAAAGTTAAGATTAGCATGCAAGATATGTTGAATAACAAGCTATGTATGTAAGCAAAATTACCGTTTTGGAAGAGGAGTCGCATCTCGATCGGCATCGCTGTCTGGTTCTGGTTCTTTGCATGTCTTCTTAAGATGGCCTGTTACTCCACATCTTTTACACACATGTTTCCTACCACCCTCATTGCTGCTCTTGAACCGCCTAGTTCTTGGACGTCCGGCACTTCTTGACAGCTTGGGAGGAACCATTTCAAAATCTGGTTGTGCCTTAGGCCATTGAGATTGGCCCCTAATTGGCATGAGAATGGGCTCATATGCAGCTTTAAACTTGGCTACCGAGAAGCAATCATCAACATATTGATCTACCTTCTCTCCCTTTGAGAATATGAAATGGAGAGCATGTGTGCAAGGCTTCCCACTTATCTGCCAGCGTCTACAAGAGCATTCTTTTTTTTCCAAGTCAACTGTGTGCCTCCATCCATTTCCTGATATCTCAGCTATGGTTGGTGTTGCCCTTACTTCACCATAGTGCAATCCTTTGCTTTTCCATTCAACTCCTTTACCACACTAGGTAGTATGGTACCTTGCAACTTATCCGCAATCAGCCTCTTTTTCCCTCTCATTTCCACTATCATCTCTCTATATGTGTCAGCAAGCTCCACAATTGCAAGTTGCTTCTTCTCTTTGATCCAATTATTGAAGACTTCTGCCAAGTTATTGCTAACATACTCAACTTTAGTGATTGTTGAAAACTTGCTTCTAGTCCACACACGATTATGTTCCTTCTTTAGGTAGGCTATTGCTTCAGGGCTCGCAGCTTCTATCGCTGCCATGAAGGACTCATGTTTCTCAACTTCATATGTCCAGGCTGCAGGCCACATGTTATCAAGTATGTCACCTTTGAACTTTTTTTTGAAGTTTTGCATGAGATGCATCATGCACTCTCTATGCTCACAGTTGGGGTACACTGTATGAATGGCATTCTCCAATCCTTTGCATGCATCTGTATGGACTGTGAGCCCTCTTGGATCACCAATACACAACTTAAGTTGTTGCATAAACACACCCAATTTTCAGTGTTCTCCTTCTCAAAGATCCCAAATGCCACAGGAAACATCCAGCTATGACCATCAACACCAATAGCTGCAGCTAGCTGCCCCGTGTACTTCCCTGTAAGAAAGGTAGAATGACACCCAAATATGGTCTACAACCTGCTAGAAAACCATCAATGCATGGCTTGAAGGCAATGAACAACCGATTGAAGTAGTGCACGATGCCACCTTTCTTACGAACCATCTTGACGTCTATTTCACATACACTTCCTGGGTTGGCTGCCAATAATTCTGCCTTGAAGTTCCACAACAGCTGAAAGTTCTCTTGATATGTGCCATTCAGGGCATCTTCCGCACGAGCTCGCCCTTTCCATACATTGCTGTAGTCCAATTTCATGTTATACTCTCTTTCCAACCGTTTTTGAAGACCCTTGGCAGTAAGTGTGACCTC
Organism: Poa pratensis; assembly: GCA_947311845.1. Classification (NCBI taxonomy): domain Eukaryota; kingdom Viridiplantae; phylum Streptophyta; class Magnoliopsida; order Poales; family Poaceae; genus Poa; species Poa pratensis. The sequence goes on from CAMZMU010000043.1 coordinate 66,888,414, forward strand.
CTCTTGCATCATGGCTTTCCCCCTATCAGCAATCCAATCCTTGTTTGCCATTCTTGCTTTACCTTTCTTCTTGTCACTTTTGTTGGCACTTCCACAAGTATGAGCAAACGGAAGTTTCTTTACCTACAAGAACTCACAAACATAAGTATATTCATGTGAAGTGGTATAAATGGCAGCAACAAGTGCATAATTAAGTATTTCCTCTAACTTGGCAGCATAAACAAGTGCATACATATATTGAATTACCATGAAAGTGTTACAGCCTTCTAACTTGGCAGCATGTATCCTCCATGGACAATCTTTGTCGGAACATGATGCACGAAGTCTCTTCTTGTCACTATACTCCGTGTTAAAAGACCACTCTTCTCTAATTGCTAGCTGTCTCAAGGCAACTTTAAAAGTTTTTCCATCAACAAAGGTGCTCTTCTCTTTAATTTGAGGACAATTTCTATCATGGATATGAGTTGGAACCACATTGGTAGCAATTATACTCTCATCATCCCCGGGCACATTTTGCTCATCATACGAGTTGTCAACATCTAGTGTTCCCAATGGAACTCTAACAGCAGCTACCTCCGGCTCATTTTGAGGAGTCTTGACAAGGACGGGCTTCTCCTCCTGCTCCTCCTCCTCATATTGCACAGGTTCATCATCCTCATACTCCCCTGCATAGGTTTGGTTCGGCCAAAAAAAGAACGGAGCATGAACCGGCTCATCACTCTCCTTATCAGCCGTAACATGATCAGATCCATTGTTTTTACTCTCAATGGTCACACCAAACCTTAAAGTCCTTGATTCAGTGCATTTGTCAAATTGTTCCGCTATCTCTGACTCAGAAATTAATGGAACCGTGCCAGCATCACCGGCTCCATACCAAATGGTCATTCTCTGATCAGAAGACCACTGAAACTGCTCCTCCACAACTGCTGTTAATTGCGCGACGGACAAGTCCCGACCAGCTGCAAAATCCCATGTTTTGCCCCTTCGGTACACTCTTCTGCCATCTACAAATGTCAAGTAGGACTGCACATCTATTTCTACTCGAAAGTTGTCCATCGATCAACACTGAAATACACAAACACAGCAAACTCAAAATTGCAAGCATGGGAAATTTGCTGCACATCTACAGCAAAGTATGTAGGAGCTTGGGTCGCGTATTGTCTCAGCAAAGAAGTAGTGGCCGCTCCAGCATAAGCAAAGCAAATCAAAGTAGTAGTACTATGCCGAGCATTGCAAGCCTGGGAAGAAGAAGCATACCTGACAGGCGGCGGCGTGCAGGAGCTTGGGTCGCCGGCAGGTCGAGGCGGACGGCGTGTCCCCGGGCGTCGCGGGGCAGGTCGCGGCGGGCGGCGTGCAGGAGCTTGGGTCGCCGGCAGGTCGAGGCGGACGGCGCGTCCCCGGGCGTCGCGGGCAGGTCGCGGCGGGCGGCGTGCAGGAGCTTGGGTCGCCGGCAGGTCGCGGCGGATGGCGCGTCCCCGGGCGTCGCGGGCAGGTCGCGGCGACGGCGTATCCCCTCTCGCCGGATTGAAGTGGAGTTACGGATTCACGGGGGAGAGGGCAACAGCCGGCACGGCGATGCGGCCGCCGCCATGGTCGCTGGAGAGAAGAGCAGGGAGTCAGTGGAGGTCTCGATTTCTTTTTCTTTTCCTGGTTATTTAGGCTAGGTCTAGTTGAGGGTAGTTTGGGATTTTTGAAGAAACTGACAAGCACCACACCTGTTGACTAATGTGAAAACTTTGAGAACTCACGGCAGTGGTATTCTGGCAAGAAAAACCAAAACGGTGGTGGTATTTTGGCAAGTTCAGTTTTTTCAGTGCTATTTTGGAACTCTTGGTTTTTCTTAGTGGTATTGTGGCAATTGTCTCTTCAGCATGAGCTGCGAGATGACGGCCACGCTCCCCTGCTCGCCGGCGGCGCCGCCGCTCGAGGTCGACGACCTGCTCGCGGAGATCCTCCTCCGCCTTCCGCCGCAGCCCTCTTCCCTCCCCCGCGCCTCCGCCGTGTCCAGGAGCTGGCGCAGCCTCGCCTCCGACCCCCGCTTCTGCAGCCGCTTCCGCGCACACCACCGCCGCAACCTTCCCCTCCTCGGTTGCTTCGTCAAGGAGTATGGCGGCCACATCTACTTCAGACCTGCCCTGGAGGCCCCCAATCGCATCCCGCAAGGCCGCTTCTCCTTCCAGATGGACGCCGACTGCTTCCGGCCCCTCGGATGCCGCCATGGCCTCGTGCTCAGCTACCACTATGCACGGAATCAGCTCCTGGTGTGGGATCCCGTCTTCGGCGACCAGCATCTCCTAGCCGTTCCTCCCGGGTTTGACACGGAGGAAAGCTGGATCAACGCGGCGGTGTTTCGTGCTGCCGGAGATGTCCGCGACTTCCAGGTGGTCTTTGTAGGCACCAGCGACATGCATCGTAATCAGCTGGTCGCTTCCGTTTACTCGTCCAAGACCGGCATATGGGGCAGTCTCACCACAGCGCCGGTTCCGCCCGGTTTTGTGGACATGGATGTTTATCCGGACATGCCTGCTGTGATGATTGGGGATTCCCTTTTACTGGTTGCTCAGTGGGTATACCTTTGGAATTCTTGAATTTGATATGGGTAGGCAGAGCCTAGGTGTGATGATACCGCTACCAGGGGAAGTGATTATCACGGATGACATGGACCTTGGTGATATTTGGGTTATAATGGCAGAGGGTGGCGGCCTCGGTTTCCTGTTACTGTCAGGATTCAACGCCCAATTATGGAAGAGAGAGACGAATTCTGATGGTGTTGCTTCATGGACGCTGCAAAACACTATTGCACTGGGCAAGCTACTTTCCATTAATTCGGAGAAGGAGATAGACAGCCCATCCATCATTGGGTTTGCTGAGAACAATAATGTGGTCTTAGTGTCGACATCTATCGGCGTCTTCACGGTCCAGCTTGAATCATTACAGTTCAAGAAACTTTTTGAATCTCTTGAGCCGCATAAAATGGAAATTTTTGAATTAAAAAACCGTGATGGCTATTATCCATTTGAAGCGGTCTACTATCTATTCGAAGGGGTCTACACTGCAGGTATAACAAAACCAAGTTATCTGATATTTTCGTACTATTATGTTGAATTATATATTTTAAGTCAGACTGTCAGAGGTAGCAAAGGCTTTAGCTGTTCAATCCATGGGGTGCATAAAATAAAACTGAACACAATGATTGATAGGGAGATTACAAATTTGTTGTATGGTTGTGGAACTAAATTCTATCGTCCACTGTCTCCTGTCTGTTGACATATTGAAGAATTATATAATTTTGCTAGTACTGGTGCCTGCAGCTCATATGTTTCTCTCGACGAGATACTCAACGAGTGGAGACTAAAGAAAACTACATAAAAAAATTTTGTGAACAAAGTCAAATGTCAATACACATGGTTTGATACTTACACTGTAGCTTTTGACCTATAGAAGCCCTGCTGTATGTGTCAATACCATCTGTGCCATAGAATTCAGGGCCAAATTTATTTAAAATAAGCTTAATATGAATTGACCAAGCTTACAAGTAATTTTAGATAACTTCTCTCTACCTATGTGCTAATAGTCAGGCGTGTTCTTCATTTTTATGATATAAGTGATTACGTACATAAAATGGAACGAGTATATATTGTTATTGGAATATTCTTTGTATTTAATAGTAGATATTGGTTTGTTTAAAAAAAATGTTGCACCAAAACTGAATTATTTTTTCTAAAGTTGCAGCTATGTGTTTATCTAAATATCTCATTAACGCCCCCTCTCAACCCTCGTATATATTTGACCGTTCCTTGGAATCTCGTTGGTTCCTTGTCTTCTTATCCTTGTAGAAAAGGGCATTGACGGTGGACATGATGGAGCTACACTTCTGCAAAATAAATAATATAATGTGTCCACGTGGTCAGCTGTCGTGATGTATTGATTGAGCAGGTAATTATCTGGTAGTTTTTCCTTTTCCCTTTCTTTGGTGGGTATTGTTGTTTTAGTTTGCTGGTTGGACATTTCAAATAACAATTTTGTCCTGTGGTTATGGATATATCATGTCTAGGGATGATTCGTTGTTCCCTCAAAGCAAATAATTGAAGTAATAACACCTTAGCATTTGACTTCAAACTTTATTGATAAGGGCTAGTAGCAGTGCCATTTCACATTATAGCTCATTTGGGATGCTTATAATACCTAGTTACCTACTGCTTGGTTGTATTTGTTATACTATTATGCTAGTATTAGGTGGTTTGCTTAATTTTTTTGTCAGCATAATCTATGTTTGCATGCCAGTTTAACAAGCATATTTAGTTGTCCATTAGCCTCTAACATAGTTTGTCAGGTCCAAACTGTATGTGAGCCATTGCTGTATTCTCTATGCAGTCTAATTTCTTCGATTTTGGTCATTTTAGATGTTTAATTATCATGTTGGCTGTTTATGATAAGAGAGACAATTTCAGAAGATTTAAGAAGTCAGGGATTAGTTGAACTACTACTCTTCAGCTGCTTAGTCCATAACTCCACATGTATAGCCAAAAACTTGATAATGTGCGAATAGTTGGAACTTAAGTGTCCTAGTACAAATGAACTGTCTTTCTATTGATCTTCTCTCTTTCTAATTTTGGTTTTGTCCAATAATGCTGAGTTGCTTTAACTTTGATATTTTGGCACAATTTCCGCACTATTGAACCTACTAGTTGAATACCCGTGCGTTGCCACGATCCAATTTTTTTCTTTGGTGATATATAGAGAAAAACAGTTCATCACCCGATCTCATTTAGTTGACGAGATCGTTATGCTGAACATGATCCTAGCACATCAGGGAATCACAATATATATGCATATATTATATCTAAAATTAGTTTTCTTGTTTAACTCAGCTAAAACGAAAAAAGAGGGACATTATAAGTACAAATTTCCTGCCATTTTTTATAGACCTTATCTTTAACTTGTGGATTTTAATTATCAACAAACTGCATACAAAACAAGGCTGTAGCTCTGTAGTCCTGTACTATCTGATTTTGTAAAGAGCGAAAAAAAAAGATCCTTCAAACTGAGTGTGGACTTCAAAGAGGACAAACAGTAACACATTCAAAGCGGGTACAAATAGCTTGCATGATGAGGTTGCCGCGTTGGAGTGCCAGGGGACTAACCGCGCAGCGTTGTCGCGAGGTTGCCGTTGGTGATGAAGTTCGTCACGACGAGCTTCTTGTCAGTTGCCCGCCCGACTGCGCCCGCCTCCACCGCAAGCTCCTTGTACCTCTCCGGCAGACCGGCGCCGCCGAGCGGACGCACGGTCACAGGCATCGTCCCGTTGCCCACCACCGTACCACCTTGGCTTGTACACGACCCCCTTCTCCAGCCTTTGCCGAGCACGTACGCGGGCGACTCAGCAGCTCGTCCAGCTCCATCCGGAACCCCTTGTCCATCGCGATCAGCTCCCGTCCTCGCATCCGCCTCTGCTGCTGCATTTCTTCTCGCTACCGCTGGCATCCGACACTTCTGATGAGTCAAAATCCGTCGTCGTCCTTCTTCCCGCTCGGAAGCTCGTCCAGCTGCAGGCTTGCATCTTTGGTAAGACGCCCGCCGGTATGTCACCGGAAAACTAATGGTTCGAGAGGAGCAGCCGCTGCAGCTCCTTGTAGTGCCCGAGCCCCGCCTGGAGCACGCCGATGAGTGAGTTCTTGGAAAGATCAAGGTCCTGCAGGCTGCAGCCACGGGAGGTCACAGGGGGACGCCGTGAAGCCGCCGGTGGTTGTTGTCGTAGAGGAAGATGGAGCGCAAAGATCTGGCGTTGGAGAAGGCCGGCGGGATGGTGCCGGACAGCCGGTTGCTGTGTTGGTTGAGCCGCCGGAGGAATGCAAGGGAGCATACGTTTGGGTCGTGCACACATGCGGCAGTTTTTCCTCACGGTCACGGGACATGGAGGGAAGTGGGCACCCACACGGTTGTGCGGGGCGACGGATTTCTCGCATAGAGATTGGACCGCGATTTGTTTCCGAGGGGGAAGAATAGGGATGTAAATGGGTCAATAAATGGTGCCATTTAAGCCCATTTAATTTCCAAACCTTTAAGAAAGGTAGTTTCCCTCGGATGGCAAAGTACGTGTCAAACAAATTAAATGGTACTATGTGGCGCCGTTTGTACTCCCATTTACATCCCTAGGAAGAAGGACGACGTACCAGCGAACACCAACTCAGATTTAAAGAATATACTCCGTAGTAGAGATTGTGTGTACTGTTTGAATTATTCGAAACTGGCGAGATAAATTTAATGGCTACCGCATGTATGAATGTTACAAATCGGTTTAGCTAATCGTGTTTGCTTGCAATGCAGGTATCTAGAGCTGTATTCTGGAGGCTGAGATTAGCTGAACGTTCTTCCATTTTGTGTGTTGTGCATGGGGCCTGTGATGTGCTCCATGAGGAAATTGACCAGCTATTTGTCGTGTCCTGGTCAAAGGTGATGTGGACTTGTAGATATTAACATGCACTGGTCAACGATGTAGTTGGAATCGATCTTTGAGGTCTGAACTTCCGCCTGTTATCTGGTTTTTCTGGACATTATTCAGAATTCAACTTGCCTCTGTTATTGCCATAGTGTTGGCCCTGTTAGTTCATGGTGTCGTTCATTTCCGTTTGTGCCTTCCAAGCAAGCTGATGTTGCATTTCCTGTACTCTGTGTGTGCATGTTCTTATCAGTATTGTCTGCTCATGCCCCTTCAATGTTTCATTTGTATTCCAGAGCATCTATTGAGTAGCAGTGCGTTTGCCAAAAAATGGAAAGAAAAGAAAGAGTAGTAGTGCTACTGGGGAGGGACAGTTTTTCTTCTTCGAGTTATGTATGGTGAAGGCTCCTTTGGCTCACATCCGGACAGTTTTATGAGGAAGTGAGTTAAGAAGAACATCTCTGAACAGAAATTCATATTGGTGCCCGGGCTCATATGCTCCCGATATTTTCGGGAGCATAAAATTTGAAAACTTTTCAAACAATTCCGAAAAAAATCATGCATGTACCTGACTATGGTACGCACCACTGTGTGAAATTTCGCACCGAAATGACAGCGTATGCGCCCTGTGCAAAAATGACAAAATTCTGACAGAAAATGAGATCCAAAATTTTGAATTTCTATCAGAAATTTGTCATTTTTGTACATGGCGCATACGATGTCATTTCGGTGCGAAATTTCACACGGTGGTGCGTACCATAGTCAGGTACGTGCATGATTGTTTTCGGAATTTTTTGAAAAGTTTTTCAATTTTTTTTATGCTCCCGAAAACATCGGGAGCATATGAGCCCGGGAGCCAAAACGCCCTTCCCATCTCTGAAGAAATAAATAGTGTGCTAGGGAGTAGGGACATGGTGTGTTGCCCTCTCTCTCTACTGTAGTCCAACATTCAGAATGCAGAACCACATTCAGCAAACAAAACTTGAGTCGAGCAATAACCTTCGCATGGACTTCTCAGCCCTCTGCTTCGACGACCCCATTTCCTAGCACCAGAAGCAAAAACCATTGAGCTGTTGAAAACACCTCCCTTGATCTTTCCATCTTGTCCTCGCGACGTCATCGGCGAAACGAAACCTTGCTGGTACTCCTTTTGACAGATCCTCACGTAGCAGGACCTTGAAATAACAAACACCAATAATCTTCCAGTACCTGTGCTACTGTGCATCAAGAAGAGGATACAAGTTTTCCTATACCAGAAAAAGAGCTTGTTTTAAAAAAAAGAGGATACAAGTTTTTTTTCCTTTGAGGCTCGATCGAATAGAAGTGGACGCAAGTGAAACCTGGGCTCTCTGGGCACCCACCAGCACATCACTCCATATCGTGGCTGCTATTCCACTCGAGATGACGGCCAGCCTCCGCCGCCGCTGGAGGACGACGATCTGCTTGCCGAGATCCTCCTCCGCCTGCCCCCGCTGCCGTCCTCCCTCCCGCGCGCCTCCGCCGTCTCCAGGCGCTGGCGGAGCCTCGCCTCCGACCCCCGCTTCTGCAGCCGCTTCCGCGCACACCACCGCCGCAATCCCCCCCTCCTAGGCTACTTCACCCAAAACAATTTCAAACTCCACTTCCAACCTGCCCTGGAGGCCCCCAATCGGGTCCTGCTAGGCCGCTTCTCCTTCCCCAAAATAACTGAAATATTCGCGTCCCTCGCGTGCCACCATGGCCTCGTGCTCAGCATGCACTATCCACCACCACCGTTGCTGCTCCAGGTGTGGGACCCCGTCACAGGCGACCAGCACCGCCTAGACATTCCCCCGGGGTTCTTGGAAAGGAGTACCTCTATCAACGCGGCAGTGCTACGTACCGCCGAAGATGGCCGCTACTTCCAGGTGGTCTTGGTAGGCACCACCCGCATGCAACAGAAACATGTGGTCGCCTCTGTTTACTCGTCGAAGACCAATACATGGAGCAATCTCACCACACTGCCGGTTCCGCCCATGTATGTTTATCCGACGCGTGCTGTGATGATTGGGGATTCCCTTTACTGGTTGCTTGGTGGGGATTCCTTTGGAATCCTAAAATTTGATCTGGGTACCCGGAGCTTAGGTGTGATACCTATGCCAGGGGAAGAGATTATCCCGGATGACATGCACCGTGGCGATATTACGGTCAGAATAACAGAGGCTGGTGGCCTTGGTTTCCTGTTAATGTCAGGATTCGACGCCCAATTATGGAAGAGAATGATGAATTGTAATGGTGTTGCTTCATGGGCGCTGCAAAGAACTATTGCACTGGACAAGCTACTTTCCATTAATCCAGAGGAGGATACAGAGTACCCATACATCCTCGGGTTTGCTGAAAACCATAATGTGGTCGTACTGTGGACATCTATTGGTATCTTCACGGTCCAGCTTGAATCATTACAGTTCAAGAAACTTCTCGAATCTCCTGATTTGCAAAATACGGATGTTTATCGATACCGAGAACATGCGAGCTATGAGCCATTCGAAGCTGTCTACACTGCAGGTATAACAAAACCAAGTTATCTGATGTTCTTGTATTATAATTATTGTTGAATTATATAGTTCAAGTCAGAGGTAGCAAACACTTTAGCCGTTTAATCTTTGGGCGTGCTTAAAATAAAACTAGGGAAACATTTTTGAGGGAGATTTGAAAATTCTTTGTATGTTAGTGGAATTAAATTTAATTGTTCCCTGTCCCTGTCTTCTGTCTGCCGACATATTAAAGAATTGTATAATGTAGCTAGTATTGGTGCATAACTGCAGCCTAGATTTCCCTCACAAGAGGTACTCAATGGTTAAAAACTGTAGAGAATTGCATTAGAAACTTGATTGAACCAATTCAAATGTCAATATACATTGTTTAATATTTACATTATAGCTTTTGACCTTTAGGAGTCCTGCCGTATGTGTCAGGTCCATCTATACCAGAGAATTCAGAGGCTTAAGTTATTGAAAATAAGCTTAATATGACTTCTTATGATCACTCTTGTCGCTATAATTTATTAGTATGACTATATTTTATTTTATCCAATATGGCATGGACCAAGCTTAAAAGTAATTTTAGATAACTTCTCTCTACCTATCTGCTACTAGTCATGCATGTTATTCATTTTTATGATATAAGCGAGTATATGCGTAAACTGAAAAGAGTATATTCTGTGATTGGAATATTCCTTGTAGTAGATAGTAGATATGGGCTTGTTTATCTGTTGCAAATGTTGCACGAAAGCTGAATGTTTATTCCTAAAGTTGCAGCTATGTGTTTATCTAAATATCTCATAGCTATTTGATTGCTCGTTGGAACCTTGTTGGTTTCTTGACTTCTTATTCTTGTAGACAAGGGCATTGATGGTGGACACGATGGAGCTGAACTTCTGCACAATAAATAATATAAAATGTCCATGTATTTATCGACCAGGTAACTATCTGGTAATAGTAGCAGAATTAGTTTTTTTCTTTTCCTTTCCTTGTTGGATAATTTTTGTTTTAGCTTGCTGGTTGGACATTGCATTTCATTATTGTCCTGTGATTTTGGATCTATCATGTCTGAGGATGATTTGGTTTTCCCTCAAAGCAGATAATGTTAATTAATAACACCTGAGCATTTGGTTACCAACTTCCTTTATTTGTACGGGTTTGTAGCAGTGCCAGTTCATATTATAGCTCATTGGGATCCTTATAATACATTGTTACCTACTACCCGGTTATAGTTGTTATACAAATATGCTAGTCTTAGGCGGTTTATGTAAATCCTTTGTCACCATAATCTACGTTTTCATGCCAGTCTGACTTGCCTATGTAATTGCCCATTAGCCTCTAACATAGTTTGTGTGGTCCAAACTACTCCCTCCGCTCTGAAATACTTGACTCTAAAGTGAGTGTATCTAGATGTGTTTCTTGTCTAGATACACTTAGTTAGAAGTCAAGTATTTGTGAACGGAGGGAGTACATGTTAGCTATTCTATATTTTGACTCAGTCTAATATCTTTGATTTTGGTAATTGTTGATGTTTAATTATCATGTTGGCTGTCAATGATAAAAAAGACATGTTCAGAAGATTTGATATGTTAGGGGTTAGTTGAACTATTGCCTACTCTTTAGCTTCTACTTAATCCATATTGTAGCCAAAAACTTGATAATGTGCTGAGAGTTGGAACTGAAGTGTGCCACTACAGATCAACTCTCTTTCTATTGACGTTCTTTGTTTCTATGTCCAGTAACTATGATGATTGAAGTTTTCAGCTTTTGGCACAATCTTAAAGCTAATGTTTACTGTTGTAATCATACAAAAATTGTGAGATAAATAATTTAATGGCTTCTGCGTGCATATGTATGTTACAAATAGGTTTGGCTGATAATGTTTGCTTGCTCTCCAGGTATCTGGAGCTATCTACATTCTGGTCACTGAGATTAGCTCAAGGTTCTTCCATTGTGTTATGTGGTGCACATGGGGCCTGTGATGTGCTCCACAAGGAAATCGGCCCTATATGTGTCATGTCCTGGTCAAACGTGATGTGGACATTTAGGAATTAACCTTTCTTGGTCAGCTGTGAAGTGGGTATTAATCTTCTAAATTGTGAACCCCAGTCGTTTATCTGGTTTCCTCAGAGATTATTTAGAAGTAAACTTGCCTCTGTGAATGCCATACTGTTGGCCATGTTAGTTAACGTTGTGGTTGATTTCCTTTAATGTTTCATTTGTATCCAGATATCAACTTGCATTTCCTGTACTCTTTGTGCGCACATATTTGTCTCAGCATCGTCTACTCATGCCGTTCAATGTTTTATTTGTATCCCAGAAATATGTCATTGCTGCCAGGATTCTGGAATTTGAATCCCTTGAGTAGCAGTGTGTTTGCCAGAAAAAGAAAGATAGATTAGCAGTGCAAACTCCTCCCATGATCATTGAGTTATGTATATGGTGAAGGCTCCTTCACATCAGGACAGTTTTATGAGGACGTGAGTTAAGAAGAACATCTCTGAAGAAATAAATTTGAACCTATTGAGTAGCAATTCTAGCTTCTGGGCTATGGTGAATGCTTCGATGCATTTGTTAATATCTGACTTTGTGCTCTCGTACTTACGATTCAACTTCTTAAGAACTGAAACATACACTGTTCTAGGGGCGCGGTGCGTTGCTACTCTCGACTAGTGAAGCTCCGGTTGCCCTCTACCCCATGCAGAAAGTTAGAATGCTCGATTCCAGTTCTACCTTGAGCAAACAAAACTCCACTCAAGCAATAACCTTCGCATGGATGGCTCCAGATAATGAATGTGGTCTGTCGACTGTCGGATTGTTGTGTCGTATAAGATTCAGACAATGCACGTCGGATGCAAACCTAGTTCGAAGCAAAAACCATCCATGGCTGGGCTGTATCAGTAACTGTTACAGAACTTCAGTCAAGCAATAACCACCGGCTGTTGCAAACTTCTCCAATAGTCTTTCTAGCTGCTCCTTGACCTCAAGCAAAAGTAATCCATTTGCCAGATCCTCCCCATTGTTCATCGAGGACACAAGTGAAACCTGATGATATACTTTTAGTGGGCTTTCTCTTTCTTTACTTATCGTGGGCCTTTTTTGTTTCTCCGGGATTCAGCCTCACTCACGGGGAAATCACTAGAAAAAGGGTTCCCTTTGCGAAGGGAACCCAGCGGACCGTGGCGTGATGACAAGTGTCAGTTTTTCCCTTCACGCGGTCCCCCGTGGGTGTTTACATATGCGACAAGTGGCAGCACGAGAGAGTTTTGGTGGGATTTCTGCTTCTCCGTGCGGAGAGTTGCATGTGCATTTATTTTGAGATTCATTTTTTAAAAATGAAATATCTTGAGAACCGTTTATCCAAATTACGAACCGTTTCCACTTTTAAGCTCATCGCGTCGAGATCTTCAAAACTAGATCCCATATTGATAGGTTTCGACGATTTTTTTGTGTGTACAACCGGTTATGTATAGTTATACAATCCGTGTCTGTGTAGTTGTACAACCTGTGTTTGTACAAACGGTGTTTGCCTAGTTGTACATGTGTCTGTATAGTAGTACAACCTGTGTCTGTATAACCTGTGTCTGTCTAATTGTACAACATGTGTCTGTATAAGCTGTGTATGTCTAGTTGTATAACCTGTGTCTATATAGTTGTACAACATGTGTCTCTTTAGTTGTACAATCTGTTAGTTGTACAAACTGTGTTTGCGTAGTTGTACAACATGTGTCTGTACCAGTAGCATCGTGTACATCCAATATCAGCGTGGATGTACATGATACTGTGTTCTATACTTTCAATTCTGTGTAATTTGTACACCATCTTATGTGTAGCTTTGTACACCGTATTTAATGTACTTTGTACTACATCGTTCCGTGTGCTAATAGTTTTGTACAGCCTTGCAAAAAAATAGTTTTTGTACATCGCTGGGGAAACACTCGAACAAGCAACGAGCGAGCACTTTCCCCTTTCCCCCTCTGAGTCATCTACAGTATCTCTAGAGCTTTCCTCCGACGACCGGGCTCTCCGGTGCCTTCTCCGCCGGATTAGCCGGCCGGAGTTGGACGTGGAGCGGCGCCGGAGTATATACTAGTAGTTTAGGAGTAGTTCTTGTTCTTGCAGTTTGTCCTTTTTGGCGTTTGCCTTTATGGCGTCTACCCTTTCTGCCAGGAGCGAGTCACTGCCGTCTCCGAGCGGCGTGCGGTGGTGTTCGGTGATGCTTCTGATGGTGGTGGTGGCGTGGAGCCACGGGCTACCGGAGGGAGCAGAGGCGACCTCCCTTTCAATAAGCTCGGTTGTGATGAATAAAGCTGCTCCTGTTGCCATCCTTCCGATGCGATTCGTCAAGCTTTCCCTGGCCGGCCGTGGTGGCGAGGGGGTGAGGCGAGACGACGAGTTCTGCAGTGCTGTTTATCGACTCCTGGCCGGCCGTGGAGGCGAGGAGGAGTCCAGATGCGGCGCAGCAGCCTCTGCATCGCCTTGGGCTGGTTTTGGTCCTCCTGTGGAGGGGGCCGTCGGTGCAGAGCCACTTCACCTGCAGCACTGTGCTCTTCCTCCTGTCCTTGGCCGTCATGGAGGCGGCAATGGTGAGGTTTGTGGCAAAGTGTTATTGTTGATGCAGTGTTCTCTGCGGGATTTTGAACAGGGCGCTCGGTCGCTCGATCCAGAAGCTGCGCATGGTGGAGTTCCCAAGCGAAGGCCACGCTGCCGACGCTATCCTTGGCCGAAGTGGCCGCTCCACGCTCGGTCCAATCCGAGCCTCTTCTTCCTCCAGATGCGGAGGATCATCAGCTCCAGCCACAACGCTGGACCAAGTGGTTCGTCCCCGGCGCCGGTGTCCTCTCTGTGGTGGAGCAAATCGATGGCAAGATCCGTCAGAAGCGGTGCAGGAATCGAAGGACCTGATTGCTTTTTACCAATCTTTTTTTGGGTTTCTTCTGTTAAAGTTCAGTCCTTATCCATCACGCCCCTGTTCTGTAGGGGCTTTGATGAAAAATGTAACCATCGCCTGGTCAATGTAAGCAGCTTCTAGGGTCTTCGGACCCTTTCCCTGTTCAAAAAAAAAAAAAAAGAACAAGCAACGATGGATCAAGTGCAGGGAGTAGGCCACGAGGGGTCCTGTACGCGCGCGTACATCAGGCGCGGAGCCTGGCGCTCGCTTGGAACGGCCACGCGCGAGAGGCGCGCGCTTGCGCGGCCACACGAGGAGCCTTTCGTACGCGCGTGTACGTCGACGGAGACGTGACAAATTTGGATTTCGCTAGTTTCATCGTGTGACCTTTCTAAAGGGAACCCTCTAGCTAGCAATACCCCACTCACGGACGATGACTGCTCTCTCGCTTTAGGTCACTTCAGTCAAGATTCAGCACCATGAGCCGCGAGATGACGGACAGCCTCCACCGTCTCACCTGCTCGCCGGTGGCGGCGCCACCTCTAGAGGACGATAATCTGCTCGCCGAGATCCTCCTCCGCCTCCCCCCGCTGCTGTCCTCCCTCCCGCGCGCCTCCGCCGTCTCCAGGCGCTGGCGCAGCCTCGCCTCCGACCCCGCTTCTGCTGCCGCTTCCGCCCACACCACCGCCGCAACCCTCCCCTCCTCGGCTGCTTCGTCAAAACAAAGCGCAAAAACGTCTTCCATCCTGCCATGGAGGCCCCCAATCGCATCCCGGAAGGCCGCTTCACCTTCCCGATCCCCGCCGATGACGGCTTCAGGACCCTCGGATGCCGCCATGGCCTAGTGCTCATCTTCCACATATCGAGGAACCAGCTCCTGGTCTTTGATCCGTTCACCGGTGACCAGCACCGCCTGGACATTCACCCGGGGTTCCTCTTGGAGGGTGAATACCAGATCAGCGGGGCGGCGCTGCGTGCTGCTGGAGACGACCACCACTTTCAGGTGGTCTTGGTTGGCCACTGTGAGAAACAAAATACACAATTGATCGCCTCCGTTTATTCGTCGGTGGTTGCTGCATGGGGTAATCTCATCTCAACACCGCATCTATCCGATGATTTTAGTGTCAACGTTTATTGGGACATGCCCGCTGTTATGGTTGGGAATTCATTTTACTGGATAGTTGTTGGGGATTCCTTTGTACTCCTTGAATTTGATTTGGGTAGGCAGAGCCTAGGTTTGATACTTGTGCCAGAGGAAGATAACCATGGCATGACATTTGGCAATATTTGGGTTACACCGGCAGAGGGTGGTGGCCTTGGTTTCCTCTTCCTATCAGGATTCAATGCCCAATTATGGAAGAGGAAGGCTGATTGTGATGGTGTGGTTTCATGGGTGCTGGGAAGAACTATTGCACTGGATAAACTACTTTTCATTAATCCAGAGGAGAGAGTGCGCTTATTCATCATCGGGTTTGCCGAGGAAAATAATGTGGTCTTATTGTGGAATCCTATTGCCATCTTCACGGTCCAGCTTGAATCATTGCAATTCAAGACACTTCCCGAATCATTCAACTCTCATACCTTTCATCCATTTGAAGGTATCTACACTGCAGGTATATCGAAACCAAGCTATCTAATACTCTTGTATTATTATTGCTCAGTTAGTATGTAGTTCAAGTCAGAGGTAGCACACGCTTTGGATGTTTAACCTATGGGCGTGTGTAAAATCAAACTCAGTGATTGTTAGAAAATTACTTTTGAGGGACATTTGCAAATTCTTTGTATAGGAGTGGAACTAAATTTTACTGTCTCGTGTGTTTTGACATAATCAATAAATTTGTAATGTAGCTTGTATTACTGTATGACTGCAACTCAGATGTTCCTCACGATGAGTTACACAATGGTTGGGAAGTTAAGACGGTTACATTAAAACCTCTATTGAACCAATTCAGATGTCAATACACATGGTTTCATAATCACATAATATACTGTTATTGGAATATTCCCAGTGTTGTACCAAGACCGAATTATTTTTCTGAAAATACAGCTGTGTGTTTATCTTAATGTCTGGTTAACGCTCCTTCGTATCTATTTGACTGTTCGTTTAGAAACTCAATTGTCCCTTGACTTATTCTTGTAGACAAGGGCATTGGTGGTGGATGCAAGAGTTGTTAGCATAAAACCACCACTCTACAAATTCAATTGCGAAAAATCACCACTTTTAGTTTCAATCTCAGAAAACCACCACATTTTGGTGCAGCCGTTGCGAAATGCACTGATTCTTGGTTGAACTCGAATTGACAAGAAAAATGACAAGGTGTCCCCACCAGTCAGGGCTGAGGTGGTAGGATATGGGTTGAGCTGGACTGGGACCCACTTGGCAGCCCAATAAAAACTGTATATCAAAATTCCTAAAAAAAGTCAAAGACAAGGGTCATCCTCTTCTTCCACGGGAACAACTCCAACCTGCCGGCTGCTCGCCGCTGCTGCCACCCGCCCCGGCCGCCGCGCCGCCGCTCGGCGCGCCCTCGCCCACGACTGCCCCTGCTCGCCGCGCCGCAGCCCGCCCCGGCCGCTACGCCGTTCGGGTTGCCCAGCGGGAAGCACCTGGGCGCGGCCTCTCAGTCCGCCGCGGCCTGCCGGATGGCGCCGTCCTCGTGCGCCACCACGGTCGCGTGCAGCCTGGACGCCGACGGCAAGCTCGGCCACCGCCCCTGCTCACCGCGCTGGCGGCCGTGCCGCCGCCCTGCTCGCCGCCGAGGCCACTGCTCGCCGCACCGCCGCCAAGAGGAGCTCCGTTCCCCTCGAGCCTCGCGCCGGTGCCGGGTGGGCATGGCGCCGTCCGAGCCCCGCGTCGGGACAGCCGGTGAAGGAGAGGAAGACTGCACGGCCAACTTTTTTACTTTTTAAATATAAAATTCGATGTATGGATTTTTTATTCCGCTGTCATGTGGGTCCCAGTCCAGCTCAGTAATTCTTTCCATGTCAGCCCTGATAGCTGGGTCCCACCTGTCTGATTCGGTGTCAATTCGCGTTCAGCGAAGAATCAGTGCATTTCGCAACGGCTGCACCAAAATGTGGTGGTTTTCTACGATTTCGAGCAAAAGTGGTGGTTTTTCGCAATTGAGTTTGTAAAGTGGTGGTTTTACTCTCACAACTCTGGATGCAATGGAGCTGAACTTCTGCAAAATGCATAATATGGTTTGTTCGGATAGACATGCTATGGTGATGTATTGATTGAGCAGGTAACTATTTGTTTGTGGTAGGAGACTGAAATGTTTTCACTTTCATTCCTGCAAGGGTCTTTTGTGATAGTTTTACTTGTTACTACATCGCATTTAATTTTTTCTGTGGTTATGTGTCAAGTTTGAGGATGATTTGTCTGTTGTTGCAAATAATTGATAACTAGCAACATGTGGGCATTTGCCATTTGGCTTCAAACTTCCCCTATTAATATGGTCTTGCCATTTCACTTCATTGCTTATTTCGGGGAAACATTTCACATCATTGCTCATTCAGGATCGTTGTAACACCTAGTGCTCTCTTGCAGTTATTATTGTAGAATTATGCTAGTATAAGGAGGTTTGATTAAATATTTTCTCTTCATATCTCTATTTTTCAGTCCAACTTGCATAACCTCTAATACAGTTTGTCTGATCCATAATACATTTTGGTTGTAGTTATAGTGTGTGTGAAGTCCAACTTCTGTTCTAACAGAGTTATTAACCACTTCTTCCTCTACTGAAACCAGATATAGCCAGAAAAGTTGAAAACATGCTAACAGTAGGAGTTGAAGGTGTGGCGCTAAAAATGAATCGTCTTCCTGTTGCTGTTCTCTTTTCCTAATGTTGGTTTTGTCTAATAATGCTGGGATGATTCAACCTTTTTGAGATTTTGGTACAAGTTTCACCATTTGGAGCTAATATTTACTGGTTGAATCATACAATAATTGTGTAGATTTGAAGGCTTTTCCATGAATGAATACTACAGATCAGTTTGACTGACAGCGTTGGTTGCTCTGCAGGTATGCAGAAATGGATTGTTAGCTGTAGGTTCTTCTACTCTGTACTGTGCGACTGTGCATGTGGCCTGTGAAGATGTGTTGCGCGCACAAGGAAATTTAACCCTCTATGTGCCACGCCCTAGTCAAATGTGATGTCAACTCGTAGGAATTAACATGTTCTGGTCAATCGTAACTAATCTTCTATGCTGTGAAGCTTCTGTACACTGTCTGTTTTCTGCGGGCAATATTCAAACTGGAATGAAGAGAAATTAACTTGCATCGGTTAATGCCCATATCGCTGGGCCTGCCACTGAATCTCTCTGTTTATTTGCTTTGCACTGCATGTAACATGTGTGTGCATATTTGTTTTCAGCAATGTTTGCTCATGTACCACAAGATCTCTCTGCTTGTGCCCGTGACAAATCTTCTTTTTGCGTGTGTTGAATTTACATGCCAAAAATATACCATTGCACCTGGGATGCGTTTATGGGTTGGATTAATTGCACCTATTGAGTAGCAATGCTTCTGGGACTGTTTTTTTCTTCTTCTATCTCTGGGTATGGTAAACACTTCGGTGCATTGGTTAATATCTGAATCTAAAGTCTCTTATGAGTTTATAACTTGTAAATAAGAACTGAAAACATATAGTGTGCTAGGGAGTATGGACATTGTGTGGTACCCTGTGTCTACTATATGCAGACCAGTATTCTGAATGCAGAACCACATTCAGCAAACGCAATTTCAGTCGAGCAATAACCTTCGCATAATCGCATGGACTTCTCAGCCCTCTGCTTCGACGCCCCCATTTCTTGGCACCAGAAGCAAAAACAATTGAGCTGTTGCAAACACCCACCTTGATCTTTCCATCTTGTCCTTCGCCAGTACTCCTTTTGCCAGAACCTCACGTAGCAGGACCTTGAAATAACAAAGACCAATAATCTTCCAGTACCTGTGCTACTGTGCATCAAGAAGAGGATTCAAGTTTTCATATACCAGAAAAAGAGCTTGTTAAAAAAAAAAGAGGATACAAGTTTTTTTTTCCCTTTGAGGCTCGATCGAATTGAAGTGAAACCTGGGCTCTCTGTTCCTTGAGCTATTGTGTTGTGGGCACCCACCAGCACATCACTCCAGATCGTGGCTGCTCTTCCACTCGAGATGACGGCCAGCCTCCGCCACCGCCTCAGCTCGTCGGCGGCGCCGCCGCTGGAGGACGACGATCTGCTCGCCGAGATCCTCCTCCGCCTGCCCCGCTGCCGTCCTCCCTCCCGCGCGCCTCCGACCCCCGCTTCTGCAGCCGCTTCCGCGCACACCACCGCCGCAATCCCCCACTCCTAGGCTACTTCAGCAAAAACAATGGCAAGATCCAGTTCCAACCTGCCCTGGAAGTCCCCAATCGCGTCCCGCAAGGCCGCTTCTCCTTCCCGATGGAAGCCGGCAACCGCCCCCTGCCACTCGGATGCCGCCATGGCCTCGTGCTCAGCCTCCACAATCCATGGACACGGAAGCAGCTCGTGGTGTGGGACCCTGTCATCGACGACCACCACGTCCTAGACATTCCTCCGGAGTTTGGCATGAAGGAACTCTGGATCAACGCGGCGGTGTTTCGTGCTGCCGGAGATGTCCGCGACTTCCAGGTGGTCTTGGTAGGCACCAGCGACAGGCACCGTAATCATCTGGTCGCCTCCATGGGGCAATCTCACCACAGCGCCGGCTCCGCCCGTGGATTCTACCGGTTATGTGCCCATGGATGTTTCTCCGGAGATTCCTGCTGTGATGGTTGGAGATTCCCTCTACTGGTTGATTGGTATGTATTCTTTTGCAATCCTTAAATTTGACGTGGGTAGGCGGAGCCTGAGTGTGATACCTATGCCAGGGGAGCAGAGTATCACGGATTTCATGTTCATTGGCAATATTTCGGTTATAACGGCAGAGGGTGGTGGCCTTGGTTTCCTGCTTCTGTCAGGATTCAACGCCCAATTATGGAATAGAAAGACCAATTGTGATGGTGTCACTTCATGGGTGCTGCAAATAACTATTGCGCTGGATAAGGTACTTTCCATTGATTCAGAGGAGGAGACAAAGAGCCCATCCATCATCGGTTTTGCTGAGGGAAATAATGTGGTCTTACTGTCGACATCAATCGGTGTCTTCACAGTCCAGCTTGACTCATTGCAGTTCAAAAAGCTTTTTGAATCCAAAGACTATGACAGCTACTATCCATTTGAAGGTGTCTACACTGCAGGTATAACGAAACCAAATTATTTGATATTCTCGTAATATTATTGTTGAATTATGTGGTTTGAGTCAGAGGTATCAACACTTTATCTGTTTATTCTTCCATAGAATGAAACAACAAACACAAAGAATTAGCATAAATAGTATATTTGTGGTGGATTGATAAATTCTGCATACAATAAGTCAATAATCGAACTAACTTTTTTGTTGCCCGCTTATCCAAATACTCAAGGGATTCATAATTGTAGTAATTAGTGAATGGCTGCAGTGCGGTTGTTTCTTAAGTTGAGATACAATATTTTTTTCAAATGGAAGACATTATATGAAAAAACTTGCTTGAAGCAATTGAATTGTCAAATAGGTAGCTCAATTGGTACATTTCAAACCTGAAAGCTTTATATTTTTTTCATTCAATATTGTTATCTGTATTGAGTTTGCTAGTAATATTAAATCCATAATAACAACTTGGTTTTATATTTACAAAATAGTTTTTCACTTCTAGAAGAATCTTGCAACAAATGGCAAGTCATTTGTGCTAGAGGATTCAAGCTAAAGATAATTTTTATCCGAACAGCCATGATCACCTTATTGCTGGCATTTAGTAGTATGGCTGCATTTTATTTTATATAATATGGCATCAACCATGCTCAAGAGTAATTTAAAATAACTTCACTCTTCCTATCTGCTAATAATCTGAGTGTGCATGTTCTTCATTTTTCATATAAGTGGATATGTATTGTTTAAACTGAAAAGAGTATATACTCTTATTGGAATATTCCCAGTGTTGAACCAAGACCGAATTGTTTTTCTGAAACTACAGCTGTGTGTTTATCTAAATATCTCACTAACGCTCCTTCATATCTATTTGACGTCTCTTTAGAATCTCACTTGTTCCTTGCCTTATTCTTGTAGACAAGGGCATTGGTGGTGGGCTAGATGGAGCTGAACTTCTGCAAAATGAATAATATGATTTGTTCAGATAGAGCTATGGTGATGTATTGATTGAACAGGTAACTGAATGAAATGTTTTCACTTTCCTTCCCTTCAAGGGTCTAATTTTCTTAACCTCTAATACAGTTTGTCTGATCCAAAATACATTTTGTCTGCTGTTATAGTTTGTGTGCAGGCTATATTTCTTCAATTTTGGTCACTATAGATAGAACACATGATAAAAATTACAATGAATAGATTCATGTTGAGCACTGCTTTCTTCACAAATAGTTGGTAGTGTTTTATTTTTTTATAGTGTGGAGAGTAAAATTGTGATGCACAATCCCTTGAGGTATCTAGTGCATGCATTTGATTAAATTCGTCTTGTTAGTGACTATCTAGCTCGTACATCTGTAAAAAGTATTCCTATGAACTAGAAATCAGATGTTTTGTTTTGTTACTCTGATATTTATCTATTTTTTTTTTGGAAAATACCCCTCCTCTGCCCATGATAAGAAGAAAACATTCTATTCTAACAGATGTATTAACCTCTACTGAAACCAGATATAGCCAAAAAAAGCTGAAAATAGTGCTGTTCTCTTTTCCGTCTTCTAACATTAGGAGTGGGAGGTGTGACGCTAAAAAATAATCGTCTTCCTATTGCTGTTATCTTTTCCTAATGTTGGTTTCGTCTAATAAGGCTCGGATGATTCAACCTTTTTGAGATTTTGGTACAAGTTTCACCATTTGGTGCTAATATTTACTGGTTGAATCATACAATAATTGTATAGATTTGAAGGCTTTTCCATGAATGAATACTACAAATCAGTTTGACTGACACCGTTGGTTGCTCTGCAGGTATGCAGAAATGGATTGTTAGCTGTAGGTTCTTCAACTCTGTACTGTGCGTCTGTGCATGTGGCCTGTGAAGATGTGTTGCACAAGGAAATTTAACCCTCTATGTGCCACGCCCTAGTCAAATGTGATGTCAACTCGTAGGAATTAATATGTTCTGGTCAATCGTAACTAATCTTCTATGCCTCTGTTTTATGCGGGCAATATTCCAACTGGAGTGAAGAGAAATTAACTTGCATCGGTTAATGCCATATGGCTGGGCCTGCCACTGAATCTCACTGTTCATTTGCTTTGCACTGCATGTAACATGTTTGTGCATTTTTTCCAGCACTGTTTGCTCATGTCCCACAAGATCTCTCCGCTTGTGCCCATGACAAATCTTCTTTTTGCGTGTGTTGAATTTACATGCCAAAAAGATACTGTTGCACCTTGGATGCGTTTATGGGTTGGATTAATTGCACATATTGAGTAGCAATGCTTCTGGGACAGTTTTTTCTTCTCCTATCTTTGGATATGGTAAGCACTTCGGTGCATTGGTTAATATCTGAATCTGGGACATCGTCTCTACTGTATGCACTCCAACATTCAGGTTGCAGAACCTCATTCAGCAAACAAACCTTCAGTCGAGCAATAACCTTCGGATGGACTTCCCAGTCCTCTGCTTCGACGACCCCATTTCTTGCCACCAGAAGCAAAAACCACTGAGCTGTTGCAAACACCCACCTTGATATGTCTATCTTGTCCTAGAACTCACGTAGCAAGACCTTGAAATAACAAACACCAATCATCTTCCAGTACCTGTAGGCTGTGGCATCAAAAGAGGATCGAAGTTTTCATACCAAACAACAGAAGAGGTACGAGTTTTTTTCCTTAGGCTTGAGCGAATAGAAGTGGGCCGCAAGTTCCTTGAGTTATTGTGGGCCTTCTCTCGTTTCCCTGGGCTTGAGTCTCACTCTCGTGCTGTGTCGCTTTAGGTCAACCACCAGCACCTCACTCCAGATCGTGGCTGCTCTTCCACTCGAGATCCGCCATGAGCAACGAGATGACCTCCAGCCTCCGCCACCGCCTCTGCTCCCCGGCGGCGCCGCCCCTAGAGGACGACGACCTGCTCGCCGAGTTCCTCCTCCGACTGCCCCCGCTGCCATCCTCCCTCCCGCGCGCCTCCGCCGTCTCCACGCGCTGGCGCAGCCTCGCCTCCGACCCCCGCTTCTGCAGCCGCTTCCGCGCACACCACCGCCGCAACCGCAATCCCCCCTGCTAGGCTACTTCATCGGAAAAAATGGCAACATCCACTTCCAACCTGCCCTGGAGGCCCCCAATCGCGTCCCGCAAGGCCGCTTCTCCTTCCCGATCGATGCCGGCCACCACTTCATTCTCGTCGGATGCCGCCACGGCCTCATGCTATGCTTGGACTGTTCACGGATGCTCCTTTTGGTGTGGAACCCCATCACCGGCGACCAGCACCGCCTAGACATTCCCACGGGGTTCGAAAGGAATACCCCTATCAACGCGGCAGTGCTTTTCGAAAGGAATACCCCTATCAACGCGGCAGTGCTTCGTACTGCCGAAGATGGCCGCTACTTCCAGGTGGTCTTGGTAGGCACCACCCGCATGCAACAGAAACATGTGGTCGCCTCTGTTTACTCGTCGAAGACCAATACATGGAGCAATCTCACCACACTGCCGGTTCCGCCCATGTATGTTTATCCGACCATGCGTGCTGTGATGATTGGGGATTCCCTTTACTGGTTGCTTGGTGGGGATTCCTTTGGAATCCTAAAATTTGATCTGGGTAGCCGGAGCTTAGGTGTGATACCTATGCCAGGGGAAGGGATTATCCCGGATGACATGCACCGTGGCGATATTACGGTCAGAATGACAGAGGCTGGTGGCCTCGGTTTCCTGTTAATGTCAGGATTCGACGCCCAATTATGGAAGAGAATGACGAATTGTGATGGTGTTGCTTCATGGGCGCTGCAAAGAACTATTGCACTGGACAAGCTACTTTCCATTAATCCCGAGGAGGATACAAGGTACCCATACATCCTCGGGTTTGCTGAAAACCATAATGTGGTCGTACTGTGGACATCTATTGGTATCTTCACGGTCCAGCTTGAATCATTACACTTCAAGAAACTTCTCGAATCTCCTGATTTGCAAAATACGGATGTTTATCGATACCGAGAACATCCGGACTATGAGCCATTCGAAGCTGTCTACACTGCAGGTATAACAAAACCAAGTTATCTGATGTTCTTGTATTATTATTATTGTTGAATTATATAGTTCAAGTCAGAGGTAGCAAACACTTTAGCCGTGCATAAAATAAAACTAGGGAATTTTTTTTGAGGGAGATTTGAAAATTCTTTGTATGTTAGTGGAATTAAATTTATTTGTTCCCTGTCCCTATCTTCTGTCTGCCGACATATATTCAAGAATTGTATAATGTAGCTAGTATTGGTGCATAACTGCAGCCTAGATTTCCCTCACGAGAGATACTCAATGGTTAGAAACTGTATAGAATTACATTAGAAACTTGATTGAACCAATTCAAATGTCAATATACATGGTTTAATATTTACATTGTAGCTTTTGGCCTTTAGGAGTCCTGCCGTATGTGTCAGGTCCATCTGTACCAGAGAATTCAGAGGCTTAAGTTATTGAAAATAAGCTTAATATGACTTCTTATGATCACTCTTGTCGCTAGAATTTATTAGTATGACTATATTTTATTTTATCCAATATGGCATGGACCAAGCTTAAAAGTAATTTTAGATAACTTCTCTCTACCTATTTGCTACTAGTCATGCATGTTATTCATTTTTATGATATAAGCGAGTACATGCGTAAACTGAAAAGAGTATATACTGTGATTGGAATATTCCTTGTAGTTGATAGTAGATATGGGCTTGTTTATCTGTTGCAAATGTTGCACGAAAGCTGAATGTTTATTCCTAAAGTTGCAGCTATGTGTTTATCTAAATATCTCTAGCTATTTAATTGCTCGTTGGAACCTTGTTGGTTTCTTGACTTCTTATTCTTGTAGACAAGGGCATTGATGGTGGACACGATGGAGCTGAACTTATGCACAATAAATGATATAATATGTCCATGTATTTATCAAGCAGGTAACTATCTGGTAATGGTAGCAGAATTCGTTTTTTTCTTTTCCTTTCCTTGTTGGATAATTTTTGTTTTAGCTTGCTGATTGGACATTGCATTTCATTATTGTCCTGTGATTTTGGATCTATCAGGTCTGAGGATGATTTGGTTTTCCCTCAAAGCAGATAATGTTAATTAATAACATCTGAGCAATTTGGTTACAAACTTCCTTTATTTGTACGGGTTTGTAGCAGTGCCATTTCATATTATTGCTCATTTGGGATCCTTATAATACATTGTTACCTACTACCCGGTTATAGTTGTTATACAAATATGCTAGTCTTAGGCGGTTTATGTAAATCCTTTGTCAGCATAATCTACGTTTTCATGCCAGTTTGACTTGCCTATGTAATTGCCCATTAGCCTCTAACATAGTTTGTGTGATCCAAACTACATGTTAGCTATTCTATATTTTGACTCAGTCTAATATCTTTGATTTTGGTAATTGTTGATGTTTAATTATCATGTTGGCTGTCAATGATAAGAAAGACATGTTCAGAAGATTTGATATGTTAGGGGTTAGTTGAAACACTGCCTACTCTTTAGCTTCTACTTAATCCATAATGTAGCCAAAAACTTGATAATATCCTAAGAGTTGGAACTGAAGCGTGCCACTACTGATCAACTCTCTTTCTATTGACGTTCTTTGTTTCTGATGTCCAGTAACTATGATGATTGAAGTTTTCAGCTTTTGGCACAATCTTAAAGCTATTGTTTACTGTTGTAATCATACAAAAATTGTGATAAATAATTTAATGGCTTCTGCGTGCATGTATGTTACAAATAGGTTTGGCTGATAATGTTTGCTTGCTCTCCAGGTATCTGGAGCTATCTACATTCTGGTCACTGAGATTAGCTCAAGGTTCTTCCATTGTGTTATGTGGTGCACATGGGGCCTGTGATGTGCTCCACAAGGAAATCGGCCCTATATGTGTCATGTCCTGGTCAAACGTGATGTGGACTTTTAGGAATTAACATTCCTTGGTCAGCTGTGAAGTGGGTATTAATCTTCTAAATTGTGAACCCCAGTCGTTTATCTGGTTTCCTCATACATTGTTTACAAGTAAACTTGCCTCTGTGAATGCCATATTGTTGGCCGTGTTAGTTAACGTTGTGGTTGATTTCCTTTAATGTTTCATTTGTTTCCAGAAATCAACTTGCATTTCCTGTACTCTTTGTGTGCACATATTTGTCTCAGCATCGTCTGCTCATGCCGCTTCAGTGTTTTATTTGTATCCCAGAAATATGTCATTGAGTTAAAAAGAACATCTCTGAAGAAATAAATTTGCAGCTATTGAGTAGCAATTCTAGCTTCTGGTCTATGGTGAATGCTTCGATGCATTTGTTAATATCTGACTTTGTACTCTCGTACTTACAATTCAACTTCTTAAGAACTGAAACATACACTGTTCTAGGGGCGCGGTGCGTTGCTACTCTCGACTAGTGAAGCTCCGGTTGCCCTCTACCCCATGCAGAAAGTCAGAATGCTCGATTCCAGTTCTACCTTAAGCAAACAAAACTCCAGACAAGCAATAACCTTCGCATGGATGGCCCCAGATCATGAATGTGGTTTGTGGACTGTCGGATTGTTGTGTCGTATAAGATTCAGACAATGCACGTCGGATGCAAAGCCCATCCGTAGTCATTAACTGTTACAGAACTTCAGTCAAGCAATAACCACCAGCTGTTGCAAACTCCTCCAATAATCTTTCTAGCTGCTCCTCGACCTCAAACAAAAGTAATCCTTTTGCCAGATCCTCCCATTGTTCATCGAGGACACAAGTGAGACCTGATGATATATTTTTAGTGCGTTTCAAAAAAAAAATGTAGTGGGCTTTTCTTTCTTTACTCATCGTGGGCCTTTTTTATTTCTCTGGGCTTCAGTCTCACTCACGGATGCCTAGTCGTTGACTGCTCTCTCGCTTTAGGTCACCAGCTCCTCACTTCAGTCAAGATTCAGCACATCCAGCATGAGCCGCGAGATGACGGCCAGCCTACGCCGCCGCCCCAGCTCGTCGGCGGCGCCACCGCTGGAAGACGACGACCTGCTCGCCGAGATCCTCCTCCGTCTACCCCCTCTGCCGTCCTCCCTCCCGCGCGCCTCCGCCGTCTCTAGGCGCTGGCGCAGCCTCGCCTCTGACCCCCGCTTCTGCCGCCGCTTCCGCGCACACCATCGCCGCAACCCTCCCCTCCTCGGTTGCTTCTTCTATGATTATAGCCACGTCCACTTCAAACCTGCCCTGGAGGCCCACAATGGTGTCCCGCAAGCTCGCTTCTCCTTCCCCATCCACGCCGGTGCCCACTTCGCGCCCCTCGGGTGCCGCCATGGCCTCGTGCTCAGCTTCGATTCGCGGAATCGGCTCCTGGTCTGGGACCCCGTCTCCGGCGATCAGCACCTCCTAGATATTCCTCCAGGGTTTGGAAACTTGATCGGCGCGGCGGTGCTTCGTGCTGCCGGGGATGTCCGCTACTTCCAGGTGGTCTTGGTAGCAACCAAGAGCATGCAACAGGCCTTCGCCTCCGTTTACTCATCGGAGACCGGCTTATGGGGTAATCTCACCACAGCGCCGCTTCCACCGCCCAGTGATTCTACCAGTTCATATCCCACCTGGGTTTGTCCGGACCATCCCACTGTGATGGTTGGGGATTCCCTTTACTGGTTGGTTGTTGGAAATTCCTATGGAATCCTTGAATTTGATTTGCGTAGGGGCAGTCTAGGTTTCGTACCTGAGACAGGTTTGGATTGGGGAAACACGGAACTTCGTGATATGCTGTTCATAAAGGCAGAGGGTGGTGGCCTCGGTCTCCTGTTATTGTCTCGATTCAGAGTCCAATTATGGAAGAGGGAGACGAATAGTGGTGGTGTTCTTTCATGGGTGCTGGGAAGAACTATTGCACTTGACAAGCTACTTAAGTTAGATGAGAAGGAAGAGAGCCCATATATCATCGGGTTTGCTGAGGAAAATAATGCTGTCTTGCTCTGGACACCTATTGGCGTCTTCACGGTCCAGTTTGAATCATTGCAGTTCAAGAAACTTTTTGAATCCAAACGTTGGTTTCAGTACTATCCATTCGAAGTTGTCTACACTGCAGGTATCACAAACCAAGTTATCTGATTATTCTTGCATTATTATTGTTGAATTATATAGTGCAAGTCAGAGGTAGCAAACACGTCAGTTGTTATAATCTATGGGCGTGAGTAAAATGATACTGAACATAATTATTGATAGATAATTTTATAGGGACATTTGCAAATTCTTTGTATATTAGTGGAACTAAATTTTGTTGTTGCTCGTCTCCTGTCTTTTGACATATTCAAGAATTGTAAAATGTACCTAGTATTTGTGGGTAACTGCAGCTCAGATGTTCCTCACAATGAGAAACTGAATGGTTGGAAACTGAAGATAATTACGTTAAAAATGTGATTGAACCAATTCAAATGTCAATATACATGGTTTGATATTTACACTGTAGCTTTTGATCTTTAGGAGAGTCCTGCTATATGTGTCAAGTCCATCTGTGCCAGAGAATTCAGGGCTAAATTTATTTAAAGATAAGCTTAATATGAATAGTCATGATCACTTTTGTCGCTGGAAATTATTAGTATGACTATTTTATTTTATCCAATATGACATGGACCAGGCTTAATAGTAATTTTAGATTCTCCATCTGTCAATAGTCGTGTATGTTCTTTTTTTTATGATATAAGTGAGCATATATGTTTACACTGAAAACAGTATATACTACTATTGGAGTATTCTTTGTATTTGATAGTAAATATGATTTTGTTTATCTATTATTCTATTCCCAGTTCCATCAGAGCTGAATTGTTTTTTCGAAGTTACAGCTATGTGTTTATGTAAATATCTTTTACTGCCCCACTTTATCGATTTTATTATTTGAATCTCACTGGTTTCTTGGGTTCTTATTCTTGTAGACAAGGGCATTGACTATGGACACGATGCAGCTGAAACTTCTGCAAAATACATAATATGATTTGTCTAGATGGGCATGCTGTTGTGACTTATTGATTGAGCAGGTAAATATATGTTAGTGGTAGCAGAATGAATTTTTTTTCTTTACTTTGTGGATACTTTTGTCTTACTTTTTCTGTGGGCCTGGTTGCTACATTGCTTTTTTTAATTTTTCTGTGGTTATGGTTCAAGTTTGATGATGATTTGCTTGTTTACCCTCGATGCAAATAATTGTTGACTAGTAACACATCAGCATTTTGCTTCAAACTTTCTTTATTTATATGGGCTTGTAGCAATGTCATCTCACATCGTAGCTCGTTTGTGATCCTTATAATTCCTGCTGCTCGCTTCTAGTTGTTGCACAATTCTGCTCGGCTTAGGCGGCCTGTTTAAACCTTTTCTCAACAAGTATCTATGTTTATATGTTATTTTCCATTGGCCTCTAATATAGTTTGTCTGGTCCAAATATGCATGTTAGCTGCTGCTGCTGTGTTATGGTTTGTATGCAGTCTAATTTCTTCTGTTTTGGTGATTGTAGTTAGAAGTTTAATTTTCATGGGTGGAGGACCCATTAGGGCGATGTTGGGTGGCCGCCCTACCTTGATTTTGGCAAATAAAAACTTAGATATATGCATCGCTGAGACGTTGAACGCTAATGGCACCGTCGGCGTCGTTCTTTTCCTGTCTGAGCTGTGGGCATGTGGTCTAGTCTGCTGGACCATGTTTGTGTCGGTCGAAATGAGGAGCTTTGGGCTGTGGTTTTGCACTTCGGCTCGACCTGCGACAGGATTAGGAATCAGCTTGACGAGACTTGGCCCCGTCGGTTCGTAGGTTTCTGTAGGAATTTCAGAGAAACGCTGTGCACAGAGGTTTAATTTTCCTCTGAAGCTTCTGAACGCCTGTAGCACGAACACTAATACAAGGGAAACAAATTGTGACATGGTGAGATGAGAGATAGAGGTAGGTCTGCCTTGTGTAGTGTCACCTAAAAAAATTGGAAACATTGATGAGAGATAGAGGTAGGCCAATTTCAAAACATTTGATAAGATGGTTAGTTTAACTACTAATCTTTTAGCTTCTACTTGGTCCATAATGTACCCAAAAACTTGATAATGTGCTAGCAGTTTGAATTGAACTGTGCCACTTCAGATTAACTGTCTGCCTATTGATGTTCTCTCTTTATAATGTTAGTTTTGTTCAATAATGCCGAGTTGCTCCAACTTTGAGGTTTTGGCACAATTACCGAAATGTTGAAGCTAATGTGTACTGTTGGAATCATACAAAAATTGCGAGATAAATAATTTAATCACTCTTGCATGCACAAGTTACAAATCGGTTTGGCTGATCATGTTTGCTTTCTCTGCAGGTATCTAGAGCTGCACTCTGGTTGCTGAGATTAGGGAGTAGGTTTCTTCCATTTTGTGTGCTGCGCAGCGCTCCACATGGAAATCGACCCTTTATGTGTCATGCCCTGGTCTAACGTGATGTGGGCTTGTCAAAATCAACATGTCTTGGTTGTGTGATGTGGGCATTAATCTCAAGTATCAAACTTCTGTCTGTTATGTAGCTTCTGTAGACATTATTCATAAATCAACTTGCCTCTTATAGTGTCAAGCTGTTGGTCGGGTCAGTTATCCTTGTGGTTATTTCCATTTATGCCTTCCAAACAATTGTTGCCTGGATGCTAGAATTTGCATCCATTAAGTAGTACCGTGTTTGCCAAAAAAGAAAGAAAAGGTAGGAGGGAAATGATCGGATGAACCGGGCGGCCTATGCTCCTGGCACAAGGCGCCCTATGATCATAGTTAAAAAAACTGGGCCGGACTGCTGTTCGACCGAAAAACCCGGACTTGTCACTCGCTTTAGGTCACCAGCACCTCACTCTACATCGCTTCAGTCAAGATCCACAGCATCCAACCATGAGCCGCAAAATGACGGCCAGCCTACGCCGCTGCCCCAGCTCGTCGGCGGTGCCGCCGCTGCAACGATCTGTTGGCCGAGATCCTCCTCCGCCTCCCCCCTCTGCCCTCCTCCCTCCCCCGGGCCTCCGTCGTCTCCAGGCGCTGGCGCAGCCTCGCCTCCGACCCCCACTTCTGCCGCCGCTTCCGCGCACACCAGCGCCGCAACCCTCCTCTCCTCGGTTGCTTCGTCGATAAAGACCGCAAAAACTTCTTCCATCCTGCCATGGAGGCCCCCAATCGCATCCCGGAAGACCGCTTCACCTTCCCGATTCCCGACAGTGACCGCTTCAGGACCCTCGGATGCCGCCATGGCCTAGTGCTCATCTTCCACACATCGAGGAACCAACTCCTGGTCTTTGATCCTGTCACTGGTGACCAGCACCGCCTGGGCATTCGCCCGGGGCTCCTCGTCCAGGTGGAACACCTGGTCAGCGGGGCTGTGTTGCGTGCTGCTGGAGACGTCCACCACTTCCAGGTGGTCTTGGTTGGCCACTGTGAGAAACAAAATACACGATTGATCGCCTCCGTTTATTCGTCAGAGACCAGTGCATGGGGTAATCTCATCTCAACACCGATTCCATCCGATGATTCAATTGCCACCGTTTATTGTGACATGCCCGCTGTGATGGTTGGGGATTCCTTTGTACTCCTTGAATTTGATTTGGGTAGGCGGAGCCTAGGTTTCATACCTATGCCAGGGGATGATACTGGTGGCATGAACTTTCGCAATATTCGTGTTATACCGGCAGAGGGTGGTGGCCTTGGTTTCCTCTTCCTGTCAGGATTCATTGCCCAATTATCGAAGAGGAAGGCGGCTTATGATGGTGTGGCTTCATGGGTGCTGGTAAAAACAATAGCACTGGACAAGCTACTTTCCATTAATCCAGAGGAGAGAGAGCGCCTAGACATTGTTGGGTTCGCCGAGGAAAATAATGTGGTCTTACTGTCGAGTTCTGTGGCCGTCTTCACGATCCAGCTTGAATCATTGCAATTCAAGAGACTTCCCGAATCCTTCTACTCTCTTTTTGCATCCATTTGAAGGTGTCTATACTGCAGGTATATCGAAACCAAGTTAGCTAATATTCTCATATTATTATTTTGCTCAATTATATAGTTTAAGTCAGAGGTAGCAAAAGCTTTGGCTGTTTAACCTATGGGCGTGCGCTAAATCAAAATCAATGATTGATAGAAATTACTTTTGAGGGTCAATTGTTCTTTGTATATGAGTGGAACTAAATTTTATTGTTGCGTGTGTTTTGAGTTTTGACATATTATAGAATTGTGTAATGTAGCTTGTATTACTGCATGATTGCAGCTCAGATGTTCCTTATGATGAGATACTCAATAGTTGCACAATTACATTAAAGACTTGATTGAATCAGTTCAGATATCAATACACATGGTTTCATATTTACATTATAGCTTTTGATCATTAGAAGAGTCCTGCTGTATGTTGCAAGTCCAGTTGTGCCAGAGAATTGAGGCTAAATTTATTTAAAGACAGCTTAAATATGAATAGTCATGATCACTTCTATCGCTGGAACTTATGAATATACTTTATTTTATCCAATATGGCATGGACCAAGCTTAAGAGTAATTTAAGATAACTTCTCTCTTCCTATCTGCTAATAGCCGCACATGTTCTTCATTTTATGAGTATAAAATTATTGGAACATTATATGTATTTGATAGATATGGTTTTGATCTGCAGGTATCTAGGGCTACATTCTGGTAGTCGAGATTAGGTGTAGGTTTCTCTGTGCTGTGCATGGGGCCTGTGATGTGCTCCACAAGGAAATTGACCCTCTATGTGTCATGCCCTGGTCAAATGTGATGTGGGAATTAACATGTCCTGGTCAAGTTGGGTTTTATTCTTCTAGATTGTAAACTTCCGTCTGTCATCTGGTTCAGGGGCGGAGCTACGTACAGCTTCCCTGGTGCACAGGCACCAGGGTCGTAAATGTTTTTTAGTGCACCAGGGTCGTAAATGTTTTTTAGCAGTGATCGACCCCAATATGTCCACGGTGCACCAGGTTATTATAGATGAGGTGCACCAGGGTCCAGAGAAATTGGCCTGCAGCCTTGTTCGAACAGGTGGCCTTTTAGGTAATTTGGGTAGAGCAGGCCGTATGTCTTATGGGATACGGGCATCAAGGACCAGTAGGTGTTAATCGCAGCTACCTGGTACAGCCATACGGGTGGCCAGAGGGAGTGCCAGAGAGAAATCGATCGGAATCGATCAGAAAATCACGCATGCACAGACACGGCTTCCGTTATTCGGTGGACGTCTCCTCTGCTCATCGAGACCCTACGACGAGATGACCACGGCCGGATGAGTGGACGCCGATGAGGCGGACACCATGAGTCGACCACATCAGCAATCGCCCACCACTTCCGTCCAGCCAAGGTACTGGAATTAGTAACCCTAATTCTCTGATCCAAAAAGTTCAATCCCCTCTATGTTCACGCACAAACTTGTTGCGAATGAAGAATTAATTTTAGTCAATTACTTTTTATCAAATGCGGGTACATGGACAGGTATATTGTCAACAGAAAAGCGATGTCGCAGATCCGGTCGATATTAATTGAAAAGAGAAGATTCAGTATGATCCACTAATTAGAAATGCGAAAATAACCAATAACTAAGTGGTTGAATTATTCATGAAGAGAAGAGACTGTAAAAATTAAAACGTAACATCTTTAAATTAAAATAATTATATGTGTTCACTGTATTCAGGGGCGGCCTTCGGTATGTGGTCACTGTAAAAATTAAAAGGTAAAACATCTTTTCTAGCTCCTCCCCTGACTGTATTTCAGTGGGTAACTTGCATTCACATTTCTAATTTTAGAGATTATGAAGGATATGATATCTAATGATGTTTTTTGCTAGTATCGACTATCTTTTGTAAGTAGCATGATCATTCCATGCAAAAAAAAAGTAGCATGATCATTAGTTTATTCATTTCATCAAGAATTTGAAACGACTTTTTAAACACAACCCTAGTAGGCAATTTTTTGGTTCAATTACATATATCGTTAAGTCGATGTAAAAGTTATGCACCATGATAATTTTTTTCTAGCTCCGCCCTGATCTGGTTTATGCAGACATTATATGACGCAACTTGCTTTTGTTAATGCCATAATGTTGGCTCAGTTATCCGTGTGCTTCATTTCCTTTATGCCATAGTGTTGGCTCAGTTATCTTGCATTTCCTGTATTCTCTGTGTGCTCGTATTCTTTTCAGCATCGTTCGCTCATGTCCCGTTAGATCTGTTCTTTTGCCCCTACGATGTTTCATTCTGTACGTGTGTAGAATTTCTGCTGCTGGGATGCTTGAAAGCTTGCATCTGTTTGGTAGCACTGCTACTGGGACAATATTTTCCTTCTTTGAGCCAGCCAAAGTATTGATGTGAATTCTTTTGTTTGTTAACCTTTCAAGAACAGAGTTAAAGAGAAACATCTCTGAAGAAATGAAACATCTAACTGTATGTGAAATGCGAATATATGTTGCTACTCCTGACCATGGAATGGAATGAGTATTGTACATTAGAAAGTTAAAATAACTAGTCTTAGAAGATTTTCTTATTCCTAAAAAGCTTTTAGGGTATTTATGATACATTTCAAAGCGGTTCTCTATCGGTTGTGTGATCCGGTGACAGAGACTATGTGATAGCGTGACCCCTCGACGGAAGACTAGAGGTGGCGACGAGGCGGCCTTGGGTGGCGACGAGAAAAGGCACATGTTGGCTGTCAGAAGTTTACACCCGTCCCTCTTGTATATTTTTTCCGTTTTAAAGTGTACTCATAGATGATAGATTTAATACAGGAATACAAATTTTTGGCACATATTGAATAGAGGAATGCAAATTTGTGGCACCTGCTAGGATGCCACAGCAACTTCTCGTTTAATAGAGCCACTATGTAGACATATTCATATTTTTAGCGGAGAAGTTATGTATAGTGGGTTTTGTCTCTAACTATCATGGGCTTCCTCGCTCGCGCTAACAGCCTAACATAAACCTTTTTGGGCTTTAATCTCACTCGCGGCGTGAATTTTCTCCTGTCCAGTGTCACTTTGACTGGGTCACTCTGCAGACTTCGAGAGCCTTCCTTCCACAGGAAATCCAGAATTAGCAGCGAGGAGGGCGAGATGACGGGGAGCCCTCGCCGCCTCCGCTCGACGTCGGCGCCGCCGCTGGACGACGACGACCTGCTCACCGAGATCCTCCTTCGCCTCCCCGAATCCGTCCTCCCTCCCGCGCGCCTCCGCCGTCTGCACGCGCTGGCGCGGCATCGTCTCCGACCCCGGCTTCCTCCGCCGCTTCCGCCTCCGCCACCGCCGCGACGCTCCCATCCTCGGCTACTTCCGCACAGGCCTGCGACTGCCCCGCGTCTCCTTCGTGCCTACCCTGGAGGCCCCCGACCGCGTCCCCGCCGAGCGCTTCTCCCTGCAGCTCGGCGAGGACGACAGCTACGGCTTCAGGCCCCTCAACTGCCGCCACGGCCTCGTGCTCATCTACCTCAGGCACCGGAAGGAGTTCCTGGTGTGGGACCCCGTCACCGGCGACCAGCACCCCCTCCACGTCCCCCCGCGCTTCGTCAGGGAGGAGGAACGGATCGACGGGGCGGTGCTTCGCGCCGCCGGAGTCGTCCACCACTTCCAGGTGGTCCTGGTAGGCTTCGACGAGAAGGACCCTAAACGAGCCATCGCCTGCGTTTACTCCTCGGAGACTGGCTTATGGGGTAATCTCGTCTCCACTCTGCTTCCAGATGAGGTGCTGGCTGACACCAATTTTATGGGCGTGCCTGCTATGCTTGTTGGGGATTCCATTTACTGGTTCATTGCCGGCGGTTCGTCGAGAGTCCTTGGGTTTGATTTGCATAGGCAGATGCTGACTGTGATGCCGGTGCCAGTGGAAACGAAAATGGAGGATCGCTGTCAGTTAATGTTTGTGCGGGCAGAGGGTGGTGGGCTTGGTTTTCTCACCAAGTCAGGCTGCAAGGTTCAGTTATGGAAGAGGGAGACTGATTATGATGGTGTTGTTTCATGGGCGCTGGGAAGAACTATTGAACTCGACAAGCTACTTCCCTGGATCCAGAGGAGAAAGAGTCATCATTCATACTAGGGTATGCTGAGTACAGTAATGTGGTGTACCTGTGGACAGTTATCGGCCACTTCACGGTCCAGCTTGAGTCGCTGAAGTTTGAGAAAACATTCGATACAAGCATTTGGAATCTCCATCAACCATTCGAATGTGTCTATACTGGAGGTAATAGCTTGCCTGATACTTAGTTGATGGAATGTCATACACATCCTTTCGTGTTAAGCTAACAATTTTAACTAGTGTCATTCCAGTTATTCTTCTGCTCCTTGATGATCACTTCAACTTATGGCAATTTTTATATGTAGTGTTCTGTCCCCGTGCTTGTGTAATACCGTTTATCTAATTGGTATGATCTGGACAATATTTGCTTGCTGTATCTAGTCACCAGTTCTGCTAGTTTAGCCAAGATTGGCAAATTCTTCGCATAAAAATTGCACCTAGTTTTGTTGTTACCTGCCTGTTGACATATGCAACAAATGTATAATTGTAGAGGGACTTGGTTTAAATTTTACAAAACAATTGGTTGTCTATCACTTGTAGGACAGTCCTGTGAGTGGTAAATCTAATTTAACTCCTTCCATAAATGAGATCATTTCATCTTATAAGGATAAATTCATTTAAATCTGAATAGTCATGATTATTTCTGTTGCTAGGGTATGTTGGTATTAGCATATTTAATATTGTTAAATATGGTCTCAAATGAGCTTGAGAATAAT
Organism: Poa pratensis; assembly: GCA_947311845.1. Taxonomy (NCBI): domain Eukaryota; kingdom Viridiplantae; phylum Streptophyta; class Magnoliopsida; order Poales; family Poaceae; genus Poa; species Poa pratensis. Next base: position 66,925,183 of record CAMZMU010000043.1, read on the forward strand.
CATGTTTAACTTATCTCTTCTGATTAGCTAATAGACTTAGTATTCTTGTTATTCATTTTTACAATATTAGGGAGCATATATTTTTTGAGGGATATTCTTGAAATTTGACAATAGGTGTGGTTATATATTCTATTCCTAAAGTTGTATCATATCTGATTTTCTTTCCCTACAATTTCACCTGTGTGTTTATTTAAATATCTCCTTGATGCCTTCTCGTATCTATTTGGCTTTCCGCTACATTGTCATAGCACGCTTAAGCAGCATGCTTCCTTGATTCGGAATTTGATCAGAGGAGTACAGCCTCATCAAGATACTAATGACTAGAAATTCAAAAAAGTTTCCATTGTTTTCCCTATCCTCTGATCCAAACGGCCACCCTTTTCAATTCCTGCGTTTTCGGATTCCATAGGATTTGAGAGGCATGCCATCTCAATTCCTATGTTTTTCCTATTCCTTTACTTTTCCTATCCTGTGTTCCAAACAGGGCCTAATTGTTTGACTTCTATGCTTGTAGAAATAGGCGTTGGTGGTGCACATGGTGGAGCTGATCTTTTGCACAATACATAAAATGATTCTCTGGTTTGATATGATATTGATGTATGGGTGTAGCAGGTAAGCTTGTTTTCTGCAGTTGTGCAATCTGAAATGTTCTTGTGAAGAAATATGCTTCTTACTACCATTTCTCAAGTACCAAATTGCTAGAGAGAACTTGTTCCCTCCATGACCCTTTGCTCAGCTTTGCTCACCTAGCCGCGTCCCGTCATGCTTTCATGCCCGGCTGCGTCTTTGATGCTTCCTTTAGACCTAGCTTCCTCATCCCTTCGGCAGCAGCTTTCTGTTCTCTTCATCATGCCTTATATGTACTGGTGTTCTCCCCCTCTGACTGGATGTCTTCTCCTCTTGCCCTCCCTTTTATCTTCCCTCTGCCACTTTAATTCCTCCTAGGAAATTTAGAATCCCTCCAGTTTCTTCTGGCAGTATCACCATTTCTCCATCTAGCTTCTCAAATGACCAATAGCTTAGGACTCTCCTGATTCCCAATTTGTGCGTATGTTCGGGCATGGTCGATGATCATAGATGAGAATGCTGTCATGTGAAGTAGTAGCAAGAAATGAACACTTTCTATTTCCTTTGCCACATTGCATTGCTATTGGTACTTTTCTGGTTATGGCTCTATCAAGTCTTAGTGTGATCTGTATGCTGTTCATCTACATAAATAATTGATAACTAGTACTCAAATAGGCTTCAGCATTCAATATTTATACATGCTTACAGCTCTGCAGTTCGACATTGCCGCTCATTATGAATTTCCTAATGACTTCACATTAGATGAATGTTGTGTATTCGTGAAATCTTGAAGAACAACATGCTTATGATTTTGCTTGCAGTTATTGTAGTTCTATGGATAGTTTTTCCAGCGGTAGGCGTTTTGCTTAAACATTTTCTCAGCATGTCTTATTTTTGCTGATCTAACTTGTAGACAACAGTATAGTTTGTCTGGTTTAAACTGCACGCATTTATGATTTGTGTGCAGTCTAATTTCTTCTATTTGGCCACCGTAGATGTTTAAATGTTTAATACGTAATGCTGAACGCATGATCAAAGTGACAATACTAGATTCATCATGAATTGCAATATTTATTTCTACAAACATATTATAATTAGAAGTAGTGGTCTGGTCAAGTGTTGTTGTGATGTGCAATGCAAGAAATGACTTCTATTTTGATCCGAAGGTGTCAATTAATGAGATGATGATGCTCCCTTGCTTGAGGCTTATACGGCATGAATTTAAATTAAGTCAATTTTTTGGTGACCTTTCTAAAAATCTGCCTATGAGCTAGATACAGTTTATTTTTTGAAACAATAGATACAGATTTTCTGCCTCCTAATACATGAGCCCCTCATATGTCATGAGCATCTCTCATTGATTTGGTAAACTAGATGGTTCAGGATTTCCCTCTATAGGAGTTATTTTAACCACTGGTGTCCTAGTCTCTACTGAGACCAGATGGCAAAAGCACTCCGGAAAATGCTCGCAATGGAAGTTCAATGTGGCTACTACACTACAAATTATCTGTTTATATTGTCTGTTTCTGTTACCCTTTTTTTCCAATACTTCTGAGATGAACCTTTGTTTTCGGTACATTTTTCAGAAAAAATGTGAGTGTAAATTTAACAACTTTTCCATGAATGAATAGTACAAATTGGTTTGACTAATGGCAGTCATTGATCCGCAGGTGTCTAGATCTGTGTTCTGGTTGCTGAGATGCAGGAAAATGTGCTTCTTTGCTGTGCGTTCTTCCGCTCTGTATGCTTCATGCGGAGATTGACCCTCCACGTAGGATGAACTGGTTAAATGCGAAGTGAAACTCTTTAACTTCTATGTTTCCACTGCTTTCTTATCGTATTTTGGGACACAATTAGCCAACTGCCATGATGAAGATGCGGCGACTTGCTCAGAGTATTGTTCCGCTGACACTATTAGCAAGCATGTTGAAACAAGCTTTTCTAGCCTGATGGTCTTTGCGTACACTCTGTATGTGCGCGCCATATCGTATCTGACCGGCTGCTTATAGTTCCATCTTGTGTTTTTTGTTGAATTTTATCCGATTCTTCCTTTAAAACCTGGTCCATACACCGGTTTGTGCAGAGATTAAATCATCAATCACATCCGAGATTGTTACAGAAGAGATGTGATTAATTTGCCTGAATGCCATTGCATTTCTGGAGTCTCATATTTTCCATAGGATGATCAGTAGGGCAGATGGCAGAATCGAACGTGGCAACTGTGCTGGCTTCATCGAGTCCCTCAAATCTGTCACAGCGGGGGAGGTGATGGGGTCAATCTGGATGCTCGCCGATAGCGAGAGCGGACGGGAAGCGAATCTGATTCTGATCTGGTACTATATTTTTTTTAATGTAGGCATAGGCAGCCACAGCGTGTCGCCAAATAGCATTGCCAAATGAGTATTTGGCTTTTGGCTACGGTTTTTCACATTGTGGAGCAACGCCATAGCCAAATTTATTTGGCGTCGGATCAAGTAGAAGAGCCGCTCAATTTCCTTGCTGATCAATAGAATATGAGGAGAGAGAGAATGTTGGAGGCAGTTGAGGAGAGAGGGAAGCTGAATATTTAACCTGATGTGGGCCCTTGATCAGAATATTTAGCTTTCGGCATTTGGCTATACATTGCAGCAAACTTAGAAATCTGACACCGATGCCATAGTTCATTACGTGGCATATTTGGCTTTTGGCAACATTGTGGATGCTCAAGGATACAGATTTGAAAAGCATACAAACCAGTGGCGGACCTTGACCAAGATTATAGGAGGGCCAAAACATATTAGATGGTAGTTGAGGGGGCCAATTTGAATTATTTTGTATTTTCTATGGTAAAAAATGTAAATATTATGTAGTATTGTGCAAATTTTAATTAAGTTGGGGGGGCCATGGCCCCTTTTGGCCTCCACTAAACATAAAAGTAGGAGGATATAAGTCGGTACAACCGTTGCGTACTGCCTTCATCGCAACTATCAAATTTCCGAATGTTTCGGAGTTACTGGAGAAGAGCAGCAGCAGTTGGTGCACATCTTGACGTTGGAGAAACCCTAATCATAAGGCGTAAATGAGCCATGATAACCACCAGCGTCGTAATACTGGGTCTAACCTGATAAAATACATTGGCCGGAGGAGCCCTCCGCATCTCTTCGACGTCATATCCAGGGTCAACGCCACCTGCCCGTTAACAGGCGGTTGGATCCTCAACCGTCTTCTTCAGATCCGCAATAGTCAACACCGCCGTACTCTAAGAACAACCCATCCCTGCCACCACTCCAAAACGCAATGCCAAATCTAGATCGCTCCAACAGGTTGCTCTTCACAAGCCTCTTGGCTGCGCCAACATTTTGGACGAGTACGGGCTGGGAGACCGTTCTATTTATTACTGCGGCATGGTTCTCTCTGGTTTTAGAAATTCCAGGGGATTAAGTGTACCGTTTTATATGCATATATGCATTGTTACCGCACTGCTAACAGTGTGGCCCATGAGCTAGCTAGTCATAGTTTTTGTAACAAAATTACGAGTAGTTGGGTTGATGAGCCTCCGGGCTGGTTAATCAGTAGCTTGGTGAGTGATGTAACAATGTAACTTTGATGTTGGAGGCAGCAAGTTTCAGACGCACTCTTTCCCTAACCAGGGTACCGAAAGGGACTGACAGAGTTTTAATGAGACGGCTTGCTGACCTAATATATTGGGAAAATTTCAAAAAAAAAAAAAGTGTGCCGTTTTATAGGTCAAGGGTGCTGCCCCATTCTCTGAAACATGTTTTTTTTAGACAAATGCTCAGGAACATGTGGAGTGTTATCAGTACTTCTTTCCGCAAAGCCCAACAAATTGGGGCCCTGAAAATCTAATTAATAAGGTTTAAGTATATGGGAGCGCCTAGCGCTCGGCTGACCGAGAAATGAGTTAACGCTCGGTCGACGTAGGTTAGCAGCTGATTTAACAGAACGCTCGGTTGATTATGTTAGCGTTGTTTTCCTTTGCCTATTAGCAGGGATGGATCCAGGCCCAGGCAAAACGGGCCATGCATGGCCTGGGCGCGGGAATAATTTCGCTGCTGGCCTCATTGGACCGAACACGAGCAAACATGCAAGCATGCTTTAGGTATTTGTTTTTGTTTCTTTTAGCCCATTTTCGCTTAGAGTGGCAAAAAAATGTTATAACAATTTTTTTAGTATTTTTTGGCGCTACGTTCTGAAATATATATCCATTTTTTACTCGTACAAAAAATCATGTTATTTTAAGAGTTGTTTAGTAGTATTTTTGCGCGAAGTATTTGAACACTAACTATAGAATTGCACAAATTCATGTTGCCTGCAAATTCAAATAGTATGTTGCCTGCAAAAAACTACAAACTAAATTGTAGTTGCGTACTAATGTGCTTTGAACATGGAAACTACCATTGTGTTTAATATGCAATTGCACATGGAGGGTTCAGTTGCATTTTGGTCATTGTTTTTCCAAAAGCATGCAGTTACAAGTAACATGCAATCGCACATTACTGGCAATAGTAAAAGAACATGAGAAAAATTAAGCAACCTTTAAATATGTGTGCAATTAAACATTATGCCTACTAGTGTGCAATTGCATATTATAATCAATAATATGCAATTGCACATTACTAGCAATAGTAAAAAAAACATGAGAAAAAATACACAACAGTTAAATATGTGTGCAATTACACATTATGGCTACTAGTGTGCGATTACACATTATTTGTCATAATATCCAATTGCGCATTACTGGCCATAGTAAAAAAAGATGAGAAAAAATACGTAACAGTTATATATGTGTGCAATTACACATTATGGCTAGTAGTGTGTAATTACATATTATTTGTCATAATATCCAATTGCGCATTACTGGCCATAGTAAAAAACCATGAGAAAAATACGCAACAGTTAACTATGTGTGTAATTACACATTATGGCTGCTAGGGTGCAATTACTCATTATTTATCATAATATGCAATTGCGCATTACTGGACATAGTATAAAAACATGAGAAAAATATGCAAAAGTTAAATACATGTGCAATATTCACATTATATTATTATGCAGTTACACATTACTTGCCATAATGTGCAATTGCAAATTACTGGCCATAGTGTGGAAAAAGGGAAAAACATGCAAAAATAAATACATGTGAAATACTAATGTGAAATTATACATTATTGGCCATAATATGAAATTGTGCATTACTGCCAATGGTAAAAAAATCAAGGGAAAAAAAAAAGTTAAATTGGTGTGTAATTTCACACTGTGGTTACTATTGTGCAATTATTGTCCATAATATGTAATTGCACATTGTTGGCCATAATATGCAAATGCAACTGCGCATTACTTGACATAGTGCAATTGCACATTCATAACCATTTTTGTGCAACAATATTAATTTACAGATGCATATTAGTATCTAGTTATTCAAAAAAGCCAAAAACCACACAAAAAAACACAAGCTACGCAAAAAACGGCCCACCAAAAAATCCCACGCAATGCTATTTTAAACGGCAGCGCAAAAACAAAAACTCTGCAAAAACCAGGAAAGAAAAGGCCCAACAGAAAAGCAAGAACGAAAAAAAAAGAGCAACAGAAACGCACAAACTGCAAATGGGCCATAAACCGAGCATAACGGACCGAAACACCCATTCAGTGCGTTAACAATCGGAATCAGGAAACCTGATCGATCGATCGCATGGATTAAATCGTCGACCGAGCGACAAGCTAAATCTTGGGCAGCCAAGCGTTAGCAAAAGCGAAATTAAAATACACGCTTTGGATTAAAAGAAGAATGAAATAATAGTTGAAAAACAAAAAAACATAGTTTGTGCAATTGCACACTAATAAAACAGTCACGTGCAATTGCGCGCTTATGAAAAATAACAGTGTGGAATTTCACATTTTTCAAGAAAATACAAGTTTAGCAATTTTTTAAAAAGAACAGTAAAAAAGCCCATAAAAAACACAGTAAAAATTAAAAATATAAAGCACACCAGTGATGTTAACCAGTAATATTGCCCTCCCTAAAATGAAGTTGTACTACTTGAATTAGCTACTACTTAACAAAAAAAATGAGTGTGCAATTGCATCCTATACCCAAAAAAAGAAATTAAAAACTAAAAATGATCATATGCAACTGCACACTAACGATAAAAAATCGTTTACGATTACACGCTAACAATAATCATTTTCAATTGCGCACGAATGAAAAGATTGTGTGCAATTGCACGCTGACCGAGATTCATGTTCAATTGCACGCTAACAAGAATCGTGTGCAATTAAACATTTGAGGAAAAAATATGTGCAGTTGCATACAAAAAACAAAGAATCGTGTGTAATTGCACGCTATAAGAGATTCATGAGCAACTGCATGCTTACGAGAATCTTGTGCAAATGCACGCTAACAAGAATAAAATAAAAAGAAAATAGATGGTCCCCTATCTTCAAACTTTCTGGCTAGCTACTCTGGAACCAAAAGTTTGAATAGTCATACGCAAGTGCGCGTTTTAATCAAGTTCTTATGTAACTGCACGGTAAGACAAGAAAATACACATGCAACTGATAGCCCTTAAATGACGTAGGTTGAGACCCCAATAGCAGAGTGTGTAGTACGGGCAAGACAATTTTCCCCACGAAGGTGACTCGAGGGTTTATATCGAACTCTCGGGGAATCAGTAGTGGAAGCTTTACCTCCTTATCCTTCCCTTGGAAACCTGCAAACAAAGATAAATTGTTTTGTGCCCTCAACCTCACCAAGTGGTTGTCAAGCACAAGGTGTAAGTAAGTTATGAATACAAAACAATAAATAAAATATGCAATGATGATAAATAAATATGCAAGGATGATGGAAACAATGATAAATGATATTTTTGGGTTTTATATGATGAATGAAAGATGCAAAAGTATTTTTGTATTTTCGGATTTAATTATGGCTGAAAATGAAAAGTGGTGAAAGTTGTTGGAAAGTTGTTTCTTATGATTAAAAATGGACCGGGGTTCATGGTTTCACAAATGCACTCTCTCTTTAATGATGTGGTGGACAATGGAACACAAAAGTTAACATATGAGATTGCAACAAAGTTTCATGACAAGTTATAATCATATGGGCATCACGTCCTAACATAGAGATCTTTTGGTTATTAATCTCTCTTATACTCCACTAAGATGCGAACTAAATCATAACACCTTAGTATTAAGATAAATCAGAGCATAGCAATAAGTTTCATGACATGAAGTTGAAATAAGAACATGCTAGATCTAGTCATGGAGTAGTGGCATGGTCACACCCACATCTCCGGTAGCAAGGTATTTTTTTTATCCCTAGTGAGGCAACAAAGTAAGGTAAAATACCCAAGTGGATCGCGGAACTTTCTCTCACGTTCACCGCACTAGCCACCCCCGTTACTCCATCTAATGCACACGTTCCCCCTCACACGCTCTCATAAACATGCTTGATCATAACAAGTAAACAAGAACGGGGTACATAATATGCATCTACTTTCATAACTGAAGTAAAACAATTGCAATCTCACACATATATTAACTCATAAAGATCCACCACAAAGGTATTACATAGATGACCGTAATCATGTTCGGCAGCTCATACGGTGCTAATTAGTGAAGCACAAGAGAGAGAGATACATAAGTTACTTCCACAAACCCATAGTCCAGGGGTGGACTACTCCCTCTTCATCATGGAGTGATGGAGATGTCGTTGGAGGAGGTGGAGACCTCTCCGGCAGCGCCCCGCCGGAGTTTTCCCCCTCCAATCTGCAGCTCCTGATCTCTGTTTCGGTGTTTCTGTGTTTGTGCGGCGCTCCTTCTCGAAAGCCGGGGACTTTTTTATAGGCGTTTTTAGGTCAAGACGAAGTCGGTGGACGAAAGATCGACGGCAAAGAGCCACGAGGGCCAAATGGTGGGTCCCACGCGGCTACAGTACTTGGCCGCGTGGGCCCCCTTTTTGCCTCTGGACTCCGTTTGCTTGCTTCCTTCGCTCCTAGGTCTTCTCCTTCCAAAATATTGACGCCTGTATTTTTCCATAATTTTTGGACGTCGTTTGGGTCCCTGAAACATAAAAGGAAAGAAATAGGGTTTTCTGCCTGCGCAGGGTTAATTCCATAAAAATAGGGGAACTTGTGAATTATTCCCAAAATCATTATAAATCAATGATATAACCCTTATATGATGCAAATATGATGGGAATATGAATAAAATAATGCAAAGTTCATGTATGCATTTTACATGCATCAGCATCCCCAAGCTTAACCCATGCTCGTCCTCGAGTATGAAGGTGATAAAACTAACATGGACTTTGCATTTCAATATTATCAATGAATATCAAAGATGATTACTATTGCTACATAGAGTCAAATGGTTCATTCTTAATAAGATGTAACAATATGCAAGATAGTTTATGAAGTGATATCAAATATTCAATGTAAGGATGTTCACAAAGTGTAACATAAATGAAAAAGTACTATGGACTTCAAGTATGCATAATGATAAGTAAGAACATCCTATAATGGTCATAGAGTGTAGATGGAAATCTGAATATAAAAGGTGGACACTTTGGAAAGATATATATGAGTAGAGGTAAACATGAATAAGTTTCATCTAACTTCTGAACTTTCTACTTAAGTTAATGATTGTAATATGGTACTCCTTGGTGTCAAGCTCTCATTGCCCCTATCATAGCATCTTGAATGATTAAGTTTAAAGTGAAAGCAAATATGAGTAATGTGCTTGACAAAGTATGGTTGAAAGTCTCATGCCCCTTGAATACGAGTACCTACACCATGTGCTACTCAACTCGGAAAACAAAGCAAGTTCAATTTATATCATTGTAAGTAAAATAGTATCATCAAGAGCGTCAACTGGGGTACCTCTTGTCCCAGGATATGGAACAAGCCCATATCCAAACAACAAGACAAACAGACAATGAACAATCTCAGCACTCTTTTATTTACCACTTGTGTAGCTTTTTATTGTGATGTGCTCACTGAATGTTCACTATGGTACGCTGTAAATTTCCACCATGATTGCATGGCTTAGATTAGCGGCCCAGGCGTCTCTCTAACCATTATACAAACTCATTTAAACTTACTCCATTTCACCTTTATTTCACCATGATAAGCATCCATAAACAAAAGTGCATGACATCAACTAGATATAATGAAGTGCAATGTTGAAAGCGTTCCATGTGATACACATTTCTGCTAACTCTCAACCAAAGACATTTGTCAAGCTCATAACATCATAATTTTAATCACAATGGGTCATGTTTATTAAGTGCAATAAAATAAAGTGTGCATCAAGTTCGTGAGAGCTATATAACCAACTTTTCCCATAACAATCAACAACATAAGCATTTTAATTCAGAGGTATAAATGATACAAAATAACATGGTAAACATACTCGGAATAGCATAAAGCTAATAGGTAGATATGGTGGACTCACTGGAAAAACTTTGGTTGAAGGTGTTGGAAGCAAGTTTTTGCTTGTTGGAATTTTTGGGCTAGCAAGAGGGAGAAAGTTGACCGTCTAAAAGCATGCATGAGTGTCCATAGAACTAACTAATTCATGTTAAACAAAGTAAAGTAACATCAAAACATGAATAAAAGATAGCTCTTGATAAAACACTAACAAATTATTACTCATTAACAAGCTCATGAATCATGCAACTATATGTATCTTTTAAAATCAACTCAAACATCCCTTTTCCCAATCTTATAATGGCATCCAACATATTTCAACCCATATTTCCAGTAGCTCTCTCATATATAAATGATAATGTGGTGGTCTCTCAAAAAAAAAATCAAAACAAACAAAAACAAAAAGACGCTCCAAGTTTATACGATAAAGTGCATTGATCGAAAAACAGAAGTTAGACGTGTGCAAACCGAGAGTGTTTTGGTCCAGTGGGTTGTCTTCACATCCCCAAGCTTATGGTTTTCACCATCCTTAGATAACTCTTGGTGCATCTCCTCTAATCCCTGTGAAAAAACTTCAAAACACCGTTTCTCCCATTTCTTTTCTGTGGGTGACATTAGTAGTGATAAACAAATAGGTTTCATGCTGCATATAATCCTTAGACAAAAATTTATATGAATGTCCAGTAAGTGTATTATGTTGTATGCCTACTCATAAACTCATTTGGATCGAAAAGATTCAAGCTAAAAGTTCTAAGCATGCATTAAACAAAATGGGACAGAATCTGTCCAGAAAAACAGCAGTAGCAAAACGTATTTTTCTACCCCTCTTAACTTTGTCAAAAAATTCTGAAAAAATTCATGCATACAGAGGATGAAAAGTTGCTTCTACAGTTTAAATATCAGCTCATTCGGAGTTACAGAATAGGAATTAAAAATCAAACCGTGCACAGACTTGTGCTGGAATACCAAAATGGGTAAAACTTGGCACTTTATTAAAAATTCCAGAAACAAAACTATAAACAAATTCTCTTGTGACAGCAAGAGGACACAAAGAAAATAAAAATAAAAACAACCGGGTTGCCTCCCGTAAAGCGCTTTCTTTATAGCCATATAGCTAGGCTTCTTACTGGTAATTATAGGGGACGAAGCTCATGAGGGAGCTTGAAGTTTGGTGTGCCCCTCTTCCTTGGGAAGTGTTCCATGCATTTCTTGTGTGGAAACTGAAACTTCACATTCCCTTATTTTGAATCAATGATAGCACCTGTCGTACGAAGAAAAGGTCTTCCAAGAATAATTGGATTAGAGGTTTTATTCCCCATATCCATGATTAGAAAATCAACAGGCACAAAAGTCATATGTAACTCTACCATAACATCACTTACTCTTCCTATAGCATGTTTAATGGAATCATCGGCAAGTGCAAGTTCAATAGAGCATTTTTCAAGATTCTTTAATTCAAGTACTTCATATAGTTCTTTAGATAAAACTGAGACACTAGATCCTAGATCTAATATAGCATGGTGTGTCTCTTTTCCAATGGTAACAAGTACTTTGGGAATCCATACATCCCCAAGCTTAGGTGGTATCATAGCTTCTTGTTGGTACCTAGCAATCTTTTCTTTTAGGACATGTTCAGCAATATAAGTACCAAAACCAGCTTGATTATAGTCAATGGAAGGATCACTTGCAAATTTTTGTAAGATAGATATCAATTCATGCAAGCTACAATTCTCTAAGTCAAGCAATGGTTCCTTGACTTCACTTAGCATTTTCACTTCTTCAACTTTCTTCTCATTCATTAATGATGGGTCTTTCCTTGAATTACTATCACGAACCAGCTTTTCCTCAATTCTATGGAGGTAAACATCTTTTTCAAGAAATTCTTTCTCACATAATGTTTGCTTATGCATAACATTAGTTAGCTCATTGTCTATCTTGGGAATAATATTCTCAGAATAGGATGCTAGTTGTTCAAAATCCCCCTTATTTGGTAGTTTCTCAAGTTGGGCTTCAAATTTATCTATAGATGATGCAAGTGCTGCTTTGGCATCCTCCACTTTTTCTTACTACCCACAAAGCTACCAAAAATTATTCTAAGTGTCATGGCTGCACAAGGTGGTGTTGACAAGACAAAACTTCCACCTGTAGCCCCATCTAAAGCATTTTGGTACCAAGGATATATTCCATAATAAAAGTAAAGATTTAGCTTTTCATCTTCACAAGGTGTAGGATCTCTATAGTGCATCCTATTAATTCTTACCCAAACATCTTTTAATGTTTCTCCAGGATATTGCTTAAAATTAGAAATGGAACTCAATGGAGGACTCACTTCTTGTTTGTTTCCAAGAACCATGATTGCAAGTTTTTATGTGTTTTTTTTAAAATTTTTATGCAAAACTGAAAATAAAATATGCAACACAAAATGCAAGACAATAACAAAACAAAATAAAATGGTTTGCAAGTAAAGATGGATAAGATGGTGCTCACGTAGGTACAACCTCCCCAAGCTTAGGTGTTTGCACAACTTGGTGATGAAGTTAACTTGTTGTGAGATACCCTTGGATAAAACTTTCAGGAATGATTCCCCGGCAACGGCGCCAGAAAATTAGTCTTGATAGCCCTTAAATGGCGTAGGTTGAGACCCCAATAGCAGAGTGTGTAGTACGGGCAAGACAATTTCCCCACGAAGGTGACTCGAGGGTTTATATCGAACTCTCGGGGAATCAGTAGTGGAAGCTTTACCTCCTTATCCTTCCCTTGGAAACCTGCAAACAAAGATAAATTGTTTTGTGCCCTCAACCTCACCAAGTGGTTGTCAAGCACAAGGTGTAAGTAAGTTATGAATACAAAACAATAAATAAAATATGCAATGATGATAAATAAATATGCAAGGATGATGGAAACAATGATAAATGATATTTTTGGGTTTTATATGATGAATGAAAGATGCAAAAATATTTTTGTATTTTCGGATTTAATTATGGCTGAAAATGAAAAGTGTGTGAAAGTTGTTGGAAAGTTGTTTCTTATGATTAAAAATGGACCGGGGTTCATGGTTTCACAAATGCACTCTCTCTTTAATGATGTGGTGGACAATGGAACACAAAAGTTAACATATGAGATTGCAAACAAAGTTTCATGACAAGTTATAATCATATGGGCATCACGTCCTAACATAGAGATATTTTGGTTATTAATCTCTCTTATACTCCACTAAGATGCGAACTAAATCATAACACCTTAGTATTAAGATAAATCAGAGCATAGCAATAAGTTTCATGACATGAAGTTGAAATAAGAACATGCTAGATCTAGTCATGGAGTAGTGGCATGGTCACACCCACATCTCCGGTAGCAAGGTATTTCTTTTTATCCCTAGTGAGGCAACAAAGTAAGGTAAAATACCAAAGTGGATCGCGGAACTTTCTCTCACGTTCACCGCACTAGCCACCCCCCGTTACTCCATCTAATGCACACGTTCCCCCTCACACGCTCTCATAAACATGCTTGATCATAACAAGTAAACAAGAACGGGGTACATAATATGCATCTACTTTCATAACTGAAGTAAAACAATTGCAATCTCACACATATATTAACTCATAAAGATCCACCACAAAGGTATTACATAGATGACCGTAATCATGTTCGGCAGCTCATACGGCGCTAATTAGTGAAGCACAAGAGAGAGAGATACATAAGTTACTTCCACAAACCCATAGTCCAGGGGTGGACTACTCCCTCTTCATCATGGAGTTGATGGAGATGTCGTTGGAGGAGGTGGAGACCTCTCCGGCAGCGCCCCGCCGGAGTTTTCCCCCTCCAATCTGCAGCTCCTGATCTCTGTTTCGGTGTTTCTGTGTTTGTGCGGCGCTCCTTTCTCGAAACGCCAGGGGACCTTTTTTATAGGCGTTTTTAGGTCAAGACGAAGTCGGTGGACGAAAGATCGACGGCAGAAGAGCCACGAGGGCCAAAATGGTGGGTCCCACGTGGCTACAGTACTTGGCCGCGTGGGCCCCCCTCGTTTTGCCTTCTGGACTCCGTTTGCTTGATTCCTTCGCTCCTAGGTCTTCCTCCTTCCAAAATATTGAAGCCTGTATTTTTCCATAATTTTTAGACGTCGTTTGGGTCCCTGAAACATAAAAGAAAAGAAATAGGGTTTTCTGCCTGCGCAGGGTTAATTCCATAAAAATAGGGGAACTTGTGAATTATTCCCAAAATATAATAAATCAATGATATAACCCTTATATGATGCAAATATGATGGGAATATGAATAAAATAATGCAAAGTTCATGTATTGATTTTACATGCATCAGCAACTGTCTTCGCTAGAGGAGAGACCATTTCCACCTACACTACTTGGGCCTAGTGTGCGTCTGGAGAAACGGCAAATGGTCTCAAAATTTCCGCAAGCCAACAAGAGCCCAAAATTATATAAAACAATTGGCACACCAAAAAAAGAAAGTTCATGTGCGCACAGTAACTATAAAAACAATGTGCGATTGCACACCAACAATAATCATGTGCACTTTCAAACTAATGATAGAAAAAATCATGTGCGATTACACGGTAAAATAATCATGTGCAATTTCACAGTAACAAAGATCATGTGCGATTGCACGCTAACCAAGATTCACGTGCAATTGCACGCTACCGAGAATCACGTGCAATTACACATTTGAAGAAAAAACATGTGCAATTGCACACTAAAAACAATCATGTGCAATTGCACGGTACCCAAGAGTTATGTGCGATTGCATACTATCGAGAATCATCTGTAATTACACATTTGAATAAAAAAACATGTGGTTGCACACCAACAACAATCATTTGCAATTGCACACTAATGATAAAAAATTGTGTGTGATTACACGCTAACAAGAATCATGTGCAACTGCGCAGTAACGATGAGATCGTGTGCAATTGCGCAGTAACAATGAGATCGTGTGCAATTGCGCCTTAACTAAAATCATGTGCAATTACACATTTGAATAAAAAACATATGCAAATGCACAAAAAATCTTGTGCAATTCCACGCCAAACGGGATTCATGAGCAATTGCACAGAAATATAAAAAAAACACATTTACGCACCAACCACACACAACCACCTCCTCACCGACTCACCATGCCGTTTACCTCTGTGTCGCACCACGCATTTTGCATTTGGAGAGACACATCCGAGATGAGCAATTGCATTTGGAGTACAAATTAATCTCAACTAGCAAAAAAAAAAAAAAAAGCCCAAACACAAAAGGAAAATCCAGCTATGAATAAAAAAGAGCCCAACAAGGCCCAAAACAGCAAAGAAAATAATGGGCCACAAAAGGGATCGCAAAAAGGGCCGAACCCACCATCTCGCGCGGAAAGAATCGCTAACCCTGACGGATCCATCACACTGCCTAGCTTGTCGACCGAGCGATAAGCTAAAACTCAGGCAACCGAGCATTAGCAATTCCGTAAGTATATAATTAACGCAGAGAATGGAAAAGCCCATCTCAGCCTGAACCCCGCCTGTGTATTCCGAGCTTTGTCCAACTGCCCAAGCACTCAACCGTTCGTCTCTAGGTTTCCCATCTATCCAGCGACGGGCCGAGCGCCTGAGCCGCCACCGCAATTTGCGCTGCTACCGACGCCGGACGGAGACACAACATGCATGCCACAGTGCCGTCCGATTACCGCGCCGCCGCCCTCAGTCAACCCATATGGCTATGCTGACGAGAGCCGCACGCCGCTTACTGCCCGCGTGTAGCGTCCTCGGCGCCGCGGCCCGGCCGCGCCGGAGGACGACGCACAGCAAGGTGCACGGCATCTTGATCACCTACATCGACCACGACCGGCCACACCTCTTCGCCCGCCCCTCCCCAAACTCCAGCGGCTCCTCCCGGCCAATCGTCGACGCCATATTCGACTTCCTGCCCGACGACGACTACCTGTTCGGGTGGTGGTCATTGCTAGACCACAGCAACGGCCTGCTCCTCTGCGACATGGGAAGAGACCTGCTCTGCGTCTGCAACCCGGCGACGCGGCGGTGGACCATCATCCATTGCCCGCGGCGAGACCAGGGCGAGCGCAGCGTGTACCTCGCGTTCGATCCGGCCATGTCGCCGCACTATGAGGTGCTAGTCGTCCCCACCGTGCCGCCTGAGGCGGAGAAGCCGCCATTTGTAGATGATGACACGAGCCGCCGCTTGCTGGAATCGGAGTGGCCGCCGACTCCGTGGAGGCTGAACGTGTTCTCGTCGAGGACCAGCCAGTGGGAGGAGAGGGCCTTCGTCCGGCAAGGTGAGCCGGCGGGAACCGTTCAGGAGTTGCTCGTGGTGGATCAAGGCGGGCCGTTCCGTTGGGGAGAACAAC
This sequence comes from Poa pratensis, assembly GCA_947311845.1. Classification (NCBI taxonomy): domain Eukaryota; kingdom Viridiplantae; phylum Streptophyta; class Magnoliopsida; order Poales; family Poaceae; genus Poa; species Poa pratensis. Next base: position 66,941,532 of record CAMZMU010000043.1, read on the forward strand.
AGCGCTACGCAGTCTACTGCCGGGGAGCACTCTACGTGCATGTTTCTGTGGCGCATCCAGCCCCATGCGCCACAGAAATTGGTGGTGGGCCTCGAATTCAAACGTGGGTGGTGGGGCCCACTCTATTTCTGTGGCGCATGGTACTGCATGCGCCACAGAAATGCCATATTATGTGGCGCACCGCCTCACAATGCGCCACAGAAATCTGTGGCGCACCACTGGGGATGCGCCACTGATAAACTTCTGTGGCGCACCGCAAAAAGGTGCGCCACAGAATGATCATCCACCTATAGCTAGTTTCCTAGTAGAATGAGATCACAGTTTCAGCAATTTCTTCTTCCGTAGGTCCCTGAAAGGAAGCAAGTTGTTCTGGAGAATAAGTTTTCTCAAGAAATTTAGTGATATAAGGATTATCATTGTAATATTCAAGACAGTAACCAAGTATCTCGGAATTCTCAGACTTATTAGGGGCATCATCACCCTAAAGCACACAAGCAATTTCATAAGCACCCTTAAAAACAACAAATTCTTCAATTTTTTCAAGATTAACAAAGTCATAGTTTCCTTTAGCATAAGAAGCCAAAGTATCATCATCATTATAATCACATTGGAAAGGGAGGTGTTTATGTCTCCTACAGCAAAAACATTCATTAAAGCACCAGGATTCATCATATGTAGAGCACAAGTTTCTAGCAAAACAGTTCAATTTATATATTTGTACCCACAAGTGTTCCCTTTTTCGAGACGACCAATAATCCTTAAAATAATTTTGTTGTTCCTCCGTGAACCCACTTAGCCAACAAGATTTTGTTTCCATTGATAGTAAGTGAACAACTAAACATAATAACACACCGAAATAAACTAGATGCAAGTGATGCATGTAAAATGCATACATGAACTTTGCATTATTTTATTCATATTCCAATCATATTTGCATCATATAAGGGTTATATCAATGATTTATAATGATTTTGGGAATAATTCACATGTTCCCCCATTTTTCTAGAATTAACCCTGCGCAGGCAGAAAACCCTATTTTCTATATTTTGATGTTTCAGGGACCCAAACGACGTCCAAATGACTTGCAATTTTAGGAGCATCAATATTTGGAAGGAATAAGACCTGGGAGCGGAGGAAGCGAACAAACGGAGGCTCGAGGGCCAAAAGGGGGTGGCCCACACGGCCACAGTACCGGGCCGCGTGGGGCCCACCATCTAGAGCCTCGATGCTCCGTTGTCGTCGATCTTTTCTCCACCGACTTCGTCTTGACCTAAAATCGACTATAAAAATAGTCCCCGAGGCTCTTCTGAAAGGAGCGCCGCAGAAACACAGAAACCACGAAACAGAGATCAGGAGCTGCAGATTGGAGGGGGAAAACTCCGGCGGGGTGCTGCCGGAAAGGTCTCCACCTCCTCCAACGACATCTCCACCGTATCCATGATGAAGAGGGAGTAGTCCACCCCTGGACTATGGGTTTGTGGAAGTAACTTATGTATCTCTCTCTCTTGTGCTTCACTAATTAGCACCGTATGAGCTGCCGAACATGATTACGGTCATCTATGTAATACCTTTGTGGTGGATCTTTATGAGTTAATATATGTTTGAGATTGCAATTGTTTTGTTTCAGTTATGAAAGTAGATGCATATTATGTACCCCGTTCTTGTTTACTTGTTTTGATCAAGCATGTTTATGAGAGCGTATGTGGGGGAACGTGTGTATTAGATGGAGTAACGGGGGGTGGCTAGTGCGGTGAACGTGAGAAACAGTTCCACGATCCACTTGGGTGTTTTACCTTACTTTATTGCCTCACCAGGGATAAAAAGAAATATCTTGCTACCGGAGATGTGGGTGTGACCATGCCACTACTCCATGACTAGATCTAGCATGTTCTTATTTCAACTTCATGTCATGAAACTTATTGCTATGCTCTGATTTATCTTAATACTAAGGTGTTATGATTTAGTTCGCATCTTAGTGGAGTATAAGAGAGATTAATAACCAAAAGATCTCTATGTTAGGACGTGATGCCCATATGATTATAACTTGTCTTGAAACTTTGTTGCAATCTCATATGTTAACTTTTGTGTTCCATTGTCCACCACATTATTAAAGAGAGAGTGCATTTGTGAAACCATGAACGCCGGTCCATTTTTAATCATAAGAAACACCTTTCCAACAACTTTCATCCACTCTTTATTTTCAGCCATAATTAAATCCGAAAATACAAAAATACTTTTGCATCTTGCATTCATCATATAAAACCCAAAAATATCATTTATCATTACTATCATCATCCTTGCACATTTTCATTGCATATATATTTTTTTTTTATCATTCTCACACCTTGTGCTTGACAACCACTTGGTGAGGTTGAGAGCACAAAACAATTTATTTTTGTTTGCAGGTTTCCAAGGGAAGGATAAGGAGGTAAAGCATTCACTACTGATTCCCCGAGAGTTCGATATAAACCCTCGAGTCACCTTCGTGGGGAAAACACGTCCTTGCCCGTACTACACACTCTGCTATTGGGGTCTCAACCTAACCCTTTTGAGGGCCATCAAGACGTATTTTTTGGCGCCGTTGCCGGGGAATCATTGCTGAAAGTTTTATCCAAGGGTATCTCACAACAAGTCAACTTCATCACCAAGTTGTGCAAACACCTAAGCTTGGGGAGGTTGCACATACGTGAGCACCATCTTATCCATCTTTACCTTCAAACCATTTTATTTTGTTTTGTTATTGTCTTGCATTTTGTGTTGCATATTTTACTTTCAGTTTTGCATAAAAAATTAAAAACACATAAAAACTTGCAATCATGGTTCTTGGAAACAAACAAGAAATGAAAAGCTAAATCTTTACTTTTATTATGGAATATATCCTTGGTACCAAATGCTTTAGATGGGGCTACAAGTGGAAGTTTTGTCTTGTCAACACCACCTTGTGCAGCCATGACACTTAGAAGAATTTTTGGTAGCTTTGTGGGTAGTAAGAAAAAGGTGGAGGATGCCACAGCAGCACTTGCATCATATATAGATAAATTTGAAGCCAAACTTGAGAAACTACCAAATAAGGGGGATTTTGAACAACTAGCATCTTATTCTGAGAACATTATTCCCAAGATAGACAATGAGTTAGCTAATGTTATGCATAAACTAACATTATGTGAGAAGGAATTTCTTGAAAAAGATGTTTACCTCCACAGAATTGAGAAAAAAATGGTTCGTGATAGTAATTCAAAGAAAGACCCATCATTTAAAAATGAAAAGAAAGTTGAAGAAGTTAAAATGCTGCGTGAAGTCAAGGAACCATTGCTTGACTTAGAGACTTGTAGCTTGCATGAATTAATATCTATCTTACAAAAATTTGCAAGTGATCCTTCTATTAATGCTAACCAAGCTGGTTTTGGTTCTTATATTGCTAATCATGTCTTAAAAGAAAAGATTGCTAGGTACAACCAAGAAGATATGATACCACCTAAGCTTGGGGATGTATGGATTCCCAAAGTGCTTGTTACCATTGGAAAAGAGACACATCATGCTATATAGATCTAGGATCTAGTGTCTCAGTTTTATCTAAAGAACTATATGAAGTACTTGAATTAAAGAATCTTGAAAAATGCTCTATTGAACTTGCACTTGCTGATAATTCCATTAAACATGCTATAGGAAGAGTAAGTGATGTTATGGTAGAGTTACATATGACATTTGTGCCTGTTGATTTTCTAATCATGGACATGGGGAATAAAACCTCTAGTCCAATTATTCTTGGAAGACCTTTTCTTCGTACCACAGGTGCTATCATTGATTCAAAAGAAGGGAATGTGAAGTTTTAGTTTCCACACAAGAAATGCATGGAACACTTCCCAAGGAAGAGGGACACACCAAAGTTCAAGCTCCCTCATGAGCTTCGTCCACTATAACTATCAAGTAAGAAGCCTAGCTATATGGCTATAAAGAAAGCGCTTTACGGGAGGCAACCCGGTTGTTTTATTTTTGATTTTCTTTATGTCCTCTTGCTGTAACAAGAGACTAGGTTTTTAGTTTAGTTCCTGGAATTTTTAATAAAGTTCCAAGTTTTACCCATTTTGGTTTGAAAAAGTTGCTTATAGCATTCGGAGATATTATTCCAGCACGAATCTGTGCACGGTATGATTTTTAATTCCTATTCTGTAACTCCGAATGAGCTGATATTTAAACTGTAGTTGCAACTTTTCATCCTATGTATGCATGAATTTTTTCAGAAGTTTTAGAGAAATTTAAGTAGGGTAGCAAAATACGTTTTTCTGCTGCTGTTTTTCTGGACAGATTCTGTCCCATTTTGTTTGATGCATGCTTAGAACTTTTACCTTGAATCTTTCAGATCCAAATGAGTTTATGAGTAGGCATACATCATAATACACTTACTGGACATTCATATAAATTTTTTCTAAGGATTATATGTAGCATGAAACCTATTTGTTTATCATTACTAATGTCACCCCACAGAAAAGAAATGGGAGAAACGGTGTTTTGAAGTTTTTTCACAGGGATTAGAGAAGATGCACCAAGAGTTATCTAAGAATGGTGAAAACCATAAGCTTGGGGATGTGAAGACAACCCACTGGACCAACAAACTCTTGGTTTGCGCACGTCTAACTTCTGTTTTTCGATCAATACACTTTATCGCATAAACTTGGAGCGTCTTTTTGTTTGTTTTGATTTTTATTTTGAGAGACCACCACATTATCATTTATATATGAGAGAGAGCTACTGGAAATATGGGTTGAATTATGTTGGATACCATTATAAGATTGGGAAAAGGGATGCTTGAGTTGATTTTAAGAGATACATATAGTTGCATGATTCATGAGCTTGTTAATGAGTAATAATTTGTTAGTGTTTTATTAAGAGTTATCTTTCATTCATGTTTTGATGCTTAATGATTACTTTACTTTGTTTAACATGAATTAGTTAGTTCTATGGACACTCAGGCACGCATTTAGACGGTCAACTTTCTCCCTCTTGCTAGCCCAAAAATTCCAAAAAGTAAAAAAAACTTGTTTCCAACACCTTCAACCAAAGTTTTTCCAGTGAGTCCACCATATCTACCTATTAGCTTCATGCTATTCCGAGTATGTTTGTCATGTTATTTTGTATCATTTATACCTCTAAATGAATATGCTTATGTTGTTGATTGCACTACCACAGAAAGACCTATTAGTGGCGCACCAAATTCTCATTCTGTGGCGCACCCCCAGGTTTTCCTGGTGCACCACAGAATTCTCGCCACAAAAATTATTTCTGTGGCGCACGGCAGGCGTGCGCCACAGAAAGCTGAGTCATGCGCCACAGAAATAGCTCGGCAGGACCCCATGCAGAGGAATTCTGTGGCGCACTGTCCCTAATGCGCCACAGAAAGTGGTGCGCCACAAAAAAAATAAGAGTGCGCCACAGAAATATGAAACAGAAATACATGTATTTTTTCATTTTGCTGTACAAATACAGGTTTATACAGAAATACAGGTTTATACAGAAATACAGGTATATTTGACAGGTATATAAACAGACAAACACATTAATCAATATGTCATCACACATATTACTTAGCCCGATCGAGATACATATATACACATAGTCACAAAAGTGCCGAATGTTTACACAATTAGTCATACATGATCAAATGTACACATTACAAATCATGAAGTGTTCGCCGCCTAACTATGATCAAATGTAGTACACATCGGCGATGATGGTGAGGAAGAGCGCACGGGAGCATGCATGCATCATGGAGTCCTCTTCTTGAGCGGCGCCGGGAACGGTTGATAGGCTTCTTTTGTCCTCCACTCCCTGGTGTCATTTTGCGCCTCTAGTCGTTCTTGGATAGCCCTCTGAGAGAATCCTGAAGATGGATTGGGATATATATTGGTTAGTGATATACATAGAGTATAATTTATTCATCTAAGCAGAGAGGCAAGACAATCAATCAATTGTCATGGTTGGAAATCATATGGCTATCCTATTTGGGTTTCATAGCATAGCATATATAATATATAACCCTACACATGCACTTCTACAAAAAAGTACACTAGTAATGCTTAGCAAGGCTTTCTTTTATAATACATCCTACCTCTAGGGCAGTTGAAGGACCCTGATTTGTGAATGACATCTTCGAGGATGATCGTTGATAACTGCAGCTGGATGCGATGGAAGTCTGTTCTATAATCAGCATCGGTGAGACCATCCGCCAATTTGGTGTATTCTGCGAGACCAGATGGAATCTTCGTTTTCTCGCAATCCCGGACAATCCCTTTAAGGTGATGGAGGGCATAGTAGGCCTCCTTCACGCTGCCATCCAGTTGCTTGACGCAATGGAATCCGGTCCCATGCTGGAACTTGTGTGTGTTTTCATCCGTGAAAAATTCCGCCTTCTTATGGAAGGGGCCTCCCTTTTGGGCATAGGCCTCGAGAGCGTCATCGAGAACACCCTTTATTCTGGTGTATCGTCTCGGCGTGGATTTATTCCCCGAGTCCAAATAAGTGGCAATGGACCACCTCGGGGCTACGGCGATGAGTGCGCAGTACTTGTCCCTGCTCAACACAATTGAAACAGAATGTTGGACAAATGATCAGCGATGGAAGAAATGTACAAGAAGGCATAAGATACGACGGTGGCGAGCGGATGTGTACTTACTCGAAAAAGAAAGGCAGAAGAAGGGTGCTCTTCCTCTTGTTGGCCAGCATGACCCTTACGAGGTACTCCGTGGCCGTTTCCCGTGTCTTTGATCCTTCCACCAGATGGCTGTCGCGCATGTAGTAGGGATCCACTACCGCGACGTGCGGAGTATCATCTCTCCTGATCTTCATCGCCTCAGAAAGCGCATATAGGCGGACCATGTTATAGTCCAGCCGTTTAGTGTGAAACAGGTTGAAGATGTCCTCGTACGCTATGAAGAACACATCCGCGGGTTCTTCCTGGACGAAGTCCACCAGCTCGTTTGTCACCTTGACCGCGAACGCCGGGTAACTGGGGTTCTTCTCTTTAAGAAGGATCCCCTCTAGATACAAGATATTATTCTGCAAAGAAATCATGGGTCCTTCTGCAAGGCGGAGCAAGTCCCCAGACAAGATAGGTTTACCAGCTTCATGAACTCGGGTTAAGCCATCCTCACGGGGTGGAATCGTGTCTTCAAGACCCCGGATCTTAGGAGCTGGCTGGCTCGCAGAGGTGGAGGATCCTTTTCTCTTCCTGTGCTTCTGCTTCTTGTTCTTCATCTCTGGGGATTGTGGGGGTGGTGAAGTGAACCCCGCTTTAACAGTGTCTTTCAGTGTGTTAGGGCTGAAAATGTTACCCGGTTGAGCTTGATGATCGCCGTCATCTGGAGGCGTGTCGGTGAAGGCCAGGCGCTGTGTGCATGAAGTGGGACAAGCAGGTTGACCGCGGTGGTCGTGGAAGGGTTCTTCATCCACAAGAGGCATGTACATATCATCCCTGCAGGCGCCAGTGTTGATGTACTCATCGACGTCGATATCATTCTCCTCCTCCTCATTGTCGTCGTTGCCACCAAGTTGAGGTGCAACGGCTTTGTCCTAAACATAAACAATAGCACATCCGTTAGTCGGGAAAGTCGAAAAGTCGGTGTCGTGGGGTAGATAACACGGCAGATGCTACTTTGGGGTAGCTTAAGTTTTTGGGCAAGGCGACTCTGGCGTCTGGGAGATTGTTTAGCATTGCAGGGGACACAGGTTTACCCAGGTTCGGCCTCTCCATTGGAGATAAAGACCTACTTCCTGCTATCTTATTATTAATCTTGGTCTCGATCTCGATAACCCGGCTACGACAACAGAGCCGGATCTCGATCTAGGTTACAAAGCTTATGTATCTCTCTCGATGGTTCTCTCGCCTAAAGCTTGGGGGTTATGAGAGACTTGCTAGCTATGACTCAAGGGCCGGTTTATATAGATACCGGGCCCTCTGACCGCGTACACAGTAAAGCCGTGTTCTACTCGAACTCCAAGTCCTATCCTAGCTCCTTTGCTCTTCGTGTATTCCAAGTCTTGAACCGCCTCTAGAACCGCCTCTTGTATCTTCTAGAATATTGCCTTCCTTAGCCGGGTCACCGCCAAGATGCCGGCCCAGAAACATAACCCGGCCCGTGCTGAGGGCTAACTGCCCTGACCGGGCCTCCTTCCAGGCGGGTCTCGTTTCCCTCTGCATGGGCCTACCGGGTTATTATCCCTCCATCAGTAGCCCCCAGGTTAACCAGGTAACCAGGTTGCCATGCTTTGCTTCCAACTTGTGTCGCTTCCTTGATCAATGCTGGTACCCTGGCTTGCCGGGTTAACCACCTGAAACACAAAAACAACAAATACATATAACGCACTATTTTATCTTTCTGCTTAACTGGGCCAACTCTTCTTGGCGGGTCATACCGTAACCCGGCTTTCTCATACTAGGTCATATGTCTCCGGGTCTCCCACCCAACACTTAGCAAAAATCTCAACTCAACTGGACCACTTGCTAGTCATAACTGGAGTCAAAGAATATTCCTTTTGTCCTGTCTGTTTGTCGCTGGCTTCCCGGAGAAGATGCTTATCTTATCCGCTCATTTTTACCGCAATACCCCTAGGGTTTTCACCGTGGCTATAAATATCTGGCCATAACCCCAGAGTAAATTTCCCCATTCTCACGTTCATCCCCTACCTCACGCTCGCGTCACTGCCACCGCAGCCGCCGGAACTCCGATCTTCAATCGCGCCCTCTAATCTCGGTCAATCTCCAAGGTAACCTCGATTCTTACTTTTATCCATTCCGCGCCCGATTCCAACCTTTATTTCTTCTAGATTGGCTCCGTATTTCATTATTCACTTCCGCATCCAAACTAGGGTTCATAACGCCATTGTTGCGCTCTGTCCTCCTCCAGAGCTGAAATCCATGACGAAGGAGAAGATAAAATCTGGAGGGCCCCGTGCGGCCAAAAAGCTCGCAAAGAAACCTTCTGGTACTGCTGCTGGTGCATCTGGATCCGCGGCTCCCGCAGCCGCTCCAGTGAACTGGACAAGGTCCAGTGCGACCAAGACCACCCTTCAGTCTTTCGTGAACCGGGGCGAACTCCCGGCTCAGAACGAGATCCAGTGGCGCGCCCCTGGAGAGGAGATCCGCCAAACCCCAAGGAAGGTGAAGTGGTAGCCTTCTTAGATCATGTCCTGCGCGGTTTCCGCCCACCGGGTTCCCTGTTCTTTCGCCGGGTCTTAAAATACTACGGCTTAGGCCGCAAGACATAGGCCCCAACTCCATTCTCAACATAAGCAACTTTGTAGTTTTCTGCGAGGATTACTTGCAAATAGCCCCCAGCCTTGAACTTTTCCTAGAATTTTTCTACTGCAACCCATCCCGCAAAGACAACCTTGGCCCTTACGGTGGAGTGGCGATCCAGCGCCGGAGGGAATGTGATTTCCCGGCTCTTGCCAGCCATCCAAAGGGATGGCAAAACACATATTTCTATTTCAAAGACACTTCACCCGCGTCAGATGATGCTCGTTACCCGGCTTTTCTGAACTCGGGCATGACCTACGAAGCAAAGATGAACAGCTACGCCCCAGACGCAGACCGGGTCAAGCTCGAGCCCACGCTCCGCCGGCCAAAGCCCTGCTCGCACATGGACTCAGGGGGACTGACCTGGTCAAGTGCTGGATCGGCTGGTTCATCCAACCCCTCAGCATCAGGACCCGGCTCTTCCATGAATACACAGAAGAGACCACTGACGACATGCGTTACTCAGAAATCACACTGCTGGATGACCAAATCGTGAAGAACGCCAAGAGGCTCCTTGGCGAAAAGAAGACCGATATTGCAATGAACGGGCTCGCCCCTTTCAGCACCAAGAACAAACCTCCTACGGTACAACTTGTCATTACTCACTTCTTTAATTGTAACCCGGTATTTCTTGCAAACTATCTTACGATATCTTCTTTTTGTCAGGACCCCAAGTGGTGGAGTGCAGATTACACCCCTACGTCCTCTGCTGAGGAGGACACAGAAAGTGATGATCAAGATGAAGAAGAAGAAGGTGAGCCAGACTCCGTAGGCCGGCTCTTCCTCGAGCTGATTAACAACGAAGTCCCCAAAAAGGACAATTCTACTGATAACCCGGCTCTTCTCATTCCAGGCCCCAATGACCCGGCTCCGGACGTATTGCCGGGTCCTCAAACTGCTGCACCCACTCCTCAAAAGAGGACCCGGGCTGCAATTGCAAAGGTGCCATTTTCTCGTTCCTCAACTTGCATGATGAACTCATCTCAAACTCAAATACCAACACAGGAAAAGGAACTTGCGAAAGAAGCTGAAGCCAACAAGAAACCGCGGACCCGGTCCTCTGCAAGCCATGTCACTTTGAGCACAGGTATCCCCCATGTTCTTTATCAAGCTGGGCCAAATCGATCCAGAAGACGCCCAGCAAAAAGTACCCTTTGGCTGGCAAAATCCGGGTTCCTAAACGTTCTGGTTTATCAGATTCTTCCTCGGACGCGGCTAGCACGCCCGAGGATTTCCTCATCAATACCGGGTTAGGATTACTCTCCTTTCTTTTCAGTTTTCACTACTTTGCAGTCTTTTCTGTATTTAACCACCTTTCCTTTGTTTCAGTGCCAAAGCTATCGTGGAGGAAGACCCGGAATCTTCTCCAGCTGCCTCTCCTCCACCTGCTACAGCTGAACCTTCCCAAATGGAAGTACATGTTGAAGAGCAAGCCCAGAAGAAGAATCTGGCGCAGAGAACGTGATAGCCACACCACCAAGCCCGCCAGCTGCTCCAAAACCAAGCCCAGACGCGCAATCACCCGGGCATGGGTCTGGAACCAAAGAAGTTGACCCAGAAGTCCAGATCACCGGGTCTAAGAAAGGCCCGGCTCCTGGCGTGTCCACTGCCATTGCCAAGGTCACAGCACCAGAAATCAAGGTGGATCCCTCTGCAAAGGGCAAGGACCCGGTTGCTTCTTTGGATCTGGCGACTCTGAACTCCATGTCCACACCGGCTCTGTGCGAGGAATACTTTTCTCGCCTTGCTCATCATAAGAACTTGGAGACTGAGCTTGTCTCTCTGCTTCAGAAACGGTACCAGGTGTGCTTTTAACTTTACTTACCTTCTTACTTCTTATAACCATACTCTGCCTAGCCCCCAAGCTCCAAATTTATCACTTGTTGAAAAACTTGGTGCTTGAAACGCCAACATCCTTTACAAAAACTTTTCAACACTGTAGCCCCCAAGTGCCGGGTTAGCTGTCCACAGCAACCTGGGACTAATCACTTGAACAATTTTAAAACTTTCACCCGTGTAGCCCCCAAGCACCGGGTTAGCACGCTTGCGGCAACCTGGGGCTTTACTTGTCTGTTGCAAACTTTTGAAACTTTGTAGCCCCCAAGTTCCAGGCTAATAATTCCTTAGTAACTTGAGGCTAAACTGTGCATTTTTTTTAACAGGAACATGTGAACCAAGCCAATGAAGAAGTGGCCCGGCTACAAGGAGCCTTAAAAGCTGAGACTGAGACCCGGGCTGAAGGGGCAAACAAACTTCAAGCCCTGGAAGAAAAATAACTGCCTTGACTCAGGAGAACTCAGACTTGAAGCGGGACATGCAAGAGCATGAAGAAAACTTTCAAGAGCAGCTGACCAGCCTCAACAGAAATTGAATACAGCTACCACGAGCTGACCCGCCTGAAGAAGATGATTACTGCCATGGTTGCCTCCCTTGTTGGTAAGCACAATATTCTCAAAACCCGGTAAAGTTTTCGTCTGTTCCAAGCTTGGCATATAAACTATGCCTGACACTTTCCCTTTTGCAGGTGCACGTGATGGCAACATCCGCAAGACCGCAACTGAGAAAGTCAAATGCATGTATACACTGGTCCGCCAATTATACTTTGGGAGTTGCGAGGTCATCAAGGCTGCAAGAAACTGGGAAAACCCGCCCAGCACTTACACTGAAGTGCTGGGCCATTTGTCCACAATGCCTGGTTGGATTCACCTGCTGAAGAAATCTGCATGCAGGGCCGGGGCCATGCGCAGCCTAGCTTTGGCTAAGCTTACTATCCCCAACTTGACCCGGCTCCTCTGGCATCGGGCTTTCCTGAGTACAATGCAGATGGCACTCCTTTTGACAGGAAGACCTACAGCCGGGTTATGAAGCAGACCCGGTTCGTGGCTACCCAAATTGCCAACAATCTGAAGCTTAACACCATCCAGTATGGCTACAACGAGGCGAATAAAGAAATTGTGGACGACGAGCCTCAACGCATCGACCTGCTACAAAGCTACAACTGGTGATAAAACTGCTCCAAGTGCTTCTGCTGCGCCAAGCTCCTCAACTCCCACTGTGCCACCTCCACACGTGCACCAGTGGAAGATGAAGACGAACATTACTTCCAGTCCCTTCAACTTGTCACCTGGCGCACTGATGGAGCCCCCAAGACCCGGGAAGCAGAAGCAGAACGGCCAAGGATGACTCGCAAGCGCCAAAGATGGCACCCCAGCTACAACTCCTTCCACTAACCCGGCTCCAGAAGCCGGCTCTTAAACTTATGCAGATGCTGTGTCTCTGCCAGAAAACTTAATGTCATTTGGCCCTTGAGGCACATTATTGTAATAACTTAGCTATTCTGATACCATGCCTGTGATGTATGCTTTTGCACTTGTTTTAAACTTTGGTGAAACTATGTGGAATCACATGACATGAGAAATATCCAATTACTTATCTTCTGTGGTTTTGATGACCCTTTTGGTTTCTTTAACTGTGAGCCGGCTTTCGCATGGATATCCTGGCGCAACTTCTCTGAGAAAAACAGGGTCGAACCAAGTCCCAATGGGCTTCATGGTTGATTGAGTTTCCAGGTGTGCAATCAGGCCATATAAGTGCGAGTCACATCAGCTACACAGCAAGATAACCAAGAATACTAGTGGCATAAAAGCCGGGTCTTGGGATTGCAGCTACAGACTTTTTGCAGTAAGAGCCCCCAAGACCTGGATCAATGTTTATAAAGTAAAGGGCTTATGCCTCAGTACCCCATTGATCCAAAATACTGGTGGGACGCACTCTCTGGGCATCCTCAAAAATAAAAAACTTAAACAACTGCAACCAAAACTGAAACCCGGGGATACTTATGAGCCGGGTCCTGGGGAAATAACTTTAGCTATCTCAATGACAAGCCCCCAGGACCAAGCTTGACCCAGAACTGCCACAATACATATAGAACAAAGAAAATAACCGGCTTATAAAACTGAAACATAACCTGAGACAAGACAAATTTCTGCTTCAACCTTCACTTTATTGATAGAAAAGGTTAGGTCAGCAAGCCGCCTCATTAAAAACCTTCCAGTCCCCTTAGGTACCCTGGTAAGGAAAAGAGCGCGTCTGAAACCTGCTGCCTGTTACATCGTGTGTTACATCTGATACATCTTTTTCATGCTAAGTATAATATGGGCGCAGCTGCGCAATGTTCCACGGCCTCTCACGCTCTTCCATAGAAAAGGTAGAGTGCGTTGAGTCATTGACTGTCTCTGATTTCTCTCTAGCGTCCACCAAATAGTATGAACCATTGTTCAATTTCTTGCTTATGATGAAGGGCCCTTCCCAAGGAGGAGATAACTTGTGCATCCCTTCCTTGGACTGCACCCATCGCAACACTAGATCACCTTCCTGGAAGGTGCGAGTTTTAACCCGGCGCTGTGATACCGCCTCAAATCTTGCTGATAAATTGCTGATCTTTCCAATGCTTTCTCTCTATTCTCCTCCAGCAGGTCAACAGAATCCTGCCGGGTCTTCTCATTTTCTGTCTCCACGTAAGCCGCCACGCGAGGCGAGTCATGAATAATATCACTTGGCAAAACTGCCTCTGCCCCATACACCATGAAGAAAGGGGTCATCTTTGTGGATCTGTTTGGTGTTGTATTGATTCCCCAAACAACTGATGGCAATTCCTCCACCCACGCTCCGGCGGCTCTGAGACACGGGACCCGGAGACGTGGTTTCAATCCTCTGAGTAACTCCTGGTTAGCTCGTTCAACTTGCCCATTGGCCTGAGGATGAGCCACAGAAGCAACATCCAAACGTATACCATTGTTTCCACAAAACTTTGCCATCTCTCCCAAGGACATATTAGTACCATTGTCTGTGATAATACTATGGGGATACCCAAACCTGTGTATGATCTGCTTCAGAAACTTCACTGCTGTTGCCGCCTCACAATTTGTAACAGGCATGACCTCAACCCACTTGGTAAACTTGTCAATGGCAACGAGGAGGTGGGTTTTCTTACAAGGAGACATGCTGAAAGGACCCACCATATCAAGCCCCCAAACTGCAAAGGGCCAAGTCAAAGGTATTGTTCTCAACTCCTGAGCCGGCACATGAATCTGTCTTGCATACTTTGACATCCATCACATCTATTCACCAAGCGCTCTGCATCTGCCTGGGCTGTGAGCCAAAAGAAACCGTGCCTGAAAGCTTTTGCAACCAAGGACCTAGTTGAAGCATGATGACCACAATCTCCCTCGTGAATTTCCTTCAGAATTTGCCGGCCCTCCTTTCCAGACACACATCTCTGATATACCCCTGAAACACTTCTCTTATATAACTCACCATCTATGACCACATAGGCCTTGCACCGGCGCACGATCTGCCGGGCTATGACTTCCTGCTGGGGCAACACCCCTCTCAAAAGATATGCAAGATACGGTTCTGTCCACTCGGAATTTCCCGGGTTACAGCCACCAGCTGCGAATCCGGGTCTGCCAACTCTTCCTCATCCTGGGACTTGACTGATGGAGCCCATAGCTCGTCCAAGAAAACGTTAGGTGGAACCGGCTCTCTGCGTGAGCCGAGTCTTGACAAAGCATCTGCAGCATCGTTTTTCCTGCGGTCAATGTGATCCACTTGATAGCCTGAGAAGAACCCAGCTACTCTATCCACCTCTCGCCTGTAAGCCGCCATAGTTGCATCTTTTCTGTCCCAAGTTCCTGAAACTTGCTGCGCCACAAGATCTGAATCCCCATAGCACTTAATACGCTTGATGTTCATCTCCTTTGCCATACGCAAACCATGCAACAAGGCCTCATACTCTGCCACATTATTGGTACAATCAAATGAATTTGCAAAACATAACTCAACTTGTCACCTTTGGGAGAAGTTAACACCACTCCAGCTCCTGAACCTTGCTCTTGTTAGACCCGTCAAAATGCATAACCCAAGATTTGAGCTCGGGGTGAGAGGTGGTGCATTCAACTGTGTCCAATCATTAAGAAAATCGCCAACGCCTGAGACTTGATAGCTGTGCGAGGCACATATCAATGTGATAATCCCCCATTTCAATTGCCCACTTGGCAATTCTTCCTGTAGCTTCGGAGTTTCTGATGATATCTGCTAAGGGAATAGAACTGACCACCGTAATTGGATGCTCCTGAAAATACGGCTTCAACTTTCTACTAGCCATGAAAACACCAAACACAGCTTCTGCCAATGTGGGTATCTCTGCTTTGCTTCTGATAGGACCTCGCTGACATAATAGACCGGCCTTTGTACCGGGTTCTCTTTTCCTTCCTCTTTTCGCTCAACCACCACCACGGCACTCACAGCTTGAGGCCCGGCTGCAACATACAAAAGCATGGGTTCCTTGGGACCCGGCGCCGCTAAAACTGGCGCTTTGACAACTGCTTCTTCAAGGCCTCAAAGGCCTCATCTGCCTCTTGATTCCACACAAAGTTATCTGTCTTCTTCAACAGCTTATACAACGGAATAGCTTTTTCTCCAAGCCGGGAAATAAACCGGCTCAACGCAGCCACACAGCCTGTCAGCTTCTGAACATCAGCCAACTCCTCTGGCCTTTTCAAACTCTGGATTGCACGAATTTTTTCCGGGTTTGCCTCAATTCCACGCTCTGACACAATGAAACCAAGTAACTTGCCCGCTGGAACCCCAAACACACACTTCGTAGGATTAAGCTTCATCTTGTACTCTCTCAGATTCTTGAATGTCTCTGCAAGGTCATTAATAAATGACCCGGCTTTTTCTGACTTGATCACCACATCATCAACATAAGCGTGCACATTGCGCCCAATCTGATCATGAAAACAATTCTGGATACACCTCTGATAAGTTGCTCCTGCGTTCTTCAACCCAAAAGTCATGGTCTTGTAGCAAAAAGCACCAAAGGGGGTGATAAACGACGTCTTCTCCCAATCTTCCTTGTTAAGTTTGATCTGATGATAACCTGAATACGCATCCAGAAAACACAAGAGCTCGCTACCTGCAACGGCATCCACAATTTGATCAATGCGCGGCAGTGCGAACGGATCCTTGGGACAATGCTTGTTCAAGCTCGTGAAATCAATGCACATCCTCCACTCATTATTCTTTTTCAGAACCAAAACCGGGTTTGCTAACCACTCTGGATGAAACACTTCCATGATAAAGCCGGCCTCCAAAGCCGGGCTATCTCCTCTCCAATTGCTTTTCTCCTTTCTGCATTCATTTTTCTCAAACCTTGTTTTACCGGCCTAGCCTTGGGATCAACATGTAAACGGTGCTCAGCGAGTTCAGTTGGAATGCCTGGCATGTCACTAGGTGTCCACGCAAAAACATCCCGATTCTCACGGATGAACTCGATGAGCGCGCTTTCCTATTTGTCAGTTAAGTTTGTCCCTATGGCGAACTGCTTGGAGGAATCCCCAGGCACAAAATCCACCATCTTTGTGTCCTTTGCTGCTTTAAACTTTGCCCTATCATCTTCTGTCATTGGCTTCTTGAGCGCCGTGTTATCCTGTGGGTCAACATTTGATCTGTAAGCTTTCAACTCCTCTCTTGCACACGTTTGTTCTGCCAGGGCTGCATCCCCTTCATCACACTCTGCTGCTATTTCCCTGTTACCATGAACAGTGATGATCCCATTGGGACCCGGCATTTTCAACTGGAGATACACATAACACGGCCTTGCCATGAACTTGGCATAAGCCGGCCTTCCCAACAATGCATGATATGGACTTGGAACTTTACCACCTCAAACGTGAGCCACTCTGATCTGAAGTTATGGATAGACTCGCCAAAAGCTACCTCCAATGAAATTTTACCCTCTGGTGTGGCTGACTTTCCCGGAACTATACCATGAAAAATTGTTGACGTTTTCTGCAACTGTGACTCCTTCAAGCCCATGCGCACAAACGTGTCCCAGTACAAAATATTGATGCTACTGCCACCGTCCATCAAAACCTTTTTCAACTCGAAGCCATGAACTTGAGGAGCAACAACTAGCGCAAGCAGGCCCGGGTGCTCCACCACCTCGGATGATCTGCTCTGCTCCAAGTAATTGCATGCTCTGACCACCTCAAATACCTTGGAATTCCAGCTGCCACTGTATTAACCGCCCTTTTGACTATCTTTCTCTCTCTTTTTGTTGTGCCACTGGTATAAATGTGATACTGACCAAGTTGCCTTGGCTGCTGTGAAAATCCTCCTTGGTTACTCATATTCTGGTTCTGACCCTGACCCGGGTTTCCAGTGGGTACCGCATTTGCTCCTGTTAGAGGCCCCGCAGCCGGGTTACCACCCTGGCCGGGTCCTCCACTTCTGTTTGCTCCCTGCAGAGCTCTCTGCACCTCATTATTTTTCCACCTATTCAAATCCACACACTGTGCCAATGAATGATTGGATGGTCTGCCCATCTTGCTATGGCGAGGACACGGCATCCTAAAAGCTTCCTCAGTACTCATTGGGCGTGTTCCCTGGTAACTACCTCCACTATTGTGATTTCCACTGTTCCCCTGATAACCCCTGTTGTCCTGGTAACCTCTATTTTCCTGATAACCTCTGTTTTCCTGGTAGTTCCCGTCCATCCTTTGCCTCTGAAACCCGGTATTGGTGTTTGCTACTAACTCTGAACTTCCATCATTATGACCTCGCTTATGCTGATTCTGGTTATTGTTATTGTTGTTTCCTGAGCCATTATTGTTCCTTCCACCATTATTTGCCGCGCCTTTCCCCTTCTCCTCCTCAGGCTCATCCTGAGTCTTGTCAGTGGCTGCATGCCTATTGCAAGCATCCATCAACTCTGCCATGGTGACCGGCTTAACCCGGTGCCCTTCCTTCATGCGACCCAGCTTCTGGACAAGTGGTGCATACTTACAAGTTTTCTCCATTGATGAAATTGCATCCTTGGGCTCAATACCAGATGAAGAGTGCAGGATCTCCGTACCCGGCCCATCCAATGACGTGCTGACTCGCCTTTTTTCTGTATACAACGATCAAGATCCTCAATGGAAAACAAACGCTTGCACGTACCCTGAAAGTGCTTGGTGAAAACCGCCTTCAACTCGTCCCAAGAATTAATGGACTTCTCTGGTAGATTTTTAAACCACAACTTCGCTGCTCCATCGCTCATCATCAAATACATGTACTTGGCACAAACATTCTCTGTGGCATTGCGTATACACATTGCCATCTCATAACTGCTCAACCAGCTGGCCGGGTCCATGCTGGGCTCATAATTGGATATCTTGCTTGGCTCCTTGAACTTCTCAGGGAAAGGCTCTGCTCTAATGGAATCTGAAAGACATTTTGGCCCGGCTAAACTAGAAGAACTTGCCGAAATATTGATATTACCGGGTGAGCTTGCAGACGCGGCTGGTGCAGGACCCGGTCCTCCTTGTGGTACTCCTGCTGCAGGCACTACCGGGTTTGCATTGCCGCACTTCTCCCCGCGCGTGATCTATTGACTATCTGCTGAGCTATGGAAATTGCTGGGGCGGGTTGATGCTGCTGATTGTTTTGATTTAGATTTTGCTGGGGCGGGTTTTGCTGCTGTGCCGCTACGGGCCCGGCCAATGGCGGGTTACCTCCATTGCGACTCTTGCTACGATACGTTGTGGAATGCAATGCACTTTTCTCCCTTGAATACTGAGTTTGCTGGACAACTGCAGTGCGTAACATGTCAATGGCGCGCCGGGCTTCAATCTCCGCTGGCGTGTCTCCCAATGGAATACGATCAAGCGCCAAAGTTGCTGCATACACGTTATCCGCCGGATTTGAATAGTGACCCGCCGGCGTGTGAAACCTTGGTGTTCTGGGCGGCAGACCCGGATTTCCCCTGGCTACCCCAGCGAGAAGACCCGGCGCCGTTGCCGCTGCAACCCCAGCTGCTCCTGTTCCTCTATCTGGTTCTACATCTGCCCTTACAACTGGAGCCACCTGGGTGACACCAACTGGTTGATCTTCTGGGGTCCTAAACAATACTGCTGGGTTTATAGCGTTTTCTCCGGGGCCAGCCGGCTCTGGTGCCTCCTCCGGTGCGCCCTGGTTATCTCATTGAGACGGTTTTCCTCATCCTCTATTTGCCTCTTTCTTGCTTCTATTTCTTGCCTCTCTGCCTCAGCGTCCCTGCGCATCTGCTCCAACGCTCGGCGTGCTGTATCCAATTCCATTGCTCTAACTGCTGCGTTTTCTGGAGTAACCAACCTTGTAAGTGCTGATGGATCTAAGACCAGGCCATTGTTAAACAAGGCCGGGGCAGCTGCTGTGTTACTTCTTTCCTCTCCTGGGCCCGGTTATGCAGGAACCCAAAACTGTTTCTGTATCTTGCCGTACCCTCGCTTTCCTCTGAGACCGAAGCCGGCTCTCCATCAACTCTCTGTTCTGCCAACTCCAGAATTGGGGGCAGCTGCTGTTGACCCGGGGTAAAGGCCGGTGGAACACAGCTGATGGTGATGGTTGCATGCTGGACGAAGGCGCGGTGTACACCGCTACCCTACGAAC
Organism: Poa pratensis; assembly: GCA_947311845.1. Lineage (NCBI taxonomy): Eukaryota > Viridiplantae > Streptophyta > Magnoliopsida > Poales > Poaceae > Poa > Poa pratensis. Next base: position 66,961,300 of record CAMZMU010000043.1, read on the forward strand.
CGGGCTTGGACTTGATTCTTGTTCCTCATCATCTTCTTCTTCTGCATCATACCCAAACCGGCCTTCGAACAGGGGCAAGATTGATTCCGACCCGGCTTGTTCCACCGCGTCACCCGGGATTTCTGCCGGGTCATCCAGCCGTTCCTCCAGCGTGTTCAGGACCTTCTCAACTTCAGCTGTGCCAACTGATTCCTCTCCATCAGATTGAACAATTGTGGCGGCTCCTGACACAGATTCATAATCTCCATCACTAGCAGATCTAGTTGTAATCATGCCCACAAAAACATTAAATTTGCCAATTGGAATAACATCACCTGATTCAAGCAGATCAGATTCCGGCCCCCAGCCAAAATCATCGACGATGGATTCTCCTTGCTCATTGACTGTGATCTGGCCAAAAACAAAGTTTTCGGCCCCTCTCCTTGCTTCTCCCATGATGGTGACACCTTTGGCCGCGATTCCCACAGACGGCGCCAACTGTCGTGGGGTAGATAACACGGCAGATGCTACTTTGGGGTAGCTTAAGTTTTTGGGCAAGGCGACTCTGGCGTCTGGGAGATTGTTTAGCATTGCAGGGGACACAGGTTTACCCAGGTTCGGCCTCTCCATTGGAGATAAAGACCTACTTCCTGCTATCTTATTATTAATCTTGGTCTCGATCTCGATAACCCGGCTACGACAACAGAGCCGGATCTCGATCTAGGTTACAAAGCTTATGTATCTCTCTCGATGGTTCTCTCGCCTAAAGCTTGGGGGTTATGAGAGACTTGCTAGCTATGACTCAGGGCCGGTTTATATAGTACCGGGCCCTCTGACCGCGTACACAGTAAAGCCGTTCTACCGAACTCCAAGTCCTATCCTAGCTCCTTTGCTCTTCGTGTATTCCAAGTCTTGAACCGCCTCTAGAACCGCCTCTTGTACTTCTAGAATATTGCCTTCCTTAGCCGGGTCACCGCCAAGATGCCGGCCCAGAAACATAACCCGGCCCGTGCTGAGGGCTAACTGCCCTGGCCGGGCCTCCTTCCAGGCGGGTCTCGTTTCCCTCTGCATGGGCCTACCGGGTTATTATCCCTCCATCAGTCGGGGAATTCGGAAAGTCAGAACTAACCTTGGACGGTTGCGGTGAAGACGCTCCCAACAACTGTTTGTGGCGGTTTGTGGTGGCGACGACCGGCGGTAGCTTCCGACCGGTGGTGGCGGCGACCGGCGGTAGCTTCCGGCCGGTGGTGGCGGCGACCGGCGGTAGCTTCCGGCCGGTGGTGGCGGCGACCGGCGGTAGCTTCCGGCCGGTGGCGGCGACCGGCTGTTCCTTCTGGGTGGTGGCGACGGCTGCTTGTGGCGCCGGTTCATCCGCAACAGCTTTTTGTGGCCGCCTCGACGGGGGCCGAACGACCGGGGGCCGGGGCCTCGAGGTGGCGCCGCCGGTGCGCTTGACCCCATGAAGAACATCCCCAAGACGAATCTGGGTCTTCGGCCATTCCATCATCCACTTCCCGCATTCGCCAAGCTTCATGTGTTTCTCGGCTCCCGGAGGTTGCGTGGGGGGGTCGATGTCACAGAACTCAGGCAGTACCTCCCTCACATTTACTTTCATCATGAGCTCGCTCATTCGGACGTTGTGCATATCGCGGGTCAAAGGTTGTACGGTTGAGGCCCTTGCGACTTCCTTCAACTCGCCGTCGGCCCCCACCGTATGCAGGAGTATGCAAGGCATGTCCTGGGAGAACACATGTTGGGCACCATGCATGCATGAGATATGGCAGTCATCAAAGGCATATATAGTCATAGAAGATGTCGCGAACTAACTAATTAGTTACCTTGGTGATGGCGTCGAGCTCGGCTAATGTCGAGACAAGGGCGCGGTGCCGGCGGCCGGCCTATCATTGTCCGGGCGCTCGTGCGCATTGTCATTATTCTCCGGCCGGGGGGGGCACCGGTGGGGTCACCATGACCGGCGACACGACAGGGGGCACCGGTGGGGTCAGCAGGACCGGTGACACGTTATTGCTGGAGGTGCTGCGGCGAAGCTGGGCACGTGTATCGGCCCCTGTTGACCTCCGCTTGCCAAGCAGCTAATCCCTCCATCAATCCAGGGGGGTAACAAATTCCGGAGCCTCTCGTCCAGCTTCTCGGCCACTAGCTTGTCCACCAAGCTGGAGTCCACCTTTTCTTTCTCTAGTGTCTCCACCTTCTTCCTTAGCTCGAGAACCTCGGCTCTATCTTTAGCCAGCTTCCTCCTCTCCTTTTTCTTGTCGGTGTCTGTGCTGTAGTACTCGGTGAACTTCATCGCCGTACCAAAGCCGGTCACACGGCCAGCTGACGTCGGCGGCTTTGACTTGTCCCTCCCCTTGTGAACGTTCATCACCCGGTTGAAAGTCGTGTCCCACGGGCCGGCCGGAGGCTCCTGGGACGACGGGCCGGCCTCAGCCTCAGCCTTCAACTCAGCCTCCTGCGGACAAAGGAAATAAACGTGAACCCATGTAGAAATCAACGCAAATGGACTTTGAGATATCCGCGGTAATTAAGTTCCTTACCAGCGTTTTCTCGAACTCCAGCACATCTTCATAGTCGGTAACGAATTCCCCCGTCCCGGCTTCAGATAGTAGTGGGACCGAACAAAGTTCCTAACTTGCTCGTCCGTGATTTTATGCCACGGGTTCTCTTTCCCAAGTCTCGCAACCTCGGCATCCTCCTTGTCCCAAACGGGCTTTTTTCCTGCGTAACCGCCGCTTCCCAAATTGTGGTTACCTAAGTTCAGTGCCCGCATGTTCTTCCCCCACTCGGTCCATTTTTCAGTCTCCGGAGATGCAAGGACAACTTCAATGCCTCGAACTCTTCTATGTCGATGTACGGCTCTTTGGCACTGATCTCTTCCTAGCTAAGACCCTTTTCAATCTTCGCCTTCACCGGCCTCTCCAGCTGGTCAAGGCGGTGTTCATCTTCGTGATGGCGAAGTTGTCCACCTTTTTGTTTCCATCATCCGGGAAAATGTATCGTTCGTGAAGCTTCTTGAGGAGTTGTGTGCGCAAAGCCTCATTCTCCGCGCTCCTGAGGTCATACGTGTTGATCGACACGGTTTCCGGAGGATGCACCCTAGTTGCATGCTGTACCCTTTTGCGATGTTCCTAGGCTCCTGGGGTTGGCCACTTAAGGAGACCTTAGTGAACGTGTCGGTGACGGTGCCGACCGCTTGCGGTGTCCGGTCCTTCCTCTGCTTCTTAAGCTTCTTAGCGGGCGGATTACCACCACCGCCGCCATCCGTGTGGTCGTCACCCCCGACATCCGTGTGGTCGCCGCCCTCGGTGGTGGTGGTTGCGTCCCCATCTCGTCGGTGTCCTCCGCATCCTCCATCTCCATCTCTAACTGGAAGTCACCATCGCCGGCACGAGCCAATTCGGCGGCCTCCGCATCCTCCATCTCCGGGTTCACTTCCCAGAACGGCATGTTCTTTTCTCGTGCTTGTTCTTCGACGCTCATGTGCTTAGAAGGGCCGGGCGCGTCGGCCGACATGTTTGCACTGCATTAAAAAGAGGCAAAAGTTAGTACAACAAATATAAGAAAAACATCACTTAATTTAGTACTAAGATACCCGGCCATGCATTAGTCGCAATACCCATATGTCCCTTTTTTTAGCAAAGTCATGCCAAAATTCACGAAAATTTCGGCATGACCTTTGCTAAAAAGGGACATATGGAGTACCCGAATTTGCCGGAACGGAAGTTAATCGATGTTCCGGCAATCTCAAGGGCCTCACGGGGTACCTGCACAAGCATTTCACAATGGCCGGCATCGCTGGCCGGCAACAGCATCACATCAACAACATCCACATTTCACAAATAATGTTTGCCGGCATAGCTGGCCGGCCAACAACATCACAAACAACCACGACACGATGGTCGTGGTATCACATAACACATGGTCACCGGAGCTCACCAAATCGATTCCACGGGTGTCTTCTTGCCTAGCACACAAGCACCCGAACAACCAAAAAAATGGATCATCAGTGGACAGCAAACACATATGCAGCAAGCATTAACACAAACAGGAATGCATCTTTTCACTTCTTCTAGTTTCTTACAAACAAGCATTAACACAAAGCAACAACACTTAGCATTAACACAAAGCAATCCATATGTCCTCAACTAGTGTGCTTGCTTGCAGCAAGCAATTACTAGGACTAGCACTAGCAATGACACTTAGGAAAATTACTAGCACTAGCAACAACACTTAGGAAAATTTTGTAATTTTTGTGGTCTCTAGCAATGACACTAGTGCAATTACTAGCACTAGCAACAACACTAGCAACAACACTTAGCAAAAACACTAAGCACTAGCAACTGAAACCTAGAAAATTTGGTTGCACATTTCATCAAGCACCTAGTGTGCAACCATGGCAGGAGAGGGAGGGGAGGGAGAGAGGGGCAGTACCTCGGCGAGGATGGCAAGCTGAGGTCGTCGGTGGCTCGTGCCTGGCCCAGGGCGGCTCGACGGCGAGGGGAGGGGAGGTGACGGCGGTGTTGTGGAGGGGAGGGGAGGGGAGGGGAGGGGAGGGATAGGGGCTGGCCGGGGCGCGGCTGGGCGGTGGCGCAGTCGAGCACGGCGCGTGGTGGGCGGCGGCGCGGCTCGGGCGGGGGCGGCCGGGGCGCAGGGGATCAAGGTCGCCGGCGACGGGGAGTTGCGGCGGCGTCGAGGGCGACGGGGAGTTGCGCGCGAGACTTGCGAAATTTGGAAACGATGAAGAGGCAGCGCGGGGAGGCCCCACATGTAAGTGGTGGCGCCATAATTCTGTGGCGCACCTCTTGAGGGATGCGCCACAGAAATCTTGGCATTCTGTGGCGCATCGGCAGAGGGATGCGCCACAGAAATGTCTGGGTCCATAAAATAAAAGCTGTGCTGCTGTACCATAACACAAACACACACACAGCCCAGTGGTGGATGCGCCACTCAATTAACCTGGGCAAGCCAGGTTCGAATCCTGGCTGCCTCATTTTTTTTTTAAAAAAATCCTGGCAAATATTTCTGTGGCGCATCCTTATGGCGATGCGCCACAGAACTCCATTATTCTATGGCGCATCTCTAAATGCATGCGCCACAGAATGTGTGTGCCAGAACTGCTAAAAATCCTCCTAGCTGTAATGTGACAAGCATACTAGCATAGTCCAATGGTTTGCACACACCCACAAAACCTGGGGCAGCCAGGTTCAAATCCTGGCTGTCTCAATTTTTTTAAAAAATATATTTTTTGGTTAAATTTAAAGAAAGAACACGTGTACTACACACAATTGTTAGTAGACCATTATGTCAATTCATTTAATGCATATATATGGTCTTGCATTGTCTCACACACAATGTCTCATACATATTCATGATCATACATATATATGCTTGCATTGCATTGTCTCACACACACACACACACACACACACAAGTCTCTTCTTCATCTCGGTTCCGCGAGCTAGCTTCTCTTCTTTCCCTTCTTCGCGGCTGAAAACTTTAGGACGGTGACCTTGAGATTTCTTCGCGTGAACGACAACCTTTAGTAGGTAGGGAGGTCTTCCTTCTTTGTGTACTAGTAGTAGGCATGTCGAAGAACTTGTCGAATTCCTCCTCGATCTTTGGCTCGTTGTCCAAGTCTTGCTCGGTGGCGCCTCCTTCCATTCCGATGATGCTCCTCTTGCCCCTCCTGACGACAACACGGCTAGGCTTTGACGGGTCGGTAATGAAGAAGCATTGCTCAACTTGGCTAGCGAGTACCCATGGCTCATTTTTCGCGGTGGCGTTCTTCGATTTGGCATCGGGTATTACCATTGTGGTGAAATACCGGCCTTCTTTGACGACGTCCTTGGCCCATCTCACACGGAACATTGGCACCAACTCTCCACAGTAGTTCAGCTCCCATATGTCCTCGATCCTTCCGAAGTATCTTTGCTTCACAGTAGCCTCCTCATCGCCGTAGGATAGCATAGTTACTCCTGAGTTTTGATATTTCGACTTCTTGTCCTTTTCCTCGGTGTAGAATCTGTAGCCGTTGATGTCGTACGCCTGATAGGTCTTTACGTTGTGCGAGGGACCCCGTGATAAGGAGAATATGAGTCTTTCATCTTCCGTAGATGGTGCTTTCTTCTTTGCTAGCTCCAGTTGGTTTTGCTTGAACCAACGCGTGAAGCTAGAGTTGTGCGCTCTGGTTACGTCTCCGTTCTTCCTCGGCCGGCCCAGTTTGATGTAATGTTGCTCGAGTAAGCATTTGTGCTGTTCCACCCAAGGTTCGATCAACTGTAAGTGTTGTAGCGCGACCCGGTGAGCCCTGTCGAAGTCGTCCTTTCGACCCTGCATGCTGACAAAGGTTGAGCTGGTGCCCTCTCGGTGACCATATCCATTGAGCCTACCGAAGTGTTTACTCGTGGGGAGACCAACATCCTGGTTCTCGGTGCTTAGATAATTCTGGCAGAAGGAGATGCACTCATAGGTTAGAAAGCCCTTGGCCATGCTTGCGTCTGGATGGGACCTGTTGCGGACGTATCCTTTCATAACACCGTTCATCCTTTCGAACGGCATCATGTAGTGCATGAACGTTGGCCCGAGCTGCCTGATGTCATCAACGACATGGAGAAGGAGATGCACGCAGATATCAAAGAATGCTGGCGGGAAGTAATCTCGAGCTCGCATAGTATCAGCACGATCTCTTCCTGTAGCATGTCGAGCTGCTTCACGCCGATCGACTTCCTGTTGATGACGTCGAAAAAGTTGCAAAGGGCAAGCAGCGTATCACGGACGTGCTCGTCCATTATCCCTCGAATCGCAACGGGAAGTATCTGCGTCAACAGCACGTGACAGTCGTGAGACTTCATCCCGCTAAACCTCTTCTTCGTTCCGTCCAGATATCTGCTTATCTGCCCCGCGTAACCATGAGGAAATTTGACTCCTAGGAGACACATGTAGAATTGCTCGAGCTCCTCCGGACTCATAGTGAAGCACGTAGCGGGAAGCACCACAGTGTTCTTCTTTACCCTTTTGCGGCGACCTTGAGTCCCTTCCGTCTGATCATCATCATCGTCATCGCTATCGGGGGCCTGAAGAACTTTCCTGACACCAAGCCATTTCAGATCATATCTTGCTTTCGTCCCATCCTTGGTCTTTTCTGGCATGTTGGAAAGAGTGCCAAGCAGAGCCTCGGTGACATTCTTCGTAATGTGCATCATATCGAGGCTATGTGGCGTCTTGAGGACCTTCCAGTAGGGCAAGTCGTGGAAAACAGCCCTCGCTTTCCATACACCCAGCAGCGGATCTACCTTCGGTCGTTTCTTTCCCGGCGCAGGGCACTCCTTCCAATTCTTCAACAGCTCGTCGATTTCTGTGCCACTCCTCGGGCTCGGGGGTCCTTCGGGCTCGTCCTTACCATTGAACAGGTCACCGCGTGTCCTCCACGGGTGATCCATGGGAAGCCACCTTCGAGCCCCTGGGTACACGGTTTTCGAAGACCCGGGATTCCTTGGTAGCTGGAGATGCGGGGTCTTATCCATGCACCTGACACATTTGCAGAATCCGTGGCCTACCTGGGCCGATACATATGAGCAACCAGGATAGTCCTGCACCGTCGTGAGCAACACGGCTCTCATGGGGAAATAATCTCCAGTGTAGGCATCCCACGTACGGGCTGGCGTCGCCCACAACGTGGCTAACTCCTCTTCAACAGCGCGAGATACAGATGTATGTCGAAACCTGCTTGTTTCGGCCCCTGAATGAGAATACTCATGTGTATATACCTTTGCTTCGTGCACAACCACGGGGGAAGGTTGTAAGGCCATACAAACACGGGCCAGGTGCTATGCGTGCTACTCTGGTTGCCGAACGGATTGAGTCCATCGGTGCTCATACCGAGCCTGACGTTCCTTGCGTCGCCTCCGAAATTGGTGACGGCGTCCAACTCTTGCCACTGGCTAGCGTCTGAAGGGTGTGTAAGGATCCTGCCCTTCTCCGGATCTTCTTCGGGCTTCTCCCTTTCCGCGTGCCATTGCATGAGCTTTGCTTCCTTAGGGTCCACGAAGTAACGCTGCAGACGGGGAGTGATAGGAAAGTACCATACCACTTTTCGAGGAACTTTCTTCCCACGGCTCTTGTACCGTCCTTGGCCGCACACCGGACATGTGGTTCTGTCCTCGTACTCGCCCCGATAAATTGCGCAATCATTGATGCAGGCGTGGTATTTAACGTGCGGTAGGTCAAGAGGGCAAACGACTTTCTTGGCCTCCTCGATACTAGTTGGCAATGTGTTCCCCTCGGGAAGACGCTCGTGGAAGAATTGCATGTTCTGGTTGAAGCTCGCGTCGGTCCATTTGTTTCCCGACTTCATCTCCAGAGCATCAAGCGTTACTTGCAAGCGCGTATCCTGTGGCCGGCACCCAGGATACAACGGAGTCTTCCCGTCTATCTCCATTTGCGCCAGCTTGGCTTTCTCTCTAACGGTGCTCGTGTTCTTCAGGAGCAGTTCTTGAACATGAGACTCCATCAAGGCCGACATTAGCGAGCTCTGCGGCGTGTTAGCGTCTTCTCCACCACCATCATGACCATGTATGTCGGCATCTCCTTCGTCACGATCATCTTGCCCGCCCTCGTCTTCAGGCGCAACATTTGCTGTTGGCGCTTGGTTGAAGCCTTCCATGAAACCGCGCCTGAGCAGGTGTTCCTCCAATTGTCCGGAATCAGGGTCGATCCATCTCACAAGTTTGCAACTTCGACACGGACATCGTATCTGGCACCCGTTGCACCGACTCATTTCCGCCTTCGCTTCTTCCTTGTAGTTGTTGATTCGACTGGAGCTCATCTTGATGACCATGGTCGCCTACGCGGTATACATATAGAGTATGTTTTATTAATTAGAATTAATTAACCGCAACATGCACACACACATACAAGCTTCTCATGCGGGAAGTCAGAAAGTCGGAAATGTTCGACGAAAAAATTCGGCATGACTTCCCCTAAAAGTAGGACATATGGGTGGTGCAAAAATTTACCGAAATGGAAATGAATCAACATTTCGGCAAACATCCATGCACCACGCCGGCGCAAGCAACAACATGCAAAGATTCAATCAAACCACACACACAAGTTTCATGCATAAACATCGATCGCCGTGCCATATACGTGCAAATCGCCCGCCGACAAGTTTCTCATGCCTTTAACAAACATCCATACACCAATACCCACCTAGTAGATCTAGATCCGTTGCCGAGACGTGACTGTGATCGATGAGAGAGAGTGTGTGGTGATGGAGAGAAAATAGTGGACAAAAAGAGAGGAGGTGAATATATATGGAGGCTCTCCCCAAGCCCTCACCAATTATATATCAAATAAAGTAGATTTAATAACAAATAATGGAGAATAGGATGGTCAAAATGGCATGGGAGAGAGGAGGAGCTCGAGCTAGATGGGAGGATGAAGAAGGTCACATGGGAAAGGGGGTGCCACCTTTTTGTAGATCTGGAGGCCAACTTTCTGTGGCGCATGTTTCCGGATGCGCCACAGAAAGTGAACATTCGGTGGCGCACCGTGTCTGGTGCGCCACAGAATGTCGACTTTCTGTGGCGCATCCGGAAACATGCGCCACAGAAAGTTGAGTTTCTGTGGCGCACCAGGATGGTGCGCCACAGAATTTCCCCAGATGGACTTTGGCTCAATGATTGCACGTGGGACCCACATAAATTCTGTGGCGCATGTTCTGTGGTGCGCCACAGAAGTGTGGATTTTTGTGGCGCATTGGAAGCCATGCGCCACAGAATTTGGGCTTTTTGTGGCGCATGGCCAAAATATGCGCCACAGAAAGGTGAAACTTTCTGTGGCGCACGAGCATCCATGCGCCACAGAAATAATTCTATGGCGCACCAATTAACGGTGCGCCACAGAGTGCCAACCTCCCTATAACCCTTTCTGGCGTAGTGTTGTTATGGGAAAAGTTGGTTATATATCTCTCACGAACTTGATGCACACTTTACTTTATTGCACTTAATGAACATGACCCATTGTGATTAAAATTATGATGCTATGAGCTTGACAAATGTCTTTGGTGGAGAGTTAGCCCAAATGTGCTGTCACATGGCAAGCTTTCAACATTGCACTTCATTATATTTAGTTGATGTCATGTACTTTTGCTTATGGATGCTTACCATGGGTGAAATAAATGTGGAAATGGAGTAGGTTTAAATGAGTTTGTATAATGGTTAGAGAGACGCCTGGGCCGCTAATCTAAGCCATGCATCATTCATGGTGGAAATTTACTTACATGCTATGGTGAACCTTCTGTGATACACCTTACAATAAAAGCTATCCAATGGTAAATAAAAAGGGTGTTGAGATTGTTCATTATGTTTGTTTGTCTTGTCATTTTGATATGGGCTTGTTCCATATCCTGGGACAAGAGGTACCCCAGTTGACGCTCTTGATGATACTATTTTACTTACAATGATATTTAAATTGAACTTGATTTGTTTTCCGAGTTGAGTAACACATGGAGTAGGTACTCGTATTCAAGGGGCATGAGACTTTCAACCCATACTTTGTCAAGCACATTACTCATATTTGCTTTCACTTTAAACTTAATCATTCAAGATGCTATGATAGGGGCAATGAGAGCTTGACACCATGGAATACCACATTGCAATCATTAACTTAAGTAGAAGCATTTGGAAGTTAGATAAACTTATTCATGCTTTACCTCTACTCATATATATATCTTTCCAAAGTGTCCACCTTTTATATTCAGATTTTCATCTACACTCTATGACCATTGTAGGATGTTCTTACTTATCATTATGCATACTTGAAGTCCATAGTACTTTTTCATTCATGTTACACTTTGTGAATTGTCATTGAACATCCTTACATTGAATATTTGATATCGCTTCATAAACTATCTTGCATATTGTTACATCTTATAAAGAATGAACCATTTGACTCTATGTAGCAATAGTAATCATCTTTGATATCCATTGATAGTATTGAAATGCAAAGTCCATGTTAGTTTTATCACCTTCATACTCGAGGACGAGCATGGGTTAAGCTTGGGGATGCTGATGCATGTAAAATGCATACATGAACTTTGCATTATTTTATTCATATTCCAATCATATTTGCATCATATAAGGGTTATATCAATGATTTATAATGATTTTGGGAATAATTCACATGTTCCCCTATTTTTCTGGAATTAACCCTGCGCAGGCAAAAAACCCTATTTTCTATATTTTGATGTTTCAGGGACCCAAACGACGTCCAAATGACTTGCAATTTTAGGAGCATCAATATTTGGAAGGAAGAAGACCTAGGAGCGAAGGAAGCGAACAAACGGAGGCTCGAGGGCCAAAAGGGGGTGGCCCACGCGGCCACAGTACTTGGCCGTGTGGGGCCCACCTTCTGGAGCCTCGATGCTCCGTTGCCGTCAATCTTTTCTCCACCGACTTCGTCTTGACCTAAAACCGACTATAAAAATAGTCCCCGAGGCTCTTCGGAAAGGAGCGCCGCAGAAACACAGAAACCATGAAACAGAGATCAGGAGCTGCAGATTGGAGGGGGAAAACTCCGGCGGGGTGCTGCCGGAGAGGTCTCCACCTCCTCTAACGACATCTCCACCGTATCCATGATGAAGAGGGAGTAGTCCACCCCTGGAATATGGGTTTGTGGAAGTAACTTATGTATCTCTCTCTCTTGTGCTTCACTAATTAGCACTGTATGAGCTGCCGAACATGATTACGGTCATCTATGTAATACCTTTGTGGTGGATCTTTATGAGTTAATATATGTTTGAGATTGCATTTGTTTTGTTTCAGTTATGAAAGTAGATGCATATTATGTACCCCGTTCTTATTTACTTGTTTTGATCAAGCATGTTTATGAGAGCGTGTGTGGGGGAACGTGTGTATTAAATGGAGTAACGGGGGGTGGCTAGTGCGGTGAACGTGAGAGACAGTTCCGCGATCCACTTGGGTGTTTTACCTTACTTTGTTGCCTCACTAGGGATAAAAGAAATACCTTGCTACCGGAGATGTGGGTGTGACCATGCCACTACTCCATGACTAGATCTAGCATGTTCTTATTTCAACTTCATGTCATGAAACTTATTGCTATGCTCTGATTTATCTTAATACTAAGGTGTTATGATTTAGTTCGCATCTTAGTGGAGTATAAGAGAGATTAATAACCAAAAGATCTCTATGTTAGGACGTGATGCCCATATGATTATAACTTGTCTTGAAACTTTGTTGCAATCTTATATGTTAACTTTTGTGCTCCATTGTCCACCACATTATTAAAGAGAGAGTGCATTTGTGAAACCATGAACCCCGGTCCATTTTTAATCATAAGAAACACCTTTCCAACAACTTTCATCCACTTTTTATTTTCAGCCATAATTAAATCCGAAAATACAAAAATACTTTTGCATCTTGCATTCATCATATAAAACCCAAAAATATCATTTATCATTACAATCATCATCCTTGCACATTTTCATTACATATTTATTTATTGTTTTGTTTTATCATTCTCACACCTTGTGCTTCACAACCACTTGGTGAGGTTGAGGGCACAAAACAATTTATTTTTGTTTGCAGGTTTCCAAGAGAAGGCTAAGGAGGTAAAGCATTCACTACTAATTCCCCGAGAGTTCGATATAAACCCTCGAGTCACCTTCCTGGGGAAAACACGTCCTTGCCCGTACTACACACTCTGCTATTGGGGTCTCAACCTAACCCTTTTGAGGGCCATCAGCAAGAAACTAATTTTTTTGTATTTTTGATAACTAAAAGCAAACAAGATAAAATAAAATAAACTAAGCAAGACAAAAACAAAGTAAAGACATTGGAAGCGTGAGACTCCCCTTGCAGAAGTCTGCTGACTCCTCGGCAACGGCGCCAGAAAAAAGGAAGGTATGAAGCAGTGCAGCACATGTTCGTTGGGAGACCCCAAGAGGAAGGTATGAAGCAGTGCAGCAGCAAGTTTTCCCTCAGTTTGAAACCAAGGTTATCGAATTCAGGAGGAGCAGTAGCACTTCAGAAGGTTGTCGGTGGCGCCGTTACTCGATCACCGACGTGGAACCTGCACACAACACAATCACACTTCTTTGCCCCAACGAAACAGGAAGGTTGTCAATCTCCCGGCTTGCTGAATACAAAGGGTTAAACAGTGTTTAATTACAGAAAGTAAAAGAGAACAATGATTGCAGTTGGTGGTTTAATCAGTGTAAAAGAATGGACCGGGGTCCACAGTTCACTAGTGGTGTCTCTCCATAAAGATAAATGACATGTTGGGTGATACGTCTCCAACGTATCCATAATTTTTGATGTTCCATGCTTGTTTTATACCAATTGTTACATGTTTTGCATCTACTTTATGTCACTTTTATACATTTTCCGGGACTAACCTATTAACAAGATGCCGAAGCGCCAGTTCCTGTTTTCTGCTGTTTTTGTATTCCAGAAAAGCTAGTCTGGAAATATTCTCGGAATTGGACGAAACTTCGCGGGGGATGCTATTTTATCAGAACACACCTGATGGAGCGAAGAAGCAGCAGAGGAGGGCCACGTGGGCCCCACACGCACCCAGGGCGCGGGTCCCCCCTGGCGCGCCCTGGGGTGGTGTGGGCCCCACGGGTGCCTCCAGCCGCCGCCCTTTCGGCTACTTATTCCCCCGACGCGAAAACCCTAAGTGCCCGAGCCATTATCCACGAAAAGTTACAGAGACGCCGCCGCCGTCAACCCTAGCTCGGGAGGGTCCAGAACCTCTTCCCGGCACCCTGCCGGAGAGGGGAATCGTCACCGGAGGCTTCTACATCGCCATGCCTGCCTCCGAGGTGATGCGTGAGTAGTTCATCTTTGGACTACGGGTCCATAGCAGTAGCTAGATGGTTGTCTCTCCTATTTGTGCCATCATGTTTAGATCTTGTGAGCTGCCCTACATGATCAAGGTCATATTATTGTAATGCTGCATGTTGTGTTTGCTGGGATCCGATGAATATTGAATATAATGTCAAGTTGATTATCAATCTATGCCCTATGTTATTTATGATCTTGCATGCTCTCCGTTGCTAGTAGATGCTTTGGCCAAGTAGATGCTTGTGACTCCAAGAGGGAGTATTTATGCTAGATAGTGGGTTCATGCCTCCGTTAAATCTGGGACAGTGACAGAAAGTTCTAAGGTTATGGATGTGCTGTTGCCACTAGGGACAACCTAACGATGCTATGTCCACGGGCATATGTGTTTGTTTACATTACGCGCTTTACTTAATGCGATTATCCGTTGCTTGCAACTTAATACCAATGGGGAACTCGGATGACAACCCGGCGGTGGATTATTAGTCATAGACGCTGTTGGATAACGGTCTATGTATCTTGTCGTAATGCCCAATTAAATATCATAGTAATCATCATGCCATGTATATGCATTGTCATGCGCTCACTATTTGTCAATTGCCCAGCTGTAATTTGTTTACCCAACATGTTAGATATCTTTATGGAGAGACACCACTAGTGAACTGTGGACCCCGGTCCAATTCTTTTAAACTGATTAAACCACAAACTGCAAATTGTTCCTTTTTCATTCGCTGCAATTTAATACTCATTTTCCACACGAGACGTTTAATCCTTTGTTTTCAGCAAGCCGGTGAGATTGACAACCTCACTGTTTCGTTGGGGCAAAGTAGTTTGATTGTGTTGTGTGCAGGTCCACGTTGGTGATCGTGTTGCGCCGTGCGAGCCGCCAACAACCTTCTGAAGAATCGTTACTCCTACTGGTTCGATAAACCTTGGTTTCATACTGAGGGGAAACTTGCTGCTAGGCTACATCAAACCTTCCTCTTGGGGTCTCCCAACGAGCAAGTACGTCTTGCATCATTGGGTAAACAAATTACAGCTGGGCAATTGATAAAATATTGAGCGCATGACAATGCATACATATATGATAAGATGGCTACCATGATATTTAATTGGGAATTACGACAAAATACGTAGACCGTTTATCCAACCGCATCTATGACTAATAATCCACCTTCAGGTTGACATCCGTATTCCCATCGGTATTAAGTTGCAAGCAACAGATAATCGCATTAAGCAATGTGCATAAACTAAACAAGTACATATGACCGTGGACATAGCATTGTTATGTTACCCCTAGTAGCAACAACACATCCACAACCTTAGGCGTTGCTGTCACTCGCCCAGATTACTGGAGACTGAACCCACTATGTAGCATAAATACTCTCTCTTAGAGTTACAAGCATCTACTCGGCCAAAGCATCTACTAGTAACGGAAAGCATGCAAGATCATAAATAACATGTATCATAGATTAATAATCAACTTGATCATAGTATTCAATATTCACGGATCCCAGCAAACACAACATGTAGCATTACAATAAGATGATCTTGATCATGTTAGGCAGCTTACAAGATCTAAACATGACGGCATAAAATGGAGAGACAACCATCTAGCTACTGCTATGGACCGTAATCGAAGGATGAACTACTCACGCATTACTCGGAGGCAGGTATGGTGATGTAGAGCCCTCGGTGATGATTCCCCTCTCCGGCAGGGTGCCGGGAAGAGGTTCTGGACCCTCCCGAGCTAGGGTTGACGACGGCGGCGCCTCTGGAACTTTTCGTGGAATATGACTCGGATATCTAGGGTTTTTGCATCAGGGGAAATAAGTAGGCGAAAGGGCGGCGGCTGGAGACCCCCGAGGGGCCCACACAAGGGTAGGGCGTGGGCCCGCCTTTGGCCGCGCCCAGCCACATGTGGGGCCCTCATGGCTCTGCTCCGTCTCTACTTTGGACTCCATGTGTGTCTCGATGAAATAAGGACCTCCGTAAATTTTCGTCCAATTCCGAGAATATTTCCTGACTAGCTTTTCTGGAATACAAAAACAGCAGAAAACAGGAACTGGCACTGTGG
Source organism: Poa pratensis (assembly GCA_947311845.1). Taxonomy (NCBI): domain Eukaryota; kingdom Viridiplantae; phylum Streptophyta; class Magnoliopsida; order Poales; family Poaceae; genus Poa; species Poa pratensis. Next base: position 66,977,236 of record CAMZMU010000043.1, read on the forward strand.
CATCTTGTTAATAAGTTAGTCCCCAAAAATGTATAAAAATGATATAAGTGGATGCAAAACATGTAACAATTGGTATAATATCAACATGGAACATCAAAAATTATAGATACGTTTGAGACGTATCACTCTCACATGATGGACTATGATGTGTATATGCATGATCTTATAGGGCTTGTGATTATCTTTGAAACAAGCCCAAGATCATAAAAAACGGAGTCTTGATGAAAATCTTGTTGAGTTTTGATGTTGGAGAATTTACCGGTTGTTCTTTAATAGAGAAGGTTTACCTTTCTGCACTTAGTTTTATCCTCCCATGTTTTAGTATGATGTTAGTCTGCATGATCTTGTAAATCTCTTCGTTGCGATTCCAACGAGCCCAAGAACATCGAAAACGGAGTCCGGATGATCAAGATATGTTCGTTTTCGTGTTGAGTGTTTTTGCAGTTTTTATAGGCCGGCCTGGCCGACCCCAGGCCGGGTGCTTCGGGTGGTAGGCCGGCTGATGCAGGTAAAATGCATACATGATCTTTGCATTATATTACTTATATTTCAATCATATTTGCATCATATAAGGGTTATATCATTGTTTTATATTGATTTTGGGAATATTTCATTGTTTCCCTAATTTTCTGGAATTAACCCTGCACTGGCAGAAAACCCTATTTTCTATATTTTGATATTTCAGGGACCCAAACGACGTCCAAATGACCTGAAACTTTACGAGCATCAGTTTTTGGAAGGAACAAAGCGTAGGAGCGAAGGAAGCGAACAAACGGAGACCCGAGGGCCAAAAGAGGTGTGCCCACGCGGCCAGATTCCTTGGCCACGTGGGACCCCCTATCTTGGGGCTCGTGGCTCCGTTGCCGTCGATCTTTTTTCTAGAAGTTTCGTCTTGACCTAAAACTGACTATAAACATAGTCCCCGACGCCCTTCGGAAAGGAGCGCCGCAGAAACACAGAAACCATGAAACAGAGACCTGGAGTTGCAGATTGGAGTGGGAAAACTCCGGCGGGGCGCTGCCGGGGAGGTCTCCACCTTCTCCAACGACTTCTCCACCGTATCCATGATGAAGAGGGAGTAGTCCACCCCTGGACTATGGGTTTGTGGAAGTAACTTATGTATCTCTCCTCTCTTGAGCTTCACTAATTAGCACCGTATGAGCTGCCGAACATGATTACGGTCATCTATGTAATACCTTTTTGGTGGATCTTTTTATGAGTTAATATATTTTGAGATTGCAATTGTTTTATTTCAGTTATGAAAGTAGATGCATATTATGTACCCCGTTCTTGTTTACTTGTTCTGATCAAACTTGTGTATGAGAGCGTGTGTGGGGGAACGTGTGCATTAGATGGAGTAACCGGGGGTGGCTAGTGCGGTGAAAGGACAGAAAGTTCCGCGATCCACTTGGGTGTTTTACCTTACTTTCTTACCTCACTAGGGATAAACAAAAATACCTTGCTACCGGAGATGTGGGTGTGACCATGCCACTACTCCATGACTAGATCTAGCATGTTCTTATTTTAACTTCATGTCATGAAACTTAATGCTATGCTCTGATTTATCTTAATACTAAGGTGTTATGATTTAGTTCGCATCTTGGTGGAGTATAAGAGAGATTAATAACCAAAAGATCTCTATGTTAGGACGTGATGCCCATATGATTAGTAACTTGTCATGAAACCTTTTTGTTGCAATCTCATATGTTAATTCTAGTGTTCCATTGTCTACCACTTTATTAAAGAGAGAGTGCATTTGTGAAACCATGAACCGGTCCATTTTTAATCATAAGAAACACCTTTCCAACAACTTTTAAGCATTTTCCATTTTCTGCCATTTAAAAATCCGAAAATACAAAAATACTTTTACATCTTGCATTCATAATTTAAAACCCAAAAATATCATCCATCATTGTTTCCACCATCCTTGCATATTTATTGATCATCATTGCATATTTATTTATTGTTTTGTTTTCATATCATTCTCACACCTTGTGCTTGACAACCACTTGGTGAGGTTGAGGGCACAAAACAATTTATTTTGTTTGCAGGTTTCCAAGGGAAGGATAAGGAGATAAAACTTTCACTACTGATTCCCCGAGAGTTCGATATAAACCCTCGAGTCACCCCTCGTGGGGAAAACCGTCTTGCCCATACTACACACTCTGCTATTGGGCCTCCAGCCAAGGCCGGGCATCTCTGGTGGTTGGCCGGCCCTCGCGAAAATGGCCCCAATGGACAGATTTCTGCCGCTCCTTTTAAGGGGTCTTCTTCCCCAAAGAGACCCCAACTTTCCCAGCTCGTTTTTCTCTCTCTTCCCCACAATTGTTGACCTTGGAAAGCTTGCCCCTCTCCCAATTCCTCTCATGATTCTTGCATATCTTTGAGGGATTTGAGAGAGGAGATCTAGATCTACATTTCCACCAATCCATCTCTCCTCTAAGTGAGGGGAACCCTTTCGATCTTGTTCTTGAAGTTCCATTTGTTGAGTTCTTCTTTGTTCTTCCTCTCTTCTCCCCCATAAGCATTAGTTGGTTTTGGTGGAATTTGAGAGTGAAGGATTTGAGCACTTGTGCTCTTTCCATTGCTTTGTTGCATCAGTTTGTGCTCTCCACGAGGATTCGTGGAAGTTAAAAGTTTGTGAGCTTGTTACTCTTGGGTCTTTGGACCCTAGACACCTTTGTGGTGGTTGAGACCTTGTGTGGTCACTTGTAGCTGTTCAGGAGCCCCCAATTTGATTGTGGGTGTGTGCCCCGGATCGTTGTTGTAAAGGCTCCGGTTTTCGCCTAGAAGGATTCCGATAGTGAAAAGTGAACCAATCCTTTGTGGTGCGGTTCAACGGAGAATAGGGTGAGCCTTTTTGGCGTTGAGATCGACCTTTGTGGTGCCTCACACCTCTCCAACGAGACGTACTACCCTAAAAAGGAGGAACTCAGGAATACATCCTCGTCTCCGCGTGCCTCGGTTATTTCTATACCGAGCTCTTTACTTATGCACTTTACATTGTGATAGCCTTCGTGCTTGAAGTATTCTATATTGCTATCACTTTGTTGCTTGTCTTGCTTAGCATAAGTTGTTGGTGCACATAGGTGAGCCTAGTATATTTAGGTTGTTGGCTTGTTAATTTAAACACCTAGTTTAATTCCGCAATTATCAAGCCTAAACCGGAAAAGTTTTAATCGCCTATTCACCCCCCCCCCCTCTAGGCGACATCCTTGTCCTTTGAGCAAGGGGACTCCACTGTGCAGCCACCACCACAACGCCACCCTCCTGCACCTTCCGACACGGCTGAGAGCAACACCGCCACACCGCCCTGCGCCGTGTCTCTGCCAGGCAACCGTATCCCGCGCCACAACCACATTTTTCAGGAAGAAGGGCCCCGCCTCTTCCGACACCTGTCGGGCTTCGCCCTGAAAAGGTATGGGGTGGGGATGGGAGGCGGCGGCTAGGGTTTGCCCTGCCATGGTGAAGGGGTTCACACCACTCTAGATGGTCTAGAGGACCAAGTTGAGCTATCTGACCACATTACGACCTCAACGGGTTGGACACCTCGGAGGTCCTAGAAAGTCATGTGGAGATAATCAATATGAACTAGTACAATAGTCCAATCAGCGAGCATTAAGGATTTAAATAATATATTTATGATTGAGAGAAAAGGGAAGTGTGCTCTAATGCAAGTGCGCGCTGCAACACGTGCTTCTAATTAAGCACTATGTGAGAGTGAAAGGTAGGCCAATAAAATAGCACATTTTTATATGTAACTATTATGGGAGCGACTAGAAAAAGCGCGCGCTCTCGAAACGCACGGAAAGCTCGCTCAAAGGCACGCTCGCGCGTCCGCTCCTAACGCTCCATGTGTCAGACAACGAGCGCGACGTTGGCTGGTTGCTTCACGACTATACCTGGCCATGGGAAGCCCGGTCTGGCCCGTCCCGAAATTACAGGGCCTGGGCCGCCATGGGCTTGCCCACGGGCCGGGCCTGGGCCTCAGATTTAGGCCCGATGGACGGGACGGGCCTGAGCTTTGCATATTGGTGTTTTCAGAAAGAAGCCCGGCCCGAGGCCCGATGGGATTTTGCAGTCATGGGACGGGCCTGGGTCTAAAATATAGGCCCGATGGCTTGGATGGGTCGGGCCGGGCCTAGGCCTGGGGTTTTGCCCACGGGTTTTTTAGGCCCAGCCGAAGCCCAGCCCGGCCCGACACATGGCCAGGTATATTCACGACGAATACGCCATCGATGGGTCGATCCATCCATCTGCTAGCTAGCTGCGTAGGTACAGATTTCACGTTTTATTTTTCTTTTTAGTCACGATTTTAGCAAAACGATCCGATACAATAAAAAAACAGTATATTGCACTTGTCAAAGAAGCAAAAAAAATATCGTCAAATATTCAAGTCAGTATACTACCCAATTTGAGATAGTGCAAAAAAAAGGCAGTGCACTAAAAAAAGAAGATTGTGCGTCATCCAATGAAAAGCAGTGCACTGCAAAAAGAGAAGGCAGTGCACTGTAAAAAAAAAAGGCAATACACAACTGCACCATCCGAGGCAGTGCACTACGCCATCCAAGGTAGTGCAACACGAAAAAGAAGACAGTGCACTGCGTCATCCGAGGCAGTGCACTGCAAAAGGCAAAGCCTATTCCTATCGGTCCGCAGGATATTTCATTTTTTTTCTCGAATCAAAAGAAACAGAACCAGCACCTATCCTATTCCTATCGTACTGTCGTACTGAGAGAAGACAAAAAGGACAAGCAACCAGCCACGCACACAGAGCGAAGGAACGAGCGACACCATGTGCTCAGCTGGCAGCGTGCGCGTGCGCGGGAACGCATGGAGACGTCAGGTGTGCGCCACGTGCTGCATGCGGAAGCTACACGAGGCGTGCTCTCACGGAGGACGCGCCCTTTTTAAGTAATTCGGAACTATTGTACATGTTGACTATAGTGTTGGCTATATAGTCAATTTTTTATACTGAACTTGCTCTAAGGTGAAACCTTCTGTGTCAATGGCAATGACTATTGTTTTGTTTGCTAAGAGCATCTCCACCAGGACCCATATAAATTTGTCCGACACCTCCCAAATTATGTCCATTCAGGGGTGCTGGATGCTTGTCCAGCCAATCCCGTGTTGTTGCCCACACCGGCTCCCCAAAACAGAAGTAATAAAAAACATTGTGAATTAAAATGTTTAAATTTTCAAATTTTGTTATATCGCCGAGGTTGGTGGTGTGCCTTCGCCTGCACCTGCACCGGCGTAAATGCATTGCATGGCACCGGCACGTGGATTGGCGCTATGCTGGCGTCGGTGTTAATGCGACGCATCCTGACAGACGCACCGCCGTCCCGTGTCTTCGCCTCTCGCCCTGTCGCGTCGTCTGGGGAACCGCCCAACTCTATTAGTAGGCGGAACGACATCCTGCACGACTAATAAACCACGGCGCCCATGTTCCGTGTCTATGACATGGGCGTGTGTCCGACTGCGCGCACGAGCAGGACCCCAACTTTAGAGTCCCGCTCGGGGGTACTGGACAAAAAACGGGTTGGGCCGGACACATGGGGGGAGGGGAGGGGGGGCGATGTGGTCAATTTTCGTGTTCGGCACGTCATAATTTGGAGGTACCGGTGGAGATGTTGTGAGTATTCGAGAGAGGAGGTTACACCCATTCAGTTTGTTTTCTACAACCACAGACAACTTCGTATGGTTGCGTTTAGGAAAGAGATACATGTTCAGTATATGCTTGTTTATTTTCTTCGGAAAGTCTATATACCATGGCTAAAACTGGATCAAGATACTCTACTTCAGACCGTGGTTATTTGATCTGCAAGAAAACACTCAAATAATAAGCTCGTAGCATTATGAATTATACCGGTCAAATGTCGATTTCGCACTTATCTCTACTATATAATATATATGGCTTCAGTTGGTGATGGTTGACGATGGTATGTCAAAAAAAGTGTAAAAATACCGTAATTCGACCGATCTTTACAAGGACAAAAAGAACCCGGATCGATCGGGTAAAGGCGACGCAAGATTCCAGCGAACGAGCTATGCGTTTTCCCCCGATCGGGCTGGTCTCCTAGAAGGAAAAGGGTACCGCACGTGTGAAAGACTAGGGCGTGGCTAGCTTTCGCACGTGCGAGCGCTAGCGATCGCTCGCACGGTTTCAGATAACCCAAATTAGGAAAGTAATTAGTCGCACGTCATTACCTATTCCCTTTATGCGCATGGACGAGCTAGCTGGTCCCCCTGCATGCACGAGGCACCAACGCGGGGCGGATGACGAAGCAGCAGCATAGCGGGGTTCACCTGCATGCGAAAATAAATTGTACGTTTTCAAGATTCTCTCCTAATTCGAAATTTCAAAATGTTTCATCTTTCGAACGACAAATCAAACTGAAAATCCGCTTTCACCACTAAGTCAGTCGCGACGAGATCTTCGAAATTAGATCCCATATTGATATGTTTCGACGATATTTTTTTCGAGCTAAAAGTTACCAACCCCACATTACGTGATTTACCAAGGGTAAATATAAGAGTTACCAAACTCAAAACTATATTGACTTTTCTTTCGACATCTTTGTTCGATTAGAATCACTCGCATGATTTTTGACACTTTTAAATGTGCGGGTGAGCCATTAGCGAAAAGTGTTGCATGCATGCACTAAAAAAGTTTTATCTCTTAAACGATACATCCGATTTAAAATCCGATTTCATCGATAAATCTGTCACGACGAGACTATCTAAAGTGTTACCCAGCATCTGGCGCGCACCAAATACCAAACTAAAAACTAGTAGATGATGATATCAAGCGTATAGCAAGCAAGTTACCGATGGTACAACTAACTGAAGTGTTACCAAGTATATAGCGCACTAATTACCAACTTAAAAACTAGTACATGATGATACCGACCACATAGCCAGTGAGTTACCAATCCAATGACTAACTAAAGTGTTACCAAGTATCTATCGCACAAATTACCAACCTGAAACTAGTAGATGATGATACCAAGCATATAGCATGCGAATTACCGATCCTAAGACTAACTAAAGTGTTACCAAGTATCTATCGCACAAATTACCAACCTGAAAACTAGTAGTAGATGATGATATCAAGAACATAGCAAACGAGTTACCGATCCTGGGACTAATAAAGCGTTACCAACCATCTAGCACACGAATTATCAACCTAAAACTAGTACATGATGATACCAAGCATATAGTAAGCGAGTAACCGATCCTAAGACTAACTAAAGTGTTATCAAGCATGTATCGCACGAGTTACCAATCTAAATACTAGTACATGATGATACCAAGTACCTAGCAAGCAAGTTACCGATCCTAGGACTAATAAAGTGTTACCAACCATCTAACGCACGAATTATCAACCTAAAACTAGTATATGATGATACCAAGTACCTACCAAGTAAGTTACCAATCCTATGACTAACTAAAGTGTTACCAAGCATCTATCGCACGAATTACCAACCTGAAAACTAGTAGTAGATGATGATACCAAGAACATAGCAAACGAGTTACCGATCCTACGACTAATAAAGTGTTACCAACCATCTACCGCATGAATTATCAACCTAAAACTAGTACATGATGATACCAAGCATATAGCAAGCGAGTTACCGATCGTAGGACTAACTAAAGTGTTACCAAGCATGTATCGCACGAGTTACCAATCTAAATACTAGTACATGATGATACCAATTACCTAGCAAGTAAGTTACCGATCCTAGCACTAATAAAATGTTACCAACCATCTAGCGCACGAATTATCAACCTAAAACTAATACATGATGATACCAAGTACCTACCAAGTTAGTTACCGATCATATAACAAACTAAAAGTGTTATCAAGCATCCAGAGCACGAGTTACCATTCTAAATACTAGTACATGAATCCTACAAATAACTAAATATTGTAGAGTTCATATATTGTTAGAGTTCATCTGAAATCTTTTGATCAAAATACCAAGTATATATATTGTTAGAGTTCATCTGAAATCTTTTGATCAAAAGTCTTGATTATTTTTTGTTATTTTATACTAGTAGGAAGTCGTAGCTCTTTTTTATTCTAATTTTTTGTACTAGTAGGAAGTGGAATTTTTCTATTCCTACCCATTTTTATTTACCCTAAAAATCCACTTTGCCAAAAAGGGAATTGAAAAATTATACTTGATATTTTTTACAGACAAAAAGCGAATATTTCTATTTTTTACGCGTAAAGGGAATTGTAAAAGGGAATAGGCCAGCTAAAAAATACATATTCACGTAATAAAGGAAAAAGGGAATAGAGAAAGGGTTGAGCACTTTTTGTGCATGTGCATGGCCAGCTAAAAATGCTCACGTCCCGCGCATGCAAATGGCTACAACAAAATGTGGTTAGAGATATTAGACCGTGCATGCAGTATGCGTCATTAGCCCCGTGCATGTGCATACAGCAAGCGTCATTAGTAAAAGAGGAAAAGTCGTAGGCAAGAATAAAAAGGAAATAGAAGACCACCATGCGCGGCCAGTGAGGAAAGGAAAAAAAAAGACTGGCAATTAAATGAATCGTGTGAACAGAATAAAAGTAATAGGAGAACGTCGCGCGCGGATGGCTCGTGCGCTCGCACGAGCGAGTAGAAGCATTTTCGGAAAAACTACATGCATAGTTGCCTTCTCCCGATCAGATCGGTCTTCCAAAAAACGCAGACCTGTCTCAAAAACGGATACTCACGTTTGGTCTATTGGTACTCACGTTTGCACGTATACGAGACGGAACCGGACCCGAACGAGACTTCTTTGATAATATAAACGATCAAATCAGCAAGCTAGCCAGCCAGCTCTTGGCCAGGAACATAAACGATCAAATCAGCTAGCTAGCCAGCTTAATTAGTAGCCTGGCTATCTACCCGTTTACTAAGTTATAGGATAATATAAACATATACTCCCTCTGGATACATATGGTTGGTAATGAGCAAGTGTGACTTATATTTTGATACTGAGTGAGTATTTACGTACTCAAAATTCATAATTTTAGGGACTTAATTTTCCTTTTGCATAGAATTGAATTATGTTACCGTGTTCGATGTTTTAAATTGAAAATTTAGAGTCAAATTATTCGATATCTTCGCATTGGGTTATCACCTCGAGCTAGATTTGCTATAGAGTTAGTGCCTGCGCATGTATACAATTTGGCATGACCATTTCAAGAAATAAGTGAAAGTGGGTACCATGACTCCATGAGTTTGTCTAAGCAAATATCTTCCCTTTGTGTTTGTGTAAAACTACATGATCAAGAAAGCAAAAAGGGATACAATTCTACAAAATTTAAGGGGTCGAATCAAGAAGACAGACAAACATGCATAAATTATTTCCTATAAACTGGTAACATATTTTCTCGAACATATATTTGTTTCACCATAGCAACGCACGGACATTTAGCTAGTAATTTTAATATTGCTAGTATAGCCTACACCACACCTCAGAGAAAGAAGAATAAATACATGTCCCAGAACTAAAAATAGCATTGCTGGCGAAGCTTTGGCTTTGATTCACTTATCCCTATCCTGATCAGAGCAATCAAATCATTCATCTTTATGGTTTGCCAGAAACAAGCAAGACATTTATTCAAAAGTTACTCATAAATTATTTGAAATCTTCGCCAAACTCATGCAAAGAATACAAAATTTTGGCAAATCATCCAAGCACTTGCATCATCTCAAAGAAATCAATGTAGCACTGAAACCCTGCACTGGTGGAATCGCATATACTTACAGTTACAGCAGCTTCTTCCCAGCTCCCAAGCCAGACAACTTGGATTCAACATTCAGTACTCAGCAATAAGCTTCTAAATACTGAGGTAGAAGTTCAACACAGCAAAAAAAAAGCATAAAATGGGACATCGAAAAACATAAGAATCCGACGTTGAAATCTCAACGACTGATACAACAGGGAAGATAATCAATCGTACCCATACAAATGCACACACTAAAATGCAAGCAAGATCAACTGTCAGGTGAGCTGATCACCACAACATGCTTTAGCAATTAATTAATCGAAGCTAGTCGATGTGCCTTCATCCTTCATGCCAGTTGAGGAGTGTCTACACAATGTATAGATAATAGACGGGAGTGTGCAAATTAATAAAATTATTTCCTACAAGTGCACTTCACAACTGACTGGTGCATGCTGCATATATAGGCTCCCCGTCAAGCATATAAAATGAAGGAAGCCACACCCAACAACTCATTTCTGTAATTGGCCACCGGAATATGACTCTAGATACCTGTGGAGCAAGCAATACCATCAGTCAAACAAATATGTATTATTCATTCAGATTAATTATCATAAATATTGTATGGCTCAAACAGTAAACATGAGAGTCACCATCGTGGAAATTGTGTCAAAAGCTCTAAAGTTGAGCCATATCAGCATTATTAGGCAAAACAAACATTCGAACATAGAACAATAATGTGTAAACATAGTATAGTGGCACTCCTTCAACCTTTAATATTAGCAATTTTTGGCTAAATCAGGTCTGACCAGAGAATATACGAACAGTGGGTACATGAGGGCTCATGGAGTAGGAAAGCAGAGAAATTGGCATACTCTTGAGAAATGTACGAGCTACCTAGTCACTAAGACATGAAATTTCATTAAATTCAGGCTTTACAAGCCTCAAGCAAGGAATCACGCATCATCTTATCAACTGATACTTCCATCGGTCCAACATGACTGTCGCTGTTTTTATACAGTCCACACCATCAAGCAATACTTTCACCACTACTTTAATTTTTTCGAGAAGATGCAAAACCACTTTCGTCTCATTATATTGAAAGAGATAGAAGCAGAAGTTCAAGCCCAGGGCAGATTACAGCACAAAAAACAGAGGAAAGAAACAGGAAAATTAATGGGCATCCCAAATAGCTGGGAGTACAGCGTGTAACCCCAGTGCACCTGGGCAAGCCCAGTGGCGTGCCACATCCTTGATGAGGGCAAGCAGCCACTGAAGATTCGGCTGCACGCTGTTGACAATATGCTCATAAATATTATAAAGTGTTATTAGTGATGAAACAAGTATCTATAATGAATCTAGTCATGTCATTTTGGTCATGTTTTACGGTATTTAACATCCATGCTAACCAAAACTGAAGATATACGACTACGTACACACAAAGCCTAGGTACATATAGTTTGGACCTGCCAAATTGTATCAGTGGCTTGTGGCCAATTACATAATGATGCAAGTTTTGCGAACCAGGGTGACATGACGTGGTGATGTGAAGGGTTCTGGAAAAGGTGCAGAGCAAGATGGAGGCCTCCCTTGCCCAAGGTCGGAGATGGAAAAGGTTTCGGAGTAGTTGTTTAGAGTGTTGGCTGTTTTTGCTAGTGGTAGTTTGGTTCGCGGAGTGCTTTTGGTGGCGCTGCTCAACAGCGCTGGGGCTGATGCCCAGGCTGATCTTCTCTTTAGTTTTAAGCTGGAAACTTGTAATAGCTTTAGTGTTAAGCTGGGAACTTCCTTTTATTTTGCTGCATCTGGACCTTGCTGAGCAGGGAGTGTATTCGAACGCCAATGGTTTCGTTAAATGCAATGGAACCGGGGGCGGCCCCTTTAAATCTAAAAACTATAATAGCTGCAAGAAAACAAACATACGATCTAACGAAGGCACAGGATACAATGGCATTTCAAAGAGATAAATAGAAACGAGGAGGCATCAGCGAGATATTTAGATAAACTCATAGTTGTACTTTGAGATAAACAACTCAGTTTTGAGCCAACAAATACGAATAGATATCCAAAACACACCTACTTTCAAATCTAATGAATATTCGCACACGTACTCGGACTAGTCTTAAGCTTGTTTCACACCATACTGGAAGAAAAACACTCGTTTTGCCTTGATAGAGGCTAGAAAGGGATCTTTTCCCTTTTTACTTTGCTTTGAGAAACGCATAACATGGAATATATGAGATGGATTCGTAGATGACATCAAAATTTGGTTCTATTTCAGGTCAAGGGGTTAAGGACCTTTTTGAGGAAGATACATCTAATCCCTTAATTAAGAAAAAGAACTGAAAGTGAAAATAAAGCAGCAGCCATCTGTGTATCATCGATAATTAGAAGAATTGCTCGGGCCGGTCTTATTCAATTAAACCGAAAAGGGAGGATGTGGCAACATAAGTGATCAGTTTTATATTATCTCAACAAATGTAGCGTGACAAGATGAAAACGAAATCCATTTTTAATTTCCCCCGCCACATGCAAGGCTGTCCTACATTAGGCTACAATCGATAACATGAATAACTAATTGTAGATTTCAAACGAAGTGGTTACTAGGTATTATGGTTTTAAGATTATTAGCAATAATAAAGAAATATAACTTTAGTTAATCTTCGTAATATACCTATTGGGCTACGCGTTTGACATCTTAGTTGGTTTAACATAATTTTTCCATGTTGTCAACTTCCAAATGTTTTGTATCTCACATTGATAAAAGAGAAGGAACTGTGGCTATGCACTACAGAAAACACCACCACACAAGTACCAGAATATGTTGCAGAGGTCATCAAGCAGCAGAAGAAACAGGTGACACGACATTACTTACAACTGTTAGTTCAACACGAAAGGATAGGACGGCATTCCATCAATAAATTATCAAAATTTGACTTGGTTTGTTACACCCGGTGTGTAAAGGGACAATTTGTTTAAATATGTGAAGTCATGCTATTTACCTGCAGCATAGACACTTTCAAATGGATGATTGCAACATTCCATGTAGCATGTGGGATGCTCTTCGAACTGCAGTGACTTAAGATTGATCATGAAGATGCCATTATATGTCCACAGAAACACCACATTGTTGTCCTCAGCAAACCCTAGTATCCATGAGCCCGCACGTTCCTCGTAGGTATTCGGGGAAGTAGCTTGTCCAGTTCAATAGTTCTGTCCAGCACCCAGAAAGAAACACCACCACAATCGGTTATCCTCTTCCATAATTGAGCGATTTCGTGTGACACAAATAGGAAACCAAGCCCACCACCCTCTGCCCGCACAACCGTGTATCTATTTTTGCCCTTGGTAAGCACATCAACCGGTGGCTGTATTACAACTATTTTCTTCCTCTCCAAATCAAACTGAAGAATTCCAACGAAATCTCCAGCAAGTATCCAGTAAAGGGAATTCTCAGCGAGCACGGCCGACTTGGGCACATAAACCGCGATGCCGAGGTTGCTGGTAGGAGCCTTGGGCGGAAGCGGTGCTGAGACAAGTTCACCCCATACGCCGGTCTCCGATGAATAAACGCAGGTGAGTGCTTGTCTATGTCGTTTGTCCTTGTCATCTGCCACTGCCAGTGCCAAGACCACCTGGAAGTGTTGGACGTCACCGGCAGCGCGAAGCACCGCCCCGTGGAAGTACGCCTTGCCAAACCTCGCGGGAACGTGGATGCGGTGCTTGTCGGCTGTGACGGGATCCCATACCAGGACCTGCTCCCGCGATCCGTCGGAGAGTAGTACGAGGCCATGACGGCACCCGAGGACCTCCAAGCAATATTCTTCCAACTGCAAGGAGAAGCGCCCAGCTGGGACACGATTGGGGGCCTCCATGGTAGGTACAAAGAAGTGGCCAAGGTTAATATGTTCGCCAAAGATACCGAGGAGGGGAGGGTTACGGCGGTGGCCGAGGCGGAAGCGGCGGGTGAGGCCGGGGTCGGCGACGAGGCTGCGCCATCGCTTGCAGACGAGGGAGGCACGCGGGAGGGAGGAGGGCTGAGGGGGAAGGCGGAGGAGGATCTCGGAGAGCAGTTTGTCGTCTTCCAGCACCGCGGCCACCGGCGATAAGGGGGTGCTACTCATCTCGCCCTCCTCCCGTGCGGCCGGTTGTGGCGGAATCGAAACAGCAGCCCAAAGGTGAATTTTCGAAGTAGGTCCGATCCCTGGAATCACAAAAAGAACCGCACACAATGCCTGCTTATAAAATCCTACGGCCACGCTGCTTCCTATCCTACGGCCAGATATGCTGGTCCGATGTCAAGCAAGAATCGGAAGCCGATTCCTAGTAGTACCCGTTTTTGGCTTTCTAAAAAATTTACGCCAGGACACGATTCTCTAAAAAAAATATCTATGCCACAACACTATGTGGCAAAGAAAGTTATACCTCCGAGGTGAGACCCTCTACGATGTCAGCCGCGACGACTTGCCATTTCGTTTTCTATTGCTGGAAGTGAACTCTCTTTTTTCTGGACGAAACTGTTTCGTCTACAACAAAGTGATCAGTATAATGTTTTTCTATTATAAACAAAAGTTCGATAATGTCAAAATAATTTTCAGCTCTCATCTAAATATTGGTCACGGATGATCGATTGGAACAATTTCAGCCGTTGCAACGGAAGCCATTTGACAGAGAATAGTACAACCATTTCCCTTTCCTTATTCTCGAGCTGATAGAAACAACTTTTTTCTGCTTTGGAAACAAATTAACTGTTATCATGCATTCTGGTTGGACAAAACAAACTTTTTGGAAACAAATTAAAACATAAATTTCTATTGTATGGAAAAATCGTGTGAAAAAAATCATGTGGTATCTGCTACACTCTTTAAAGTAAATATTATTTTTATATAACAATGTAGTTGAAATTTATAGTTCACCAAAAAAAAAGTCCTAAGATATTACATACTCCCTCCGTATCAAAATATAAGATGTTTTAGCCTTTTCTAGCACGCACGTATCTAGGCTTGTTTTAGTGTAAGATGCATCTGAATCTACGTACTAAAAAACGCCGACATACAACAGTACAGAAAAGGGTAAAACATCTTATATTTTGATACGTAGTGAGTACAAGTTAATGCCTAAAGAGGTCTCTTTCCGTGCAGATAACTTGACTCCTCCCTTCACTTGGTAGTGTATCGGCCGTTGATCTTTGATAGCAGGTCAAGCAATTTGTCCCATTACTACTAAGACCATCGGCGCTCTCAATAGAGCGCTTGATGTCGGATAAGTATTATTGGGAGCATCGGCACACGTTGCACGTCTATTAGGAGCGCCTTCCCCCACCGACGCTCTTAATAGATTTTTTTGAAAACTAAAACAACGATATTTAAACAAAACTACAAAAAATCACTGAAACTTGATAGATTTTTACAAAAATTGATGAAAATTGAACCAATCTTCCCCCTAAACCTAGCCATAGCAGTTGTATCGGTCCCAGTCGAACACGTGCAGGTTGACCTCGGCCTCCGTCGCCGCCTTCATCTTGACCTTGGCCTCTTCGTCATCGCCCGGGTTGTCGTCGCGGATGATGACGATGCAGTTCTCGGTCGCGGACCACTCCTCCGCCCATTCCCGGTGGCTGGATCATCTCGAAGGATTGTCGTTGAGTCTCGCCAAGCTGGAGCTGGAATAGCGCCACTTCCTCCTCCTCCTCCGTCATCGTCCGGTGCTGCGACCAACGTAGAGCCGCCCTCCGTCTTGGATATGCATGGTGTGAAAGTTTGCTATATTAATACAAATTTATTATATAAAGTTTTTATTTTTTCTAAAATGTAATGTGAAATCCTTGTTTTTCCTTAATATCGCTCTATCTTTGCATCAGATCTAGTTGCTAGCGATCTCGTTATGCAAGCTTCTAAATGTTACGGTGATCTTGGTTATTACTGTTACAGTATATGTGTGGATTGCGCTTACCCTTTCCATCAGATCGGTCTTTTAGAATAGTGGTCAGCGCATGAAGCTTGACATGGTATCAGAGGCAAGGTCTCAAGTTCGAGTCTAGCTTCCGGACATTATTAAAAAAATTGTTGTAGCACCCTTTCTGTCCATGTATACGTCTCTGAGTCCACGTATAGATCTCTTGAGTCATACCTCTGAGTCATATTGACCGAGTCGTACACCTCTGAGATTTGTGTGCACGCGTTGGCCTCTCCGAGTCACACGTGAGAGGGGGTGTTACAGTATATGTGGATTGCGCTAGCCCTTTCCATCAGATCGGTCTTTTGAAATAATGATCATCGCATGAAGCTTGACAATTACTCCCTCCGTTCGGAACAGGATTTTGCACTAATGTGGAATCCTTGTTTTTCCTTAATGTAGCTCTATCTTTGCATCGGATCTAGTTGCCAGCGATCTCGTTATGCATGCTTCTAAATGTTACGGTGATATTGGTTACTACTCCCGCTGTTCGGAAATGAAAATATGTCTAGATACATCCATTTTAGCACATCATTTTCCGAATGGAGGGAGTAGAAGCGGATTTTCCCTGAAAAAGTTTCTTTCCACACACTGACATATCGCATTGGTTAATTTGTCCAATCCTGTCATCTATCCCCCCTTTAACTAGATTTTATTTTCTGGAATGAACTTGTTCCATCAGAACAATATTTAGGAGCTTGCAAATGGCTTGTGTAAGCATTTACTTGGTGCCGTGTCAATGAACTCTGACTTGTCTTCCGTGCAGCTGTACGTACAGCTAAACAGATATTAAGAAACAGACAATTAACTATAAACAACATTGTATCAAAACTGCATTCTGTTTTCTTCCTACATCAACATAGGCAGCTTCATACGGGCTTGTCTAGGAGAAAGAAAGCATGTGCTTGTCTAATCAGTTTAAGAATCCGAGCTAGGAAATCAATCTGTGGTATGCGCTCCTCGGTTCTCGAACACATTTCTACTATTCACGAATGCATATTATTGAGTTCTTGTAGGCTGAGGAAACTATCTACGATCAAATTTTAGTACCGCTGAAAGTTTGCTATATTTATACAAATTTATTATATAATGTTTTTTATTTTTTCTAAAATGTAATGTGGAATCCTTGTTTTTTTCTTAATGTAGCTCTATCTTTGCATCTGGTTGCCAGCGATCTCGTTATGCAAGCTTCTAAATGTTACAGTGATCTTGGTTACTAGAAGCGGGTTTTCTCGAAAGAGATCTGCACCTGGTTTCTTTCCACACACACTGACATATCGCATTGGTTAATTTGTCCAATCCTGTAATTTATCTCCCCTTTAACTAGTTTTTTGTTTTCTGGAATGAACTTGTTCCATTGGAACAACATTTAGGAGCTTGCAAATGGCTTGTGTAATTATTTGCATGGTGCTGTGTCAATGAACTCTGACTTGTCTCCCGTGCAGCTGTACGTACAGCTAAACAGATATTAAGAAACAGACAATATCCTATAACCATCATTGTATCAAAACTGCATTCTGTTTTCTTCCTACATCAACACAGGCAGCTTCATACGGGCTTGTCTAGGAGAAACAAAGCATGTGCTTGTCTAATCAGCTTAAGATCCAAGCATGTGCTTGGCAAATTGGCTACAAGACACTACCACTGGAGCATCATTCACTCGCCGAAACACTCCACGTAATCCGGCGGTTTGACGCAATGAAATCATAGTGCTTCTATTTTTCTTTGAAAATAGCGGAAAATATCTGTGAACTGACATGTCGGTATTGCCCTCGGAAGCCATGCATATAAGAGCTCGGATACTGAAAATCCTAAGAACCTCA
This sequence comes from Poa pratensis, assembly GCA_947311845.1. Taxonomy (NCBI): domain Eukaryota; kingdom Viridiplantae; phylum Streptophyta; class Magnoliopsida; order Poales; family Poaceae; genus Poa; species Poa pratensis. The sequence continues at coordinate 66,994,741 of CAMZMU010000043.1, forward strand.
CCAGTCACCACGTACACCAGCTCTGAAGAAGCAACGGAAGGAGATGGCGGGGAAGAAGGCCAGAGCATCCGCCATTGCCGCCGTGTGCGTGCTCCTCCTCCTCGTGACGCTGTCCGGTCTGCAGCAGGTGGCCGCCAGTGCCAGGTCCGAGTTCTGCGCGTGCTACAAGGAGTGCTACCCTGGGTGCAGGCACCACGTGCCCCGGTTGGGCTGCATGCTCTTCTGCACCAACAAATGCAGCCCCAGCGAGGCCGCCAACGCCGCCGCCGCCGGCTCGTGCAGGGCGCACTGCGCCGGCATCAGGATCTGCGGTCTGTCCGATCCGTCCGCCGGTAAGACGACGAGCAGAGTGCTATTTCTTCTGCTCGGCAGGCCATCTTGTTTTCTTGTGTTCTTGCATTCCTTTTGCACCAAAGAAATATATTTCTTCTTCTGTTGACATGATCTCGTTCTTGCATTGGGATTTTGCAGATGCAGCCGATGCCGCGGCCTGTGTGCAGAACTGCAGTGAGAAGTGGAGCCAGAGCCGTGGACCCACCAAGTAGAACTTCGGAGAACGGCTCCGTTCTAAAATTATTTGAAGAGCTCGTGGATCGTGGCATCATTGTATGATCGTTGAGCGGCTGTTTGATTGTAGCAGCAACAAATAAAATAATACGGGTTATCTTTGCATGTCAAAGTTTGTGATTCATAATATAATGTTTAAGTTGGCTTGTCAAGTTTATCTGGGCTGTTTTGTGAGGAAGATTTAAAAATATATATTTCTCTAGCTAGGCATAAAATGATTAAAATCCAAATGTTTGCCAACTCACCAAAGCCTTCGGTTTCACTCCCTCCGAATCATCAGCAATAAAATAGCAAACTCATCTAAAAAAATAAATAGCAAGCTAGCATAGCAACTGAACAGATACAGAGTCAACTACTACAAAAAATATCCCCACAACAAAGTACCAACAAAAGGCTGCAAGTCAGAAACTCACAAACTGGTTTCTCAATGCACAACCGGATCAGAGCATGCATAATCAAAGAATTACTGATAATAGAAGTTCACAAATCTTAAATCAAAGGCGGTCATCAATATGTGTAGAGGCGATCCCATGCTACTGCTTACTGCTTCGACCTTGGTTCATCTGTCCCAGTCCTGATCACAACAGCCAGATTATTCATCCTTTTCTTCTTTTGCAAGGCAGAAGGGAGACATCTTATTTCTTAGAAGAAAACAAAATAGCACCGAAACCAGCCATATGGTTGAGGCAACCCATCCAAACCTTCGCAGCATATCAAAAGAAAGCAAAAGAGCATTGAAACCAGCCATATGGTTGAGTCACCAGCTATTTATACAGTAGCAAAAGACAGGTGCAATTCAACATACAGGAGCTTCTTCATAACTCCCAGGCTGGTCAGACTACTGATGCAATTCGACACTCACTAGTCAGTAGTCAGTACTAATCCTCGAAATATCAAGCTACAGACCAGATAGAAATTCAACAACAAAAAACACATACAAAATAGGATATCAGAACACAAGCAGAAAACCGACATTGAAATCCCCAGCTTGATACAACATGTAAGAAAATCAAACACACCCACAGATGGGCACACCAAAATGCAAGTGAGATAAAGTTCACAGTTCAGCGCGCTAGAACTTATGTACTAATCACGCCAAGCAAGTCAATGTGCGTTCAACCTTCACGCCAATTGACGAATGTCAACAGGAATTAGATAATAGACGGAAGCTAGCAAATTAAGTGATTAATTCCTACAAGTGCACTTCACAGCGAACCGGTGCATGCTACATAGAGGGTCAATCTCCGCATCAAGCATACAAATGGAAGAAACTACACCCATCCGTCCATTTCTGCATGTCAGCCACCAAAATATAACCGCGGGTACCTGCAGTGCAAGTAATACCATCAGCCAAAGAAACTTGTCCCATTCAATAAGGAAAAGTTGTTCAAGTTATTCTCATATGGTTTTGTATGACTCGAACAGAAAACATTAGTTTCACAATTTGTGGCAGTAGTGCCAAAAACTACAAAGCTGAATCAACTCAACATTACTAGACAAAACCATCAGCTAAAACAGAGAACAGCAATAGGTAACTTGTAGTGTGGTAGTACACTTTCAACTTCACATATTAGAAGAATTGGCTAAACTAGTATGTGAATAGGCCAAAAGAATAGTGGACATATGGGGGGCTCCTGCACTTGGAAAGTATAAACAAGCTCATAGGCAACTTTTAGAAATGTATGATGTAGCGAGTTACTAGCAAACTGAAATTGATCAAATTAATGCAGCATAAGCCTCCAGCAAGGGATCCTGCATAATCCTACTACTTAGCATGACAACAGTCTCATCTCTGAGCAGGCACGAACGCAGGCACAAATAGAGAACTACAGAACGAGGATCGGTCCTAAGCCATCAGTCATTGGATGGACAAGACAGAAAGATACCACAGTAACATAAGGGACTCGGGGAGTACTAAGGAAGAGGTAAACCGAAAGGAAGAAAGTTTAATGAAAGGGAGGGCAAACAGAAGAGCACATCGAGTAGATAGAGGAAGACCATCAGTAGATACAGAAATACAAATAAACTATTATTGGTGATGAAAGCAGGTTCTACAGATGAATCTAGTCATGTCCTTTCGATCTTGTGTTCAATATCAAGTATAAACATCCAGGTGTCTAAAATTGAAGATATTATATTGCACATAAAGCATACTAGCTACACACAGTTGGACCTTTGGCCAGCCAAACTATACCGTTGCCTCATGGTCAATGCATACATGCGCAAGTTTGGCGGACAACAAGCAACATTGTGAGGAAATGTTTATCCAAACAGCTAAAACTAGAGTAATCGCCCATAAAGCTACAACAAATGCAAGCATAGCAACAAATAACAGTATAAGATTTAATGATAGTAATTATTAGTTCGCTAGGTATCACAATGATCAAAATAAGAGCAATATAAAGTGGCATAACTATTGGTATAAAATGGTCAGGATAAGTTAAACAGAAATATATCCCCTAAGCACAGTGAAAAGTAAGTAGTTCATTTGCTACTAGTTAGCACGATAGCATTCTCATCTGTGAGCAGGCACGAGCATATGCACACAAATAAGGAATGGGGGGAGGCTTCTAGCTAGAAGAAGAAAGAATACTAATGAAGGAGTAAACTGAGAGCAAGGCAGCTGGATGGAACGAAGGCAGGCGAAAAAGCAAACATCAGCAAGTAAAACAGAAGGCGAGTGGGTGAAGGCATGAGGAAGAAAACAGATAGCGGATGGGATAAAGAAGCACGACCTGGAGAAATTTGGCTTGAGAAATTTCAGTAAGAAGGATTGCGGTGCATTATTTGAAGGAACAGATCCGTTACCTCAACATACATGCAGAAGATAAATTACCTGCTCAACCAGTACATCAGGATTTCATATCTAATGGGACAATCCTCTTAGGTATTGTGCGGAAGATCAGTTACATTATGCCCACCACCATTGCCTATTTCTGCAATCATAAGAAGTCAACAACCAATATTAAATACATTCTAATGAAACGCCAAACTCATAGCTGTGGTTTGGAAAAAGCAACAGTTTTGATACAGCGTTAGGAATTGGTAAATAAACTACATCTACCTTCAAATATAAAGAATATGTTCAAACCATTATATACTGATCAATATCGTAAAATGAAAAACTGTACACTCAGACTATTAGCTGGTCTGAAGAGACAAGTTATCAATTACTAAGCTTGTTTCATGCCATATCATACTGATAAATCCTAGCAAAAAGTGATCATGAGTTTCATGTTAGGCTACAAATATGTTTAGCACTAAAATGAGATGATCTTTACTTATTAGTTTTCCCAGATACAAATGGACTTGCCACTCACGACACCTTAACTTAAATGTGATCGAATGACCAACTATTCGTAAAATTTGAACAAATAATCATTACTAATTTAAGATTACTAGCAAGATTAGCAGAGATAATCATACTGAATTAAAGAATCAGAACTAGCTCTAAGCTTCCAAATGTACATACTGATTCGGAGGATTTTCATAGGAATCTTGAACAATTCGAAAAGACAACAACAATTGATCATCATGACTAGTACAAATTATTTAAGTAAACTGATGAACAGGGAAAAAATGACTTGATCCTTAATACTATCCACTATGATAGAAACCAGCAGCAGACTTACTAGCGATAACAATGTTCCATGATCTAAAACATATCATGCACAAAACTCATGACCAGCTCCAAGTCAGCATTTGGTGAGCTATGTGCTAGTGCTAATTCCAACGGTTGCAAAACAGGGTTTGAGATGTAGCCTTCAGCTATGCCACAAAATAACATATTTTCTTTTATAACATAAACAATGTTAAGTTTTCCATATTAAGTTATGGCTAGAACATAGAATTGAACTTGGCAAGCTCCATTTGTGAATATAACTAACATATATTGCTTCCATTGTGACTAATAATACATAAAACACAACCACCAGATTAAGCAAACATACATAAGATGTAACGAAGATGCAAGACAACAGACAAGACTCAAGTGCCAGTATCAGACATACCTGGAAGATAGAAGCTCATGTAGGGTAGGACGCTAAAGTAGTCTCCAGGCTCATCAACCTTCTTAACATGTCCAGAACTGAGCTTGATCGTGAATAAGCCAACACCTGAGCTAACGAAGACAACATCCACACCCTCTGCAAAGCCAACCACGGCGATACCCACAACCTCTGGGAAGCCAACCCTGAATATTTTGACATCAAGATCGGCAACAGGTATTGTTCTCTCCAAGTCGATGACCCTGCACTGTACCCATTCTGCAGCTTCCTCTTCTGTATGCACCTTCCTTGACCATGTATAAAGGCTAGAACCCTGAATGCAGGCAAAGCCCAGTGAAGTGTAGTTATCCAACGCCATGAGGGCAATGTACCACACGGCCGGCTGCGGCGGGTCAATCATGGATAAGCGATCCTTGCCCAAGTCATACTTGACAATTGCATTGCCCTCACGAACTGTGAAGTAGAGTGCATCCCTGACAAGGGTGCCTCGCCAAGGCTGTAGATAGGGTGTGTAGTAGCGTATTCCACATTTCTGTTTCTGTCGCAGCGCGTGCCGGGCAAAGGATTCACAAGTGTCGTCAAGACATACCGGCACGCTCCACACACCCGTCTCCGATGAGTAGACGCTCGCAAGTATGATGTCTTTGTGGTCATCGGTGGCCACAAAGACGACGCGGAAGGGGCCGCCGTGGCAGTCGAGGTGGTCGCAGCCATCGGCGGCGCAGAGCACCGCAGCGGAGTAGATGAGCCAGTCGATTTTCTTCGGCTCGGGTGGCAGGTAGTGTCGGTCACCGGTGACGGGGTCCCAGACGAGGAAACCACGCTCGCCGTCGAACATGTGGAAGAGGACGCGGCCGTGGCGGCAGTCGAGGGAGCATGCGTCACAGCCGTCGGAGCCCGGGTGGGGGAACTCTGGCATGGACGTGGTGGAGGCGAAGCGGGCGGGCGGGGTACCCTGGAACACCATGAGGCGGTGGAGGAAGCCGAGGAGGGGAGGGCGCCGTGGAATTCGCGGTAGCGGCGGCGGAATCCGGAGTCGCAGATGATGCGGAGCCACGGCTTGCAGACGAGGGCGGCGCAGAGGAGGTGCTCGGGCTCGTCCGGCGGGAGGTGAAGGAGGATCTCGGCAGTGACGTCGTCGATGAGCGGCGGCGGCGGCGGCGCCATGGTTGTTCGCCCGTGGTTTGGTTGGGGATTGGGGAAGCCTTGCGGGATGTCCAAAAATGAACTGGACGTGAGAGCACTCGCAGAGAGAGAGATAGGAAGCCCACCACGATAGCTAAAGAGGGGAGTGACTACACAGTGGTCAACCACTATTTCGCCTTAGGGAGTGGTCAGTTTCAGACAGCCCATTTTCGGAAAGAGACAAAACCTGAACCATTTTCGGAAAGTGACAAAACTTACTACGGACACGACTGCGCGGGCGTCCCAGCGCGTGAAACAGCAAAAGACAGCGCGCGTCCTTCCACCTCTTCCCTCCGTAAACAAACCAAGAAGGGGATGGAACGCCAGCTTTCAACTGACGCAAGGAACCACCCAGATCTGTTGATGTAGAACAAGCACAGGTCGGTGGTGAAGTAGCTCCCGCAGATATTAGAAGTAAGCTTCTTATCTGTATATACACCCCCATGACCCTTTCAAAATTCTGGCACAATATCTCCCCATCTGTTCTTGCTAGTATCAGATGTAACAACGCACCTGGAGATGTAACGAAACCTGGACATACCCCGTTATGTTCTTGGTAGTACCAACAGTTTTCGTTCAAATCTAGGTGTAATTATATGTACTACATCTAGGTTTCAGTCTGAAAATAAGCCACACCCTGATGTAACTAGACATGACTAATTACATCATGAAAAGAAAGCAAAAAAAAACAAATTTGACAACAAAAGAGAAAGTACGTCCATGTAATAATAACCAGTAAGGGCATAATCGAAACTGAAGAATTACATCAGCAGTTTTGCTACTTGCGAGATAGAAAAAGGGTACATCCAGGTGTATGAAAACAAAAATGCAAGCATCAAGTGGATGTAGCACCATAACCTGGAGAGTTTTCATTTAGTAAATTTGCTTTCAGATTGTACTAGAGATAGTATGAAGGTACATCCAGCAAAAGGCCAATGTAAAACCATAATTTCTGATGGTGTGCATTCAGCTGGTAAGAAGATACATCTAGCCTCCAGTAGAACTGTTGTGCATGTAATTGTGGAACTGCGTGGTATTGGTTACCTGGATGCATTTAGTGATAAATTTCGTTAGAACTTACATTTATCACTTTCAGAAAAATGACTTGACATGCATGAAATAAACTAGTTACATTTATCACTTTCAGCAAGCAAATGGAAGTAATTTTGCAAGTTACATTTATCACTTTAAGAAAAATGAATTGACATGCATGAAATAAACTAGTTACATTTATGATTTATCACTTTCAGCAAGCAAATGGAAGTAAATTAGCAAGTTACATTTATCACTTAAAATGACTTGACATGCATGAATTACCGTGGTGACATCGATCTGAACGAACCACCTGAATATTCAGGTTTTGCACCTCCAAGCACTAAACATGAAGATGCAGGTTTTGCACCTCCAAGTACTGCTCATGAAGTTACTTTGCAAGATAGTTACTTTGCAAGATATGGAAGCAGGGGCGGTAGCTGGATCCGCAGCAATGTCTATAGATGATACTAATGACACTGCAGCTCTAACGGGCATACCATGTCAAGTGAAGACAGCGGGAGTGATGGTGTCATGCTGCTCCTTTTGTTTGCTGAGATAAAGTAGATGTAGCATCCGGATTAATGTTGCTCCTGGAGAACAAAATGCAAGGAACCATATCAGTTTAGGTTCAAGTGTCGCCAGAGCAAAATTATTTAACATCCAAAATATGGACATATACATCCCATCGAAAATAAGCAGAAAATCTAACTACTTACATCCATGTAATGAACAAAAAAATCTAACCTACATCTGCATGTTCATGAAAAAACCATACATGTGGTTGTCATAGCATGTTAATGAACAGAAAAACTAAATTGGACTAGGACTATTTACATGCTAAATTATGATAAAAGCATCTCCATATTCCTAAAAAAAGGTACCACCCGACCATCTACGTTCATGGATTATGTAGCAGGCTAGTTAGATGCAGAGCACCAGCATAAAAACGCATAGCATCTCGTTAACAATTCTTGTAGCCAATGAACTACATCCAAAATTCTGCATAATTACATCAGGGTGATTCCATAAAAATGTATGATAATACCATCCAAAACGAGCTATGTTTATGAACAATATAACATACTGACTACATCCAGAACTGTAGTACGAACAAAACAAAGCATCTGAATAACTCATTCTGCTTGTCCATGAACTATATACCATACTGACTAGTACATCCTGTCTAGTTACATCAGGGTGTGGGGTGGGGAAGAAACATGTACAACTACATCCGCAAGTTCATCCAGTACTGCCAAGCCTAAAAAAACGCAGGTAAGATAACTAGCAAAAAATCGACAGTGCTTTACCATACAAAATGCACCGTAACTATGGGCATGGGATAGGAATCACAGCAGCACTCACTTGATGCCCAGCAAAGTAGATCTACGAGATGAATCCGGGCGCTTAAATTCATGTACGATACGCACCAGAAACGCAACAAAATCAGCAAAATCAAGTCGAATTTTAGGCGCCTAGCTGGTGATAGGTAGCGTTCTGGAGATCGGCCGGAAGGAATCGAGGTTACTCACTTGGATCCATGCGCACCGATTCGATGGTGGAAATGGATGAACCGTGGCGTGGATTCGAGATGTAACTCCTCTAATCGACTGCCGCTATTGGCGCCCGCCTCCGGCGATCCCCATGGGCGGCTGGCTAGCTAGGGTTCCGGCGTGTCGATCTTGGTGGGTGCCGCACGTCTCGTAGTCGCAAGTGAGGGAGGGGATTGGGCGGCGGTAGAGCTGACCGGAGCATGGGGTTGGGCGGTGTGCAGCGGTGGCCGAAGAAAGAAGGTCCGCGTCGCACGGAAGGAGGTTGCGGTGGAGCTCGTGGGGAAGAAGCTGGGCACGATGCGACGGGGTAGGTGGATTTCGGTCGGGGTCGGAAAGAAAAAAAGTAGGCTTGCGTTGGTTGGGTTGGTCGCGAGCACGAGCGTCGTCAGATCTTGATCGCTCGGCAGCGACGAGTGAGCACGCTGGAAGTCAGATAGTGGTCAGACACAGAATAGATTTTACCAAAGAGAAAGCCCACTGAACGTTAGAGCGCCCACGCGCAAGTAAGTTCTCAAGAAAAAAATAAGTTCTCAAAAAAAGAAAAGAAAGCACTACACACAACATATAGGCAGGTTCAAATGGATAAGCATCGGTACCAAAAGTACATATTCAGTTTTCGTTAGGCAACTTCGCAAGGGCTTGTCTACGAAAGACAAACATTTTTCTTAGGACCCACGGTCGTCCAGCCACCGGCGACCGGTGGCCTAGAGGACTGAGGGACGGCATCGGGGGCACAACCACCACCGAACAAAGATGGGGTCGGGGGACCGGCAATGGGGAGGTGGAGGGGGCCAGACCGGGAGCGGGAAGAGCCACCGCTCAGTTCTGAGTCGGAGAAGCGGAGGCGACCGCCAGAGTGATTGGAGCTCGCCATGGGAGGTGGATGTCGGGGTCGAAGTGGCATGCGACGCGGGGGAGGGGGGGCTGGTGAGCGCCGACACCAGGTGGCGACGAAGCTACGAGAGGAGAGCCAGCAGCTAGCTAGAAGTACTCGGTTCAATTGACTGTTATCCAAGAAGAAGAGCAGTGCTAACAAACTACACCATCAGATTCGTATTCACACACAAAAAATGATATCATGGAAGTCACGGCTTGCAGACGAGGGCGGCACGGAGGAGGTGCTCGGGCTCGTCCGGAGGGAGGCGGAGAAGGATCTCGGCGGTGAGGTCGTCGATCAGCGGGGGCGGCGGCTTCGCTATGGTTGTTCGCCCGTGGTTTGGTTGGGAAACAGTTGTTCGCCCAAAATGACACCAGAGAGCCGGCAGCAATCCGCGAGTGAGATTAAAGGCCACGATAGCTAAAGAGAAAGCCCATTGAAGCTCAAAACGTTCTTTCCTTAGAGAACGCCAACGATACCAGTACATAATTTGTTTTTTTTTAAAAAAAATACACTACACACAACCATGTACGCTCTAGGTTCACAAAAAGAAAAAAAAAACCATATACAAGGTTCGGGTACAAATGTACAGTATCTTATGAGCTAGAATCTTTGTTATACTAATAAATGTGCACGTGCAATGATCGCCTCGATAGAGTTTATAATTTAAATCTCACAAATAAGTAGACTTTAAAATTTAAATATGCAGAGCACGGTCTCGACTAAGAAAAATAAAGCTTCATACATGGTACATGGTAGTTATTAGAACATACCAAGTAAGGATAAAATTAGTACTAAAAATACAATCCTGATCAACAAGCTCTCTTATCCATCTTCCCCGACCATTCGTCTGTCCACCACTCTATTGTCCTGCATCGTCGAAACTCGAAACACTCCCTTCCAGCTTGCCCACCCTATCATCTCTAGTTGCTTCCGCACCCGCAACACCCCCCCCCCCCTTGTTTTCTAGCAAGGCACCCTGCTCCAACACCACCAAGTAGCAATTACAAGGAGGAGGTGGTAAAGTCAACTAAACATTTGGTAAAAATGAATATGTTGAACTATAATTAGGTCTTGGTGTTGCAGTTCCCACATTTATTTTCCCCTGAAATGGCATGAACTTACTCTTATTTCATCGTAACGAGTGATTTGAATTTTCTATGATTTAAAAATAATCGACACGTATATTTCAGCTACATTCACCTCCTTGCATATATAGAATATTTACGGTGCGAGAACATAGTTAGAAGGTGGATAAGTTATAGTCTAAGACATATGAGATGGACCTAAGGATCTTTCCTTAAAACAAGAACTGCTTTATCCAACATCAACATGGTATGTGCCCACTGGATATGCCTATGCATATTGTGAAGCGGGAATAGGCATCGCACAACAATTCTATAGCATCCACCGAGGTTCTAAAACCACACGGCGGTGAGAGAAACTTAAAAGTGGTGATTTAGATAATCACTTTGAAACAGGGAAGATATATTTTATCAAATAAAAAATCCCAAAAATTTAAAAAGTGCAAATAACTGCAATATATTGCTCTATAATTTCCCATAAGATCTTACAAAATGTGAAAATAAGTATGGAAGTCCAAGTTTTTCCTTCTTAGTATGAGCAATTTTCTTCCTAAGCTCCCAATACATTTTGCAACTCTGACTTGTTTGAGGCCAAAATTCAGTAAATTATGGTTAGGTAGGCCCCCTCCTCGCATTATATACACAGCTGGGGCTTAGGGTTACAAGAGGCTGAGTGTTTTACATTTGAAAAGATACATCTAGAACCGATGTATGTTGGTTAGGATGATATCCCGAGAATTTCAGGGCAAATAATATTGACTAGTATTCCAAATTGGTGTGGTGCCCTGTTTGTCGGGCCTGATGGGCCTCGTTCTACCCCATGGGGTATCCTAATCCCAACGAAGACACGCTCAAAATAGTACATAATGACATGGAAATCCAACGTGGAAAACTCCACACTAAATACAAAAGATATCACGTGAAAAATAATAATATAATACAACAAAGACGATAATCAAACGCACACGCATATGCACACACACTAAAATGGGAGCAATATCAGTTGGTGGTGAGCCAACTACACGGTAAGCATAAGGACACACTTCCACTACCCATCCCTTCGAGAGAGCCCGTTGAGATTCAAGAAAGAGATCATGTTTCCGGCTCAATCCCCAATCTTCCCCGACGGTGATGCTGATTCAGGCAAAAGGGAGAGGTGCTCACTGCTCGGCATTCCTTTGTTGGTATTAAGCCTAGGTCCTAGGTTGTGCCTTAGGTGGTATGACGATGTGGAGTGTGACGCCGCCGCGTGCGAGTGGTTGTTGGCGACATATAATGGTTGTGTTCATAGTGGTTGTTGGCCGTGGCCGTGTGCGAGTTGCTCATGGGAAGGGTGTCGTCGACATCTCCTCAGTAAGCTCGTCTGGTTCCATATTCTTCACGAAGTCCTCTCATCCTTGCCCTGGTTGCAAGGATCGCCGATGTGATGAAGATGAAGCAGAGGAGACATCCAAATGGCAAGGAGCTAATCCTAAGTGCCTGCTTATGAGAGGCTTCAGCACCCATTGCCATGGGTCGATTGCCAGCCAGCTTCAGCACCCATTGCCATGGGTCGATTGCCGGCCAGCTCCAACCTGTCACCGAATATGCTAGCCGAATGGTGGCCTTTCTTCTTCCTCACGCGCAAGAGGCCAGATGGGAGGCAACGTGTCTTCTACGTGGAGTCCCTGGTGTGGTGCCATGGAGGTTTTGAAGTGGTGTCATCCCAGGTAACGATGGGTTGTGCTCGTGAAGAAGATGCTAGGGATCTGGTTACGTTCTTCATCAACTCAACAGGGTCCTCTTTGTAAATTTCAGGGACGAGTTCACTATTTTTTTTTGGTAGCGGGTTCAGTTGTACGAAGTTGTACCTCTGTTTTGTTATTAATGCAGCTACCAGACCCATCCAATGTTCGAAAAATAAATAAGGTAAGAGCTAATTAATCGCAGCAAGTCAATGGTCATTCCACCTTCATGCCATTCGACGCGTATCTAAAGGAATTAAGCAATTAATTCCCAAGTGAACTGCAACAACAGAGAGGCCGATCTCCATGTCGATCATACAAATGGAAGAAACTACACCCAACAAGCCCATTTCAGCATCTCAGCCACCAGAAAATAACTGTAGTCTTCCCTCAAAAAAAAAACTGCAGTCTCCAGGTACCTGCAGAGCAGGTAATAACATCAGTCAAAAGAAACGTGTGCCATTCAACCAAGAAAAGTTGGAGTTATTCTCATATATTTTTGTCTGACTCAAACAGAAACCTTAGCTTCACAATTTGTGGAAATTGTGCCAAAAGCTCCAAAGTTGAATCAAGTCAACATCATAAGACAAAACCAACATCTGAAACAGTGAACATAAATAAGTAATTTTGGAGTGTGGTAGGACACTTTCAATTTCAAATATCAGAAGAATTTGGCTACACTAGTCTGAGTATATAGGCCAAAGAAGAGTGGGCATACGAGGGATTGTGCAAACCTCAAGCAAGGGACTGTGCATAATCTTATTAGTTGATACTTCCTTCAATCGAAATCACTATCTTTTTTTTACTTTGCACAGCGTCAAGGAGTTTTTACGCCACTATCTGCTGATAACATGCTAGTAAAAATACTATTAAATATCCATGATGGCCAAAAGTGAAGACATTAGACTGCATATAGTTTGGACCAGCCAAATTATACTAGTGGCTAATGCCCAATTACAGATATGCAAATCTGATGGATAACAAGCTACATGGTAAGAAATGTTTAACTGAACAGCCTAAAACTAGACTAATCATCCATGAAACTACAATGCTGCAAGCAAAACGATAAAAGGAGGTATAAGATTCAGCGAAGGCATACTCTTCAAGTATTGTGGCTATCGTTAGTGACGATGATAAAAAATAAGCAGGAATGTGAAATGGTAAACCTCACGTCTATTATAAATAAAGACAGCTTGAAAACAAATGCTCAGTTAATGCTACTTACCACATGCAGATCACAATAGGAATTTATAAACCCATAACGACGGAAAAATAAGTTAAAGGTGATGCGACTCCAAAAGTAAAACAGAAATATATCCCAAATCGCGGCAATGGGTTAGTTCATTTGCAATGAAGAATGATAGCAGTCAGTTAAAAAAAACATGGCAGTCTCATCTCTAAGCAGGCACGAACATATGAACAAATAGAGAATGAGGAACGGTTCCAAGTCATCAGTCATCGGAGAGGCTAGAGGGAGAACTAAGGAGGAGGTAAACTGAAAGGAAGGAAGATGGATGGAAGGGAGGGCAATAAGAAAAATCCACTTGGTAGGGGAAGAACAACAGTAGATATGAAAACAAAAATTGGTCATGGAAGCAGTTTTTAAGACGAATCTAGTCGTGTCATTTTAATTCAGTGTCCAATATGGAGTATAAACATCCAGGTGGCTAAACCTGAACGTATTACACTGCACATAAAGCATAATTGGACCTTTCACCAACCAAATTATACTAGTGTCTCATGGTCAATTACATATATGTGCAAGTTTGGCGGACAACGTGGAACATGCTGAGGAAATGTTTATCAAAATAGCCTAACACTAGAATAATCGTGCAGAAAAGCACAATGACTGCAAGCAAAACAATAAACAACATTATAAGATTTAATGAAGCCATATTCTTCAAGTATTGCAGCCATCATTAGCTCACTAGGTACCACAATGATCAAAATATGAAGTGGCATAAGTATAGGTCTAGTAATAAATGGATCTTGAAACCAAATGTTCAGGTATTGTTATTATATCAATTACTTGTGTAGACGGGACCAACATGCAAGTTACAATGTGACTTGATAGACCCTTAACCACATTGAAAAAGTTAAATGCAATGTAGCAACAAGTAAAAGTTGAAACAGATTTATATCCCCAAAGCACAGTGGTAACATCATCATCTATGCGCAGGCACGAGCATATGCACATACAAGAGGAACCCACAGTACTGAAGGAACTCAGAAAGTATTAAAGCAAGGCAGCTGGGGTGGACAAGAAGTCAAGCAATAAAACATATCCAGTAGAGAGGGGGCCAGTAAAACATCAGCAATTAAATGAGAAGGCGGGTGGGTGAAAGCATGAGGAGAAGAGGAAGCAGGGCATGCATACAATATGCAAGATGCAGCCAGCCATCAAAGCATAAGAGGTGCTCATGTGGACAACATACATACATTGTTTGAAGGAAAGAGTTGTAGAGAAAATTCTCTTGTGATTTGGCCTGAGAAATGTCAGTAAAAAGGACAGCAGTACATTATATGAAGGAATATATCAGATACCTCAACATACATGAAGAAGATAAACTGACCTTCTCAACCAGTACATCAGATAGAATATCTAATGGGATAATCCTCTTAAGTATTGTGCGGAAGATCAGCCACATCAATTCGATCAGCATTGTCTGTTTATGCAAGCATAAGAAGTCAAACAACGAATGACATTCTACTGAAAAGCCGAACTCATAGCCGTAATTTAAAATTTAACAGAAAGTTATGATACAACATTAGGAATACATAAATAAACTACAACTACCTTCAAATTTAAAGAATATTTTGGAAACAGTATATAATGATGAATATTGTAAACATGAAGAACATGCACACTCACTATTTAGCTTGCAGAAGATACAAGTTATCAAGAATAATAAGCTTTTTACATGCCATGTCAGAAGAAAAAATTAATCATACTAATAAATATTAGCAAAAAAGTGAGCATGAACATTCATTCAGATTAGGTTATCTTCAAATATATTTCACATGAAATGAGATGAACTCAATATATTACTTTCCTGAGGCACAAATGAACTTGCCAATCGTGACACATTATCTTAGAGGTGATAGACTGACTAACTATTCATAAATTTTAAACAAATTAATCATTACTGATTTGAGACTAATAGCAAGATTAGCAAACATAATCATACTGAATGAAATAATTAGAACTAGCTCTAAGCTTCCAAATGTACCTACTGAGCTGCCTATTTGACAATTCAGTTTGCTCAAGCTAGTTTTTGATGTTGTCTTAAGCTTCCAATACTGGATTCCATCAACTAAGTGTGAAACGTTAACTTGGTTTTTTTATATCTGAAATGTGAAGGCATGCTTTTACCTGCAGGGTAAACACTTTCGAATGGACGAAACTGAGAAAAACCTCTGGCTTCATCTTTGGAAAGTTTCTTGGCCTCCAGTGACTGAAGCTGGAGCATGAAATGGTCGGTAGGTGTTGACAGTAGCACCATATTATTGTACTCAACAAAGCCTACTACCCACAGGAACTGTCTCTTCCCTCTAAATTCAGGGAAAGTACTTTATCCAGATCAATAGTTTTTCTCAGCACCCACGAAGCAAGACCATCACAATCGGTCTCCCTCTTCCATAATTGGGCACGGGCATTGTCAGACAGAGTGAGTAAACCAAGCCCACCACCCTCTGCCTGCATAAGCGAGACGTCGGAATAACTTTTGACACACATGTCCCCTCGCACAGGTACCATAGCAAGACTCTGCCTGTCCAGATCAAACTCAAGGATGCCAATCGGAAGTAGCCAATAGAGGGAATTCCCAACCAACGCAGAGCGCATATCGGTAGAAAACATAAGAGCTGATGCGAGACGCCGGCGGGGGGACGGCAACCCCGATTTGACAAGGGAATCCTTAGCCTTGTGTGGATGCGGTGTTGAGATAACATTACTCCATACGCCAGTCTCGGAAGAGTAAACTCGGGCGACTGGTACTGCATCTTGTTTCTCTTGGTTGCCTAACAAGACCACCTGGAAGTGGGGGACGACTCCGGTAGCGCGAAGCACCGCGCCGCTGATCGGGGCCTTGTCCATGTCAAACCCTGGGGGAACTGCAACGAGGTTCTGGTCGCCGGTGACGGGGTCCCAGATCAGGACCTGGAGACGCCGCTGAAGGAAGATGAGCACGAGACCATGGCGGCAGCTGAGGGTCTTGACAAATTCGTGCTCCCGGAACTGCAAGGAGAACCGCCCGACAGGGACACGATTGGGAGCTTCCAGAGCAGGCACGAAGGAGAGACGGGGGCGATACATGTACAGATCCGTGTCGGTGTCGATGAAACTGAGGAGGGGAGGGTTGCGGCTGTGGTGGAGGCGGAAGCGGCGGAAGAAGCTGGCATTGGAGACGAGGCTGAGCCAACGGTAGCAGACGGCGGAGGCGCGGGGGAGAGGGGACGGCTGCGGGGGGAGGCGGAGGAGGATCTCGGCGAGTAGGTCATCATCTTCCAGCGGCGGCGCTGCCGCGGAGCGGATGCTAGCTGTCATCTCTGGCATCGACGTGGTGGAGGCGAATCGGGCAGGCGGGCACCCTTGGAACACCATGAGGCGGTGGAGGAAGCTCAGCAGGGGCGGGTGCCGTGGAAGTCGCGGTAGCGGCGGCGGAAGCCTGGTCGCAGATGATGCCGAGCCACGGTTTGCAGACGAGGGCGGCGCGAAAGAGGTGCTAGGGCTCGTCCGGTGGGAGGCGGAGGAGGATCCCGGCGGTAACATCATCGACCAGCGGCGGCGGCGGCGCCATGGGTGCGCTCGTGGTTTGGGTGGGGATTGGGGAACTTTGCGGAGGAACGAGATCCAGTGCCTTGCTGTGGACGAGTCACGCCGTGCCTTGCCCCTAAGCATCTACCGTCCAAGCACATCGCACGGCCAGCAGTAGTCTACAGCCTACCAACCTCACGCCGCAGTCAGAACGGGACGCACAGGACGCACGAATGTCAGAGGAGCATGGGCGGGAGCTTTGCCGGTCCGGCCGCCGCCGCTGCGCCCACCTCCGGCCGCGATGGAGCCCTCGAGGTGAGCCACGCCGGCTAGCTCCGCCCACCTTCGGCCGCAACGGAGCCCTCAAGAAAACAGCCGCGACGGTGCACTCCGGCCACCTCCGACGGCTCACTCGGCCCCACCGACAGATTGACGATGGATTCGAGCGGCGGCGGCAGCAGCTGGAGGACTGGAGCGGCGGCGGCAGCATCTGGAGGATTGGAGCGGCGGCGGCCGGAGGGACCGGACTGGCGGCCGGCTAGGCTAGCGCTGCGGCGGCCGAATGAATCGATCGGTGGCAGTGGACTTAGACTCGACCGGTAGCCGGCAAAATGGAGCGGCGGCGTCGCGTCGGTCATCTCATGGTGGCGGAAAAAGAAAAATGAGCACGACCCGTGGATGGATGGTGCCGGCAGCAGCGGCAGAGCTCCGCCCGACGCCCGCGAAGCACCTCCGTTTTCCCTCCCCGTTCTGGTGTCTGCACTCTGCAGATTGAGTCGTTTGGCTGTCATTAAACTATGCGAGCCGTTGGATTGATTTCGACGGTGGATATAGGGGCGCAAGGCACGGCGTGACTCGCCTTAGGCAAGGCACTGGATCCCAGTCCGCTTTGCGGGATGCCCAAAATTAACGACAGCACTTTGCATTTTTTTAGAAGAGCGAGATTAATAAAGCCCAGGAGTTTTTTTTTTTTTTTTTGATATGGAGCTGTCATTCCATTAACATTCCTCGGCAGAATCGCCGTACAAAGCCCTGGTTACGTCACTGGGAAAATTATCAAACCAAATACCATTGTAACCTGGCAGTTCAGCAGCACCCTTTGTTGCCAGACAATGTGCAGGATAGTTGCAGGACCTGCTATTATAGATGACATGAGCTTCAATGAAATTCAGTCTGAGGCGAAACTTTATCTCTCTGAACAAAGCACCCTGTTGTGCTAGATCATACTCAGGTGAGGTGACAGCACGCTGCAGAACTTGGCAATCAGTAACAAAAATGGATCGACCAATCCCCAAATTTTCAGAGATTTTTATGGATTCTAGTAGCGCTTGAGCTTCAGTCTCCAGAGCTGTGCTAGCATTTGGCATGGAGCCGGCTGCCGCAAAAACAACATTGCTGTCATGGTCTCGAGCAACACTCCCCCATCCCCACGCCTTGTGTCTGCATGGAAAGAACCGTCCACGTTGATTTTAATCCATTCCTCTTGAGGCGGTGACCAGCGTGCTGGGTTTCTTTGTGTGTTAGCCTTTGGCTTCCCAAAAAACTGAGCCCATTCCATCGTATGTCTTCCAAAGGCAAAGCTTTTGCCTTGTTTCAAAAAAATAAAGACCTTCAGAGGCACACCCCCCAACGCCGTGGCAAGACACCACCCCTCCCACGACTATGCCTGCATCGGAGTCGGCGAGCCTCCATGAGATCGCTCGTTGCCGCCAATTCCTCCTGGCGGACATGCGGGATGACCCCGCCTACGCATACACCAGAGATATGTGGGATCGCTGGTTCGAGGCGGAGCACGACAAGTGCTTCCACGGCCGGACGAGCCGGAGGACGAAGAGGAGGTGGGCGACGGCGACCTCGACCACATCTTTGACGACATGGAGGATGACGATGATGCAGCCCTCCGTGTAGACATCGAGGCGGGATGTTGCCGGATCTGGCCTAGCTCTCGACACCTAGGTAATGGAGGCTCGTGCGCCGCCGCATCCAGAGTCGTGGTCACTTGGCACGCCCGCAAGGCAAGGTAGGCCTAGGCGCTGGCTTCGGCATGTCGATCTAGGGGAGGCAACTTGGCCTCCGGCGCCACAAACGCCAGCTCCGGCTCCACCCCCACCTGTGTGGTCGCCCACGGGGTGTGTGGTCACCTCGCCAGTGTGGCCGTGCACGTAGTCATCAAGATTGAAGATGACGACCCCCCCCCCCCCCCCCCCCCCCCCCCAACTCAGTATCAATGGGTTATATTTTTCTGTATTTTGGTACACATATTCAGTTTAAAAAACTACAATATTCAGTTTTCTTTCAACACAGACAGCTTCGCAAGGGCTTGTTTACGAAAGACAAACATGGCCAATATATGCTTGTTTGATCAGTTTAAGACCCAATGTTTTTTTCCATGCACCATTAGGATTAGTGACAGCACTACACAAAGCCCCATTTATGAAATCAATATACCAAGGCAAAACTGGCAACAGGGCTTTCACCTTCAAATTGCAGTCATTTGCTATTTTGGAAAATAGTGAATAACTCTTCTCTGGTACAATACTAATTGTCCTGCTCAAATGTCAATATTGCCCTCGGAACCCCAGTCTTGCTACTATATAAGAGCCCACACTGCCACCCAAACAGTCTCGTGTACTCTCACCACAACAACTGTCTTCCTTCTCCCTTGAGTCTGTAGCAGCCATGGCCAAGGAGATGGAGGTGAAGAACAGGGCGGCCGCCATTGCTGTCGTCTGCATGCTCCTGATGCTGTCCGGGCAGCAGTGGCAGGTGGCAGCCATGTCCGAGTTCTGCCAGTGCTACCAGCAGTGCTACCCCGGGTGCAGCCGTGCAGGCACAAGTTGCCGCCATGGGCATGTGTGTTATTCTGCATCGAACTCCAGTGCAGGCCAATTCCAGGCGGCGGCGCCACATGCAGGGCAGCCTGCGGCCTGGACAACCTCTGCGGCTTGTGTCAGCGGCAAGACCCGGAAAGACGGCATACCATCTTACTTCCACTGTTTTGTGTATCTTCTTCTTGCGATGAACAATGCTGAAACTTATGTTCTTGTTTCCTTTGAACACGGATGAAAGAAGGATCATTTGTTGAATTGATCTGTTGATCTTGTTCTCGCATTGCAGGTGATGTCACGGCATGTGTGAGCAACTGCAATGAGAAGCGAAGCCATTATAAGTTACTTCGATTTGAAGATCTATATCCTTTTAAGAAACAAAAAAAATGAAAGAGAGAGCTTGTCGATTATAGCATGCTATAATATTCAATAGCTGTGATTGTAGCAGCAAGTTATAAAATGAGTTCATGTGGATGTCATCAATACGTACGTACAGGTGTATGCCTAGTGAATTTTAATCTGGCTTTGATTTCGCATATTCCTACCCTCAATCACAAAAAACAAATTTATGTGTACCTTGCTAGGAAAAAATTGAGAAATTATGTTTCTCAAGCTTAATCATAAAAGAGTTAATATTCAAATGTTAGATAACTCAACCAAACCTTGGCCATACATCAGATAACAAGAAGAAAAATATGTCGTGGCAGCACGAATATGAATTGCTACCGTAGATTAGGCAAAGGCTGTTATCGATGTGTATGACAGTCCTGAAGCCGCTACTCTCGAGAACAGAGAGGAAAAACCGAGATTCAGAGTTCCTGTTTTCTTTTGTTCTGATGATTTTTTGTTCTTGCATCGTGATTAGCAGCTAACGAGTTTATGTGGATGCCATTTGTACGTGGCATATCCAGAATGATGTTAATCTGGCTTAGTGGCTTTGATTTGCCAGCTTTGCCCTATCCGTCACTAGATCACAACAACCAGATTTATTTGTCGTTCTTGCAAGGAAAAAAGTGAGAAATTTTGTTTCTCGAGCTTACTCATAAACGGGTTAAAATGAAATGTTAGCCAAACCTTCACCACACCTCAGAGAAATTTTGCTATTTTAAGCTCAAGCAAAAGCGTTTGACGATGCATAGCGGCAAATCAAGGGTATTATTGCTCTGGCTTTGATTCACCTATTCCTTCCCGGATCAGTACAACCAAATTGTTATCATCTTTATTTTTTTCCCAGTAAGTGAGACCTTTTATTTCTTCAAAAACTAACTTACAAAAAAAATCAGATGTTAGCCAACTCATAAAAGAATCAAACAATCCTTGCCAGCAACCGGGCAAAAAGCAATTCGATTGAACTTACAATGACGTCTTCCCAACTCCAAGGTTAGACCACTTATGGAATTTAGCATTACTAGTCAGCAGCACTAAGCTTCTAAACACTGAAGGTAGAAATTCAACAAAAGTACACGCACAGTGGCTGATACACACGGAAGATAATCAAATGCGCCCACACATGCGGGCACACTAAAATGCATGCAAGATCAGTTGACAGGTGAGCACACCGCAAGTTAAGTAGGAGTACTAATTAATTGAAGCTAGTTAACGTGCCTTCAACCTTCATACGACTTTAAGGATGTCTACGGAAATCAGATAACAGTAGGAAGTCGAATTAAGGGATCAATTCCTAGAAGTGCACTCCACATGACCGATGCATGCTACATATATAGATGGTCAACCTCGGCGTCCAACACACAAATGGAAGAAACTACACCCAACAACTCGCAGCATCTCAGCACCCTGAATGTAACTCTAGATACCTGCGGAGCAAGCAATACCATCGGTCAGACAAATATGTACTATGTAGTCAGATAAACCATTGGAGTTATTCTCAAAAAAATTGTATGGCTCAAACAGCAACACAAAATCCGATATCAGAATTTGTATCAAAAGCTCCAAACTTGAATCATATCAACATTATTAGACAAAACAAAAATTTGAGAGAACAATAGGTAACTTTTAGTGTAGTGGTTCAACTTCACCTCTAAGAGCATCTCCACGGGCGCTCCCAATAGGGCTATTGGGAGCGTCGGCACGAAAAAGGCCTCCACCGGCAGCCCCAATAGCGGCAAATTATCGGACAGGCCCAATAGCGCGTCATCCATAGGGAGAAGTGGGAGTGCCGGCACACCATGTCAGGATCCTGACGGGTGGAACCAGCCTGTGAGTGACTCAAACAAGATCAACGTAACTTATTGCGGGGAACTTATTGCGGGGAACGACGAGATGGTATCCCAACTTAAAGACTAGAGCGGTCGATTGGTACGCCTGGACGCGTCCCTCTTCGCGACGACACCGAAGTAATGGCGCCTTGGGAACCGTCGCCGGCTTCCCGCCTGCCGCGTGTCGCATTCCCGCACATTCACGCCGTCCCTCCGCACTTTATAAGCAGCAACGCGCTCACCTCCTCCGCATTCGCCACCATCCTCTCTCGCTCGTCGCCACCATGGAGGAGGCCAGGCAGCCTCTGTCATTGGTGAGTTGCGTTCAGAATGCCAACGAGCTTCGTCACCGCCCCTTGCCAAGGTCAAGGAGGAGGAGCAGTCGCCGCCACGGGGGCGCCTCTACCTCGGGTGTGGCAAGAAGGTCAAGACGTAGGACGCCTCTACCTCAGCCACTCCACTGCCACAACAACCCGATGATGGAGGACGAGGCTAATGCCTTGTTCCAGCTCCAGCTCGCCGAGGCTTAGTGGAAATTAGTGGAAATTCTTCGAGATGGTCCAGCCGGCTAGCGACGAATGGGCCGAGGAGTGGTCCGCGGCCGAGAACGGCATCGTCACCATCTGCGGCGACCACGACGCCACCGGTGGTGACGTAGGGGGCGACGCGGAGAGGCCGAGATTAGGATGGAGGCGCCGGACCTAGATGCGCACTACCTCACCGGCTAGGTTTAAGGTTAGGTTAGTTTAATTTTTGTTGATGTACAACACGTTTTATGATAAATCTTAGTTTAATGAAGATGTCGTCCATAAACTACAATAAATTTAATCAAAATATTAGATGTCGAGCATATGATTTAATGAGGCCATGAAGGCACAAGACATTCCACAGAAAAGACAAATAGAAACAAGGAGGTATCACGAGATATTTAGATAACCTGACAGTTGTAAATTGAGAAAAGAACATCTCAGTTTTGACAAAACAATGATAATAGATATACAAAACACACCAACTGTCGATAGACACACGTTTACATGCGTGTTTGAGAAGACAACACACCTACTGTCAAACTTACTAAATGTTTCCAAAATAGCATATGCTCATTAATATCTTCAGAATATAGAATATGCACACTCAGGTCACAAAGGAGAAGTCATCTGCAGCAGTTCTTAAGCTTGTTCCACACCATATAGGAAAATAATAAAATACACTCATACTAAGAATTTCTGGCACCACAAGTGATCATGACTTAGATAATGTCTAAATTAATTTAGCCCAAAAAGATGAAAATGAGATCCATTTGCTAATTTCCCTGCCACAAGTGGACTATATTATTAGCCACGAGATAAGTTATAAGTCGATAAAAATACCGAGGGAAAGAAATACCATAGTAGCCTTTAAGCTTCCAAATTGCACCTATTGGGCTACCTATCTGACATCCTAGTTTGTTAAGGCTAGTTTCTCATGTAGTCAACTTCCAAATGTTGTATGTCTCATCTTGTGAGCAAAATGACATCTGGCTATGCACCACGCAAAACGCCACCACCCAAGTTTCTAAACAGAGCACTAAAGAACAGACCAACACTGCAGCATACACACTTTCAAAGGAAAATAGCAAGAAAGCATGTTCGGATTGGAAGTTTCTTGAGCTGCAATGACTCAAGATGACACGGCTGAAAATTGTTGTCTTAACATGAAATGATGTGAACATAATTTCATCAGCAAATCATCGAACAAGTACTTGGTTTTGTTGTATCCGTAATGTAAGGCATGTTATTACCTGCAGCGTAGACACCTTCAAATGGATGATAGCAAAGAAAGGGCATTTCTTCGACAAGCTCCTTGAACTTCAATGAATCAAGGTGGATCATGAAGATGCCGAACACTGACCACAGGAATACCACATTATTCTCCTCGGCGAACCCTCGTATGGAAAAGTACCTCTCCCCTGAATTCAGGGGAAGTAGATTGTCCATTTCGATAGTTCTTCCCAATACCCATGAAACAGTACCATCACAATTAGCCTTTCTCTTCCACAATTTGGCAAAGAAGTTTGTTACTACAAGGAAACCCAGCCCACCACCCTCTGCACGTGTAAACGTGAAGTCGCAAGGAGCCATGCCATGCACGCCCGATGGCAAATGTATCACAGCTAGGCTCTGCCTCTCCAAATCAAACTCGAGAATTTCAGAAGAAATACTGGCAATCAGCCAGTAAAGCGAAATCCCGTCCACCAGCACAGCGGACCTCATCAAAAAGATCGAGAAAGCGGATGTAAGTGGTGTTGAGATGAGATTGCCCCATTCGCCAGTCTGCGACGAGTAAACACAGGCGAGTGCTCCTCCATCATGTTCTAACACTACCAAGACAACCTGGAAGTGTTGGAAGTCTCCCGCAGCGCGAAGCACCGCCCCGCTGCTGGTGGTATGCTTATCCGCAATTAACCCCAGGGGAAGAGCAATGCGGTGCTGGTCGCCGGTGAACGGGTCCCAGACCAGGACTTGTTTCCGGTTACGGTCCAGCATTAGGACGAGGCCATGGCGGCATCCGAGGAGCCTAAATGCGTCGCCTTTATTGAGCTTCAAGGAGAAGCGCCCGGGCGGGACACGATTGGGGGACTCCAGAGTTGGTAGGAATGATGAGTCGTACCCGTCGAAGAAACCGAATAGGGAAGGGTTGCGGCGGTGGTGGATACGGAAGCGACGGGAGAAGCCGGGGTCGGAAAGAAGGCTGCGCCATCGCTTGCAGACGAGGGAGGCGCGCGGGAGGGAGGACGGCTGCGGCGGGAGGCGGAGGAGGATCTCGGAGAGCAGGTCGTCGTCGTCCAGCACCGCCGCCGCCGGCGAGCGGCTGCTGCTCATCTCGCCCTCCTCGCTGCTGCTGCGGGATATGATGCACCCCATCGAACCAATGCGCCCTTCAATATAGAGAGAAAAGAAGCATCTCCTCGTTCTCAGTTTTCCATTTCTATTCAGCTTCCGATTGGACTTCATGGAGTGCGGGAAGCTCACCTGAGACTGGAGAGGAACCCTTGCAGATCCAGACCGCTGCTGCTCGTCGCGGGTCGCCGCCGTTGCAGCTGCAGCTGCCGAGACAAGCGGCAGTGCAGGAGGCGTGCAACAGTACGCGCGGCGGGCAGAGGAGGACCAGCGGCCGGGGCGGGGGAAGAGCAGTCGCCCGGCGGGTGGAGAACAGCCGTGCGTGAGATATTTTGGGGATTTCATGTAAATTAACTAAAGAACACGCGGGCCATTTTTCACTCGGCAAAAGGCATCTTCTAGACTTGCCGTGAAAAAATGTACAATTCTCCACCCACGTGTTATTTTAGCAAAGAGCAATGTTATTCTAGCATGAAACTTGAGACGCATGAAATGTTTTATACTATTTTTGTCGACTTTTTATACAGCCAGAAACAAGTTTGCTAGGAAGCCAATTATAATTTCTGGATTTATAACCCAATTTGTTTCCTAAAAATGTTATATCCAAGCCTATGCCAGGAGATATGTTTCTCGGCAGTACTCGACTTCTCCCGAGGCTCGGCGCTTAGAATTAGTCATATGGAGGCACTCCTCAAAATACACATTCAGTTTTCTTTGTACGTCCACATAGGAAGCTTTGTAGCGAAACGTGTTTTTTTTGCCTTCCGAGCTGATCCTATTCTTTTACAAAATTCAAAACTAATATTTACCTGTTTCAAAAAAGTTGAAAAAATCACTATGTAACCAATGGTTTATCCCATAAATATGCAAATATCAATTTCAATTACTTCATGTTTTAAGCTACATAAAAAAATGACAAAATATGATAAATCTGGAGATTTAAGCTGAAGCCTGCCGGTGTCTTTGCCGATTGATCGAGTTCTATATTGTCAGACTTTGTATCCCCTTTCGCCTTCTTTTGTTTTGTATAGGCCGTGGTGTGTGATGTGTTGAATCTCTCCTCTTTTCTCTTGGAGAGGTTGAGTTTCTTCCTCCCCTTTCTTTTTCGCTTTTGAGTCACCTGTGATAGATCATGATAATATGTTGTGCAATATTGATTGAGCCTTTTGGAGAAGTTGAAGGCGAGGTCGTGGTGGACGAAGACAGCGTGGTGGTTGTCAAAGGCGATTGAGTTGTATCGATAGTAGATGTTGGGGATTGAACCTGCGCTATCCAAATGCAGGGCTCTTTGCGCAAAGGTTGAAGGCGAGTTAATGATGCCGGGTATCGAATATAACCTAAACATCTACTATCGCTTCAATAGTAGATGCTGGCATGAGGCAAGTTAATGGATGCCGGGTATCGAATGGATGTCGGGCTAAGAATCCCGATAGAGGTAGGTTCAGATAAATATAACCTAAATCGTAATATAATATAACACCCCCCCCCCCCCCCCCCCCCCCCCCCCCCCCCGCGCAGTCGGAATGGTAGTGACGTTAAAAGTAGGAGCGTTGCGGGCGTTCCGGCTAGAGCACAAGCCACGTGAAATTACGAAGTGGAAAGGGAGCCGAGGTGATAGCCCTTGATGCCGATGTTGATGTAGTCGAGTTGTGGGCGATGTAGTCGTGGTCAATGATGCCGTGCGTGACGTAGTCGCCATTGTGGTAGTTGTTGATGTTGTTGTGGTCGATGTCGTCATTGAGCCCGGTGGAAGTCTCCATGTTAATTGCCGAAAAGCGATTGTAGCGGTAGTCAACTTGAGTTGGACGTAGCTGGAGTCGGTGTAGTCGAGGTAGGCGGCACGGCAAGCCGAGCTTGCCAGACTCGGGAGCGTGTCAGGGACGAAGGCACGTGCCGATGTTGCCAGTACCGGACTTGCGAAGACAGAGACCACCATGAACCATGCGAGCATGAGTCGGAGGGAGCAGCAGAGAAGGTCTCCGTGAACGGTTTGCAATTGTTCCGCCATTGACGTCAGAGTAGACGAAGTGGTTGCAAGAAATAAACTTGGCATGAGAGCGCGTGCACATAAAAGAGGAGACTGCAACTCTGGCGGCGAGGTTGTGGTGGACGAAGACGGCGTGGTGGTTGTCGGCAATTGAGCTGTAGCGATAGTAGATGTTGGGGACTGAACCTGCACTATCCAAATGTAGGGCTCTTTGCGCGAAGTTGAAGGCGAGTTAATGGATGTCGGGTATCAAACACGCGCTATCCATGTGCAAGGGCGCTTTGGCGCAATGTTGAAGGTGAGTCAATAGATGTCGGGGATTGAACCTGGATCATCCGTTTGCAAGGGCGCATTGGCGATGTTGGAGGCGAAGAAGAATTCGATGGCGTTGACGAAGACCAGGAGAGGCGGTGGCGGCGACGACGATGCGGTACGTGCGATGATATTGTTGGTGTTGATAGTTGACAATGATAATGACCAAGAGCAATGCAGGTGCAGCCCTACATGATGGCGAGGCGCATACTCACGGACGAGCTTGATGTCCCGGCTGATGTTGTCGAAGACGATCCGGCTTGGTGGCGACGTGTGGACGGAGCGGCCACTAGTAGGAAAACGGTTATAGGTGGAACCACTATCTGTGGCGCACCATTTATGCCATGCGTCACAGAATATATTCAGTGGCGCACGGGCAGTGGTGCGCCACAGAATTCTGCCACTTTCTGTGGCGCATAACTAGACCATGCGTCACTGAATACAGGCTTTCTGTGGCGCATGCAAAACCATGCGCCACTGAAATATGGTGGGCCTCACCACCAATGATTGGCTTGCATCCTACGGAGCCTTTTCTGTGGCGCATGGGACTAGATGCGCCACCGAAATCAACATTTTGGTGGCGCATCTGACCACGTGCGCCACAGAAATGTGACTTTTCTGTGTCCCACATGCGCCACAGAAATTGGCTTTCTGTGGCGCATATGGGCAGATGCGCCATAGAAAGTTTTGAAATCAGATCCCACCACACCACCCCCACACCCCCCGCGATCGCTTTTCAGTTTTGCAAAAAAGAAAGAAAAATGATAAAATCTTCAATAAATAAAATCCTTTGAGATATAGTTAGGTTTAGTTGGTATAGAAATTTTGAAATATGAATTTTGATGTTTTTTGCAAAAAACAGAAAAAACTTAGAACGGCCATAACTTTTGCATACGACGTCGAAAAAAAGCGTTTAATATATAAAAAGACTAGAGAAAAATTGGAGATCGATTTCACCCAGGTTTACCCGGTGAACTTTTCTCAGATCCTCGAAATTCTAAAAAGAAAAAAGTTATTTCAAAAAGAAGATTTTTTTATACAAAATCAAAAAAATTGGAGAAGAAATTCTGTGGCGCATATCTACATATGCGCCACAGAATTATTGAGCGGGATTCGAATTTTGAATCCGCCGGCGCCCCCTTCTCCCTCTCTTTTCTCCTTCTCTCCTCTCATTTACTCCTCTCCTCCACTTCTCCTCTCCCCTTCTCCTCCCTCCTCCTTCTCAACTCATAGTTACCCTCTCCTCCTCCTCCTCCTCCACCTCCACCTCCGGCGACCTCCTCCTCCTCCACCACCTCCAGCGACCTCCTCATCCTCCTCCACCACCTCCGGCGACCTCCTCCTCCTCCACCACCTCCGGCGAAAACCTCCTCCTCCACCACCATCTCCGGCGACCCCCATCCTCCACCCACCCACCTCCGGCGACCCCCTCCTCCACCCACCTCCGGCCAAGCCACCTAGGGACATGGCCAAGGGCACCATGGCATCCGACGAGCTCCGAAGAAATTCCGGCGAAATTTCGGCGGCCGCTAGATCCAGATCTAGATCTGGCCGCCCTTTTTATTTAAATTCAAAGAAAATTCTGTGGCGCATGTCTACGGGATGCGCCACTGAAATCTTTCTGTGGCGCATGGTGGTGGGTGTGCCACAGAATTGTGATCTTTCAGTGGCGCATATGCCCGTACGCCACAGAATTGAAATTTAGTGGCGAGGTATCTGTGGCGCACCGCCCATGCGCCACAGAATACCAAAAGTGGTGCGCCACTAATAGCCTTTTCCCTACTAGTGGGCCGGCGACAACGCTTGAACGCGTCCCTTGGGGCACGGTGCAGAGCGTCCTTAGCACGGGCGTTAATGAGGACTTGCCGGGGATGAGTCAACGACTTGTTTGGAGTAGTGGCGCACGAAGATGACATGCGACGGTAGGCGATGCAATCCAAAATATGATCGGCAAAAGAAGAAGAAACGCCGGTCAAGCGGACGGCGAGAGAAAAATATGACGATTCTGGCACGACGATCTGAAGGGTCGACGACCAAAATCAGCTAGTCTAATCTACGAGTTGCGTGGCCCCCAACGGAGATTGATCTCCCGAGGGCAGCGCGGCAGAAACAGTGGGTGGCTAAACCCTAAGTTGAGGACTGAAACGCTCTGATACCACGATATGATAATATGTTGTGCAATATTGATTGACATCGACTGAGCCTCCTGGGTTGTTTGTATAGAGATCACTTGGGGCTAAGAATCAGATTACAAACCTAAACTACCAAATATAACCTAAACCGTAATATACTCTAGCAACCTGTACTCGTTTACTCCTCTTAATGAAATGAAAACATCACTGATGGTGCTTTCCGTAATAAGAAAATGCATATTCAGATCCACACTTCTGTCATTTTTGTTTAGCTGAGAAGTCAAATATTGAAGTTGATTTTTTACATGTTTGTAGAATACACCATTGGCTACATCCGGGATTTTTTTTAGACCTCGTAAATGTTTTTTTCGATTTTTAAAAATACCAGGATCAGGAGCACGAAATCGCCACTCGCTTTGTAGGACTTGTCTATGAAAGAGGCCCATGTTCAGTATATGCTTGTCTGATCAATTTAAGATCCAAGGTCCGTGTCGAGAAACGGCGCTAGGAGTGACGACCTTTGATGCACAAACATATGTGTATGTAGATTACCTGCAAATATATAAATTACACTTGAAAAGTAGGACACAAGTGCATTTACGGCAGCAAATCCAAAGTTTTGTGTGGCCGCTTGACATCATATCCAAACTTTTGAAAGCAAATTCCAGTATATTTAGAAACAAATTTCCATTGTATGGAAGGTATGGAAGAATCGTGTGAAAAAAAATCATGTGTTATCTGCTACACTATTTAGTTAAAGTGCATATTTCACCAGAAAAAAAGATCCTAAAAATATTACATGCAAAGTTAATGCCAAGAGAGGCCTCTTTCCCGATAGATACTAGAACTTCTCCCGGCATTTTGCAGTGTTTCAGTGTCAAGCAATTTGTCCATTACTACTAAACATCTCTCTTAAATATACAATAAAAATAGGCAGCAGTTGTATCAAAACAGCACATTCAGTTTTCTTTCTACAACAACACAGGCAGCTACAGAAGGGCTTGTCTAGACTGTCTAGGAAAAAAGAAACATGACAGCTAGCACTTATCTGATCAGTTCAAGATCCAAGGATTTTTTTTTCAGGTGCTAGTGACAGCAATACATAAACCCCATTCTGTTCAGAAAAAATGAATACCATGGCAAAGTTGCATACAAGACACTCAAATTGAAATTGTGGCCATTTGGTTTGCCGGAAAATAGCGAATTTACTATGCGGGTCAAATGTCGGTTCCGCCCTCGGAACTAAAATACCATATAAAGAGCCCACACACTGCCACAAAGAGTCTCACACTAATCACAACAGTTCTCTCCTCACTTAACCGTGAAGAAGAAGCCATCTACCACTGCCAGAGGAAGGAGATGGAGGTGAAGAAGAGGGCATCCGCCATTGCCGCCCTGTGCATGCTCCTCCTGATGCTGTCTGCCGAGCAGCAGCAGGTGGCCGCCATGTCCAAGTTCTGCCGGTGCTACAAGCAGTGCTACCCCGGGTGCAGGCAATACCAGCCGCGGTGGCTCTGCGTGCTCAGTTGCGCCGACCACTGCCACCTCAACCCCGGCACCACCTCGTGCAATATGGCCGGCAGCCTTATCTTCATCTGCGGCTCGTCGGAGGTGCCAACTGGTAAGATGACAGACCATCTCGACTGCATTGCATCTGCCCCGTTTATTCTCCTTCTTGACCAACAATGATGGAATCTATGTGTCTTTTTCTTTCAACGGGGAGGGAAGAAGAAGCGTCTGTTCTGATGATGTTGTTCTTCCATTGGGATTTGCAGATTCAGCCGACACTGCGGCCTGTGTGCAAAACTGCAACGAGAAGCAGAGCCTGAACTGACGCTGACATTTTCGAGAACTTATCCTTCAAGATTGTCGGTCACGGGATCATTCATATGATGTTCAACGGCTGTGATTGTAGCAGAAATCAATAAAACGGGTTATTTTGTTTCTGTTGAAGTTCACAACAAACAAATTTTATTTGTCTTTTTGGCAAGGAAAAAGGTGAGAAAATTTCTCTTAAGATAACTAATAAAAGAATTGGAATCAAGTGTTAGCCAACTTACTGAACCTTCACCACACCTTAATCAAAGAAGAAAAAACATGTCGAGGGCATTGCTACTGAATCTTGAAGCAAACTAGCAGCAGGCCAAGGCAGGTGCAATTCAACATACAGGAGCTTCTTCCCAACTCTTCATGCAAAATTGATATAAGTCTCATCATCTTTCCCAGGCAATGTTTGTGCATTTAAATCCATTGAGGATCCTTGGACATCCACTACTCCATAAGCCTGTAGGGGCAAGCATCTGTAGTATATCAGATTAAGCAGACATTAGATGCACATAGACATCATATATTATCTCGTGCTTAACTGAGAAATAACAGTTTATTCTTGTTGAAACTGGCAATATTAGATCGAATTCGTTGCTGTAGATTGTACAATTCAGCCTACTACTCAGTCTGAAACAAAGAAAATATAGGTCTGATTATAGCAATTATCAGATTACCAGCATGCATGCTTTTCAACTTCGAGTTTAGATTTAAGAAGCGTTGATAATTCAGCTAACAGGAGCTTCTTCCAACCCTCAGATCAAACAACTGATATACAAATATATAATTAAAAATTAATCATGAATCGTAACTCAGAACTAAGCTCCTAAATATCAAGCTTCGAACCAGATGGTAATTCAACAAAATCACACACAAATCGGGAACATCATGTAACCCAAGCAGCAATCCGATATCAGAATCTCGTGGCCTGATACCACATGGAAGATTATCACACACAAGCTAATTCGTAAGTATTAATTGGACCACTAGATAAAAAGTAAAGTCACTTCTCCAGTTTAGGAAAATAGAGACATTAGGCAGATTAATTGGCACATATTTCAAACAAACACCAAAATGACTTGGTACTTTTAGTTTCAACAAGCACAATAGTTTTATTAGCTCCGAAAGAGTTCCAAAATAAACTTCTAACTAGCTCATAGTGGACCCAATTCATACACACAGTGCAAATCATGGGGATACATACATGTAGGTGATTAAAATGTAGGAGATCACTCAAGAACATTCAGATGAAAAGTGAATTGTTCGCAACACAACCCTCTTGTGTCGGAAAAAAGGTATGCGAAACTAGAGTTTGTTTGAGCCGAAGCTGAGTAGAAAAGAGGCCTCTGCGATGGAAACTAGCAACCAACTTGCCACTGATGTCAACATGAAGTAGCCATTCACCATATTGGACCAGCAAGAGCATATCACCATCCCAAGACACGGTCTCCACATTCAAAAGATGCTCAAACTTATCAAATTGGAGCCTGAGCTCCTCAGCAGTAATAACACATGGCCCTTATAGGCCCAAACCTCGGCTTGGTAGTCCCGCAACACCCAAATATCAATGATTGTTTCATCTTCCTCAGGGTAGCTGGACATACCCATCATGGCATCCATCTCAAACAGGACACTGTGGCCAGCAGTACACGGAGCAGGCATCTGCTGGAATGTCTCAGTTGTGGTGTCGAATACCATTACCCTGCAGCCTATGTACCAATGGAGGTTACCCCGGAACAGGACAGATTCGGGGGTGCGTACCAGCTCCTCCGCATTGGGGTACCCGATGTTCCTGGGCGGGCTGCCAGAGCCCAACGTGAAGACGTAGGAGCAATCTTGAGCATCATGTGCCAGTTCACCACCGATCAACCTTGGGCGCCGGTACAGCAATACGCGGTACTCTCGCCGGTAGGGTTGTGCATGTACATCCCCAGGAGCCTGAAACCATCAAGCTGCTGGAGGTGAGCATACTGACGAGTTGCCGGGTTGCAGATGGTGAAGTGCATGTCGACGAAGGAGACGATGAAGGAGGCCATCGCAGGAGGCCTTCCGATCCGGACAGGCGTTGGGGTAGCGAAGCCGCGCGACGGACTGGAGCTGCTCGGCGGCGGTGAGCCCTGCCCGGTGGTCGAAGGGGATGATGTCTATCGACCTCCCGTCGTCGTCGACAGTGTTGTAGCCGTAGAAAAGGGGCAGCGAGGGTTGGCGGCCGTGGTGGGCGAGGAGGAAGTCGCGGGTGGAGGTGGCGTGGCGCCAAGCGCGGCAGACGGCGCGGCAGCGGATGAGGGCTTTGGGCGGCAGGCGGACGAGGATCTCCCAGATTGCGATTTCATCCGGGAGGCCGCGGTGGAGAGGCCTAGATCCTCCTCTTGTGGCCTCGGCCATGGCCGCCGGCTGGGAGCTCATCCTGGCTCCCGATTCGTGAGGAGTGGTGGAGTTTTGGTAGCGCCGGTGAGTGGCGAGGGCGGCGGCGGATGTTGGTTCTGCTCAATTCTCTTTGGGGAAGCAACTGGAATGGACCTCTTTTCTTTTTTATTAAATGGGAAATTTTGTTTTGACAAAACTTGACCGGCACCCAAAGTTGGATTTACATTGGTACTTTGGACTTCAAAGTAAAAAAGAAATACTTGTACCATCGAAGTATAGTTTAAATCATTGGAGGACCATCGCCGTCCATTGCTCCTCGAGATGTGTGCTTTATTGCTGTGTACAGAAGGTATGTTCTAGAATTAGGATGTTTTGAGTTTTTATTGTTTACTTTACTACTTTTTATGGTTTGCAAGATTTGCTTGTTAGCTAATCTCTTGCATGCTTAAAACTATGATGATGTCTATGTCGGCCTCTATTTCTGCATGTGCATTGATGCTCATGACAATGAGCTCGAGGTCCTTGAAATTACCCATCATTTTGTCGAGATACACGACCGCTATTTCGGGAGTGTAAGTTCTTCCCTGCGATTTGTCCTATGGATTATCACTTATTTGTTTAATGAATTAATGTACTGTTGTTCGAGTGTTTTCCTGATTTCTTTAGGTATGCAAGCTGGATTTGATATTCAATTTCTACAAGGTAATCTCTTTCACATATGTCAAAATGTTGACACGGAAGATCCAGGACTGTTGGAGTTATAGGCACTGTGTTGCCAGAGTTATCCCTTTCAATGAATCATGCTCATGTTCATCAGTGTCAATGGTCAAATATGTAGGCCTACTCCGTACTAGATGAGATTCTCATTGCTGGTGAGTTTCAGGAATCTAAGCAAGAAGAACGTCGCAAGTCTAATTTCTGCACAGGTACCCTCGCCACTGGCTAACATAAACTCTATGTTTCCATGATTAATTATGAGCGTAAGACTTTGGTATTAGAATCTGTCGGTTCAGTTCTATCTGCAATCTATTGTAGATTATTCTCCTATGTTTCATTAGAGGCCATTTTTGTGCTAAAATATGTGGACAAACACCATCATCCTAAAATACTGTGTGTTTCCGGTATAGCTTATGTAACAAGAAAAAAAAAATGGAGAACCTGTAGTGCACTGCTATTCAGAACCACATAGCTTTCGGATAATAATTTGCTTCCCAACTTGTGCAGGATTCGTTGGTAGAGACAGCCAAAGAGGAGGCTAGCTCCGTAACATCATTGCCCAGGCTACAAAGTAAAATCTGCGCCTTATGGTCCCTGCCGCTCCACTCTTTTTGTTTATGTCCCTGTTGGTAAATTTGATGTAATAAGTTATTTGCTCAATTCATTTTGCCAAAGAAGCACGACTTGCCGGATTCCAAAGCATTTGGAATGAGTGGTATGTAAATCATATGTGTACTTGCAACTAAATTTGTGATCTTCAATTCCAAGATCCACCCGTAGTGGATATTTGTAAATTTATGACGACGGTGCATTTCCTTGTGCTTGATCACACTGGTTGTTGGCACCTTCTAGAAATCAATGAAAGGCTGTATGTAGTACAACCCTAGCATATTAGCTGTCTTCGGGTTCATATATACACTGACCTTCCCCTCTTACTTCATATGCTTGATAGTATCCGCCCACCCAATTTTCCACATTCTAGCTAGGTGTGCCATCCTTGTTGATCCCTAGGCTTGCTATGAGCGAGGGCTCTCTGCTATTTGATTTCAAACTAGATAACCAATTTTCACCTAGCCTTGCTATAAGTGAGAACTGACTGCTATTTGATTTCAAATGAGATAACTGATACTGGGGATGGAAGATATCAGGATACAGAAAAATAGACCGACCCAAGATGCTAGTAGAGGGTTCTGTCTACCCTATCCATACAATTTACATGTCTTGTAGACTTAGATGACAAAAGCAACTAAGAAGACCTCTTCGGCTGATTTGGAAAAATCTTGGCACTCCGTTCAATCCGAACACTCCAAGCAAATCACTATGTATGCATAAAGAATCAAAAAGATTGTGTGGCATGGTAATAGATTCGAGAAAAAATTGTCGGCGAAAGCGTATGTATTCACCTTTTATGACTTCAGAAGAACGATGAGAAAATAACAAACCATGCGTCAACTCTCTTATATAAGATAATAGTTTCAAAACATTTAGCACTTACAACTGTCTTCCTTAGCTAATCTATCTAACTAGGTGGGGCTTTGCATGTGCTTCCAAAATACGGATATTTGTAAATTTATGACGACAGTGCATTTCCTTGTAGGTTGTTGGCACCTTTCAGAAATCAATGAAAAGGTTGTCCGTAGTACAACTCTAGCATATTAGCTGTCTTCAACATTATGTACACTGCCCTTTCCTTCTTCCCCTCTTACTTGATATATGCTTGACACTATCCACACGCTAGAACCCAATTTTCCAGAGTCCAGCTAGGTGCGCCATCCTTGTTAATCTAGGCTTGCTATGAGCGAGGATGGTTTGCTTATTTGATTTCAAACTAGATAACCAATTTTGCCCTATGCTTGCTATGAGCGAGGATGGTCTGCTTATTTGGCTTCAAACTAGATAACAAATTTTGCTCTAGGCTTGCTCTGAGCGAGGATGGTCTGCTTATTTGATGTCAAACTAGATAACCAATTTTTCCCTAGGCTTGCTATGAGTGAGAACTGTCTGTTGTTTGATTTCAAACTAGATAACCAATATTGGGGGTGGAAGGTATCAGGATACAGGAAAACAGACCCACGGGAGACGGAGGTAGAGACATCCGGTGCATTCGCAGCCTGCAGTGGTGCTGGGACCTCACCTCGCAAGGGGGGCGCAATGGAGAGCCGTCGTCGTGGAGGCGGAGGAGGATCCCGGCGGTAACGTCGTCGACCAGCGGCGGCGGCGCCATGGGTGCGCTCGTGGTTTGGGTGGGGATTGGGGAACTTTGCGGGATGCCCAAAATTAACGACAGCACTTTGCATTTATTTTAGAAGAGCGAGATTAATAGAGTTTTTCTTCAGAGAGATAGGAAGCCCACCACGATAGCTGAAGAGAAAGCCCATTGAACATTCAAGCTCAGAACGTTAGAAGCCCACGATATTAGTACACGCGCAAATAAGTTATCAATAAAAAACAAGTCATCAAAAAGAAAAGAAAAAATACAAAGAACCTATAGGCAGGTTCAAATGGTACATGGGCATACCCAACGTCCCCACCCCCCAATGTCGTGGCAAGACGCCACCCCTCCCACGACTACGCCTGCATCGGAGTCGACGCGCCTCCATGAGATCGCTCGCTGCCGCCAATTCCTCCTGGCGGACATGCGGGACGACCCCGCCTACGCATACACCAGAGATATGTGGGATCGCTGGTTCGAGGCGGAGCACGACAAGTGCTGCCATGGCCGGACGAGCCGGAGGACGAAGAGGAGGAGGAGGTGGGCGACGGCGACCTCGACCACATCTTTGACGACATGGAGGATGACGATAATGCCGCCCTCCGTGTAGACATCGAGGCGGGATGTTGCCGGATCTGGCCCAGCTCTCAACACCTAGATAATGGAGGCTCATGCGCCGCCGCATCCAGAGTCGTGGTCACTTGGCACGCCCGCAAGGCGAGGTAGGCCTGGGCGCTGGCTTCGGCTTGTCTGGGGGAGGCAACTTGGCCTCCGGCGCCACAAACGCCAGGTCCGGCTCCACCCCCACCTGTGTGGTCGCCCACGGGGTGTGTGGTCACCTTGCTAGTGTGGCCGCGCACGTAGTCATCAAGATACTACAATATTCAGTTTTCTTTCAACACAGACAGCTTCGCAAGGGCTTGTCTACGAAAGACAAACATGGTCAATATGTGCTTGTTTGATCAGTTTAAGACCCAATGTTTTTTTCCATGCACCATTAGGATTAGTGACAGCACAATAGCACTACACAAAGCCCCATTTATGAAATCAATATACCAAGGCAAAACTGGCAACAGGGCACTCACCTTCAAATTGCGGTCATTTGCTATTTTGGAAAATAGTGAATAACTCTTCTCTGGTACAATACTAATTGTCCTGCTCAAATGTCAATATTGCCCTCGAAACCCCACTCTTGCTACTATATAAGAGCCCACACTGCCACCCAAACAGTCTCGTACTCTCACCACAACAACTGTCTTCCTTCTCCCTTGAGCCATGTCGTCTGCATGCTCATGATGCTGTCCGGGCAGCCATGTCCGAGTTCTGCCAGTGCTACCAGCAGTGCTACCCCGGGTGCAGGCATAAGTTGCCGCCATGGGCATGTGTGTTATTCTGCATCGAACTCCAGTGCAGGCCAATTCCAGGCGGCGGCGCCACATGCAGGGCAGCCTGCGGCTTGTCAGCGGCGAGACCCGGTAAGACGGCATACCATCTTACTTCCACTGTTTTGTGTATCTTCTTCTTGCGATGAACAATGTTGAAACTTATGTTCTTGTTTCCTTTGAACACGGATGA
The DNA here is from genome assembly GCA_947311845.1 of Poa pratensis. Classification (NCBI taxonomy): domain Eukaryota; kingdom Viridiplantae; phylum Streptophyta; class Magnoliopsida; order Poales; family Poaceae; genus Poa; species Poa pratensis. Next base: position 67,032,576 of record CAMZMU010000043.1, read on the forward strand.
AAGAAGGATCATTTGTTGAATTGATCTGTTGTTCTTGTTCTCGCATTGCAGATGATGTCACGGCATGTATGAGCAACTGCAATGAGAAGCAAAGCCATTATTAGTTACTTCGATTTGAAGATCTATATCATTTTAAGAAAAAAAAAAGAAAAGAGAGAGCTTGTCGATTATAGCATGCTATAATATTCAATAGCTGTGATTGTAGCAGCAAGTTATAAAATGAGTTTATGTGGATGTCATCAATACGTACGTACAGGTGTATGCCTAGTGAATTTTAATCTGGCTTTGATTTCGCATATTCCTACCTCAATCACAAAAACCAAATTTATGTGTACCTTGCTAGGAAAAAATTGAGAAATTATGTTTCTCAAGCTTAATCATAAAAGAGTTAATATTCAAATGTTAGATAACTCAACCAAACCTTGGCCATACATCAGATAACAAGCAGAAAAATATGTCGTGGCAGCACGAATAAGAATTGCTACTGTAGCTTAGGCAAAGGCTGTTATCGATGTGTATGACAGTCCTGAAGCCGCTACTCTCGAGAACAGAGAGGAAAAACCGAGATTCAGAGTTCCTGTTTTCTTTTGTTCTGATGATTTTTTGTTCTTGCATCGTGATTAGCAGCTAACGAGTTTATGTGGATGCCATTTGTACGTGGCATATCCGAAATGATGTTAATCTGGCTTTGATTTGCCAGCTTTGCCCTATCCGTCACTAGATGACAACAACCAGATTTATTTGTCGTTCTTGCAAGGAAAAAAGTGAGAAATTTTGTTTCTCGAACTTACTCATAAACGGGTTAAAATGAAATCTTAGCCAAACCTTCACCACACCTCAGAGAAATTTTGCTATTTTAAGCTCAAAGCAAAGGCGGTTGTCGATGCGTAGCGGCAAATCAAGGCTATTATTGCTCTGGCTTTGATTCACCTATTCCTTCCCGGATCAGTACAACCAAATTGTTATCATCTTTATTTTTTTTCCAGTAAGTGAGACCTTTTATTTCTTCAAAAACTAACTTACAAAAAAAATCAGATGTTAGCCAACTCATAAAAGAATCAAACAATCCTTCCCAGCAACCGGGCAAAAAGCAATTCGATTGAACGTACAACTAGAAGGAACTGGCGCGCTTTGCCGCGCCCGAAAAATCACTACCATGTTTCAACACCATATTTCACCATTTTGCAGGGACCATGTAGCTTAATTGTTGAAATAAATTCAGCAGGGTAGGAAAGATTTAACTAAAGATGATGCGGTGAATTCAACCATAAAATTTATTCCGATTCACAGATTAATGTGATGACTCTAAATGCTAGTGTAAAAGGTGTTTTACATAAGAAAAGCTATAATTCTAGCTCGCACGATCTAATTTAAGAATGAAGACCTCACGAGAAGAAGGTAAACAAATTAATGGCTTCATAGGAGATTACGTCCCTCCCAAGCGCACAAGTGCAGTACATACTTTGAGAACACTACAAGCTCAAAGTTAGCACTTGCAAAAAAAAGAGAAAATAACATAAGCAAACTCTAGGAGTCAAATAAGACATAAATCTTTAAAAAATAAGAAATAATGTACAAACAGAAGTTTCAGTATCTATCCCCATTTATAGAAATATGTTCACTTGCCAACTCCATATTTTCAATAAAATTTACCCGTACGCGCAAACTTGCTTTATTAGCAGCGAGTTACACCAGTATTCTTCAATACGTTCTCTGCTAGCAAAAGATAGGCAGGTAGCTTACAACACAACATAAATATGCTATGTATACTACTCCAATAAAGCATGTACCAGTTTGAATTTACTACCCACAGAATGTTCAGCACCGCTTCGTGGTTGTTGGTCATTTGTCCTAGATCCGTGCAAGACGCAAGTCTATAAATATTCTGAAAATCAATAAGTATACAAATTATGAATTGAATAAATAAAATACAAATAAATAAACTTGTATGACAATGTGGTTTCATACAGATATTCAGATGATTCTAAATTAAGTTCTTAACTGGTAGAGTTTAATGTGCTTATACATAGTACGATGTATATATTTTGTAAGACATTTGTGATCTTTCCTTACTAATATTGGAAAACTGGTACACTAACTGATCGCTAAATAAAGGGTTCAAGAAGAGCAATCTCTGTCTGTGATTATAGCTGGCCAAACGGGCCGGCCCAAAGCACGGCATTTTTGGCTCGGCACGGCACGGCACGGCCTGATCTAAATGGGCCGCGGCACGGCACGGGCCTGTTAGTCTGCCCTACAGTCTGAAGGAATTGCAACAATTAAATTGAAGGTTAAAAAGATGAAAACACAAAGTTTTGAAACGGAGAAGATTGACTGGAAGGTCATGTACCTGTATCTTGAAAAGAATCTTTGTTTGTGGCACTCCAGAACACCAAAAAAATCTTTTGCATGCCTCATTTGTACTTTTAGCTATGAGAGAAGATTATGAAACAATCATTATTCAATATATATGCAGCCTAGTCAACACGAAAGCAGTGCATAGAACTAAAACTGGGTTTGTACAAATGAAATTTAGGAAAGCACGCTACTCTACCATGCGCTACAACATTGATTAAATAGGGGAGGCTGGGCTTGTACAAACTTTATGAAAGAGAGAAAACAGATTAGACATGAATGTAAGAGAACTGAATAGTAATGCAGACAGAAGAAGCTGGCATTGGTATACTAAACAAAAAACATTATCACTGGACCTCATGATTATTTATCGAACATTATTATCACATATTATATAGAGAAGATAAGTTCTTGGTGCTCAAGTACATGAGTTGAGCAGAGTAAGGAACACCTTTTGGTTTACATCATTGCTGAACATCTTTGTGAAATATCCCAACAGAGTTTAGTATTTAATGGTAGCACCTTGTAAGCATTGTTCCAAACAGGTAAACATTGCCAAATTTAGATAATATAAAGTTAATTACCTCTAAAAAAGCCGTGAGTCTAGTTGCATGTATTGAATTTTGGAACTGAAGAGTCTTACTCTGTTCAACAGATGTAAAAAAAACTATCTTACAGGAATAAAACAGAATCGACTCTGATTTCCATTTTTTACTTCATAGTACCACTGCCTTCCTTCCATGTATGAACTATGTACATATAATCTGAAGAGTATATGGTACACCTCATTTATCTGTCTCTGCAGTACGATTAAAACTTCTAGAAACTGGCTGCAAGGCACAATCCACAACGACAATAATAGAATAAAGTGTGCTGATGCACAAATAACTGCTCTTAGTGTCTCCTATGACTCGTTTAACTAATTGGGTTTTATATAATAGACTATTCAATTTACTTAAGCCACGATAAGAATAATTTATTTTGCTGTTGTATCAATGGGTGGTAGTTTTATAAAGCAAACACTCACAAAATTTTATCAGCTGCAATATGATCAAGTGTATCAGCACCATGTGGGAGCTGTGCCTGTGTTACCACCAGCTTGATTCCACTGCACCGTGTCGCTCATTGATCGCAAATTTTCGCCAAAACAGATTCAAAACACTTCGCAATTACTGCATGATAGCAACAAGAGAGAGCAATATTCACACACAGGAATGTATATAATACAGGCAAATACCATTATAAGTGTTTACATTAGTGTAATTTTATTTTGCAAAACAATGAGAAAATTATGACTGTATGCATGTTCGAATTTGTTCAAAGATCATGCTAGGTGTAAAACATGAACAAGCCTCTCCTCTTTGAACTGGACTTCGGGTAAAACACAAGCATCATCGAGTCAATTGTGCAAAAAAAAAATCTGATGATGCCAAAGAAGAAAACAGGTATACTGGACCAATTTTCACACACATCGATTGCTCCTATTCTGCTAAACTCCTAGTGTGTTCACCTCTGTGTGGCGGAGTGGTCAGGAAATCAACCAAGATTGCTCGAATTACAGATCGAATCTCAGCAAGGTCGAGCTGCTCACCTCAAACTTGCAGATCCGCGTCTTGCCGGAAGGAGGAGGCCGCAGCGGCGAGTCAAAGGAAAGACGCGGCGGCGCTGAAAGGACTAAGGAACCAATGAGAAAACAAACGAGAAAAGGGAAAAAACGAATCCAACAGCCGCCGAGAAATCCAATGTAACGACGGGCAAGGACTCCAGGAGCACGGAAGATAACAGAGCCAAAGAACCGCAGGCAAAGAGGGTCACGGGCGCTAGCTGCTGCTGGTGCCTGAGATGGGAAGGATGCAAGCAACTCGATTCGAGTTAGGCAGAGAGATGGCGTGGGACTACAGACCTCGTCAATGGTCGTGGGATCGAGGAAGGCCACGGAGCCCTGAAGGCCCTGTCCAACGCCACCGCAGTTGGAGATGGAGAGATGAGAGGCCTCCTGCAGCTCCTGCACCACCTGCTCCTTCAGAGACTGCGCGTCGTCATCGCCGGCCATTGCCTCGCCGCGGTAGATGGAGATGGGAGGTGGAGCGTAATGGGCTGGTGGTGGTGTCTGCCGAGAACAGCAGCAACCCACCGAGCAGCGCACCGAAACCACCAGCCCCTCAGCCCAATATCTCCTCCACAAGCGCGGCATGGCCGAAATCAGCAGCGGGATCGATCCCCCTCCGCCCCATCTCTCCCACACCATGACTCCCTAGTCATTCGGCTAGACCCTCCCCCTCTGCCCCGTCTCTCCGCTCCCGCCCTCCTCTCTGCCGTGTCTCTCCCCCACCGGAGCGGCGGCAGCTGGATTCAGCGCCTCCATGGCCGAGGTATGCGTCGGCGGCTGAGATGAAAACGTGTGAAGAGATAGGGAGCCGACCTGATGGTGTGCCGCTGTTTGATTGGAGTACCACGGGGAAAGCTCATCTCGCAGACGCAGACAGGCGGGGCCCAAACCTCTCAGCTGTGTCTCTCCCCAAACGGCGAACCGACCCAGAAAACAAATGGTACCTAAACCCACCTACACGCACGTACAGATACTGACAACGAGACCCACACAACACCGGCCCATGGTCAGCGAAAGAGTGCACACAGCAACAAGAACCAAGGCAACAAACTGAGTCACTGAATTGTGGGACCAAAACGTGGATTAACCACAAACCAGCAATCCTAGCTAGATTGTATGTTGTAGTGATAACGTCTTCCCAACTCCAAGGTTAGACCACTTATGGAATTTAGCATTACTAGTCAGCAGCACTAAGCTTCTAAATACTGAAGGTAGAAATTCAACAAAAGTACACGCACAAAATGGGACATCAAGGCACATAAGCAGAAATCTGATGTAGAAATTCAGTGGCTGATACACACGGAAGATAATCAAATGCGCCCACACATGCGGGCACACTAAAATGCAAGCAAGATCAGTTGACAGGTGAGCACACCGCAAGTTAAGTAGGAGTACTAATTAATTGAAGCTAGTTAACGTGCCTTCAACCTTCATACGACTTTAAGGATGTCTACGGAAATCAGATAACAGTAGGAAGTCGAATTAAGGGATCAATTCCTAGAAGTGCACTCCACATGACCGATGCATGCTACATATATAGATGGTCAACGTCGGCGTCCAACACACAAATGGAAGAAACTACACCCAACAACTCTCAGCATCTCAGCACCCTGAATGTAACTCTAGATACATGCGGAGCAAGCAATACCATCGGTCAGACAAATATGTACTATGTAGTCAGATAAACCATTGGAGTTATTCTCAAAAAAATTGTATGGCTCAAACAGCAACACAAAATCCGATATCAGAATTTGTATCAAAAGCTCCAAACTTGAATCATATCAACATTATTTTTGAGAGAACAATAGGTAACTTTTAGTGTAGTGGTTCAACTTCACCTCTAAGAGCATCTCCACGGGCGCTCCCAATAGGGCTATTGGGAGCGTCGGCACGAAAAAGGCCTCCACCTGCAGCCCCAATCGCGGCAAATTGTCGGACAGGCCCAATAGCGCGTCCGACAACCCCGCTTTGCGCCCCGTCCATAGGGAGAAGTGGGAGTGCCGGCACACCATGTTAGGATCCTGACGGGCAGAACCAGCGTGTCAGTGACTCAAAGAAGATCAACGTAAACTTATTGCGGGGAACAACGGGATGGTATCCCAACTTAAAGACTCGAGCGGTCGATTGGTACGCCTGGACGCGTCCCTCTTCGCGACGACACCGAAGTAATGGCGCCTTGGGAACCGTCGCCGGCTTCCCGCCTGCCGCGCGTCGCATTCCCGCGCATTCACGCCGTCCCTCCGCACTTTATAAGCAGCAACGCGCTCACCTCCTCCGCATTCGCCACCGTCCTCTCTCGCTCGTCGCCACCATGGAGGAGGCCAGGCAGTCTCTGTCATTGGCGAGTTGCGTTCAGCATGCCAACGAGCTTCGTCATCGCCCTTTGCGAAGGTCAAGGAGGAGTAGCAGTCGCCGCCACGGGGGCGTCTCTACCTCGGGTGTGGCAAGAAGGTCAAGACGTAGGATGCCTCTACTCGGCCACTCCACTGCCACAACAACCCGATGATGGAGGACGAGGCTAAGGCCTTGTTCCAGCTCCAGCTCGCCGAGGCTTAGTGGAAATTCTTCGAGATGGTCCAGCCGGCCAGCGACGAATGGGCCGAGGAGTGGTCCGCGGCCGAGAACGGCATCGTCACCATCCGCGGCGACCACGACGCCACCGGCCGGAGGTGACGAAGGGGGCGACGCGGAGAGGCCGAGATTAGGATGGAGGCGTCGGACCTAGATGCACACTACCTCACCGGCTACGTTTAAGGTTAGGTTAGTTTAAATTTTTGTTGATGTACAACACGTTTTATGATAAATCTTAGTTTAATGAAGATGTCGTCCATAAACTACAATAAATTTAATCAAAATAATAGATGTCGGCATATGATTTAATGAAGCCATGAAGGCACAAGACATTCCACAGAAAAGACAAATAGAAACAAGGAGGTATCACGAGATATTTAGATAACCTGACAGCTGTAAATTGAGAAAAGAACATCTCAGTTTTGACACAACAATGGTAATAGATACACAAAACACACCAACTGTCGATAGACACACGTTTACATGCGTGTTTGAGAAGACAACACACCTACTGCCAAACTTACTAAATGTTTCCAAAATAGCATATGCTCATTAATATCTTCAGAATAAAGAATATGCACACTCAGGTCACAAAGGAGAAGTCATCTGCAGCATTTCTTATTAAGCTTGTTCCACACCATATAGGAAAATAATAAAATACACTCATACTAAGAATTTCTGGCACCATAAATGATCATGACTTAGATAATGTCTAAATTAATTTAGCCCAAGACGATGAAAATGAGATCCATTTGCTAATTTCCCTGGCACAAGTGGACTATATTATTAGCCACGAGATAAGTTATAAGTCGATAACTATACTGAGGGAAAGAAATACAATAGTAGCCTTTAAGCTTCCAAATTGCACCTATTGGGCTACCTATCTGACATCCTAGTTCGTTAAAGCTAGTTTCTCATGTAGTCAACTTCCAAATGTTGTATGTCTCATCTTGTGAGAAAAATGACCTCTGGCTATGCACCACGCAAAACGCCACCACACAAGTTTCAGAACAGAGCACTAAAGAACAGAACAACACTGCAGCATACACACTTTCAAATGGAAAATAGCAAGAAAGCATGTTGGATTGGAAGTTTCTTGAACTGCAATGACTCAAGATGACACGGCTGAAAATTGTTGGCTTAACATGAAATGATGTGAACATAATTTCATCAGCAAATCATCGAAGGAGTACTTGATTTTGTTGTATCCGTAATGTAAGTCATGTTATTACCTGCAGCGTAGACACCTTCAAATGGATGATCGCAATATAAGGACATTTCTTCGACAAGCTTCTTGAACTTCAATGAATCAAGATGGATCATGAAGATGCCGAAAACTGACCACAGGAATACCGCATTATTCTCCTCGGCGAACCCTTGTATGGAAAAGTACCTCTCTCCTGAATTCAAGGGAAGTAGATTATCCATTTCGATAGTTCTTCCCAATACCCATGAAACAGTACCATCACAATCCACCTCTCTCTTCCACAATTTCGCAAAGAAGTTTGTTACTACGAGGAAACCCAGCCCACCACCCTCTGCACATGTAACTGTGAAGTCGCAAGGAGCCATGCCATGCACGCCCGGTGGCAAATGTATCACAGCTAGGCTCTGCCTCTCCAAATCAAACTCGAGAATTTCAGAAGAAGCACTAGCAATCAGCCAGTAAAGCGAATTCCAGTCCACCAGCACACCGGGCCTTTTTGAAAAGATCGAGTAACCGGATGTATGTGGTGTTGAGATGAGATTGCCCCATTCTCCAGTCTGCGACGAGTAAACACAGGCGAGTGCTCCTCCATCATGTTCTAACACTACCAAGACAACCTGGAAGTGTTGGAAGTCTCGGGCAGCGCGAAGCACCGCCCCGCTGCTGGTGGTATGCCTATCCGCATTTAACCCCAGGGGAAGAGCAATGCGGTGCTGGTCGCCGGTGAACGGGTCCCAGACCAGGACTTGTTTCCGGTTACGGTCCAGCATTAGGACGAGGCCATGGCGGCATCCGAGGAGCCTAAATACGTCGCCTTTATTGAGCTTCAAGGAGAAGCGCCCGGGCGGGACACGATTGGGGGACTCCAGAGTTGGTAGGAATGATAAGTCGTACCCGTCGAAGAAACCGAAGAGGGAAGGGTTGCGGCGGTGGTGGATACGGAAGCGACGGGAGAAGCCGGGGTCGGAAAGAAGGCTGCGCCATCGCTTGCAGACGAGTGAGGCATGGGGTAGGGAGGAGGGCTGCGGCGGGAGGCGGAGGAGGATCTCGGAGAGCAGGCCGTCGTTGTCCAGTACCGCCGCCGCCGGCGAGCGGCTGCTGCTCATCTCGCCGTCCTCGCTGTTGCGGGATATGATGCACCCCATCGAACCAATGCGCCCTTCAAGATAGAAAAAAAATCTCCTCTTTCTCAATTTTCCATTTCTATTCAGCTTCCGATTCAACTTCATGGAGTGCGGGAAGCTCACCTGAGAGGAACCGTCGCAGATCGAGAGCCGCTGCTGCTCGTCGCGGGTCGTCGCCGTTGCAGCTGCCGAGACAAGCGGCGGTGCAGGAGGCGAGCAAACAGTACGCGCGGCGGGCAGAGGAGGACCGGCGGCCGGGGCGGGGGAAGAGCAGTCGCCCGGCGGGTGGAGGACAGCCGTGCGTGAGATATTTTGGGGATTTCATGTAAATCTCCATCTCCACTAATTTGCACTAATATTAAAAGACCCAGACCGGCTGATCCGGAGGATCTGAACCATCCACTCATCAAGATTCAACGTCCCAGATCGTCCCAATGTTGTATGATGTGCACTTAATTTTTCTGGGAAAAAAAAGGGAAAAAGAAGACGACGCCCACCCACGCGCCGCTGCAGTTCCCGAACCGCCGCCCACCCACGCGCGTCGAGTCGCGTCGAGTCAGCCTTTACCGCAAGCCTCCGGCAGACGCGCTCAGGCAAAAATTGCAACCGGTCCCCTCCATCACGCGAGCCTTACTGCCGGCAGCCGCCATCTCCGCGCCGTCGTTGTCCGCCCCGAGCGAAAACTCCCTTTACCCCTACCTACCCACCGCCACCACCGCGGAGAGAGCACTGAAGTCCTCGCTAGCAGTCCCGCAGCTATTCCCCATGGCGTCCTACCTTACGCCGCGCAGCGCCTACCCGGGTAGTCCCGTCGCCTTCTCCACCGTCAGTTTCTTTCTTTTCGTCTTTCTTAGGCTGCCGGATTTTCTCTCCGCCGGTTTGTGACGTCGTCGTCGCGCAGAAGGAGAACCTGGGGAGCGCGCGGCTCAAGTCCGCGCCGCGTCGCAATGTGCTCTCGGCAATCAACAACGGCGGGGCCCGCAGGGAGCCGGCGCCGTCGGAGGTCGGGTCCGAGATGGCGGGGCCCGCGGTCGAGTTCGGCCGGAGGGAGGACGTGGAGCAGCTACTCGCCGAGAATATGAAGGGCAAGTCCAAGACCGACTACAAGGTGGGTCGGTGGGTTCTTCTTCATTCGCTCTTGTCACGGCTCGCGGGTGGGGTTTCTTGAATTGGATGGATTTGTTGCGTAGGGGAGGACGGAGCAGATGAGCGAGTACATCAAGCGGCTGAGGTCGTGCAGCCGGTGGTTCGTGGACCTGGAGGACGGCTACTTGGCCGAGCTGGAGAAGCTTCAGGGCCAGATTGAGGCGGACAACACCCGGCACACGGAATTTGGTAATTAATCCTGATCATCCTCCTTCTAGCGCCTTTTGTATTTGTTGAGGATCATGTGAGTAGTTTGTCCACGACGCTGCCACTACCAGGAGCCCAGGACCACGGACACGGCGCCATCGCCGTCGCCCTGCCCTTGCTTCCACGCCTCCGCGCAGCCCACACGTTGCCGTGTTCCAGGACGCCGTCGCCTGTCACGGCCGCCCTGCCCATCGTGAGGACGCTTCCTCCCGTCACCTGCACCCAGCTCGACGCGGAAATTCGTCAACAGGTACCTGAATCCATCGGAGCAGGACGGCATGATCACCAATTAAATGTCAATTCATTGGTTCCTTCATCTCAATTATTACTGCGTACAGTCAACGCCCTTGTTATCATCCCCGGTTATCCACCACCTACTGAAGTTTTAAATCCCTTGGTAATTTGTAACATATGCGTCGTGCGCTTTACTGAAGTCTCATCGATTGGCAAAACTTCAAGTTCACTGATCGGTAGTCAACTTGCTCAACTCATGTTTGTTAAAATGCTTCAGGGAGGCCGGTAGTAATTTCTTAAGGAAACTAATTCAGTGGATTAACCTGTAATGTTAACCTGGAGACTAACTCAATGGATTAACATCGACAATGTACTTTGCTGTTTGAGGAATCGAGAAATGCAGGGATCTTAATCCACTGAGTTTCTGATGGTTGACTAACCGAGCTAACTTATCCATCTATCTATGTTCACATGTTGTGTGCAGATATGCAGTCAAGTTCATGAGTACGTCATGTCCAGAAGCCTGGCCTCGACACCAGACTGAGTCCTCAGTACCCAAGCTGCAGCTGCCGCACGCTTGCCGTGACGTCGCAGCTGCAGAGTTTGTCGGCCGGAAGCTGCTTGGTTGCAACGACACTCTTGAACGCGCAGCCGCTGCATTGCGCATCCGGTGTCATGCAGAGCAGCATTTGTTGAAACTGTCCAGGAGTCCTTCCGGCGTCCAGTGTCAAGTGACTCCGCCTTCTGATAATCTCCAGTTTTAAGTGTTCTGAACTACTCCACAATAGACAGGAATTTCTTTCTCTACTGCTAAATAATCAGGTACTTATTTCTCTACTGCTAAATAATCATGTACTTCTTCTCTTTATCAGTTAAATAAATGTTCGGTGAAAGTATCCAAAGGACGGAATGGTTGTTTACTACTGAATCATTCTCATGTTTTTGTATTCCTTTCTTTCACTGAAACATCTGCATTGTTTGCTTCTTGAATGCTTCAGCGAGTACTTGAGAAGACCAAATTCTATATGAGCATGTCAGGGAACAAGAGATTTCAGCAGTCGCACGACAACATATTATGTAAGTCATGCTCCTCATGAAAAAGATTGGACTGATGCATGCTTCTATTCATGTATACGTATTCCATTTTTTTACCATTTGAGATGTTGTATCCTTTATTTGCATCATTAGTTTAATACAATCAACAAAAAATTAATACAATGTACATTTTTGTTACATACTATTCTCCAAAATAGCAGATGAGAATTTATAACAAAACAAACCTGGTGCCTGGTATTACGTACCTTTTATTTAGAGAATGGTATTACTTACCTAGACACAACCCCATGTGCTCTTGGGCTGCAACATATGCAACAGAGAGATGATACATTGAGTTCTGCTTTTCTCATAAAAAACTTTGTGGTTGCTTTGTAATTTCTGTATTTGGACTATTTACTGTTGCATTGCTGTCGGCAGCAAAATCATATATTTTTTTAGATAGAAAACATAACTATATTTGAATTTAATTTGTTTTGGATTGTCGTTATCAGGATTTGTGGTCATGCTGAATAAATATGGTCTTTTCCGTAGGAGGTACAATTGCTAATTTTTTCATAGGAGCCTTTCTAATCTAAGTGTACTTAATACTTATTTTCGAGATAATTTAGGTGAAACCAAGAGATATTAGATTGTCGTTTTTGAGGATCAGGACTTTGATTGTGGAAACATTATTTAAGTCCATAAGATTGTTTTCACCGTCAATGTTTAATTAGAGGGAAGAAAGTTCATAGAATATTTGATATTACTGCTTGGTTACATTGGAGATTAAGTGAAGCGTTGGCTAAAAGTGTTTCTGTTTTCTAAATTTGTGGAAGCCGTAACATCACAATGCTTGGCTGTGAATTTTAAACAGACATATTAGAGAATAGAATGGTCTATTGTTCATGACATATAATCTGCTATTGGAACATGCTTTATCAAGTGTTGCTTGGTTTCTAAAGGGAATTTAAACACATTCTTTCCAGGTTGACGTTAATGGAATTACCTAACTAGATGTCAAAGAAGGAGCAATCTATCAAGATGTAGAAATGGACTTCTAACACATCCATACTATGTCTTCTTACCTAACTAGATGTCAAAGAAGGAGCAATCTATCAAGATGTAGAAATGGACTTCTAACACATCCATACTATATGATCTTTCCTTCGTATATTTTGTCAAGCAATTTTATTTTCTGCTGCTCATGTCTATGTTCCCACCTTTAGATCGGCTAGAGTATGATTTAATAGCCATGTACTAAGTACCTGATACTGGTATGATATATTGAGAGAAAATTGTTGGATTATTCTTAGAGGGCAACTTCTACGGTTCCAAATTTGGGTAGCATAATTTTTCAGATAAAGACACTGAAGATCAAAGAGGAGCGGCCAACTTATTGTTTTCTTGAAAATAAAAAAATGTGAAGACACGTGCATTGCACGGGCACGATTACTAGTTAACTAAAGAACACGCGGGCCATTTTTCACTCGGCAAAAGGCATCTTCTAGTTTGCCGTGAAAAATGTACAATTCTCCACCCACGTGTTATTTTACCGCAGAGCAATGTCATTCTAGCACGAAACTTGAGACGCATGTATAAAACTTGCGCCAATTTTTGCAGAATTGTTTGAAATGTTTTACTATTTTTTTGACATTTTTATTCAACCAGAAACAACTTTGCTCGAAAGCCATTCAGGAGCTCGAATTCTCCAGAGCCACGACACTTAGAATTAGTCATATGGAGCACTCTCTCAAAATACACATTCAGTTTTCATTGTACATCGACATAGGAAGCTTTGTAGCGAAACATGTTTTTGCCTTCTGAGCTGATCCTAATCTTTTACAAAATTGAAAACAAATATTTACCGGTTTAAAAAAAAAATTGAAAAATCACGATGTAACCAATGGGTTATCCCATAAATATGGAAAATATCAATTTCAATTACTTCATGTTTTAAGCTACACAAAAAATGAAAATAGTATGATAAATCTGGAGATTTAAGCTGAAGCCCGCCGGTGCCGATTGATCGAGTTATGTATTGTCGACTTTGTATCCCCTTTCACCTTCTTTTGTTCCATATAGGCTGTGGTGTGTGATGTGTTGAATCTCTCTTCTTCTCTCTTGGAGAGGTTGAGTTTCTTCCTCCCCTTTCTTTTTCGCTTTTGAGCCACTTGTGATAGATGATAATACGCACCGTCGTCTCGTCTCTTCGCCTCTCGCCCTGTCGCGTCGTCTGGGGAACCGCCTGACTCTATTAGTAGGCAGAACGGCCTCCTACACGACTAATAAACCACGGCGCCCCTGTTCCGTGTCCATGACATGTGGAACCCGCCTGTCGGACAGCGTGTCCAACTGCTGTCTGGCGTCCACGAGCAGGCCCCCAACTTTAGAGTCCTGCTCAGGGGTACTGGACGGAAAACGGGTTGGGCCGGACACATGGGGGTTGTGCGGGGGGGGGGGGGGGGGGGGGTGGGGATGCCGATGTGGTCAATTTTCGTGTTCGGCACGCCAATGGGCCTTAATTTGGAGGTGCCGTAGGAGATGTTGTGAGTATTCGAGAGAGGAGGTTACACACATTCATTTGTTTTCTACATCAATAGGCAGCTTCGTAGGGCTGAGTTTAGCAAAGAGATACATGTTCAGTATATGCTTGTCTGATCAGTGTAAGATCCAAGGTTTCATTTTTTTCAGGTTACCATTTATGGTTCATTGACAATAATACATAAAGCTCTATTTTCTTCAGAAAGTCTATATACCATGGTAAAACTGGATCAGGATACTCTACTTCAGACCGTGGTTATTTGATTTGCAAGAAAACACTCAAATAATAAGCTCGTAGCATTACGAATTATTCTAATCAAATGTTGATTTCGTCCTTATAATTTTAATATTGCTAGTATAGCCTACCCCACACCTCAGAGAAAGAAGAATAAATACATGTCCCAGAACTAAAAATAGCATTGCTGGCGAAGCTTTCGCTTTGATTCACCTATCCCTATCCTGATCAGAGCAACCAAATCATTCATCTTTATGTTTTGCCAGAAACAAGCAAGCCATTTATTCAAAAGTTACTCATAAATTATTTGAAATCTTCGCCAAACTCATGCAAGAATACAAAATTTAGGTAAATCATCCGAGCACTTGCATCATCTCAAACAAATCAATGTAGCACTGAAACCCTGCACTGATGGAATCGCCAGCTAAGTATATACTTACAGTTACAGCAGCTTCTTCCCAGCTCCCAAGCGAGACAACTTGGATTCAACATTCAGTACTCAGAAGTAAGCTTCTAAATATACTGAGGTAGAAATTCAACACAACAATAAAAAGCATAAAATGGGACATCGAAAAACATAAGAATCCGATGTTGAAATCTCAACGACTGATACAACAGGGAAGATAATCAAACGTACCCATACAAATGCACACACTATGACATGAGAATGGACAAGTTCATAGCAGTGCGATGCTTTTCTTCTCTACTGAATGATGAATGGACATACCAGGACTCACAAATCAAATTAGCAATTTCATACTGGATTAGCACCACAAATCTACAGACATACAAACTGTTAGGGTTCTACAGCATTTGGAATGAATGGTATGTAAATCATATGTGTTCTTGCAACTAAATTTTTGATCTTCAATTCCAAGATCCACCTGTAGTGGATATTTGTAAATTTATGACGACGGTGCATTTCCTTGTGTTTGATCACACTGGTTGTTGGCACCTTCAAGAAATCAATGAAAGGCTGTATGTAGTACAACCCTAGCATATTAGCCGGGTTCATATATACACTGACCTTCCCCTCTTACTTCATATGCTTGATAGTATCCACCCACTCAATTTTCCACATTCCAGCTAGGTGTGCCATCCTTGTTGATCCCTAGGCTTGCTATGAGCTGAGGGCTTCTGCTATTTGATTTCAAACTAGATAACCAATTTTCACCTAGCCTTGCTATAAGTGAGAACTGACTGCTATTTGATTTCAAATGAGATAATTGATACTGGGGATGGAAGATATCAGGATACAGAAAAATAGACCGACCCAAGATGGTAGTAGAGGGTTCTGTCTACCCTATCCATACAATTTACATGTCTTGTAGACTTAGATGACGAAAGCAACTAAGAAGACCTCTTCGGCTGATTTGGAAAAATCTTGGCACTCCGTTCAATCCGAACACTCCAAGCAAATCACTATGTATGCATAAAGAATCAAAAAGATTGTGTGGCATGGTGATAGATTCGAGAACAAATTGTCGGCGAAAGCGTATGTATTCACCCAGGCCCGTCTTTGAGGGTGCACGAGGTGCACAACCGTTCAGGGCCCCCATTTTTCGTGGGCCTCCAGATTTATAGGCTGATTATACATCGCTAGTTTAATTCAGCCAAAAAAAGAATATTGAGGCCGAGGTCCAGCGGCACGAGCGGCCGATCGATCCAGCTAGCTCCCGTCCCGAGCGTACAGTGTACCCAGGAGGCAGGCGATCGATTGATCCAGAGTCCAACGCCCAGTTAGCTTTCTATTCCTGTATTGATCGATCCAAAGACGGAGAGTAGGAGACCTAATCAAAACAAGGAAGGACGGTTTGGTTTCCCTGGCGACCTGACGACCAGCAAGGCTGTGACGGCGAGTCCACGAGAAGACGACGCCACGACGGTCGATTTTTCCTGCCCACCGAGCGACGGAACGAGAAGAAAAGGAGAAAGGGCCCTGCGGCGGCTCCTCACCTGACTAGTAACAAGGTAATCAGGCCGCGCTGTCGCAGCAATTAGATTAGTAGAGATTGGAAATTTTGACGACGTAATTACTGATTTACTGATTATGTCTCATTACAATAGAGATTGGGGATTAGAAATTTTGAAACTACGGCGCAAGAGACATACGATCCGTGTGACACGATCGAGGCGGAATTACTGATTAAGGTATTGCTGCATGTTGACGTGCTTTCTGTGCTAATTATAAACCACTAAGTCAATTTACAGTTAGTTTTTTGTACTCATTTTTATTTTATTTTGTTAATGAAACAGGATTAATCATGTATTCTAGAAAAAGAAAGTGTCAGTCTGGTGCAGAAAAGCATAAGAATAAAGAGAGAAAAAAAGCAGACGGATTGGCAACAATAGCACTTGAAAATGATATCCTATAGAAGATTAATTATGAAGATATGATTGAATATTTCATTTCAAGAAATACCAGACAGATGATGATTTTCAGCAGAATATAAGGTGAGTTTATTTGTTCATTGGTACCTTTTCATAGAATTAATGTTTGATATGTTTCTATATATTGTACTCCCTCCGCTCTGTTAAAATTGTCGGAAGCAAACAACGTAGCTAGTACAACTCCTACGTATAATGTGCGACGCTTTTTTACGGATCGGAGGGAGTACGAAATAACATATATTGAAGTTATGTAATAAAATGAACGTATTTTTAGATGCTATGTAATGTGAAAATTTCAAATTTTAGGGCCCCATTTTACGTTTCGCACAGGGGTCCCGAATTTCTGGAGACGGCCCTGTATTCACCTTGTATGACTTCAGAAGGACGATGAGAAAATAACAAACCATGCGTCAACTCTCTTATAGAAGATAATAGTTTCAAAACATTAAGCATTTACAACTGTCTTCCTTAGCTAATCTATCTATCTAGTGGGGCTTTGCATGTGCTTCCAAAATACGGATATTTGTAAATTTATGATGACAGTGCATTTCCTTGTAGGTTGTTGGCACGCCTTTCAGAAACCAATGAAAAGGTGTCCATAGTACAACTCTAGCATATTAGCTGTCTTCAACATTATGTACACTGCCCTTTCCTTCTTCCCCTCTTACTTGATATATGCTTGACACTATCCACACGCTAGAACCCAATTCTCCAGAGTCCAGCTAGGTGCGCCATCCTTGTTAATCCCTAGGCTTGCTACGAGCGAGGATGGTCTGCTTATTTGATTTCAAACTAGATATCCAATTTTGCCCGCTTGCGCTGAGTGAGGATGGTCTGCTTATTTGATTTCGAACTAGATAACCAATTTTGCTCTAGGCTTGCTCTGAGCGAGGATGGTCTACTTATTTGATTTCAAACTAGATAACCAATTATTCCCTAGGCTTGCTATGAGTGAGAACTGTCTGCTGTTTGATTTCAAACTAGATAACCAATATTGGGGGTGGAAGGTATCAGGATACAGGAAAACAGACCCACGGGAGACGGAGGTAGAGACATCCGGCGCATTAGCAGCCTGCAGTGGTGCCGGGACATCACCTCGCAAGGGGGGCGCAATGGAGAGCCGTCGTCCTGGAGGTCGACGTACATGTGCCGAGACGAAGGAGAATGCGGCGGGCCGGCGGAGGCCGAACCGTCCTCGACGTGCTGTTCGGGTGCTCCCATACTGGTTCGTCGAGGATGGCATCCCAGCGTGTACAGCCGCCGGCCGCATCAATCTGGTACTCCGCAGGGGCAGGCACGACAAGCTTGTCAACTTTTTTGGAAGCGTCGTCGGCTGGGTTCAGTTTGTCGCCGAACTTGGCTGAGACGCCCCTGGTACTCATGGTGGGCCCAAGTGTTTAACTAGTTGTTCTGTTTTGAATGAACTGTTTAATCGACTCCGTCCCAATTAGAAATGTTTTGTATATTTTAGTGCACACTACATACGGGTGGACTGTAATTGTGAATATACACACTGAAACGTGTGTACATACATCTGATTCAGAAAAGAAGCTAAAACATCTTATAATTTGGAACAAAGGGAGTATTTCTTGGATCGGCTCATTGTGGTGTAAATCAATACTTACAATTCAATAGGAACATTTTTTTGGCTCCCGATTTCCAGTGCTCCCTCCACTTTAAATTTCATATTTGTGAGTTTTAAAAATCCTAAAAGAAATTCCGGGCATAGCCAATAGTATATATCCCCGACAAGCGTGTAAAATATCAACTTCAAATACTTTTTATTTCGAACTACACAAAAATAAAAAAATATGATAAAACTTGGAGATTTAAAAATATGCATACTTAGATCCACACTTTTGTTATTTTTGTGTAGCTCAGAATACAATTTTTTGAATTTCATACTTTGCACGTTCGTGGAATATACTATTGGCTAGACCCTTTTTTGTTTTCAGAACTTTTTGGAACTTACAAATATAATTCAAAAAATTTAAACCGGAGGGAGCAGTACTGGAGCTCAAGAGGCAAAAATCTCCACTCCAATTCAATTCACTGATATGATTGTTTGAAAATATTTTTTTGCTAAGACTATAAATTCCTGTTTTTTATCTTTCTTCGTTCCAATAAAGAATGATTATTGTATTATGTGTTCATAATATGTAGAATATATCAAAAACTATGGCAAAACATTTTCAATTTTTTTAGCTAGACGATGTTGTTGTTTAGTCAAAATTTACAAAAAAAAAGACAAAGGACATAATAGTCTTTATACAAGAGACTTAACGTCAACTGACAGAAATGGTATTCTCGGAACAACAAACATCACTTAATGACATTTTTAGAAGGACGACCACTTTGATGCACTATCAGAACTCGGCAATTGTTTAGTGGCATTTAATGAAATTCCTCAAGTTTCAAATCATTTAGCAAGTACAATTGCCTTTTCTTAGCCAATCTATATATCAAGGTGGGGCTTTCTCATAACAATTTTCTTCCCAACTTGTGTAGATTCGTTGGTAGAGACTAGAGACAACCAAAGAGGAGATTTGCTCCACAGAAACATCATTGACCAGACTACAAAGTAAAAAATCTGCGCCCTTATGGTCGGTGCCCCTCCACACTTTTATTTATGTATATACCGGTAAATTTGATGTAATAGGTTATTTGCACTGTTCACTTTTTACATAGAAACACGACTTCTTCCCGGATTCTAAAGCACATGGAATGAGTTGTATGTAAATCATACGTGCTCCTTTACAACTAAATTTGTGGTCTTCAATTCCAGGATCCACCCATAGTGGATATTTGTAAATTTATGATGCCAATACAATATTTCCGTTTGTTTGATCACACTAGTTGTTGGCACCTTCCAGAAATAAATGAAAACAGTAGTTCGTAGTACAACTCTAGCATATTACCTATCTTCAACTTTATATACACTAACCTCTCCTTCTTCCCCTCTTACTCGATATGCTTGATAATATCCACACGCTAGAACCCAATCCTCCAAAGTCCAGCTAGGTGGGCCATTCTTGTTGATCCCTAGGCTTGCTATGAGAGAGGGTTGTCTACCAATGATTTGAAACTAGATAACCAATTTTGACCTAGCTTGCTATGAGTGAGAACTTTCTGCTATTTGTGTTCAAAGTAGATAACCAATATTGGGGATGGAAGGTATCAGAATTCAGATAAACAGAATCTCAGAACTCACATGTATAGGGTTCTGTCTACCCTATGCATACAATTTAGATGTTTTGTGACCTTAGATGATGAAAGGGATACTTATAAAAATAGTTATACATCAAAGAAAGGAAATAAGTACTTATAAGCAGAGAGAGTCATGAACATGGGGACCAGGGATTTAATTCATTTAACCGTTCCATTCGAAGAAAAAAGGACATCTCATGTTGGTTATGTGCCACGTGCGAGAGCTTTGATCTCGGCCACAAGTTTTGAGATCCCTTCGCACTATTTTGAAAGATCATGACACTTTGTTCAATTAAAACACTCCAAGCAAATCACTATGTATGCATAAATAATCAAAAAAAATTGCGTGGCATGGTGATTGATTCAAGATACTTTTTTCAACGAATGTGTATCTATTCACCATGTATGACTTGAGAAGAACAATGAGAAAATAAAAAACCATGCGACAGCTCTCTCATAGAAGATACTATTAGTTTCAAAACATTTAGCAATTATAGCTGGCTTCCTTAGCTAATCTATCTAGGTGGGGCTTTTGCATGTGCTTTGAAAACATGGATTTGACATCCTTTCCAAATTTTCATAACCATGCAAACCCAAAACCAACGAAAAGATCAATCTATAGTTACTTGCGGTTGTTTTCTTACCATGAGTTTGGCTACAGTCCGAGTAGGCATGGGATCAGCCGAGCACTCTTCCAACAAAGGTCTACCATCATTCATGAGGGGCCTGCCCAAAGATGGTAGTATAGAACTAGAAGAGAGAGGGAATTCAGTTGAAGGTCATGGACGCTCCAAAAAAATATGTGAAATTGTTTTGATTTCCAATCTAATCGTCGTCTTCATCCTGGTTATGTGTTGGTTATGGTTGCACGCGACTAGACACATCCGTTGATACAGAGGGAGTACATTTGTGTTTTGTTTTTCACTGTAGTTGTATTGTACTCCGGTTTTCAGTACTACTTCTCATTAAGTGCATATGGCATGCTAGTGCTATCGTCGCACATGTGGCGTTGTTAGTAAGGTAGGTGGGAGAATAACCATAGGAATTTGAGGGTTTACGGATGGAGGTAGGGAAGCCAGTTTCTGTTTATATTTCAAAAAATCGTACTAAAATATCTTTTGAACCCATTTGTCTGAATTATGTGCGGTTTTCACAGTTGTGTTCATCGGGTTGAGATTTTCAAAATTAGAACTCATATTAATAGGTTTCGATGAACTTTTTTAGTACTTATGCTTGTACTCCGGTTTTTAGTGTACTTGTACTCCAGATTTCAGTGTATTGTACTATGTATATATTTCAATATTTTTGTACTCCACTTTCAATGTACCTGTACTCTATCTTTAGTGTACGTGTAATCTCTCTTTTAATATTTAATCCTTTTTGTACTGTAGGTGTTATCCTCAGTGCACTATAAAGTAAGTGTGTATTACATGTAGTACGAAGTACACCTACAAATTACACAAAAAGACCAAACAGATAAAAAAAACGGAAAGAGAAAAAGCCTTCCACACGCACGCTTGTGTAAACAGGACTTCTCGGATGTTGTTCTTTTGCTAGTCCTACTTAGCTTTGCAACAGATGCCTCGAAACAAAATGTTCCAAATTTCCAGGCAGAGATGCAAGTGTTATCCCACCAAAATCCCACTTATAGTTCATTTCATGATTTCTATTGCAAAATTTAGGCCTAAAATTTGTACTAGAAATCACAAAATGAAATATATATAAGTGGGACTTTGGTGGGATCCTACTTGACACCTTATTTCCTGGTGACGTAAAGTAGTGTACTGTTATCAGTTATCAGACACCTTTATCCCAGCTCAGTCTCCGAGATTTTGAAGACCAGATAGGTATCATGGCTGCTATCAGCAAAATCAACATCGTAAGATGCTAGACAAAAAGTGTTTTAGAACGATATGTGGAGTAGCAAAGATCATTGTCTCTAACCTTTCCTTGATCCGTCTGTGTATATGCACGAATGCGAGCGATCGGTCAAATGATTAGATTTTTGCTCGCGCTGCGGATCTTCAACTACCTTTCTAGCTGGCAGAGCAGAAACTTATAATCATGGGTACTATATATGAAAGTTGGAAGGATTCACGCTCAGTCCCGCTATCCACGTCGCGCAATTACCGCTGGCCGTCCGATCGCGTCGACGAACGGGCCAGATGCGCCCGCACTCACTAGTAGGGAAAAGCTTATACGTGAAATGCTATCAGTGGCGCACCAGCCACTTGTGCGCCACTGATATTCTCTCACCAGGTTTCCTGGATTTTGAAAAAAAATACCAGTGGCGCACCAGGTTGCAGTGCGCCACTGGTAAATCTTTAGCAGTGGCGCACCGTAAACGTGGTGCGCCACAGGTAAGTTGCAGAGAAACTTTAAAAATTTCGAGGTGGAGGAGAGAGAGTACCAGTGGCGCACCATCAACTTGTGCGCCACTGGTAAATCTTTTACCAGTGGCGCACCACTGTCTGGTGCGCCACAGATAACTTCTTTAGCAGTGGCGCACTTGGTCTGGTGCGCCACAGGTATTTGTCCACAGGTATCTCCCCCAGTGGAGAGAGAATACCAGTGGCGCACCAGGAAGTGGTGCGCCACTGGTAAAATATTACCAGTGGCGCACGAGTAATCTGGTGAGCCACTGATAACCTGGGCAGACAACTTAAAGTCGCCCCACCTACCTCCACCCCCTTTATTGCAACCTCACTTCCCCCTTTGTTCTTAGCTCGAAATCTCTTCCTTCCTACCTCATTTCCTCCCCATTTTGGACCAAATTTGGTCAATCTAACTACTTTAAGTTGCTAAATCTCCCTCACACACATCTCCTACATCCATGGCATAGATCTACCTTCTAAAATCTCACCCACACCTATAGATCTATAGATCTACTTTTTCTCTCCCCTCTCCAACAAGCTTGAGCTCGTCGACGTGTCGTCTCGCGGTTATCTCTTCTCGTGTGTGTAAGGTGACGACTATATGGATTGGATGATGTAAATAAAATTGTGAGATTTGTGCGAGAATGTGATTACTAAATAAATGAAAATATGATCGATGTGACATGAAAATGAGTTGCCAAATGTTGTCGAAACGTTGATTCGTTTCCGCTTCGGCAAAACTTTGGCAAACTCCTCGGTCCCATTTGTAGGGAGGTCATGCCGAAATTTTGCGTGACAACAACTAATGAGATGGTACTATTTAATTATTTTGCTTATATGTGTATGATGCTCGTATGGTGTTGAATCACACGCTCGTTGGGAAACCCCAAGAGGAAGGTATGATGTAATGTAGCAGCAAGTTTTCCCTCAGTATGAAACCAAGGTTTATCGAACCAGTAGGAGTAACGATTGTTCAGAAGGTTGTTGGCGGCGCCGTTACTCGATCACCAACGTGGACCTGCACACAACACAATCAAAGTACTTTGCCCCAACGAAACAGTGAGGTTGTCAATCTCACCGGCTTGCTGAAAACAAAGGATTAAACGTCTCGTGCGGAAAATGAGTATTAAATTGCAGCGAATGAAAAAGGAACAGTTTGCAGTTTGTGGTTTAATCAATGTAAAGGAATTGGACCGGGGTCCACAGTTCACTAGTGGTGTCTCTCCATAAAGATATCTAACATGTTGGGTAAACAAATTACAGCTGGGCAATTGACAAATAGTGAGCGCATGACAATGCATATACATGGCATGATGATTACTATGATATTTAATTGGGCATTACGACAAGATACATAGACCGTTATCCAACAGCGTCTATGACTAATAATCCACCGCCGGGTTGTCATCCGAGTTCCCCGTTGGTATTAAGTTGCAAGCAACGGATAATCGCATTAAGTAAAGCGCGTAATGTAAACAAACACATATGCCCGTGGACATAGCATCGTTAGGTTGTCCCTAGTGGCAACAGCACATCCATAACCTTAGAACTTTCTGTCACTGTCCCAGATTCAACGGAGGCATGAACCCACTATCTAGCATAAATACTCCCTCTTGGAGTCACAAGCATCTACTTGGCCAAAGCATCTACTAGCAACGGAGAGCATGCAAGATCATAAATAACATAGGGCATAGATTGATAATCAACTTGACATAATATTCAATATTCATCGGATCCCAGCAAACACAACATGCAGCATTACAATAATATGACCTTGATCATGTAGGGCAGCTCACAAGATCTAAACATGATGGCACAAATAGGAGAGACAACCATCTAGCTACTGCTATGGACCCGTAGTCCAAAGATGAACTACTCACGCATCACCTCGGAGGCAGGCATGGCGATGAAGAAGCCTCCGGTGACGATTCCCCTCTCCGGCAGGGTGCCGGGAAGAGGCTCTGAACCCTCCCGAGCTAGGGTTGACGGCGGCGGCGTCTCTGTAACTTTTCGTGGATAATGGCTCGGGTACTTAGGGTTTTCGCGTCGGGGGGAATAAGTAGCCGAAAGGGCGGCGGCTGGAGGCACCCGTGGGGCCCACACCACCCCAGGGCGCGCCAGGGGGACCCGCGCCCTGGGTGCGTGTGGGGCCCACGTGGCCCTCCTCTGCTGCTTCTTCGCTCCATCAGGTGTGTTCTGATAAAATAGCATCCCCCGTGAAGTTTCGACCAATTCCGAGAATATTTCCAGACTAGCTTTTCTGGAATACAAAAACAGCAGAAAACAGGAGCTGGCGCTTCGGCATCTTGTTAATAGGTTAGTCCCGGAAAATGTATAAAAGTGACATAAAGTAGATGCAAAACATGTAACAATTGGTATAAAACAAGCATGGAACATCAAAATTATGGATACGTTGGAGACGTATCAGTGTACCGTTGGACATGCAGGTGATAATGGTCATCATGAGCGAAAGGAAAGTGGACAGATATCTGAGACACGCGATAGAGGACATGTACAAAAATGAGGAGCAGGAGATAAGATGTCCGTGTCGAAAATGCAAGTCAATGACCTTGCACCACCCCTATTCCGGTGTAGTGCGGGATCACCTGCTCATGCGTGGTTTCATGGATGGCTCCCCTTGGATGAATGATGAAGATGATGTACAGGAGGTCCATGCAGCGCCGATATCGATGGCAGTACATGACGACGAAGGGCATCATGATGACATGATGATTGTTGAGAATAACAACGAGGTGGAAGAAGACGAAGAGCCTACCGCACATGACGATGGAGAACTGGACGTTGTTGATGCGGAGACGACGCCGCTAACTTCGTTCTTGCAGGATCCTCATTTGCAAGAATTGCTTGTAAGGCCGGCGAGTAACAATAGAGCTGCTGCTAGAGAGAAATCTAAGTTGGGGCAATTGAGATAGATTCGAATACTCCGTTGTATCCAGGTTGCAGGCCTGAGGACACCCGCTTGAAAGTATCTCTCGATGTTCTGCAGATGAAGGTAAAACACCAATGGACCGACGCTAGCGTCGACGCTAATCTGCTATACTGGAAGGATGTCCTTCCGGAGAAGAACACGTGTCCTAAGAGTCTTGACGATGCCAAGAAAGTCGTGTGCCCTCTTGATTTACCGCACGAAAGATACCATGTATGCATCAATGATTGCTACATTTTTCGGAAAGAGGACGCGGACAAGACCACATGTCCAGTGTGCAACGCTGCTCGATACAAGAAAGGGACGAAGAAAGCTCCTCGAAAGGTTGTGTGGTACTTTCCGCTCATTCCCCGTCTGCAGAGGTATTTCCTGGACCCAAAGGAAGCAAAGCTCATGCGCTGGCACGCGGATAGAAAGAAGGCACTGCTAAAGGACCCAAACCGGATGGATAAGGCAACCCTGACACACCCTTCGGATGCAACCCAGTGGAAAGCATTAGACAACTACGATCGAGATTTCGGGGCAGAGTCAAGGAACATCAGGTTGGGTGCGAGCACCGACGGACTCAACCCATTTGGCAAACAGAGCAGCACACATTGCACCTGGCCAGTGTTTGTGTGGATATACAACCTCCCCCCTTGGCTTTGCATGAAGAGGAAGTACATTCACATGAGCATGCTCATTCAAGGGCCGAAACAACCAGGCAGCGACATCAATCTGTATCTGAAGCTACTGAAAGATGAGTTGGACACGTTATGGGCACCGGAAGGGGTCATCACATGGGACACCGTCGCTCAAGAGTATTTCCCATTGAGAGCCGCCTTGCTCTGTACGGTGCACGATTTGCCCGGCTGCGGATATGTCTCGGGCCAGGTGGTTCAAGGACACCATGCGTGCGTCAGGTGCATGGACGGTACCTGTTACCTACAGCTACCGAAAGAGGGGTCTTCGAAAACCGTCTACATGGGGCACCGAAGGTGGCTAGCTGATAAGAAAGACCCGTGGAGAAAGCGTGGAGACCTGTTCAACAATGAAGAAGAGCCACGAGGACCTCCACGTAAGAGAAGCGGCGAAGAGATTAAAACGCTCCTGGATAACTGGGAAGAGTGCCCTGCGCCGGGAAAGAAGAAGAAGAAGGCACCTCCGCTCCTGGATGTATGGAAGGCGAGGTCCGTGTTTTGGGACTTGGCGTACCGGCCCATTCTCGGTACGCCTAATTGCCTTGATCTAATGCATATCACGAAGAATGTGTTCGAGAGTTTGTTTGGCACCGTGGTCAACATGGCGGAGAGGACCAAAGATGGGCCGAAAGCAAGGCGCGACTTGATACATTATGGTTTAATTCGAGAGCTTCACGGGGGAACCCAGAAAAGGCCGGGGGAAGATCAGTCGGATGAGGAAACGGACGGTCACAGGGACAAAAGGGTTAAGAGGAACAATGACTACTATTGGCCCCCTCCAGCTGCACTCTGCACGAGAATGAGATCAATCAGCTCTTCAAGTGCCTTCTAGGAGTCAAAATGCCTATCGGTTACGCGGGGTTGATAAGCAGATACCTAGACCCGAAGAAAAAATGCTTCAGCGGGATGAAGTCTCATGACTGTTACGTGATGATGACGCAGATCTTTCCGGTTGCAATCAGAGGGATAATGGACAAGCACGTCCGTGAAACACTTTTTGGCCTCTGTAACTTTTTCGACGTCATCTCTCGAAAGTCGATCACCCGGCAGCAGCTCGATAGGCTGCAGGAAGAGATCGTTGTGATACTATGCGAGCTTGAGATGTACTTCCCGCCAGCATTCTTTGACATCTGTGTGCATCTATTGGTCCATGTCGTGGATGATATAATCCATCTCGGGCCGCTGTTCCTGCATAATATGATGCCGTTCGAACGGTTGAATGGGGTCATCAAAGGATTTGTTCGTAACAGGGCCCGTCCGGATGGAAGCATCGTCCAAGGCTTTCTCACCGAAGAGTGCATCTCTTTCTGCACGAACTTTCTAGAACTCGAGAACCCTGTTGGTTTGCCCGTAAACAAGCACCTCGGCAAGCTACTTGGATCAGGTCACAGAAATGGCCGGAGGGATTTGCATGTGGACTTTGAAGGTCGACGCGCCGACTTTGACAGGGCCAACTTAGTAGAACTACAACACATTGATATGGTTGACGATTATTTGACAGAGCACCAAAACTCAATTAGGAAGAAGTATGGTGATAGAGGCAAGACGAGAACGGAGGGAGAAATAATCAGAGAGCACAACTCCTCTTTCGCGGGTTGGTTCAAAGAAAAGATTAAGGCTAATCCGCCGCCAATGATCTCGGAGGATGACATTTTCTTATTCGCATTGGCACATGGACCCGCGACCAACCTCCAGACGTTTCAAGCGTATGATATCAACGGGTTCACATTCTACACGGAGGAGAAGGACAAAAACTCTGATTATCAGAACTCAGGGGTAACGGTGAAATCCTACACTGGTGACGTGCTGACAAGATACTATGGAAGGATCGAGGAGATATGGGAGCTAAACTACTCTGGAGAGAAGGTGCCGATGTTTCGCGTCAGATGGGCTAAGAACGTCACTCCCGAAGACCGATATTTCATCACCATGTCCATACCCTCAGCCAAATCAAGCGTCAACGCCACCGCACAAAATGAGCCATGGGTACTGGCTAAGCACTGCACACAATGCTTCTTCATAACCGACCCGTCCAAGCCTAGTCGTGTTGTTGTGAGGAGAGGCAAAAGGAACATCGCCGGAATGGATGGAGTCGCCAATGAGGACGACTTTGACAAGTACGGTGACCCAAATATTGAAGATTACGACAACAATAAGGAAACATACACCACAAGAAGAAGCAGGACCACGGTACCACCCAAGTCAGCAGGTCCTCCGTACACAACAAAAAGTCACAATGTCGGGCTAAATTTTGCAACGTCGACAAAAAAAGGAAAGAAGATTGCCAAACACTGATGATTGAAGCACTTATTATTTTGTATCCCTCATTTGTATAACTATGCACTTATATATCGCGATCAACTCATGAAGCACACTTATTGATATGAGAATTAACAACATTGTATCCTCCCTCATATTGTATCTTAATTGTGTGGACAATTTTGGAATTTTGTCAATTTTTTTGAATATTTGAATGTTTTGAATTTTGTTAAGTATCTAAACAATATTGTCAAATATATGTGCAAAATTGTGCAATTTAAATAATTTCTGGTTTTGAAAACTTTGAAAAACATGATCTATTTTTGAAAACATTGAAATCTGTCCCAGGTTATCTGTGGCGCACCAGAAGGCTATCTGTGGCGCACCATCTGGTGCGCCACAGATAACTTACCTGTGGCGCACTGGCGGGCCCACATGTAAGTGACAGAAATCTTACCTGTGGCGCACCACGCGGTGCGCCACAGATGAGTGAAGAGGCACTTACATGTGGGCCCCCTCGCTTCTCTCCCACCACTTAGCCAAATCCCCAAAACCGACCGCGCGCGCGCCTCACCTCGCCCATGCGCCTCGCCGTCGCCCCTGCTCGCCGTCGCCAACCACCACGCCGCCCATCGACGGGCACGCCGCGCCTCTCCCGCCGACGGGCACGCCGCGCTCGGCGCCCCTCGCCCTCCACTACGCCGCGCCTCTCGGGTCCACGCCCGCGCTCGGCCACGCCGCCGTCCGTGCTCGAGGAGCACCTCCACGCCGCCGTCCGTGGTCGAGGAGCACCTCCACGCCGCCGTCCGTGCTCGAGGAGCACCTCCACGCCGCCGTCGACAACCTCCCCTGCTTCCCCTCCCAAGGTTCATCCCCTTCTCTCCCTCCCCTACCTCCCCTCCGAGGCTGCACCTTAGGTGCTTGATGAAATGCCGAACCTAAAATTTGATGATTTTGGAGATGCTTTTGGTGCTGTTGCTGCTTGCTTGCTTGCTAGTTGCTGCTAGGTGCATAAATTAGGAAAATTTGAGTGTATGGAAAAATTTGGAGATGAATTTTTGCTAAGTTAAATATGGTCACTGTTCTGAATTGCCTTAAAAAACAACTTGAATTAAGGTGCTAGAAGTATTCAAAAAAATATTTATGTGGTTTATCATGAAGTACTATCATAGTAGAAGAGATCCATGAACATAAATTGCACATAGGATCAAGATTTGATAATTTAAGACGCCTCCGAAGTTGGTACTTTTTAATAGATGTTAAGATGTGTTTCTATGTTCTAGTTGCTGAAATTTGCAATGTTGTGATTCATATGGATGTGGATGTGGATGTGGATGTGGATGGAGTTGCTGAAATTTGCCGAAATGTTGATTCACTTCCGTTTCGGCAAATTTATCGCACTCCATAGCTAGACTTTTAGCAAAGGTCATGGCGAATTTTTTCGTTTTGTTTTGTTACTAATACCGTGCTATTTACTAATTTGTGTAGACATGGCGGACAACGACGAAGCCGGTGGTTCTCGGCCTCATGCTGGTTCCGAAGAAGAAGACTTGGAGAACCACTACCTGCGATATTTCTCGCAAGACATGGAGGACGATGGATATGAGGGTACGGACAACAACACCACTGACAACGCGGCGGCGGCACAGATGGTACTACCTCAGGTAGCACCTCCGCCAAGCGTCAGCGGAAGGAAAGGCGCCAAAACTTGGTGGGCACCGGCCGACTAGAAATCACAGAGGTGGACGTCACCAGTGGTTTACCTACACAGCCTGAGAATATGCAAGGGGCTTTGGCAACACCTGTGCCGCCATTGCTCGAGAAATGTGCTCGATCAATGACGGGCACCTAAGGAACAAAGACAAAGAGCCTTTCGAAAAGCTCCTCGTTAAGAGGGTCCATCAGCGGTACAAGTTCCCGCAGCCGTACAATAACCTAGATAAGAACAACATAGTAAACACAGCTGCCCTCGGCAAGATCAGCAAAGGTTTAGGCTCTTGGAAATATAGGCTGAGGAAGATGCTTGATAAAGATTGCAGTTTCGAGGAGGTTCACGGCCGCTTTCCCCAAATTTCGGCGGACGCATGGACTACTTTCAAGGACACCGAGAACACCCCAGAAGCGATTGCCAAACGGGGGTGGGGGAAGGATATGCGGGACAAGAACATAGGTGACCACACTCTTGGAAGCCGTGGTTATGCCGGAAAGCAGCCCAAATGGGACGAAGAGGACGCCAAGCGCCCTCCTGGTGAGGAGAACCCCTGGGATAAGTTCACGGACCCGTTGGCACGCAGAGCGATCAGGGCCCGATACAAGCATGATAAGGACAC
This sequence comes from Poa pratensis, assembly GCA_947311845.1. Lineage (NCBI taxonomy): Eukaryota > Viridiplantae > Streptophyta > Magnoliopsida > Poales > Poaceae > Poa > Poa pratensis. The sequence goes on from CAMZMU010000043.1 coordinate 67,063,029, forward strand.
CGGCCTCAAAACGGGAAAAAAGGTCTTGGAGCTTGAGAAGAAGATTCTGGTAAGGAATTTACCAGTTTAAAATGCTTCTAATCAAGTCCATTAAATTATATAGCAGTCACGTCGTTTCTAAACGGTTCACATTACTTCTCCAGGCGGAAGAAAAGGCGCAATCTACTCAAACCTCCTCTGATGGTTCGTCGTCGAAGGCCCCGTATTGGGACACTCCTTGTCAGGGCGTACAACCAGGTGAAGGATAGGCCGGCGACAGAACAACCGCACAAGGGCCGTGTGGTAGGCGCCGGTAAGCATCACAAACACTCTTACTATTATCCTACTGAGTCCAAGGAGGTGCGAAACGAGAGGAAGAGGTTCACCGAGATGGATTTAAAGGAGGCTGTGGATAAGGAGGTGAAAGCAACCGTGCCCGTGTTAGTCCAAAACCAACTGCAGCAGTCGCTCACTGCCATCATGCCTAGCCTGATGGAGTCGGTCAAGACTTGGATGGTCCAAGGGCAACAAGGGCCGTTTATCATGCCCAGCTTTGTCGAAGCAACTCCAACAATCTGGCGCCTACGATGGATGGTCCGGCCGCCAACCCTACTTGTGGTAGGGAGGATGCGACGCCGGCCGCCAACAATGAAGTTGCTAAAGGGGTTTCGCCAGCCAGCGTGCATCTTAGCAGCCCCTCCATCATCTCTTCCACGCCCGCCGCGGTCCAACGCCATTGGCCGAGCTCGAAGCTCTCACGGTAATTAAGCGTCACAAGTATCAACAAATTATGTATGTACCTCATCCTTGGCGCCCTCTCTTACGCCTTAACATGCATGTTTTCGCAGGCCGACGAGGTGGGATGCACGTTGCTATTGCGTGTGGAGAATGAGTTTCAGGATGTGGCAACGGCAAGCATCATGTCACCACTTCAACGCGTGATGCACAACCTGCCTATGGCCCCTGACGTGTTTCGGGTACATATTCATCTGGTGCTCTCGGGTTGTGGTGATCTTTATCCTCCAATTCAACCCGCGGGTGCCGATTCAGAGAAAACCCTCCAAGGATGCTTGGGTTATCCCATGACATGGCCAAAGGCACTGATCCGTTTGGACCCTCCTATCACCTGCACCCGCCACAGCCAGCCAACACTGGTAGGTCGGCGCCGGCGCCGGATCGAGAACAAGAAGAACAGTTGACGCAGTACATCTGGGGCATGCCACCAGACCACAAGACTCAAGATGAACCTGCACGTGACTAGTCTTTCCACCAGGGTCGGCGATTCATCGTGTCGATCAGCTAATGCAAGGAGGGGATGATGACCATGATAGTGATGACTTAGTGGATCAGGATCTTCAGGCTCCTCGTCAATGCTCTAAGCGTCTGTTCCATTCTCAAGGAACGCCTGAAGCTGCCCCCTTCACCGAGGATCAACAAGGCAACAAGCCTTTCAGCCAGGAGACACTCCTCAAGGCGGTCATGCCGGAGATTGAGAAAGGGACCATCCCTCCCACAGCGGCAGAGAAGAGGCGTAATAAAGCACGGAAAAGAAAAGTGAAGAATGACTTTGCCTCCAGCAGCCAACCAGCGCCAAAGACCAAAGAGCCGTTACGGGCTAAAGACAACGTAGGCGTCTCCGAATGGCATTCGTTTCATCAGTTGGCTAAACCGATCCTGCCGCCGAGACTATCGAAACTACTAAGGGGAGATATGAGGAGTCTCCATGAAGGTATTCATCGTGTGGAGAAACTTCTTCTCAGCTCCTCAAATCCATTATACCCTCTTTACCCGGTAAAGGTACCAAAGAACCTTGGCTATGCCGATGAATACCCCGCGGATGTGTTCTTCGTTAGATTTGAAGAGATCTTCGACATGTACCATATGAAACGACTCCCCATATGCTTCGTCCGCCTGCTATGTCTCTATGCAGTACCAGCTTATGAAAGAGGAAACCAAGATCATAGCGATAATGGACCCCTACCACCTGCAAGAGGGCCGCCTGAACCACAGTGATGGTGCGCGAGAAGCGGCGCTCTACATACAAAAATTCTTCATACAACATCAGGACAAGACAGCCATTCTAATGCCATACTTTCCCGAGTAAGTCATTCGCTAGCCGCCATTACATGCTTTTCGTCGAGTTTTGTCCATACAATGGTTAATTTGAGTATGATGGTCTCCTTTTGCAGGAACAAATACTGTGTCTCATTGTTGCATTTCCAAAAAGGTCGGAGGCCATTTATTTGGACTCGGGGAGGCATCATAAGAAAGACTATGGACCCATCAGGAATGTTATGGATGAGGCTCTCACCGGATGCGCCTTCCATGGGTACCCGGTGGAGAGACAATATGTTAAAGAAGGAAAGCTGGTATTCGGCCACAAAACGGATTTCAAATCCGTCACGCAGCCGGAAAGCAGTAAGCTGGACGCCTTCTACGTCTTAATGCTCATCCGGGAGTATGTAAGGGATATGCAGCAACTACAGTTGCCAGGGCAACTCCGCACATGGTGCCTGAAGAACATGACGGAAGCCACTGATTCGCATCACAGACTTGAATTCGTTCGCATCCAGCATACGATTGCGACAACAATCAACAACGATGTTCTCCGTAAGGAGGGGCTATTCTACTACGGTTCTCCGCCAGCTAACGCCGACGTTGAAAGACGCTCAGAAGATCAGGGTGACTACAGGCCATTCAACACTCTAAATGGCACGGACCCTTTCCCGCCGTTGCCGAAAAAGAAACCGAGCAAGAAGAAGCAGTGATGGTCGCAACTTTTATTTGTGTCTTCTAAACGTTATTCAGAAAATTGTTGCTGCTGTTGTTTTTATAGTACCTTCGAATTTGCTAAGTATGTTATCTAGTATCAAATGTGTGTGAACTTGGTGAGAGAACACTTTGTATTTTAACCATGTGATGTATGTATTCTAATATCATATGTGATGAACTTGTGTTATTCAAAAACTGTTTACTGCATGTGTGTACTGTATACCTGTACAACATATATACCTGTGCAAATACGAAATACGGTGCATTTTTTAAAAAAATTGCAAAAGTATACCAGTGGCGCACCAAGGACTTATCGGTGGCGCACTGGACATAATACCTGTGGCGCACCGCTAAAATTACCTGTGGCGCACCTCTTGGTGCGCCACTGATAATGTGGTACGAGTGAGCCATCCGTGTGCCCCCACAGCTTACCAGTGGCGCACCAGAGGCAGCTATCTGTGGCGAACCGTGTGGTGCGCCACTGATAAAGTGAATTACCTGTGGCGCACCGCTGGTGCGCCACTGGTAACACTTATCAGTGGCGCAAGTTTAGTGGCGCACCACTAGTGCGCCACTGATAGCATATTTTGGTGCGCCACTGATAGGCTTTTCCCTACTAGTGACTGCTACAGTACTAGCAGCGGACTTTCTACCAATCGCGCTACGAGACGTCGCCCCCGCACGGATTTTGGCGCACAGCTTTACAGAAAACCCCCGCCACTTTAAAAAAAACCCCGCCAAGGACCAATTCGCGAATTTTGACAACACCAGGGTCTTCGTGGAAAAGCGTCCGCAGACCTCCCCCTCCTCTCTTCTCTCTCCCGCGCGGCCGGAAATCGCCGCCGCCGCCGACGCGCATCGCCGCCGCTACGCACCTCCCCGTACAAATCGGAGCACGCAGCACGCTCCGCCGCCGCGTCCTCTCCATCCTCTTCGCGATTCGCCTGTCGGGACGCCCGATCCATGCTGGAATCGTCGACGCCGCGTTCGCTGTCCACCGCCGCGGAAATGGTCGTCGCCGGTGATTCCGGCGACCAAATGGTTCGCCGCGCCGCCCGTTCGACTCGCCTCCACGCCGACGCGCAGATCCGCTCGCTCCCAGCCTCCCGCGCGTTTGCCGCTGCCCGGGCGCGAGCTCGGCAGCTCCGGCGTCTCCGCCGCCGGCTGATGTCACCAACCGACGTCAGCCCGGGCCCACCTGCCAGTATTCTACCATTTACGTACATAATTTCAAAATTAATAAAAAAAACTGACATGTGGGACCCTCTGTCAGCTTTCAAATAATTACTGCAAAATGCTGCAAATTGTAAAATTCATATCTTTCAAACCATAATTCAAAAAAAAAACTAATATATCAAAATTTTCAGAAAAATAAAATCTTTACAGCTAACACATTTCCATGCATGCAAATTGTGAAATTCATATCTTGCAAACCATAAATCAAAATGCATGCAAATTGTAAAATTCATATCTTTCAAACCATAATTTAAAAAAATCAACTAATATACCAAAATTTTCAGAAAATTAAAATCTTTACATCTAACACATTTCCATGCATCATTAAACAACTATAATTCCAGCTTAATTAAAACAACTAGAATATCAAAAAATTTTTTTTTTGAAAATGACATCTCACCTCCATTTAACCCCATCTTTGTATTTGTTTTCTTTTGTTTTTTGCTTTCCTTTTGTTTTGCAGTAAAACAACATTAGAGTAATGACCAAGAAGAAGTAAAATAATTGAAGAAATTTTAGCTTACAAAACAATTGTAATTTCCCTTTTTTAATTTTAGTTCGCTCAAATAGAGTTGTAAAAAGCATTGAAATTAAATCTTTGTATTTGTTTTCTTCTGTTTTCTGCTTTTCTTTTCTTTTGCAATAAAACTACATCGGAATAATGATCAAAAAGAAGAAAAATAAATGCAAGACATTTCAGTTTGCAAAACAATTGTAATTTCCCTTTTCAATTTCAATCTGCTGTAATAGATTTGTAAAAAACATTGAAATTTGTGTTCAACCAGTAAATCGATTGGTCTTTCTTCGCAATAACTCCATAAGTTGTAATATTTATTGTACAACTTGAATTATTCCAAAATTTAATAAAACATTTACTAACCGTTATTTCTGCTACTTTAATGCTTTTATTGCATTTGATAGTGTCACCGCCCACTTTTAACACAAAAGTTGCACCAAAGATACGTTGCGCACAAAAAAAAACGCAAACAATATAACAAATTTTTCCAAATTCACCAAATTTACAGTCTTCCCACACAAAAGTTGCCAAAAAAAAACATTACACAAAATTCAAAATTTAAGAAATTTTAAAATTTAAGACATTTTCAAACGTTCCACACGAACTAATAAATGTCCATTTTATTGAATATTTGTTGCATTAGTTTTCCAGATATTTTTCCTATTTTCCCCATATATTCAAATTTCAAATTTACATACTTCAAAATTTTAAATATCTTTGAAATCTACTCAATTTATAAACGTAAAAAATAATTCGAACCTGAAAACCACCCCAGCTTGAACAATTTTCCAAAACTAAACAATTTTCACACGCAAACTTTCCCAAATTTCACTAATTTTCAAACCTACACAATTTTTAAATGTACACGTTACCAAATTTAAATTTCATTTTCTACACAGGCGCGGCATTGCCGCGCTAATTTCCCTAGTAGATATGATATGAGAACTACTATACGTCCGACGGTTTGCCATCCGATTCCTGTCCGGCGGGAAATCCAGCCGTGTGTTTTTCAACCAGCTGAACATCTCACGGTGTAGATCAACCGTCGTACACTGATCGGACACAGAACATCGTACGTAGATCAATTCCGATATGATTGGGCAAGGCAATTATGGGAACTCAAGGAGCATAGTTTAATTAACTAGCAACAAAGTAATGCTTAAAAATATATTTAACTATGTATGCATATGTTCCTACTCCAAATTGCCGTTAGAATCAAACCGAACAATACTTGACTGATTGGAGCTCGCATGTGTGTGCATGTTCGACTAGCCGAATGTATACCTACCAAATCGTGAGGCGGTTATTGGAATGTTGTCTGCATCCGACTTCCTAGGGGACAATCAATATATCTCAACCAATGGTCAAAACAATCAAGATGATTGCCTAACCGATCACACACCCTTAATTTAAACTGCGTACATGCCATCGCATCAGAGATCAGACCAAACAATTTGACACCCTAGCAGATTAAGACGCTTTCAGTTCAAGTGATAGGAACCAAAACCCGCAAAGATCTGCAGCATGATCTCACTCACAAATGCAATGCACTACTAGCATTTTGTAGCATGCAGTGTATATATGTAGTATCTCCCAGCAATGCCTTCAAGAGTAAAGAAATGGCTATGCTATTCAATTAAGATAGGCAGTCCTTTCTCGCAAAATAAAATAAAATAAATCGGCATTCCTTGATCCCTTCTTCCCTACGTCCAATAAAACTCCATCTGTCTGAGCTGAGCTGAATCATGTAGTACCTGCAGGTTCACGCTATGTCGCTATATATATACTCCTATCGTATGCTCCTCTTTTCTTCAGCGTCTCATTATCTCAGGGTGACGGTCAGTGAGTAGATCGAGATGATGTTGATACCAGAGTTGTTCGTTTGCCCGATCAGCCTCGACCTCATGTCCGACCCTGTCACCCTCTCTACCACCGCCCGGACCTACGACCTCCCCAACATCCGCCGTTGGCTCGCCGGCTCGCCGCCGGCCACCGCACATGCCCGGTAACCATGCACCCTCTGCCCAAGTCAGAGTCGTTGCTGATGCCGAACCGCACGCTGAAACACCCTCATCGACCAGTGGCTCCTCACCGGCCGCACCCTCTCCATCACCAACCTCGCCCTGCCCACGCTCAAACACAACCTCGGCGCCGGCACGGACGACACCACGGTCATGGAGGAGACTCTGAGGATCGTGAGGTCGCTATCCCCTTCAGGCTTCTGCGCCTTGCTACTAGCGCATGTCTGGGAGCAGGGTCATCAGCCTGGGTACAGGTGGACGCGGGCGTCCGCAGTCCCGCTCCAGCCGCGTCGCTTAAATCGCCTTTGCGGCGTTGCGGACAAGCTGCCGTGTCGAAGTGGGCCTCGCACTGCAGCCGCTAAATTCTGGGCTGTACTGCTTGTAAATGCACATGTAAATATAGGTTCTGATGAAAATCACAACTGAACCCCAAAAAGCACCAAAACTATTAAATTTATGGGGTGTATGTTTTGAAAATTCTTCCACAGTACAAATAATACAGAAATGTGGCCAGATTTCTATGAATCATTGCAAACAAGAAAATAGCACGCAACTGCGAAATCAATAGGCAAGAGATGCCCTTGTTGTCCAAAGAATGAAAGGTATGAAAGAAATGACTCCAACCCAACATGTAAATCAAATACCTCCTTCATTATTAAAATGTTAAGTTTGTAGAATAATATATGAACGTATATAACACCAATAAGTATGGTCTGAATATATATTCGATGAAGAAACTGTTGAAACTAATTTGATAATATGATATTGGAACATTTTCCTATAAACTCGGTTAAACTTATAGAAGTTTTACATTGGCAAAAATCTAAAAAGACTAACCGTTCATTGACGACTGATTTTAGTTTGTAAATGCAGTGTCATCTAGTGGTCACACCACATTAACAAACTACCAAGTGGATGCATGTTTACACTAGAAATGCCAAGTGGTTGTTTGCCCATTCAAACCTTTTTGCATTATCAACACATGTGAGTACTAGCTTCCTTGGATGCGCCGGCCAGACTCTTTTCCAGAGGCCGCTATAGTTAATCTCTCAACATTAACAACGACCTCCTGACTTGCATAGTGCAACTCGTCAACAGAGCTCTCCATCTCTTTCTCTATATGTACGGTACCACTTCTAAGTTTCTTTCACATGTTTAGACCTAGTTATAGCAAGAAAATGACAGTCAAGAAACTCCTCTTCTTACTTAGTGTCATCCTCGCCGCCGTTGTGGTGCTGGAGACGATAGACGCTCACTGCGGCGAGAGCTCCATCCATGGCGAGCTGCCTTTTCCCCACAGCCTGGTCTCCTTTCATGGTGTTGACGCCAACCTCGCCGCCGGTGGCATGAAGGTACGTAATCTTGGCACCGAAATGAGGTTGGCATGCAACGCAGTATTCAAGTCGGGGTTGCTTCTTAGTTTCAGTCTCGGTTCAGCATATGCATTTGCATACGCTCATACGGTTGCACCATTAAATATTTAGTGCTGTGTGCGCGGACAGGACATCCTAGAATGAAGATAATCTTTTTTCAGCGAAGATTCATTGATGTGTTTCTCTTAGATAAAGATGAACATTCGTATGTACTACTACATAATCTATGTAAACATGCAAACTTTAAGAATTTGTTAGAAGCTATGAGCCGATCTTTGTCTGCTTTCTCATGTCAACTGGATTGCGTGGATATACTGACACAGATCGGCGACGTGGACGACGTGCTGAAAGCATGGTACATGGACGACATCGCCGAGGAAGAGGACCGGAGGCTCCCCCATCACCGCCAGCCTGACGAGGCCGTCCCGCTTGCAAAACTACTTGGTATACCCATTCATCCTTACGTCAGCTCCAACCCACAAAAAGGAAATGCATACAATGATTCATTGTTTTTTCGGACTGGCATGTGATGATGTGAATGCTACAGACCTTGGAATCGTGGCTATGCGGCTGGATGCAGAGAACAATGAGCGGGATGAGAACCTCACGACAATGCGCCAAGAGAGGGGCTACTTGCACATGGTCTGTCACTCACTCGGTCTTTGCTTATACCAAGTCAACTTATTGATCCAAGTAATACTGCAGTATCTAAGGACGGCTTAAGAAATTGTGGTCATGGGGAATGATTAGGAAGGAATACCACCTTGTTGTGCCGCTGTTTTGCCATGTAGACCGGACCCTGTTTAGGGCTCTAAACTGACTTCACACTATGGGGTCCAGTTGTTTCAGATCTAGCGCAAATAATACTATTCTGGTCCTTAATTCTTGCCAGACTATAGCTTAATATCATTTTTATATTCGGCACTGATGCAGATTATAGATTACGGTGAGATAATTATTTCGTACGTATTGATAAAAAAACAAAGTTAGAAGAGTTCGTTTGTATTGAATTAAATTGGCTGATTCTATGTTTCTGTGTCGTAGGTATTTAATATTTTTGCTAGGTAAATGAGCCCACTAATAAAAGGATGCTCCACATATTGGCCTCGGCCAAACATAAACATACATTCCTTCTTTTCCTAGACTTTTGCATTCAGAAGTCATTTTAAATGTTGAAAGTGTTACGAGCATCAAACTTTGCCATGTTTTCCTGCATAGTCACATGCAGATCCGATAGATGGCTTATATGCAATTTATTTGTGTAGGACATAATTGAATTAACCCAGAGAAGATGCCAAACTATGAGGCGATGACCAAGAGGTTCTTTGAAGAGCACCTCCATGCTGATGAGGAAGTTCGCTATTGCCTCCAGGGTAGCGGTATGTGCTAACTTCAAACCAGCGACGCTGCTTGAAACCACTTCTTTTAGAGTTATTTTGTGTTATTTTTGCTCTAGCGTCGAGTACATTGCCCTATGCATGGTTTTAGCACTCGCCATTTGAATTTGGCATGCTGAACTAGTCCTTGGTCTCATGAAGGGTACTTCGACGTGAGGGATGAAGATGACCGGTGGGTCAGGGTGTCAATCAGCAAAGGAGGGCTCATCGTCGTACCGGCTGGACTTTACCATCGTTTCACGTTGGACAGCAACAACTATATCAAGGTACGTGCGTGAAACCAACTTGCCAAGCCAAGCCAAATTGCTTCGTTGCACTATGAAAAAAGGGCAGACCAAATACACTCCCCGCAATAAGAGGACCACTTGTCTAGAACGGGGTGGTTGATGCACCCGCCAAATTTAAACTTGCACAAATAGTCTATATGGATAGGCGTTATTATCTCTCTCTCGAGCCTCAAACTAATAGCACAATTGCACAAAGTAACTTTCTTTTTACCCTACCATTACCTGCGTCTCGAAGAAGTGAGGAACTCATGATAAGGTTGGGCCTTGTGTCTTGTGTTGGTGCATTTCAGGCGATGCGTCTCTTTTCTGGCGGGCCGGATTGGACAGCCTATAACCGTCCCCACGACCATCTGCCGGCAAGGTAAACTTGAGTGTATTCGAGCCATTTGTCATCAATTGGTTCCTAAAATATTATAATTGTTGTTTCAATGGATGTGTTTGCTATATACTCCAGGAAAAAGTATCTTGCCGCATTGCATTCGGGAAGAGGAACCCAGCAAGACAGATACAATTAACCCGGTGTTATTAGCGTTCGATATGTCGATCAATCCACTTCTGGGTTCCAGTTATTTTTTGTCTGCCTGAAGTACTAGTATGTAGCACGTAGTACTGGCGTCCCTAACAAGAAGCAAAGATTTGATGTCCTGGAGAAGCTTCTGCAGCTGATTAAGAACCTTCTTGCTGGCACCTACTCCCGTTGTCCTGCTGCTCCGAGATGACTATGGTGTTTTTACGAATCGTTTATCCTGTGGCTATGACGTTTATGAACTATTCTTGTAAACTTATATGTAAACTGGTATCCTATGTAACCTCGTTTGTAAGCAACTAAGACCTTCGATCATCGGCGTACCACTCTCTCCAAAACTGTACACCCCCTACTTATATCAACGGTGGAGATTAGAACATACCTCTTCATATTAGAGGGGATGGTCCAATTAATTATTAAAAACAATTTGTATTATGTACCGTATTATATGTATGACCTATTCAGATAACATACAGATTTTACTTTTCTCGTATAGTACTCCCCATTCTCCCGTCAACACACAAGAACCGGAGGTGGAAGCCATCTTCTTCTTTAACATCGGCGAGGATAAGGGTCGAGCATATGAGCACGAGCTGAGGGGTCATGGCTGGTGTCGGCCCACAGGCGCCGGCCATCTCCAAACGCGCCGGGCACAAGTCCTAGTTGTGGAACCTGCAAGTCGTTTTTGTGATCGCTCGGCGGCTGTAACGTCCCAAATTTTGGAACCTAGAATAAACTTACTTGTTAGAGACCCAAAATTTAGGACTAACAAAAACTTTTTGAAATGTCTTGTTAATGGACGTGTAGTACTCATGTTTACTCTGTTTGACTTGTTGTGGTTTGTTGCTTGTGTTCTTGACCTCTAAATAACCACTTATTAAAATCCTCCAACTTTTAACATGACCCTTGTGATCAATGTCATGACAAGTAAAATGGTCCATATCTCTTCTCCTATCACTCCTTCCACCATGATGTTTGGTTTTATCCACCCTTATTTCAAAATTCTTTAACTCATTCAATCTTTGGAAAGTATCATCAAGAAATGGTTTAACCTTCTTTCTACCCAAAAACCTTGTCATGATTATGGTTGCCACCACCTCACCAAAATAATTGCTTTATCTTAGAGTTTGGTAATTTTATTCCATTGCTTGTTTGTTGAAACTATTTGACTTATAATTGATTTGTGTGTCTTGATTGTGAGCATGAGAATTATTGTGTCAACACTTGGTTTTGGTTGGGTGGTGTGAGCTTGTTGCTTTGCTTGAACTTATTAGCTTGGTGGTACACTTTGGTAGTAACACAAATACATCTTTTGCCAACTTAAATTAAAAATGGTGATCTTCATGTTTATTAAAACTTAGCAAATCTAGGGCCCCTTGTTAAGCAAACCATGATCTGTTTTTGGCATGCAAATTGACCAACTGGATCTATGATCTCTATATTTTCAAAACCCACCTTGGAAAATAATGGGAAACCTTGTTTAAGCATGAAACCAACTAGGTTGTTAGGGCATTAAAAATCAGTGACCATTTGGTCATTTTTCACAAACTTGCTTAGTTTTCAAAACTCTTTCTCCATTCTTTTAGGCTTGCAAATTTTTGCAGCACCTCAATTTGGTCACCACACACATGTTGTTGCTTAGCTCATGGTGTTGTTCATTTTTAGCCTTGTGAGTAAAATTAGTAAAACAAGTTTGTGTTGACCCAAAACTCTAAAACCTAATCTAAACCAGCCCTCCTCTCTCTCACAATCACCCACCCCTCTCACCCTCTGCCCTGAGTGAGTGTCCTAGTCAGCTAGGACCCGCATGTCACTCCCCCCATCTCCTTCTCCACCACTCACCTCTCTCCTTTTTCCTTAGTTGGCTAATGGAGGCTCACTCCCCCTCTCCCTACTGGCCAGGCCACGTCCTCCCGACCAAAACCTCCCTGCCCACTCCCTGCCCACTCCCTCACCACCCAAGCCAGCCAGTAGGAGCTCCCCACGCCACCCCCATTGACCCCCTGGTCCGAAAAACCCTAGAAGAGGGTGAACTCGTCCCACACTCGACCCCGGCCTCCCCATTCATCCCTCTGTCCCCCAGAGCACGAACGCCACACCACTATCCCCTCCCGTGAAGCCCAGCCCATCCCCGTCACCCCTGCTGCTCGGGAACGGCCGAAGCTGCCGTTTCCCTCCCCTTTCCTCCGCCATTTTTGGCTCGCCGAACTCCCCCAGGCATGAGCTAACCCCTCCCCCTCTTCTCTTCTGCCCAGAGCCGCCGTGAGCGCCGCGCCGTCGTCGACCCGAAGAACCTCGTCGCCGTCGTAGCCATGGTTCCCGGCGCTGCATGCAGCCGCTGAGGGCACCCACGAGCTCGCCGTCCCCTCCTTCATCGACCCCAGCCCCTCCCGCAGTCGCACTCAAGCCCTAGGTGAGCATCCCGCCGCCGCGCCCTTCCTCCCTCTCCCTGGCCGACCTCGCGCGCGTCGCGCGGATGAAGACGCGGGAGGACCGTCGATCTCCAGATCGACGGCCCCGTTTGAACTCGGCCGGCCGTTGACCGTTGCCGCGCGTGCGCGGTGCTGCGCCCGCAGTTGGGCCGGCCCAGCAAGCCCGCAGGCCAGATCCGAGCTGGCCTCGGCCAGATCCGGCCCGGGCGTGGCCCATTTCTTTTTCTTAGCAGAAACTTTATTCTTTTCCTGTAGGTCTGTTTCTGTGCTGCCGTTTTAATTCAAAATAAAATAGTTAAACTCCATATCTGTGCAAACCAAAAATCACAGGGGTAGCTGAGTGAGTTTAGAACCACTCCCACCTTGCAGATCTTAAAAATATTAATTTGTGTGTGCTTGATAATTACTGTCCTGCCACTGGTCTAAATCAAAGAACTATTTTTAACTTGAGAATTATGAATCCAAAAATTGTAAATCCAATTGTTCTGGAATGCTTGTGAGTATAGTTTTCTGTAGAAATTAACCTCATGTGTTTGTGATGCTTAGTTTTGATGTGGCATGTGTTTGAAGTTTGGACCAGTAGGGTTTTCTAGCATTTATCTGATTTTCTGTGAATAAGATTTTTGGGTAAATCCAATTGCAGTAGTTTCTAAATCATGCCAAGGACCTAAACCTAGCTTTTCATAAAATTTGGTTGAGCAGAACCCCCTGGACCCATTAAACTCTAAAAAAGGGTGTTTTCTGCCCATTAAAAGTGAGAAAATAAATATTTGGTCCTTTGTGAAATTGTTGCTATTGTTGTTTGTGAAATGTTTAGGTACTGTAGATCACTGCATAATGTTGTTCTTAATAGGTTAGTACTGTTAGTGCTTGAGTAAAAACAAAGTGGAGTTAGTTGTAAAATGCTATTAGTATCTAAGGTAGTAAAATGAGTTAATCATGCTTGTTTGCTTAATTACTTGATTAATGAAATAAAGTAAACTCCACTAATAAAGTTCTTCCTAGCAATTGGTTGTTTTAAACTTGTTAGTGGTGTTTAGCTTACAATTTTAAAGTGATTCAAAAAGGTTGTCTAATTAAACACCTTAACCTTATTTTGTAAATAAATAATAAATGGTTTTGCAGTTGCCAAACATGTTTGTGTGATTCAAGATGGTTGCCTTGTTAGGTTAAACTTGGTAGTCTTTAAGGTTAATACTAACACGAGGAGTTGGTTGTTTGTCTCTATCCTAGCTTGGTGAAATAACTAAATAATAGAAAATAATTAGTAACTTAACTTTTGTTTGAAGTATTTCCTAAACTACGATAGCCGCCCTTGTTAAGTGACCTAATCACCCAAAAAGGTGTTTTGCTTCAGTGCTTAGTTAAAACTACCTATTTACCTATTAGGGTTGTTGTGCATACTTCTTAGGTGTGTTTGTTGCTTGTTTTAGCTTTATGGACTGGTTGCTTGTTGTTATATAACTAAGTGAATTGCTTGCTCCTGTTAGCCAGCTTAGTGTTTTGTGCACTGCTTCCTGAATGGTTTAGCTACTTTAGATTGTTGTCAACCCGCTTCTTAGAATTGACGGTAGTTCCGTTTGTTTTTTCGTTACGTTAGAACCGCAAGAGGAGGAGCGGTACGTGGGGGCTGAACCGGTCTACGAAGGATAACAAGATCAGGGATACTTTGCTGAGCAAGGCAAGCCACCTCACCACTCTACTGAAATCCTATTATTTTTACAAGCATGTTTTGTTTTCAAACGAAAATAATGCATGTTTTATTTCCTTTGTGGCATCTTGCCACCCAAAAACTAGTTTACAAAATATTGTTTGGCCAAAAGATATCTACTAGTATATAATAGGTTTTATAAGAATAAGTCTTTACTTGAGAAGCCTTCTACTGAAGGCGCTATCAAGAAAATTATATTTTCTAATAGTATATCCTTATAATCTCACCTCAAAACTATAGGATGGGAGCCGGGATTTGACGAAATGTTTTCGGAAGAAAACCCGAGTCGCTGGGAGCGATCGGCGAGAAAGTGTTTTACAAAAACCCATGTTGCTGGGAGCAAATGGAGATGTTTATGAAAACCCGAAGTGCTGGGAGCATTCGGAGAGATTACGAAAACCCGAGCTGCTGGGAGCAGTCGGAGGTGGAGATTGTTTTTGAAAAACAAAGTACAGCCCTAGCGGCCGCCCGAACAATTGACCCGTGCATCCACACTACCTGATATGGGTAGGGCTTAGCCGGAAGCTTGTCTGTTTTAGTACGGAGGATCTCATACTCTATAAGGGCGGGGCCCTCGAAGCCGGGTTGTCGTCTGAGAAAGACAATACACTGCTGCGGATCAGTAGCCGGACGATTACGTTGGGTCCCCTGCCGTGGCGGTGTGGCGTCCTGAGAGAGACCAGGGGTCTAGTGGAGCACACGGTGCCGGGGGAACAAGCCTAGCGGGAGTCCTCTGTACTAGGATTGATTAGTGGAAAGCTTTGATCATGTTATCCGAACCCCGCATACTGACGTATGACGGACCGTGGCTGATCACGGCGGAATGACTGTTTGGTGTGGTGAAAGTGCACCACCTCTGCAGAGTGTAAAACTATTCGAATAGCCATGTCCGCGGTCATGGACGGTTGGAAAGGCCACCGATCTAGGCGTATGGGCAATTTTTATGTTTTCAAAAAGAAAAGTGGTTTTCTCGGTGGAAGCAAGGAGGCATCAAGGAGGTACCTGGGAGGTACGGATTTTGGGAGAAGATGGTTGGTCTCGGGGAGTCAACCAGTCGAAACCCGGAAAGGAAAAAGGGGCATCCCTATCCTAGTGTTTTGAAAAAGTTTTAGAAAAGTGTTTTCAAACGTGGAAATGGTTTCTGCCATTTCTAAAAGAAGGAGAATTATATCTCCAAATGTTTTTTTTCAACAAAGATATAGAGATGTTGTATTCTCTATGTCTATAAGCATCGTTTGCAAAAAAAAAATTTAAGCCCTATAGTCATATATAGCAGCTATCCCAGTTTTTCGAAAACGTTTTTATCGCATTACCATGAAAACTTAAGCCTGGTGGTGGTCTTGCGAGTACGTAATTGTACTCATGGCTATGTCCCTGGATATTCAAACGTCCAGATTACAACAAGGAGTTGGACGACGAGGAGGAGGAGTATGCCGACGACTACGCCAGCTGAGTGTCACCGGTCAACTGCTCTGTGGGAATGCGTCCGGTTGTGACGAGGGCCGACGCTAGCCGAAAGCTTCCGCTATATCGTAGTTAATTCCGTCCGGCGTGACGATGGTTGCAGGCTTGGTCGTGTGACCATCATTTATGTAAAGTCTTGTACTATTCGAGTTGGATGATGTAACTTTGTATACCATGTTGGTTATTGATGCAAGACGTACTTGCTCGTTGGGAGACCCCAAGAGGAAGGTTTGATGTAGCCTAGCAGCAAGTTTTCCCTCAGTATGAAACCAAGGTTTATCGAACCAGTAGGAGTAACGATTCTTCAGAAGGTTGTCAATGGCGAAATATGATGCGGCGCAACACCAGGGATTCCGGCGCTGACGTGGACCTGCACACAACACAATCACAGTACTTTGCCCCAACGAAACAGTGAGGTTGTCAATCTCACCGGCTTGCTGAAAACAAAGGATTAAACGTCTCGTGTGGAAAATGAGTATTAAATTGCAGCGAATGAAAAAGGAACAGTTTGCAGTTTGTGGTTTAATCAGTGTAAAAGAATTGGACCGGGGTCCACAGTTCACTAGTGGTGTCTCTCCATAAAGATAACTAACATGTTGGGTAAACAAATTACAGCTGGGCAATTGACAAATAGTGAGCGCATGACAATGCATATACATGACATGATGATTACTATGATATTTAATTGGGCATTACGACAAATACATAGACCGTTATCCAACAGCGTCTATGACTAATAATCCACCGCCGGGTTGTCATCCGAGTTCCCCGTTGGTATTAAGTTGCAAGCAACGGATAATTGCATTAAGTAAAGCGCGTAATGTAAACAAACACATATGCCCGTGGACATAGCATCGTTAGGTTATCCCTAGTGGCAACAGCACATCCACAACCTTAGAACTTTCTGTCACTGTCCCAGATTAAACGGAGGCATGAACCCACTATCTAGCATAAATACTCTCTCTTGGAGTTACAAGCATCTACTTGGCCAAAGCATCTACGAGTAACGGAAAGCATGCAAGATCTTAAATAACATAGGATAGATTGATAATCAACTTGACATAATATTCAATATTCATCGGATCCCAGCAAACACAACATGTAGCATTACAATAATATGATCTTGATCATGTAGGGCAGCTCACAAGATCTAAACATGATGGCACAAAGTGGAGAGACAACCATCTAGCTACTGCTATGGACCCGTAGTCCAAGGATGAACTACTCACGCATCACTCCGGAGGCAGGCATGGCGATGTAGAAGCCTCCGGTGACGATTCCCCTCTCCGGCAGGGTGCCGGGAAGAGGTTCTGAACCCTCCCGAGCTAGGGTTGACGGCGGCGGCGTCTCTGGAACTTTTCGTGGATATTTGCTCAGGTACTTAGGGTTTTCGCGTCGGGGGGAATAAGTAGGCGAAAGGGCGGCGGCTGGCGACCCCCGTGGGGCCCACACCACCCAGGGCGCGGCAGGGGGCCCCGCCGTGTGGGGCCCCGTGGCCCTCCTCGTGCTCCTTTGGTCCGTCAGGTGTGTTCTGGTAAAATAGGACCCCCGTGTAGTTTCGTCCAATTCCGAGAATATTTCCAGACTAGCTTTTCTGGAATACAAAAACAGCAGAAAACAGGAACTGGCACTTCGGCATCTTGTTAATAGGTTAGTCCCAAAAAATGTATAAAAGTGATATAAAGTAGATGCAAAACATGTAGCAATTGGTATAAAACAAGCATGGAACATCAAAAATTATAGATACGTTTGAGACGTATCAGCATCCCCAAGCTTAGTTCCTACTCGTCCTCGAGTAGGTAAACGATAAAAACAAAATAATTTTTGAGGTGACATGCTACTATCATAATCTTGATCATATAATATTGCAAGGCACATGTAAATGAATGAAGTGATCCAAGTCAATGGTCTATAATTTGCTATCAAATAGATAATGAGTAAACAATGAATCACACAAGCTAAACGTTTTCATGAATAGTACTTTCGAGACAAGCATCAAACAGTTTTGCATAAGTGTTAACTCATAAAGCAATAGTTTCTAAAAAGGTATTCAATCAACACAAAGGAAGAATTAGTTTCAGCATTTGCTTCAACTTTCAACATATTTATCTCATGGATATTGTCAACACAAAGTAGTATAACAAGTCCAATACATTGCATATAACGCATGTTGTAACAAAATTGACACTAGTGTTTGCTTGTGGAAGACAGAAAGAATAGGAAAACTGACTCAACATAAAAGTAAAAGAAAGGCCCTTCGCAGAGGGAAGCAGGGATTAAATCATGTGCTAGAGCTTTTAGGTTTTTGAAAGCATATAGAGATTGCATAAAATATTTGATACTCCTCCCAACCTTGCTAACACAAGCCATGGCTAACCGAATCCTCGGGTGCCTTCCATCAATCACATACCATGGAGGAGTATCTATTTTTGAGAGGTGTTTGTTAATTGTCAACGAATGGTAGCGGGTGAGAACAGTATTCTACCTGTCAAACGGACTTTTAAGAGCGGCTCCCATGAAGGACGTTATTTCTACCAGCAAGGCAGATCATCCCTCTTTCTCTTTGGTTTACACACATTCAGGTATTTCACTGTTTGTCATTGCTTACTGATGAATCAGGGCAAAAGTGTGAAGAGAATTAATTGGTTAAAGTTGTAATTAATTGGGACTGGGCACCCCGTTGCCAGCTCTTTTTGCAAGTTATTGGATAAGCGGATGTATATGCCACTAGTCCAGGTGTAAAAGTCCATTGACAAATAGAATAAAGAATAACCACACTAATTCCTCATGAGCTAGTAAACATTGACACAAAAAGGGAATAATAACATTTTGAATAATTTAAAGGTAGCACATGAAAAATTTACTTGGAGTGGCAAGGAAATACCACATATAGGTAGTTATGGTGGACACAAATGGCATGGATTTTGGCTCAAGGATTTGGATGCACGAGAAGCATTCCCTCTCAGTACAGAGTTTAGGCTAGCAAGGTTATGTAAGCAAACAAGAATATCAACCCGTACACCAAGTTTTATATGACAAACATATTGCAAACGTTATAAGACTTCATACCGTCTTCCTTGTTAACCAAACCCTTATTAGAAAATATCTAGACCTTAGAGATACCACCGATGCAAACCAAATTTTCAACAAGCTTTACGGTAGTTCTTCACTAATAGGCTTAACTCATGATGCACAATTTAATCATGATCTACTTGTTAACTCAAAACAATTGACAAGCATCAAGTTATCCATTTAGTGATCTACAAGATTAAGCAAGTTTTTCCTTATACCAATTACCACATGCAACATTTTCTGAACCAACCAAACACCAATCAATTTATTTATCAACTCTCCAAACAAATATAAGTGAAGCAAGAGAGTACTTTCTACAAAAGAAAGCTAATAGCTCTGACAAGAGATACATGAAAACAAGAGCTAAAAGCTGAACAGCGCTAGATATGAATACTCAACAAATATAAGTGAAGAATAGGAGTATTCTCATGAAAAAGCGGAGCGTGTCTCTCTCCCAATCAAGAATGCTAGGGTCCAGTCAAGCTTTATTGAAAATAAAAGCAATACTGAAAATAAAAGCACACAGACGCTCCAAGAAAAGCACATATGATGTGAAAGAATTAAAATATAGTTTCACTAGAGATGACCTGATAATTTTGACGATGAAGAAGGGGATGCCTTGGGCATCCCCAAGCTTAGACGCTTGAGTCTTCTTGAAATATGCTGGGGAGATCCATGGGAGCCTCCCCAAGCTTAAGCTCTTCACTCTTCTTGATCCTATTATCATCCTTCTCTCTTGACCCTTGAAAACTTCCGTCACACCAAACTCAAAGTAGATCTCATTAGAGGGTTAGTGCATAATCAAAAATTCACATGTTCTATAAAGACGCAATATGATTTTTACTTTAAACATTAGCTACAGCCACTGATGTTATGTGAAGCTCTTCCACCCAAAAAAGAATTTCACTCAACACTAGTAAAAGAGAGAATGCAAAATAAAAAGGCATAATCTGTCTAAAACAGAACAGTCCGCAAAGACGAATTTTTTCGAGGCACTTACGACGCTCAGATCGAAAACTTAACTAATGAAAGATTCAGACATTCATAAAGATTACGCACAAAAATTTCAGATTTTTTAACAATCTGGTGATTTTAAATTTCGTACAGTGAACAGCAAAAATCTGTTTCTGCGCAGCAATCAAAATTAAGCATCTTAACATTAGAGGCTACTCTTGGCACAACAATGCGAGAAAATAAAGATACAAAGGAGTTGCTACAGAAGTAAACAAACTCCTTGACTCAATAAAAGAAAAATTGCAGAAAAATAAAATGGGTTGCCTCCCATAAGCGCTTTTCTTTAACGCCTTTTAGCTAGGCACAAAGCATGCATCAAGTATTACCAAGTGAAGAAGCATCCAAAGAGAGGTCGGAAGTTTTCTCAACAATGCATTTATCTTGTCTATATAGGTTTCGGAATTCCCTTTCTCAATACCTCTAGGCTCATCATATTCATCAAATGGGTTTTCAGGAACAATCCAATCAAAATTCTTTTCTAGTGCCTCCTGCATTCCTATAAGCTTAAAAGGTATTGGTATTTTAACTTCCCCCTCACATTAGTTTCTTAGTGTACTTAACCTCTCTTTTCAAGTTTTTCAAGTGTATTAACAATCAATACAATACCAAGCATCTATTTAATAAAAACTTTTCTAGCTTCCCTAGCAACATCACCAAATTCTTTAAGTAGGGTTTCTAAAACAAAATCTTTCTTTTCACCATCTTCCGTATCATGAAGTTTTAGAAACATGTGCTGCATTATGGGACTAAGATTGACAAATCGAGCTTCCAACATGTGAACTAGAGAAGCTGTAGCAATTTCATAATTTGGAGCAAGTTCTACCAAGGATCTATCTTCAAAATCTTCAACCATACTAACATGATTAAAGAATTCCTCAATGTTATCTCTTCCAATGATAGACCCACTACCCACAGATATTTCTTTTAAAGTATACTTAGGGAGAAGCATGATGAAATAAAAAACTAAACAAAAATAAACTAGATGCAAGTAACTAATTTTTTTGTGTTTTTGATAATTGAAAGCAAACAAGATAAAATAAAATAAACTAAGCAAGACAAAAACAAAGTAAAGAGATTGGAAGCGTGAAACTCCCCTTGCAGAAGACTGCTCTCCCCGGCAACGGCGCCAGAAAAAGCTTGATGCAACACACGCTCGTTGGGAGACCCCAAGAGGAAGGTATGATGTAGCAGCAGCAAGTTTTCCCTCAGAAAGAAACCAAGGTTATCGAACCAGTAGGAGCAACTCTTCAGAAGGTTGTCAAGGCGAAATATGTGCGGCGCAACATCGGACTGACGTGGACTGCACACAACACAATCAAATACTTTGCCCCAACGAAACAGTGAGGTTGTCAATCTCACCGGCTTGCTGAAAACAAAGGATTAAACGTATGTGTGGAAAATGAGTATTAAATTGCAGAGAATGAAAAAGGAACAGTTTGCAGTTTGTGGTTTAATCAGTGTAAAAGAATGGACCGGGGTCCACAGTTCACTAGTGGTGTCTCTCCATAAAAGATAACTAACATGTTGGGTGAACAAATTACAGCTGGGCAATTGACAAATAGTGAGCGCATGACAATGCATATACATGACATGATGATTACTATGATATTTAATTGGGCATTACGACAAATACATAGACCGTTATCCAACAGCGTCTATGACTAATAATCCACCGCCGGGTTGTCATCCGAGTTCCCCGTTGGTATTAAGTTGCAAGCAACGGATAATTGCATTAAGTAAAGCGCGTAATGTAAACAAACACATATGCCCGTGGACATAGCATCGTTAGGTTATCCCTAGTGGCAACAGCACATCCACAACCTTAGAACTTTCTGTCACTGTCCCAGATTAAACGGAGGCATGAACCCACTATCTAGCATAAATACTCCTCTTGGAGTTACAAGCATCTACTTGGCCAAAGCATCTACTAGTAACGGAAAGCATGCAAGATCTAAATAACATAGATAGATTGATAATCAACTTGACATAATATTCAATATTCATCGGATCCCAGCAAACACAACATGTAGCATTACAATAATATGATCTTGATCATGTAGGGCAGCTCACAAGATCTAAACATGATGGCACAAATGGAGAGACAACCATCTAGCTACTGCTATGGACCCGTAGTCCAAGGATGAACTACTCACGCATCACTCGGAGGCAGGCATGGCGATGTAGA
Organism: Poa pratensis; assembly: GCA_947311845.1. Taxonomy (NCBI): domain Eukaryota; kingdom Viridiplantae; phylum Streptophyta; class Magnoliopsida; order Poales; family Poaceae; genus Poa; species Poa pratensis. Next base: position 67,085,015 of record CAMZMU010000043.1, read on the forward strand.
AGCCTCCGGTGACGATTCCCCTCTCCGGCAGGGTGCCGGGAAGAGGTTCTGACCCTCCCGAGCTAGGGTTGACGGCGGCGGCGTCTCTGGAACTTTTCGTGGATATTGGCTCAGGTACTTAGGGTTTTCGCGTCGGGGGGAATAAGTAGGCGAAAGGGCGGCGGCTGGCGACCCCGTGGGGCCCACACCACCCAGGCGCGCCTGGAGGGGCCGCGCCCTGGCCACGTGTGGGGCCCACGTGGCCCTCCTCGTTGCTCCTTTGGTCCTTCAGGTGTGTTCTGGTAAAATAGGACCCCGTGAAGTTTCGTCCAATTCCGAGAATATTTCCAGACTAGCTTTTCTGGAATACAAAAACAGCAGAAAACAGGAACTGGCTTCGGCATCTTGTTAATAGGTTAGTCCCAAAAAATGTATAAAAGTGACATAAAGTAGATGCAAAACATGTAACAATTGGTATAAAACAAGCATGGAACATCAAAAATTATGGATACGTTGGAGACGTATCAGTTATGTGATCGCGATGCACTGATCATTGGATCGTGATCTGTTTACATAACGTGGGCATCTCGGACTGGTAGTCTGAGGGGTCCTTACAGACTTGGTATCAGAGCCATCGTTGACCTTAGGAGACCTTAGGTAGCATGGTCGTTAGCTTAGGAAGGTAGTATTTCGCTAAACCCTATTTGCACAAACATCTCTTTTTATCTAAGTAAGTCTAGTATGGCTCCCACTCTTCTCTTCTTCTCCAAAAATATCTTGAACTTGTCTCTCCAATTTAAAGTATGTCAAAAGATTTTTCCTACTATCTCGTCCCCATTCAGACCTGTTTCGCCTGGACGATGAAACCCAAGTGAGACCTAAGTACTAGTACCCGAGAAGGCGAAGTTTCATCTGAGACTTCAACTATGACATCAAAGGCGGTCGCCAATTGAAGAAACAGCTACAGAGCAACCTTTGCTTGCTGAAGCCATCTCACTGTCAAGACTTCAACCCAACAATGGTACTCTAGTTGCCATTTCGACAGTCTCAAATTTCCAGCAGGAGCCCAAGCCGATGAAAGGAAGCTCCAACAGTAAGATCGACCAAGGTCATGGGACATTTAGGATATGACCCTTGGTTGGATTATCCGACTAACACGCTTGAGGAGTGCCCTGTTGGTACTATAAGTGTAGTGTGTGCTGGTTCGCTGGTATGCTTTTTGTTTGGGTGTGTGTGTCTCGTTTGTGTGCTTTTTGCGTGAGCCTTAGTTGACTGTGTGCCCTGTGCCTGTGTGTACTTTGATAAACAGAAATAAGAACCTTAGGAATGGGTCAAACTAGTATAGACCCTAGGACTGAAACCCTACCAAGATACCTTAGCCTGGATCCTTTTATTTTTGCCCCTC